>JBBGZY010001865.1:0-592500 GCA_037952925.1 Lithobates clamitans
AGGGGGAGGGAGAGAGAGAGATAAAGAGAGAGAGGGGAGGGGGAGGGAGAGAGAGAAAGAGAGGGGGAGAGAGAGGGGGAGGGAGGGAGAGAGTGGGGGGAGAAAGAGACAGGGAGGGAGGAAGGAAGGAAGGAAGGAAGGAAGGAAGGAGGGAAGGAAGGAGGGAAGGAAGGAAGGAAGGAAGGAAGGAAGGAAGGAAGGAAGGAAGGAAGGAAGGAAGGAAGGAAGGAAGGAAGGAAGGAAGGAAGAGAGGGAGGAAGCAAGGATGGGGAGAGGAGGGAAGGGAAGAAAGAAAGAGAGACAGAGAGAGAATGGGGAGGGAGAGAGAGGGTGAGAGAGAGGGAGAGAGGGGGATAAAGGGAGGAGAAAGAGAAAGAAAGAACGAGGGGAGAGAAGGGAGTGAGAGGGAGAGAGGGGAGAGAGAGGGGAGAGAGAAAGGGGAAGGGAGAGGGGAGAGAGAAAGGAGAGGGGAGAGAGAGAGATGGGGGAAGAAAAGAAAGAAAGAAAAGAAAGAAAGAAAGAAAGAAAGAAAGGAGAGAGAGAGAAGAGAGAGAGAGGGAGGAAGGAAGGAAGGAAGGAAGGAAGGAAGGAAGGAAGGAAGGAAGGAAGGAAGGAAGGAAGGAAGGAAGGAAGGAAGGAAGGAAGGGGGAGAGAAAGAGAGTGAGGGGGGGAGAGAGAGCAAAAGAAAAAAAAGTTAAAAAAGAAGGGAGGAATGGAGGAAGGGAGGGGGGAGGAAAGAAAGGGAAAAAGAAAGGGAGGGAGGGAGGGAGGGAGGGAGAGAGAGAGGGAGAGAGAGAGAGAGAGAGGGAGAGAGAGAGAGAGAGGAGAGGGAGAGAGAGAGAGAGAGAGAGAGAGAGAGAGAGAGAGAGAGAGAGAGAGAGAGAGAGGGAGAGGGAGAGAGAGAGGAGGGAGAGAGGGAGAGAGGGAGAGAGGGAGGGAGAGGGAGGTAGAAGGGGGAGAGAAAGAGAAGGGAGAGAGAGAGAGAAAAGGGAGAGAGAGAGAGAAAAAGGGAGAGAGAGAGAGAAAAGGGAGAGAGCTGGGAGGCAGGAAGGGAAGAAGAAAGAAAGAAAGAAAGAAAGGCTGGCTGGCTAATGTCAGAATGAGCTAGTGTGCACCCTTATTACAGACACATTTGTCTCCTAGATAACTCCTGCAGCAGTTAGAAGTAGCACACCCTGAGAAGCAATGTGTGCACCATGCAGATGACTGCACTTTAAGAAGGTGACAAGGGAGTTTTTATTTTAGCAGAACCTTGACCGACTGTGGCAGAGGGAGGACTAGCTGAGGGGAGGTTCTGCTGATGTCATGATGAAGAGGAGGGTGGAGGGGGGATGTATGGAGAGAATAGCACAGTGATCCTTCCACTGAGTCCTGTGTAGTATTTCTATGTCACGCTGCCAGCTGTCAGTAGTCTTGCATTAAGCACAGAGTAAGATAAAGAGGTGGTGCTGCTGTGATCTCAGGGGAGGGCCAATGCTGCTGAAAGAAATGAACGAGGCAAGCAGAAAGCGAGAAAGAGTTACATAGAAAAGGAGAGTTTCTTGGCAGACCTTGAGAGTTGCAGGCACCAGTCATCTGTGCGGTATCTGCCTGTATCCTGCGAGGTGTCGCCTGTTTCAGCACCACCCGGGGAAGGACAGCTCCCAGCACTACTCTGCCAGGGGCTGCTCCAGCATCCAGTCTGCCCGACACCATCTGCTTCTATAAGAAAACTCCAATAGCGATCCTTCTCCAGGGATTCTCCAAGCACAATGTACCAAGGACATATACAGGTAAGACTGGGCTTCCCTTTTCTTTCTTATATTAAACTGCACAAATGTACTTAGAATCGTTCAACAGGTATATTAACAACACCCTCTAATTAGTGCTTCATTGAAAAATGAACTTTCACAGAATAAAATAAAAAAGAGTGGGCTTAGCTGGGCCTGTGCATGATCTATAACATTCTACTGGATAGAAGTCACATCAAATTCAAGCAGTGTATTCTTTTATTTATTTATTTATTTTGCTGAGTTAAACTTTGCAAACAGTTTTTTTTCTGTAGTTCAATACATTTTTATTGAAGGTTTATGTTATAGCAATTTAAGAATTTATGGCAGTCAATTAAAATTGAAAAGAATATCACCAGACAATGAAGATATACAGCCACAAATCTCCTTACAGTCTCTACAATTCAGTTGTGCAAGTTTTATTAGATGATAAACGCATAGCTTTAGTAGCAGCTGAGCCTGACAGAGGCCTTCTTCAATATTAGGAACTAATAGGGAGACGGTCATAATGTAAAAGGTGAGGCAGCATCTAGCACTACCTAGTGCCCCAATGGTGGGTTAGTAAACATGTACTGACAGAGCAAGGGCCTTGTAGAGAAAGGTTGGCTAATAGTTTCTATAATTGTGTATTAATGGTCTGTGTGACATTTGCTGAAACCTCACTGATCCTTTAGCACTCATGTATATGTTCTTCTCTCCTATGCATTATTTAAAAGAGGTTTAAAATCCACTGAACCATTTTAGTTCACTATTGATCTTTTTCCCTTTTAGAAATGACAGTTGTATTATTAAAATGTTAACGTCTGATACATTGACAGTCCTTGTAACCTTGACTTGCCTGACTCTTTACTGCCTAGGATTCTGAGCCCCACAGGATGGAAAGCAATGCCATATACTGAAAACATATGAGGTGATCTTGTAATATTTCAGGAGTTTGTAAGGATTATAACACCAGAAAGGCACTGCACAAAAGCCATTCATTTGTCTCCTGCAGTTTAAAATAGAAACAACATTTATCAAGCATAAAGCGTAGAGCAGGCTGCTATAAACTCCTGTGCATGTGTTACATCTCAGCATTCTCTAGGTCATTGGGGCTTCTCATTTTATGAACATTATCTGCTTAATGTGTTCTTTTTTTTTTGTGATGTGGTTAATTCTTAATTTTGGAGAGACTGTAGCTATAGGAGTTATAGTATGTTTAATCTGCTATATAATTTGTCCTTAAATTTATTTTTTATACTTAATTTGTCTGCGCAGACGTGTTCATATATTACATTTATTTGAGAATATCCGTCCTTTTCCCAACCACCCTCCTTCTGAGATGAGATAATTATATTTTGTTTCTGTTAGTACTGTTTTCTACTAATGTGCACCTTCTCTTTTAATGATTTCTGTGTGATACAGTAGTTCTTCCAACTTTGGACTTTGGATCCCACTTTTGTACACTATGTAACCTCAGCTCCTAATTTTTGTATAATCTTTGTTCAATAAAGATATATTGAAGTATATTTCAGTAGCTTATAGGCACATTTTGTCCTTTTGATCTATAGTAATGCATATTTTCAAACTGTGTGAACCAAAAGTTGTGGCCTATCAACTCATTTACCCACCATTTTTTTCTGTTTGTGATAATGGCATAACTCTGTTTCTTTCCTTGTTAAAGTGAACCTGTAAGAATAGATATGTATGGACTGCCATTGCTGACTTGGTTTTAAAGGTGCAGGCCCCAGGGTTGTCATCCTGCTCTTGGCTTTATTACTTAGTGACCTAGAATAAACAAGGAAGACAAAGTCTAGACTTTTCAGACTTCAATGATGACATGCTAGTTCTGGCTTAGTGGTTAGCCAGGAAAAGCATAACACTTCAGCACCTTTACAGAACAAGTCAGATATTGATGGTTCCTACATTTGTATCCTAAAAGGTCCTCTTTAAAATGCTACGTATC
This sequence comes from Lithobates clamitans, assembly GCA_037952925.1. Taxonomy (NCBI): domain Eukaryota; kingdom Metazoa; phylum Chordata; class Amphibia; order Anura; family Ranidae; genus Lithobates; species Lithobates clamitans. The sequence continues at coordinate 3,715 of JBBGZY010001865.1, forward strand.
CCATTATAATATTTTTAAAATATTTAAAAAGCTGTAAAATATTAGATGTGGGCCTAGTTATTGTAAGGTAAACAACAACAACAACAAAAATATTAGGTCCTGATGTCTGATTCATTTTTTTTTCTTTAGTAAAAAAACTTACAAGGCCTAAACTTCCTTATATAGTTACATAATCTGCATTTACTATATGTGCTTGTACACCAACATTTGTATGTAAACATAAAATGTAGCAAAAAATAATTATTAATTGCCAGTACTCTGGTTTATCTTTCACCGATCTGACTTCAAAAACTAAAACCCAACTGCTCTTTTCACGTTATCCAATCCTTGTACATGTTTAAGTAAGCCCGTGTATTTTAAACTATAAAAAAGACCTTATGATCCATTTTCACACTACCAGGTATATTCAAGTAACCATAGGTGTGTGCACAGGGTGTGCCAGGTGTGCTTGGGCACACCCTAATCACCTTGTGCATTGCAGCTTCCCCTTAGTAAACTGTGTTTACTATGCATCCTATGCCCTACTGACACCAGTAGGGAGGGAGAGAGAGAGAGAAGAGAGAGAGAAAAAAAGGGAGAGAGAGAGTGAGAGAGGGGGGGAGGGAGAGAGAGAGAGAGAGAGGGGAGGGAGAGAGAAGAGAGATAGAAGGGAGGGAGGGAGAGAGAACGAGAGAGAGAAGAGAGAGAGAAGGGAGGGAGGGAGAGAGAAGAGAGAGAGAAGGGAGGGAGGGAGAGAGAGCGAGAGAGAGAAGAGAGAGAGAGGAGGGAGGGAGGAGAGAGAGAGAGAGAGAGAGAGAAGGGAGAGAGGGAGGGAGAGAGAGAGAGAAGAGAGAGAGAGAGAGAGCGAGAGAGAGAAGAGAGAGAGAAGGGAGGGAGGGAGAGGGAGAGAGAGAGAGAGAGAGAAGGGAGAGAGGGAGGGAGAGAGAGAGAGAAGAGAGAGAGAAGGGAGAGAGGGAGGGAGAGAGAGAGAGAAGAGAGAGAGAAGGGAGGGAGGGAGAGACACCATCTACTGTCCTACTCACAGCAATCTCTGCCCTACTGGCACTATCCATGTTTTATTATATTTTAAAATAAGAGTGTGTGTGTAACTACTGTGTGTATATACGCGCACGCATGTGTGTTTGAGCTTTGGGGTGCACACCCTAATGCAAAAGGCTGTGCACACCTATGCAAGTAACATAATAATAATAATAATAATAATAATAATAATAATAATAATAATACCTTTAAAGCATATAATATTAGGAATACTCAGTACTTTTTCCACAAAGTTTAGAGGAAGCTCCACTGATACTGGTTATAGTTATCTAAGCCAAAAATTCCCAAAGCTTATTCAGTAGTCAGCAATGCACACATAATGTTTCAGTAAATACATACATTTTTTTATTGTACAGCTGATTATTGTATTTAGGGACCGTGCTACTATAATTACAATTCCATTAAATTAGCTTCTAAAGTAATTGCCACTTAAGTGAAAACTATATTTCTTCCAAAAAATATTATGTTCATATCAATGACACATTTCACTGCACTTTACACAGTATATATACAACGAATATCCATCCCTATCCCTTAAACAAGTTAGAATTCAAATCCCAACTACAGTCTTATAGACATATAGACTAGGGTGAATTTTTGTGAAAAGTTTTAGTATGTCTTGGATTATGGATGAAAAACTGTACAAACACATGGAGAATATGTAAACTCCATAGAGAAAGTATGCTTTGGCTATTTGTCTTGCTTTTGTGTTTACTATCATGACCCCATGTGATCTGTTCAGTTACCATGTGCCTTGCAAGGATACAGTTTCAGCTGTCTATGTCTCTGATTTCTGGGAAGAGCAGTGGTTCATTTTGTAATCAATAAAACCTAATCTAATGAGTCATCCCTGTAACACAAACTCCGCAAATGACAAGCTCAAGGAAAAAAACTCTTGTACAGCCAACAAATACAAACAGCATTGTCAGGTCTGTGAGACATAGGGCTCAATGACATCAGTGGGCAAGGGTTAGGCTCTGTATAGCACATGTCTGCTTGTGAGCACTGTAAAAGGGCAGTGACATTTGTTGTTACAATGCATCAGGCTATTTACCTTTTTTCTTACATTAACTTTATAGAAATGTCACAAATTGACATTTCAGTCAATTGCATGCACCACAGTACATTGTGATATGGTGTAGTGTGGTGCAAAATGCTGTGCTGCCTAAAAATGCATTCTGAATTTTCATAGTGTTCTTGTCTAGAATTAATCTATTGTTGAAATAATGCTATGAAGCTACTGCACCCTTTTTGTACAATCTGTGCCTCCTGTTTACGTGGTCTAGGGCAGTTACCATGTGAGCTCTTTAAATCATGTGTAATTGTTTAGTATATGTGTATTTGAAGTAGGTTGGGATTTGTAACAACCAGTCCACAATCCGGTAATCTACACATCCTGTAATTATAACTGTAGCGTTGGATAAAAATCCCCTATGGATATATACTTTGGTGATTAATTGTATAAAAAATAAAGGCATACAGCATAGTTTAATATTTTCTCATTTACAATAATGTAATTTGGCACTTGGAGAAGAATAGTTCTCATTAGCAAACACTTTCCACATTTGCTGAATCTTAATAAATGATTAGTTCATTATTCATTATTCATTATTGTATTCACTAAGGTATATACATTTCTTCCAAATATGTTGCTTTAGTTAATAGATGTATAAAATTTCAATTTGGGGCACAATGTAGACATGCATAATTATCTCTATCCTGCCCAATCAAAAAAAAAAAAAGTACCTACAATTTTGGCTGCATATTTAGCTGGCCAATCTGGATAGCGTTCCATGATTTGGTGCTAGACAAGCGCCTGATCAAATATGGAGGCATGACAGCCTGACAGTAACAGATATTGTTTTGATTTGCTTGGTAATATATATTTTGGACTTTTTGTGGTTGTATTTCCAGGTTAATTGTTTCTTTTATATTTATCACAGAGACACTGCTCCATAGACTATTCATCCTTTGTAATTAGCTGGATATTTTGAAAAATACGCATTATTTTCATATGGTTATAACTAAAGATTATATTTGGTGTATGTTTTTTTTTTACATTTCTTGCAAGAGTGCTATGTGTTATTTTTTATAGAGTATATAGGGTCCTGTACCTTATACTCATATCCTTGAAAATCTGTTTTCCCTCTTTCTGAGGAAGTTACCAATCCAGACTTACAGTACTTGGGTTTTGTATTATCACCAACATAGTGGCTATGATGGGCCTTTTTGCTTGTAACTCTGATATGCTAGGTGTAATTCCCTCTTGTATAGAGTTTGTGTGCATTCCCTTTGTTGGCATGGGTTTTCTCCAGTTAATCCATGTTCCTTACATATTAAAAAAATATTAGTAGCTGGCTTCCAAAAAAATGACATACGGGATATAATCTTTTTTTCAGGAGCAAAGCAAAACATTGGTAATTACCTAATAACAAAGAGGACTTTACTTCCTGTACCAAACCAACTGTGCCCAGCTGGCTGATATGCTGTAATGGCATTTCCAGGCACAAGTTCAATGGATACAAAATTAAATCATCTAATCACTGATCTGTTATATAATAATATTGGACATTATTATACTTTGGAATCTTCTTTGCAGTCTTTACTCCTGTCATCCGTTCCTTGTTAAACAGCCAGGTAGGTGGATATCCTAAAAATTGATCTTATATATTTCCTATTTCATGGACTCAGTAGGTGCTCTGACATGCAATTCTTTGTGGATAAGAAACATGTCACAAGCATACAGTGAGGAATGGAGTAATAAGGAAAGGCTTAGGAGTGACAGATACAACAAAAGCCCAGAGGTTACCACAAAAAGCTATAAACTTGAAGGTACTAATCTAAAGAAGTAGATACGGAATACGGAAAGTTGGTCAAAGCACTGGAAGTTGCAGTGCATTGTTTCTAAATGTAAAATAATGCCAGGAAAAATAATCCCTAATAGACTATAGCACTGGGGGTACAGAGGTTTCCATCTTGGAGAAATCCAAAAAATAATGATATCTAATATATGTTAAAAGTAGGAAGCACATATTTGCTGCCACCAATGGCTTGAATTTTGTTTCTGTCCAATAAATAAAAAAGACTGGCTTTATGCTTTTTGCTGAAATCAAAAGCCAGTGCCAAACAGTGCTCTAAACATACCATATTTGCTTTAGGATACACATTTTATTGAGATGGCCCTGCTAGCCGTCAGTAGGTGCCCATAATGCAGATCACATAGAGATCAATTGTCTTCATGAGCATCTCTATGTGGGGACCCAGTCTGCAAATCTAAGGTGAGTAGTAGTAACAAGACAAAAATCAACATTTATTAAAACACATTTCACCTGTAATAATTCTAAAGGCAGAATTTAGAAGTAGATAGATAATATTACTAAAGTTGACTTTTAAATTGACTTGCACATGGTTGTCATGCACAATTAAAAAAAAAGATTAGAATAGTTGAGTATGCAAAAAGCTGCTGAACTTTTAGAACAAGTATATGTTCTATTGTTCCTTGACCCTGGTGTCCACCATGTAACCCAAAGACTACAAATGGCCCTTTGGTAGAAAAGCCAGTAATCAGGGTTTCCCTCACTAGATGCTTAAAGTGTTTGTAACCTTCAAAAAAAGAGAGAGAAATGCTGTTACCTTATATCAGGTTAAACAGCACAGTGTTTGTGCTATCTAACCTGCCTGCTATCTAACCTGGAAGCTGTAAAATACCTGGCTGATCCTGCCTGGTTCTGCCCCCCCCCCACTCTGTAAACTGACCACGGTTTATCACAACTGCTGAGCCCTGACACCGTGGTCAGTTTATGTGCCTCCATCATCCACAGCTCTCCTGTCCTCCTCTGTCCACTCCCCCCTTCCCTGCCTGTCAGCCCTGTGTCTGTGTGAGCTGCCCCCCCCCCCCCTGCCACTATTACAACCACTTTAATCAGACCTGATCATTATGTGATCTCAAACAATTCTTCTAAACATTACCTGTGGCTCTCCATTATTTGACCTGTGACATAGGGAATGCTGCCCATAACTCTGCTCTGGTTACTGTGCTAATGATGTAACACCTGTGTGATCTGTGTCAACATACGAGCACTATAAGAACTGCCACATACTGTAGATGCTGCAATATCTGGTAGCTTTTTGTAGCACACAGAATGTAATGTGTGGCCCTTGGTGGCCCTGGTGCTTTATGGCTTTGAATACATTCATACTATTCCCACAAGAGAATCTCCCATTTATCCACCTGATACACTATTTTCTCTAATGTTAAACTTGCAGTGTTAAAAAAAGGAAAAAAGGTTTCATTTCAGTTGTTTTTTCTTTCGAAATGTGATTGATTTTGTTCAGTTTAAGTGGCTAATTAAACATTTTCAACTGGTACATTAAGGATACATGTAAGTATATTTTTTGGAATGCTTTTAATATGTCAAACACATTTTAAAATGCCATTATTATAAAGTAAAATCTATTTTTTTGATACTTGAAGTTTATAGGCACCACATTGTACCTTTCTGTTATCATATTTGTACAATACATACTGGCCTTTCTAAATGTGTTTTGAACATTCTGCAAACAAGTAGCTTCAAGCAGGTCACAATCTTTAAATGTCTTTGGCTGACACAATGGACATGAACATTTTACTGATTGTAGTGTGCTGAAATACTTCCATCAGTGGTGACAAACTAGTGATGCTAGATAAAATAAAGTGTATGCAGATGATTCAAAGACTCCATCATAAAATAATATATGCATGTACAGTATCTCACAAAAGTGATCTTTCCATGTGACAACACTGAAGAAATTACACTTTTCTACAAAGTAAAAGTAAAGTAGTGATTGTATAGCTTGTATAATAGTGTACATTTTCTGTCCCCTCAAAATCACTCAACGCACAGCCATTAATGCCTAAACCCCTGGCAACAAAAGTAAGTACACCCCTAATGAAAATGTCCAAATTGGGCCCAAAGTGTCAATATTTTGTGTGGCCACCATTATTTTCAAACACTGCCTTAACCCTCTTGGGCATGGAGTTCACCAGAGCTAACAGGTTGCCACTGGAGTCCTCTTCCACTCCTCCAGGAAGATATCACGGAGCTGGTGGATGTTAGAGACCTTGCAGTCCTCCACTTTCCATTTGAGGATGCCCCACAGATGCTCAATAGGGTTTAGGTCCAGAGACATGCTTAGCCAGTCCATCACCTTTACCCTCAGCTTCTTTAGCAAGCTAGTGGTCGTCTTGGAGGTGTGTTTGGGGTCAGTTTCATGTAGGAATACTGCCCTGCAGCTCAGTCTCCGAAGGGAGGGGATCATGCTCTGCTTCAGTATGTCACAGTACATGTTGGCTTTCATGTTTCCCACAATGAACTGTAGCTCCCCAGTGCCGGCAGCACTCATGCAGCCCCAGACTATGACACTCCCACCACCATGCTTGACTGTAGGCAAGACACACTTGTCTTTGTACTCCTCACCTGGTTGTCGCCACACACGCTTGACACCATCTGAACCAAATAAGCTTATCTTGGTCTCATCAGACCACAGGATATGGTTCCAGTAATCCATGTCCTTAGTCTGCTTGTCTTCAGAAAACTGTTTGTGGGCTTTCTTGTGCATCATCTTTAGAGGAGGCTCACTTCTGAAACGACAGCCATGCAGACCATTTTGATGGGAAAAGCTAACCCCAAAAGTGCAGACAGCGTGCATTCATAACACTATGTATAATGTGAAAACAAAACGTGATAAAAGGTACCCAATGAGCCTATACCTATGTTAATGTGAATAATATATGTAAATTATAAGTCAAAATTAGTATAATAGTGAAGTATAGATCAAATTGATATGGTCTTAAATCATCAACAAAAATTATAATAAATCATCTCAGAGAAAGCCATATATCACAAAGAAATCAATATCAAAATACATAAAAAATATATAAAAGCACCAGTGCAACAGTGTCCAAAAATGATACACACAAAAAAACTGGTAGAAACAAAAAAATAAGAATACAAGATATATTAAAACATGGTGAAGCTCCAAAATGGGCAAGTGTCCAAAGTTATCAGGTGACTCTTGTGTTCAGCAAATCAAGTGAATTGTGTGCTCCCCCTGATGGGTCCCCACTCACCAGCTCCTTGTACCCCTGCAGGGGTAATGGGCATGTGTGTATAGGATAGGATGATATCCCTTGGTGACCCTTTGTGACCTTTTGGGGTTAACTTTTCCCATATAGGCAGATATATCTGGTCACATGTATATTTTTGTCTGATTACCCTCACTTGACAGCCAATAAGGTAGCGCCACTCACCCCAACCTACCTATTATTATTTTTTCTTTGTAAGTTCCCTTTTGTGAACTAATTAGGGGAGGCTTCAACCTGACACTATCCTGAGCGCGGAGTATATCTTAATTTCATTTTGATGCAGTGTGCGGCGTATGGTCTGAGCACTGACAGGCTGACCCCACACCCCTTCAACTTCTGCAGCAATGCTGGCAGCACTCATACGTCTATTTCCCAAAGACAACCTCTGGATATGACGATGGAGCATGTGCACTCAACTTCTTTGGTCGACCATGGCAAGGCCTGTTCTGAGTGGAACCTGTTAAATCGCTCTATGGTTTTGGCTACCATGCTGCAGCTCAGTTTCAGGGTCTTGGCAATCTTCTTATAGCCTAGGCCATCTTTATGTAGAACAACAATACTTTTTTTCAGATCTTCAGAGAGTTCTTTGCCATGAGGTGCCATGTTGAATTTCCAGTGACCAGTATGAGAGAGTGAGAGCTATAACACTAAATAGCGATAACCTAAATAACACTAAATAGCGATAACCTGCTCCCCATTCACACCTAAGCCCTTGTAACACTAACGAGTAACATGAAATCAGGGAGGGAAAATGGCTAATTGGGCCCAATTTGGACATTCTCACTTAGGGGTGTACTCACTTTTGTTGCCTGCGGTTTAGACATTAATGGCTGTGTGTTGAGTTATTTTTAGGGGACAGAAAATTTACACTGTTATACAAGCTGTACACTCACTGCTTTACATTGTAGCAAAGTGTCATTTCTTCAGTGTTGTCACATGAAAAGATATAATAAAATATTCACATATATAAAATAGTTTGGTTTTAAACAAAACACTTCACTAATTAGAAATTGCAACAGTGGCCAATGAAGAATAAACAAAAAGAAGGCGCCTCTAAGTGCAGAAACACCACGATTTATTTATTACCAAAGGATTAAAAACACTTACTAGAAGTCTGAAGTAAAAAAGGCTCATCATATTAAAAAGGGAGTCCAGCAGTAATGGTAGTCCTGGAAGGATCCAGTATGCAGCAAGGTGCCAGATATCCCAGCCATCCAGCAGAGGGCAGCCGCAGGGAGAGGAACCAGGAAGGAAGCAGCCGCGCTGTGGGGGACCAGTGTGGAGCGCTGAACTCGTGTATTATGTCAGCGGAAGTTGCCCGGAACCAGCTTGGAACATACAGGATGGGAAATGGCGTCTATTAGGTAGGGCACATTTCAGAGCATCTGATAGGCTCCTTCTTCATGCCGATGTTGATGAGTCTATGTGTGTTCTGAAATATAGAGACAATGGGCGTGGCTGGGGCAGGACAATGAGCGGGAGTGATGACGTCAGCAGCTGGAATTCGGGGGCGTATGATGCAAAACATTGCCGGGAGCTGACAGTGAAGCTAATGGGGGTAAAAACGAAGAGGGGTTAGAATACCATAATAAGGAGGGAATGTAATAAGCAACAATGGGAATAGGGAACAACAACATAAAAGTGGATGAGGGTCTGTAGGACTACAGATCCCAGGGAGCAAAAAAGAAACATATATATCTAAAAACAGAAGATAAATAGCTAAAGAGTGACAAGGGTCGTCAGATAAACATAGCCGGTGTTAAGGTATTATTCTCATGGTTAAAAATATATATATTTTCTTATTGGCAGTGGGATTAATATAGCAGATGTGTGGAGGACAATGGAGCTATATCAGTTATAGCAACGTGTTTTACTCCAATTCCTCATTTAACCCGCTGGGTGATAATACATCAAGTAAATAAATCCAGTAGGTCTCCCTATGGTACAGCCTAGAGAATCGTTCTGCCAGGGGGAGATCTCTGGGCATCTCTAGCCTCGATGACCAATACCTTTAGACCAGCCGTAGACTTATCATGATGTTGCAAAAAATGTCTGGGCACACTATGTGTGTCAATTCCTTCAGTGATAAAACGTCGGTGCTCACCGAAGCATATACGTAGTGCCCATATAGTATGACCTACATAAAAGTGGCCACGGGGGCATGTGAGGCAGTAAACTGCATATTCGGATGAGCATGTATGAAATTCTCGAATAGGGTAGGTTTAAAGAATATTTACCAAAAACGATATCACCCTTTATCTTTAGACAGTCTGTGTTATTTTGAGCAACCAATCAGCTTCTTTCTTTTTTGTCAAAATGTGCTGGAAGAAGGAAAGTCTACTTTACTCAGAATGTGCACACTATACATTGTGTGAATATTTATCTTAGTTATCCAATCATATGCAATAAATAGGGAAATTCTTTCCAAATGGTCTGATAATTGAAGTAAATCTTAACACAAATTATCGTGTATGCATGATCAAATTATTTAGACCCATGCTAGTTTTTAAATATTACTGTGCTGCCCTGTGAATATTACTGTATTGAGAATTTTTATGAAATTAATAGGTAAACTTTGTATATGACTTTAAATATGATGGTGATTGATTATGTTGCTTATAATGACAAAAATGTTATTTTCCTGTTGTTCTTGTTGTCATTATTATCCAATATATATTGAACGTAATTGCCTATGTGTAGAGCATGGAAAACGAGTTAGGTAAAGATCAAAATATTAAATTTGATCAATTATCTTTATTGAAAGGAAGGTATAGGAATCTGTTGAATTTACGGAGGCTGATCATACTTAGAAAAAGTTTTACTCAACAGCAAACATATCTGAACTGTGAAAATATGACCTGGGTCCAGTGTATATAAACTGGATTATTCACTGTAGCAGTCACAAAGTTCAGGGACCAGAATCAGAATTAGATTTAATTTTACTGAAATCAGATTGGTAAAAGAATTTGACTGATTGCTATAGGGTTATAACATTGTGTACATTGGTCTGTGCTTCTTGGGAGAAATGTAAAGTATATACTTCATAGTGTAGCCATAGGGCACCCAATATAAGCTGGTGATGTCCATCAGGCAGCTCAAGGACATGAATACAGTCCTTTGTGTGGGAAACCCTGGTTTATCCAACTAAAAACACAAACAAAGCCTCAGCACAAATAAACCTTAACTCCACTCAGGCTTTTACTGTCTAGCTGTCAGGCATTACCATTTATGTCATACATATGAGGGCACCTCAAGAGTCCCATGTTTTTTTCTGGTTCTTTATTCCCCGTATTTTAAGAGATGTTGAGGTTCAACTATGCATGTCCTTCAACGTATATATGTTTAATTTCTGTCAGGCTTTTATTTCTGTCAGTAGAGAGTTATAGAGAGTTCATCACACTTTCTGTCCTTGTGACCAAAAAATATGAAATTAGTATAGTGGGTGTTGCTGGTACAAGAAGACACACATAGCAATAAAAACATTGTCAGACATTTACTACTAAAATGGAGTTGATTTTCTAAAGCAGTAGAAGCTCTTCACTTAAAGTGAATGTTCACTTTCAAAGTGTATGTTTACATAGCTTAGTAAATGTGCTGAAGGTGTGTTCACTTTGAATAACCAATGGTTGCGGGTAAAGTTAAAAAAAGTTAAAAAAAATGATTTTTGCTGGCACATGATTGGATGATTGAAGTGAACAAAGCTTCACTTTATTCACTAAGGCCACCCATACATGGTACAAATTTCTTTCCTGCAACCGCAGGTTGCAGGAAAGAAATTTGCGCAATTCTCCCATCAATTCAGACAGTGCTGACATGGAAATCAGCAATAGCTGCTGGAGATAATCAGAAGCGAATCCAGCAGGCTGGTTGTACCCAAGCTGATCGATTCATCAACTTGGTACAGCCTACCCATTAATGGTACAAATCTTTACCGGTTCTTGCTGATCCAGACTAAATTTAAACCATGTATGGCTGGCCTAAGCCAAGTAAACATTTATTTTCCAAAACTTCCTGTCCTGACTCCTGACTGGAAGAAAGTGAAAATTGCTCCAATATGGACACAGGCAGAGTAAGAACCTGACACAGGCTACTTTCTACTCTATCCAAAACAAAGTAAAACTGGGGTCTTTATTGTGCCATTCTTTGCCCTTTTTTGAATTCCCATTTTTTGCCCTCTTTGAATTTCCATTCTTTACTGTCTTTACATTTCCCATTATTATTGATTTTTGTGGATACAATGAAAATTAGATGCTGTACTGTAGCTTGACGCAGGATGCTAATTAATAACTCGGGGGTGGGAGGTGATTTTGAAAGGGGATTTTCTTTCAGCTTAGCGAATATGGTGAAAATTTATGTTGCAAAAAAAATCTAATCATGTGCAGAGCTTCACTTCATTCACACAGTTAGAACTAAAATACAGGCATACCCCACGTTTAAGTACACAATGGGGTTTATTTACTAAAGCTGGAAAGTGCAAAATCAGGCTCACGTCTGCATAGAAACCAATGAGCTTCCAGGTTTTATTACCAAAGCTTAATTGAACAAGCTGGGGTTAGAAGCTCATTGGTTTCTATGCAGAAGTGAGCCTGATTTTCCACTTTCCAGCTTTAGTAAATAAACCCCATTGTGTACTTAAAAGTGGGGTAACTTACTGAGTGCATCTATTCACTAAGAACTTACTAGCAGATTAACTATTGCCTTGCAAAAACACTCTAACACCCATAAGCCTAAATAGTGGAAAAATTCTCCTTGTTCTTGAAACATCAGTGGTCTGTTAAGATCATTATAATGATCTTTAGCTCTTTATTAAATTAAGCTATTAAACTAAACCTCTTATCTGTACTTTTTTTTTCTACTGAATACCGTTCGCCTGATGACCATCATTATTATCAAGAAATTAATAGTAAAGAAATAGCATTTTCTAACTATCTCTTTAATTACTGACACATATGAAATAGCCAGGTTTTGTAGTGAAATTCAAGTAAGGTGCTGACTCAATTTAATTGACTCCCTAAGCTGTTTTTTGTAACAAATTTTTGGTAAAAAAAATCCCAATAAGCGTATATTTATTGGTTTGCGCAAACATTAGAGTATCTACAAGCTATGGTATATTATATTTTTAATTTTTAATAGTAATGGCAACGATCAGCGACATATACCGTATTTATCGGCGTATAACACGCACCGGCGTATAACACGCACCCCAATTTAGGAGGGAATTTTAAGGAAAAAAAAACTTTTAGGTGGGAAGTTGAAGGGAAAAAAAACTTACATTTAAACGCCCATCATTGGAGCCTTCTCAGTGCAGCCATGTCAGTGCAGCCTTGTCAGTGCAGCCATGTCAGTGCAGCCTTGTCAGTGCAGCCTTGTCAGTGCAGCCATGTCAGTGCAGCCATGTCAGTGCAGCCATGTCAGTGCAGCCTTCCCCAGTGCAGCCTTCCCCAGTGCAGCCTTGTCAGTGCAGACTTCCCCAGTGCAGCCTTGTCAGTGCAGCCTTCCCCAGTGCAGCCTTCCCCAGTGCAGCCTTCCCCAGTGCAGCCTTGTCAGTGCAGCCTTGTCAGTGCAGACTTCCCCAGTGCAGCCTTGTCAGTGCAGCCTTCCCCAGTGCAGCCTTCCCCAGTGCAGCCTTCCCCAGTGCAGCCTTGCTACAGTGATCCCAGCCATTCTGGGCTTCAAAATCGCCGATCACGATTTGAAAATGGCGCCGCCGGCGCCGAAATACACAGTGCCGGTCCTCGGCTCTTTCCGGCGGCTGTCGTTCATTTTCGGCTCCACTCGTAGTCCCGAGCGGAGCTATCCGAACCTAGCCGAGTAGGTTCGGATAGCTCCGCTCGGGACTACGAGTGGAGCCGAAAATGAACGACAGCCGCCGGAAAGAGCCGAGGACCGGCTCTGTGTATTTCGGCACCGGCGGCGCCATTTTTCAAATCGCGATCGGCAATTTTGAAAATGTGACAGGTCGGGATCGCAGGGGATCGGCGTATAACACGCACCTGCGATTTTCCCCTGGTTTTAAGGGGAAAAAAGTGCGTGTTATACGGCGATAAATACGGTAGATGGACTGCGACATTGCAGTGGACATCAGACACTAAGTGACACTTTTGATACTTTTTTGGGGACCAGTGACACCAATACAGTGATCAGTGCTAAAAAAAATATGCACTGACACTGCACTAATGACACTAGCAGGGGAGGGGTTAACATCAGGGGCAATCAAAGTGTTAAATATGTTCCCTGGGAGTGCTTGCTAACTGTGTGGGGGGTACTTTAACTGTGTGAAGACAGAGATCCGTGTTCCTGCTTAGCAGAAACAGAGGATCTCTGTCTTCCCTACTAACAGAACGGTGATCTGCTTTGTTTACATAGGCAGACTGCTGTTCTGCCTCTGTTGGGAATGATCGGCGGGTCCCGAGACCCGCTAAATGGCTCCCGCGACCCGCTAATTGGCTCCCGCTGTGTCCGATCACAGCGGGAGCGGGTCACTGGTGGCACGTAATTCAGCAAAGAGGAGCCGCCGCCCCCCAGAACATGTATGTGGGGCGGTCGGCAAGTGGTTAAAGGGATTGTATAGTCTTTAAAGCTTTTTAACACAGCTATACAAGTAAAAGACAACATCTTGATGTAAATATCTTCTTAGTGCACGCCAATATTTTAAAAAACTTGTTTTTTTGTATAGTTGGTAAATGGGGCAGGCGCGCTTTGTTTTTGCTCAAATTCTGCTTCCTGTTTGCAGAGCTACACACTTGTTCACTTTTACTTGTCTCTCTCACACTAAAAGCCTATAAGGTTAATATACAAATTTAGTAGAGGCTTTTTATTTTGCTTAGTGAATGTACACATTGTTATTAAATAATTATCCCTACGGTGGATACCCAATCTTGTGAAGAGAAAATAAAAATATTTATTTTCATAGGGTGGCTAAAATGAGCACAGCTTTACCTCAGTCACTGAGCTCAGCGAACATCTATTTCGCAGAATGAACAGTCTCCGATCCTGTAGTAAATCAAACACACTGAGGGGAATTTATAAAAACTGGAACAAACAGAATCTAGAGCAGGTATGCATAGTAACCAATCAACTTCTATTTTCAGGTTGTTCAACTAAGCTTTGCAACTGAAAGATAGAAGCTGATTGGTTGCCATGCCCAATTGCTCTAGATTCTGTCTGCTCCAGTTTTGATAAATTCTCCCCACTAGGTTAGTAAATTCGTTAAAATGTACTTTCTATGTGGCTGGCATTCCTTGCTGATAAATAAACACTGCACAATGGTAAAATAATAACTGCCATTGCTAACCTCTTCTTCAAAATATAGTAGCTGTCCAATCCCCATGTATCTTCACTTGCCGCATTTTATTCCTGGCCAGTGAATCAAAGTATTTTACAGCCAGAGGTCAGTAATGGCAGCCTACATTGTCTAAATTATAGTTTTACTAGCAGCCAGGGTGACCTTTTTTAAATATTAAGCTTCCACTACTTGTTAATCTGTAAATCACTATACTGAATACAGAAACAAATAGGAAACAGCAAGCATGGAAAAATGTAAAGGTCATTTGAATATGCATTTTAGTATGGGCACCAGGAAGATTTTTTTTCCCACAAGGGTTCTCAACAGATTTGTTTTCCATCCTTTGGATCAACTGCAAGTTTATGAGTTCTAAAAATGTAAGCTTTTACATAATATTTTTGTGCTTTAGTTGAACTCATCGGACATATTATTTTTTTAACCTAACTATGTAACTACCTACCTGAAAAGATGACTTTAAGGTAAATGTCACTATATTAATTATGCTAAAATATGTGCTCTCAAAAAATACAGTAAAAGAATGAGTTGGTAGCCTTGTGCAGAAATGAAAAACTATACAGGTTCAATGGTTACACCAGGGCAGACATTTGGCAAATACTTGGCAAATACTTGCTATATTACATAGAACCTATGAGGATAAAAATATGACAGCTGCCCATGCTGATGGCATTTAAAGGTGAAGGCTCCACGGCATCCTTTCTTCACTACCTAGTATATCACTGATCTAGAAGTAAGAAAGATAGGAGTCCATACTGACTGCATGATTTTGTGGGTCATTGACTCATTAGCTTTTGCATCCAAGATTAGGATGACAGTGATGGAGTCTGCACTTTTTAAAGCAAAAAAATCAATGTCAGCACCTACACTTTCTCCTCACAGGTTAATTTAGTTCAGGAGAACATCAGTCAAGAAGAAAATCAGTAATAACTTCCACTTATTTCTCTAATAAAACTAAAATTATAATTACAATTTATTATGTTATTACGTTGCAATAAGTTTAGGGGTAAGCTTTAAGAATTAAGCATTGAAGTTGATTTAAAGGATAGGCTTAGGGGTTAGTGGTTAAGGTTAAGTTTAAAGTTTAAAGTATATGTAAAATGTTAATTTTACAGTTATTGGATTACTATTACTAAGTTTGGGGGTAGGCTTTAGAAATTAAAGTGGTTCTAAAGACAGAAGGTATTTTATCCCAATGTATTATTTGCATTAAGATTAAAAAAAAAACCTGTCTGTAGCAGCCCCCCTCAGCCGCCTAAAACTTACCTGAGCACCATCTCTATCCAGCGATGTTCCATGAGAGCCTTGGCTGTCTGGGACTCTCCCTCCTGAAACACAGCAGCGGGCGCCATTGGCGCCCACTGCTGTTAATCAAAGTCAGGGAGCCAATGAGGAGAGAGAGGGGGTGGGGTTGAGCCGTGGCTCCAAGTCTGAATGTTCACACAGAGCAGCGGCTTGGCTTTGGCCATAGCAAGCTGCTTGTTGTAGGGTCACTTGACAGGAAGGAGGGGCCAGAAGCGCCACTGAGGGACTTGAGAAGAGAAGTATCTGGGCTGCTCTGTGCAAAACCACCGCACAGAACAGGTACGTATAACATGTTTGTTATTTTTAAACAAAAAAAAAAAGACTAATATCACTTTAAGCATTAAAGTGTTACTAAACCCACAACAGTAAAATCAGTCTATATATGCAGTAAAGAATGCTTGTTATACTCACTGTGGAACCTAAGGGGTTAATCCTCTGCACTGTGTAAAAAGGCTGTTTGATCCTGTCTCCTCTGATCATCTCCTTCTTCCACTGTCTCCAAAAAATAACCTGATATTTACAGAGCCAAGGGACAGGCTGCACATGCTCAGTTTGGTGTGTATTGCTAGAGAGTTTTTTTTTTTTGGGGGGGGGAGTGCATGTAATTAGCACAGTCCAGACAGAATGTCAGGGGTCCTGCATTCTCATTGTACAATTGTGGGAAAATAAAAACTCCTCCTACAAGCTTTAACCAGACACTCATAGAAGTCATAAGACTGTTCTAACTTCTGATGAGAAAAGGTATTTAGCAATTTATATTTACTAAAATAATTGCATTTCCATGTTCTGTGTACTGTGGGAGACCAGATATAGTAAATGCAGGGTCCTGGGTTTATTAACACTTTGATGTTAGATTTAAATGTTAGGCTTAGAGGTTAACGGTTAAGGTTAGGGTTAAAGGTTAAAGCATATGTAAAACCCAAATCTTTTTTTTTTTTTGATAGAGTGGGGAAGGGTTAGAAGTTCTGGCAGATTTGTACTACTGTCTTTTTCCCCCTGGGAAAGTTCACTCTCACTTTTGGTCCTGGTGACAATTATCTCCAGTACAGAAAGTGATTGAAAATCTAAATTATTTTTTAGATGTCACAAGAACATGAGATAATAGGAAATATTCAGTTGGGGACACTTGTAAATAATGACTACTACATACGTATGGATATCTGCTTGTCTCTTTGCTTTCCTTGTTTCTAGGACTGGAAGTGAAGGTAAATCTCCCCAATGGCACACAGTAAAAAAAAAACTGGAGTCTTATTCATTTTCTACTCTATCCAAAACTAAAGAAAACATTGTATCTTTCATACTCTTTATGTTTTTGGGGCAATGTAAACCTGGGCAATACAAACTGAGCAACATGCTCAGGTGAATGCCACAAACAGACCTTAATAGTTAGAAAAGACCAAAATCTGAACCAAAGAAGGGAAGATACAGAAAATGATTTTTTAACTGGTAAAGCTAAAATCAGCAAAGCATGTTTTTATAAATTCAACAGAACTAGAGACTCATCTTTCACTATGTGCTTGTAAGATAAAGGAAATTTCCCCAGGAGATACATTTATCTCTAACCTCACAAATTCACCTCAATATAAATAGCAATCCAAGAATTTTCTTCAGGGATTATTTCTTTCAGTCTAACCTGTATTCTGTTTCTTAGTTACAGGTATAAATCTGCAGGTGTGCCTCATTATGTTCATAGAAAAAACATAATTTAATCCTCAAATACAGTCTAAAATGGCAAGGGTAATATGTTGTGTCACTACACACAGAGGCATTCTAACTGGACACTCCCTGACCAGCAAAGTCTGAAGACAATTTCAGACTTAGTCTTCTTTTGACAGGAAAGTCAAGAAATCAAATCATGATTATTCCAGCATGTCTGTTGTAGCAACTATTTTGGGCCAGATATGCAACAATGTGTGGGCACTGTTATGGCTATATGAGGGGCTTCTCTTAAACATAAACCATAGGTCTATATACTGCCAAAAGC
Source organism: Lithobates clamitans (assembly GCA_037952925.1). Taxonomy (NCBI): domain Eukaryota; kingdom Metazoa; phylum Chordata; class Amphibia; order Anura; family Ranidae; genus Lithobates; species Lithobates clamitans. Next base: position 21,466 of record JBBGZY010001865.1, read on the forward strand.
ATATCAAGCAGTGGCGGTGCATCCATTATGGGTGCCCCCCCCCCCTCTGTCATGCCACCACCTATATGTAAAATAGATAGTTTCATGCTTAGCATGAAACTATCCATGACCGCTGTAGCCACCCCCTATTCAGGCGTCCGGCCCCTTTTCGGACGCCGGGAGCCTGAATTACAGTGGCGGGGGTGTTTTGGACTCATAGTACAGAGCATTGTGCTCGGAGCCTACCCAAGTGCGTTAGAAAAGCAAATTAATATTTGTGGCTGCATATGATGGGCATAGAGGCTGCATTTAATGGGCACAGAGGCTGCATATGATGGGCACAGAGGCTGCATATTATGGGCACAGAGGCTGCATTTTATGGGCACAGTGGATGCATTTGATGGGCACAGTGGCTGCATATGATGGGCACAGAGGCTGCATATGATGGGCACAGAGGCTGCATATAATGGGCACAAAAGCTGCATTTTCTGGGCACAGTGGCTGCATATGATGGGTACAAAGGTTGCATATTATGGGCACAGAGCCTGCATATTATAGGCACAGTGGCTGCATATGATGGGCACAGAGGCTGCATATGATGGGCACAGAGGCTGCATATCATGGGCACAGAGTCTGCATTTTATGGGCACAGTGGCTGCATTTGATGGGCACAGTGGCTGCATATGAAGAGCACAGAGGCTGCATATGATGGGCACAAAGGCTGCATTTTCTGGGCACAGTGGCTGCATATGGTGGGTACAAAGGTTGCATATTATGGGCACAGTGGCTGCATATGATGGGCACAGTGGCTGCATTTGATGAGCACAGTGGTTGCATTTGATGGGCACAGTGGCTGCATTTTATGGGGCACAGTGGTTGCATTTTATGGGCACAGTGGCTGCATATGATGGACACAGTGGCTGCAATTGATGGCACGGTGAGGTTGCAATTTATGTTTTTTTTCAGTATTTTTCTGAATTTTTCAGTTTGTTTGCGCCCCCCAAAAAATTTTGAGCACCAGCCACCACTGATATCAAGAGCATTTAGGAATAAAGTGAAGTTGATGTAATACTTTGGAAATGTGTGTGTGTTTAGGCAAGGTTTATCCATTTACTACAAAGACAAGGGAACATTTTTTAACAGAATACAGTGTGTTGGGTACATGCAGTGCTACAGCAGCTTCAGGAAAAACCAGATATCTCACCACCTCTTATTATTATTGGTTAGATATCTGCCAAGAACATGCAGAGTAGGTTCATGGAGGGTAATATTTGTGTTAGTTGAATCATGAAGTTTGTATTGAGGCCCCCAAGCCCTGAACATACCTTATAAACTTTTTTGGGATACCTAAAGAAATATTCAAAATTAGACACTTAAAGATTCTGAAAATAACTTAAATATTTAAGAATGATTATGAAGAAGACCGATTAAAGTATTACAATGTCTATTACATACCAGAAAGAATGAGGCTGATTTATTAAAGGGTCTGAGAATGTTCACTCAGAAAAAGAGTTAAGAAGATTTACATTGATTACCCAATCAAGTGCAGATAAAATAAATAAACAGGAATGTGCTTTACACATGATTGGATAATTGAAGTGATTTCATTTTTTTTTTTTTTTTGAGTGAACATTCTCAAACCCTTTAGTAAATCAGCCTGAGAATATGTCTGACATTTGGTAAAGTTGAGCTTAAATTTTGCTTTCCAGCTTTAAAAGATGCTGCCAGAATATAGTCTGGTGATCTCTAGACTCCTTATAGGTCTCTTATAAACCTAAAGGTCACAACATATTAAAGTTTTGCATTATTATTTTACTGTATTTGTCAAGCTAGCCACCCAGCTGTCTTACTATGTTAACACCTATAATAAATTTAAATAATTTGCTGGGCTAAGTCCTTATAACAGACTGCTCATAACTAACCTATGGTAAACTGTTTAGCTTTTCCTATGCAGATTTCCAAATTCACCCATTGTAACACTATGCAATTCACCTAATTCTGGCAGCTGGTAGACAAGCCATCTTTCAGTCTTGGTTTGATGATTCACCACCACCACAGATGACATCATCAAATAATTAAACTAACTCACTTGATTACCTAACAAGACTGGCTGAGAATAAAACAATGAACAGCAAATTTAAGCATAACTGAAGACAAATTTAGTTTTATATAGAGTAGAGAGTGATTAAAACATGTGTCAGTTTTTTATTGCCGTCTGTGACCCCTTAGAGATATTCACTCTGTCTATTTGTTATCACTGAAAGTGAATGAAAACCCCAAAATTTGAATGTTCACCAGAAAAAGAATAGAGGGGACATTTTTCATTTGGGACACTAGTTCTGTTGACCATGGTGACTACCAGGGATTTCTCTAACTTTAGAGAGATTTTTATCTCACCTGTTGTGGTTATGGGACAGGAAGTGAAGGGAAATCTGCCCAATAAAACACAGGTGGCAAAAAAACTGACAGAGGTTATAACCTTCCCTTATAATCAATCCAAAAAGAAAAAATAAAGTTTTGCCTTCAGCCACTTTAAGTCTTGTCTGTTATTTTCCTTTAGCTTGCTCTCCCCACTTCAATTTCATCACTTTTCATTATCTTTTAAATTTACAGCCTGGTTTCCTACTGTATTGTATATACAGTATGTATGCATAGTAAATTCATGGTTGAGTTTATTATCCAATTCCGAGTAATAAAGCAAGCACCCGTAAACCTATAATCTGCTTTACAACTCTGTAATTCATTTAATCAAAAGTGGATTTGCGACATAATGTAAATATGAGTACGCATACCCCAATAATACCATAATGGATCATGAATTTTATTGTAATTACCCTTGATTGACCAATGTTTTAGTACAGAAAAAGAGACACCTTTATAACATATATATATTGCCTGATTTTTAAGGTAAACACAATTTTCTTTCATTTTTGGGGCTTTGTTAGGCTTTTGATTTTCTGAAATGTTCTCTGATAAATTGACCTTATAAAAAAAAATTCATATTTATAATTTGGGGAATGGAAGTCATGGTCAACCACTACTACTGCAGGGCGCAGTTTTGGCAATGAAAGACATTCTTTCTTTCTTTCTTTCTTTCTTTCTTTCTTTCTTTCTTTCTTTCTTTCTTTCTTTCTTTCTTTCTTTCTTTCTTTCTTTCTTTCTTTCTTTCTTTCTTTCTTTCTTTCCCTCCTTCCTTCCTCTTTCCCTGTGCTATATAAATTGTTGTATTTTGTGCAAGCACTAATTACAGGACATTCTGTTTTTCTGTTTCCTATTAATACATCAGATTGAAATCCAAAGGGCCTCATGCATCATTTGTTCATCTTAGATGTTAGAGAAAATGATGTCAAACCCTGTCAGTCCAAAGAAAATGATGCTGTCAGTAAACATGCTAGTAGCCCTCAGAATTTTAATAAAGAACATTTAAAACAATATTGAGGAACAGATTAGGTGAATGTGATGACATGTTCATAATATGATATTTTGCACAGACTCATGAATAAACACAATGTTTTATGCTTTTACAGCTTTGTGGCCTCTCCAGTGAACCATTTCTGAAAGGAACAGCTATATGGTAGTGTTCTCTGAAAGAGCAAAGAAATTGCGATGTAATGACAGAGAAAGTTATTGGAGCAAATTACAGCAATGGTGCATAATATTAACCTCTTCCTGCAGGCTTTCCCCCAGCCCCTTTAAGAAATCATAATTCCAGAAGTATTATTTGGGCTTCCCAATAATGTGATTGGCAGACTTTCCTGCCAGTTCCTGATCTTAATTGTGAGACCAAAAGCTGTTGGTGACCTTGCGACATAGTATGCTTCCAGCACAAAACAGCTATACATATATGTGGCATCGCAGAATAAAGCCCTTGAAGATAGTATTGCATAACACTAATGATACACATCTATGTGTAACGCTGGGGTTAGGAAGTTATAAAACACAGAGATATGGCAAACCTTTCAAAACTGTCAGTATAGTTAAATAATCATATAAGGTGATATGATAGCGATATACAAATACCTCAATGGCGATTCTGGCATTGGGAATAGACTATTCAGTCTCAGGGAGTGTAAGAAGACACTGGGCCGCTCAATAAAACTGGGAGAGAAGCGGTTTAACCTTAAACCGCGTAGGGGGTTTTTCACTGTCAGAGCAGTAAGGATGCGGAATGCAATTCCACAATTGGTGGTGTTGGGGGGAAGTATTGATCATTTTAAAAAACTGTTGGGTATCTTAACAAACACAATATACAGGAATACGGGAAATGATTATGAACATGCACACCTACGCAGGTTGAACTGGATGGACTGGTGTCGTTTTTCAACCTTATCAACTATGTAACTTTGTAGAATTATATGCTAATGCTGAATAAAAAAGACAAACCTGTTTATAAAACATGATTAAAAAATGTAATTAAATTAATAAAATAATAAAATATATATATATATATATATATATATATATATATATATATATATATATATATATATACAGTAATTATCCTATTTTTTAATTTTGTATTCATATTTATAAGAACTAAAAGCTAAACTAATCTTAAAATCTATGTTTATATATTTAGCATTTTGGTCCCTGCACTGTTAAATGAAAAACCTTTTAGATCCACTATCACCCTAAAAGATGAGGTTTTCCAGCAGGTTTTTTTTTAGCTGCAGGGAGCATAATAGCACAACGTTTCTCCAACCATACAGTGCAACTAGAAATCATCCTGGCAGAGTCAAATTGATCACATGTATCAAACATCTAAAACTACATCATGACAGGACAAGATGATTTTCAATACTACAAGCATTTATCTAATTATCAGATGTCTAAACTACCCTCAGGTACTGCAAAAAGCAATGATGAAGTGCAAAGTGCAATATGCATGCAGAACACACGTGTACACACGGTACTTTATCTTTATTTTACATACAGCATATTTCTTTCACATTACTTTTTTAGTCTTTTTCTAACTCCTGCTCAGTGTCTCAGTCTACCAATGGTATGAAATGACCAACTGATACTGAACTGTCAAAACACAATCTGGACACAACAGAACTCATAGCTACTACCCAGGAAGCTATAGTGCGCCTTCTGGCCTCTCCAACCTTGCACTGCTTTTTGACTACCCTTTATTTCCCGCAACTCTGCACTAAATATGTGACAGATACTCTTATCATGCTTACATAAGTAGCAGGTCTTGGGAAGCTTTCCTAACCAGCAATTATAGTTGGAAATCTCTTAGGGGTGGAGTTTGAGAATAAGGGGGGATACATAGATCAGGAATAAGAATACGTTTAAATTGGTTTTGAGTGATGACACTTAATGATAACATAGGGATACTGCTTTGCTGGCTCTTATTATGAATGGGCAGACAAGTTTGTAAAGCCCTGGTAACATGTGAGAATTGGCTATAACACAAGGATGCTATATGAACTATTGTAACACAATTTGGTATATGTTTATGCTATTTTGTGTCCTGGCCATCAAGTTCAGAAGGGCAATAGAGAGCTCCCCTGAAGGTGGCGAGGTTGCAAGGAGGTACTTCTTGAGGAGTCCTTTAGGCTGTGAGTGAAATGTGCAGTTACAGTTCTGGGTCTCTACCCTCAAGCAAGTGAAAACAAGCTTTTGAAGCCCAGGTAAAATATTCTGTTTGAAGGCTCTTAGAAGGCTATGTACAGAGACAAGTGGTAGACTGGTTATTGGTGACTGGAGAATTAAGATTAGGATCCTGCTTTTTCCCTTTCTGTAACTGTTGTCATCAGTAACTATGTCACAAGTGCTGGTTTAGCTGATCTGTAAGGACAGTTATCAATCCTTATGTTCGATGGGTGTAGTAGCACGCTTGGTATAAAAGTTTGTCATACTGTATTTGAAGGTATAATTAGAAAGTTTATTGAAGTTGACAGTTCACAGGTAACAGATAAAGTCAATGTGTTTCAGAGGAAAAGCCTCTCCCTTCATTAAGACTAATATATAAGGGAATAAGAGACAGTAAAAACAATTAATAAGTGTCTCGTTCAATGGTCTAAATATAAATAGCTCAATAGTAGATGTATACTAAATAGGCTACAAAGGTATCAGATGGTTTGTACATAAATATGAATAACCCACTGAGATGATTAGTACATGTAATAAATACCATCTCAGTGTGTTACTCCATATTTATGTAGAAACCATGTACTATACTTGTAACCTATTTAGTATACATCTACTTTTGGGCTATTTATAGTTAGATCATTGGACAACACACTTATCAGTTGTATTTACAGTCTATTTTTCCCCTATATACTAGTGCTCCTGAAGGGGGGTGGGTTCCCAAAACACTTTACCTGTGAACTGTCAACTTCATTAATCTTTCTAAATATACCTTCAAGTGTGATAAGCTTTTATACTGAGTGTGCCTATACACCCTTCCAAAGTACTCAGTGAAGCATGTTTTCTGTTGCTTTCAGAAAGACAGCAGCCTGAGACCTTGAGAGGCTTCACCCTCACCACATGTCCATTGGGTATAAGCCCCCCTTAAGAACAACTGAGCCCACAGAGTTTTCATCAATATCAGACCATCCACTGGTTCAGTGCTGTCTCGCACACATCAGATCAATCCTTATATGTAAAGGACTGTAAATACTGTTTCAGCAGAGCCAGTTGGTCTTCAGTAAGTAATTGCCTTACTGAGTTACAGACTGGGATACTACACTGTCTTTACTCTTTCTTACTATATAAATACTAAGTCTGTAGACTGTAAACCCCTACGGCAAATAACTGGTTTTAGGCATTGCTTAGTGAATGATTCCAGCTCTAGCAGGTGTTCTCCTACTGAGGTGTACAGTATAGCTGCTATCAACTACCAGCATCTCCTGTAATTAGTATTTGTAATGCCCTCCTTTGCAGTATACCTTATAACACTGCTACCCATCAAAGTTTTGCCTCCCAAGATGAGGTTCCAATCAATGTTTTTTGTGGTAACAGCACTATTTTGTAAAACTTTTTTGACTAGTTATTTTTATATTAATATATAAATTAATCAGATAATATATTTAATTAAAAATATTATTTAGGTGCTTTACTGAGTACATGTTCTCAGGAAGAGATGAAATCCTTTGCTATAGACTGAGAGTGAAGATGGCTTAATTTCTTTCAAGTACATAGTATCTAATTATTTCATTTCACTTTATATTTGCCCATGAAAGCTGAAATAATTTCCAAATGTTCATTTGAACTCTTACATTGTTTACAAACTTTGCATACTTCTAAAATTAGAAGTTTCCTTTTCACGTTTCAAAAAGGTAAATTATCCTCTAACTATTTCAGTAATAAATGAATGTGATGCATTTAATTATAAAATAGATTACAGGATTTCATGCCTGTAAATATTTTGTATGACCATTCCCATTAATAAGGTTTGCAGGTAAAACAAACAATTTGGCAGAATCTGATGACTTGCACAGCTATTATTCATCTCTGTCTTTGAGCAGTTTTATGCCTTTTGAGCACTGTTCAATTAATCTGTCCTCTCAATGGATTAATTGAATCTATTTTTAGGTACAGTTAGTCAGCACATTGCTTTAGTAAACACAGTCAGGTATATTCAATAAAAAAAGGGTGCAAGGAGCAGTGACAATGTACAAAGTGCAGTAACCCTCAGCAACCAATTAGGTAGGTTATTAATGCAGGTGGGGCAGGGTGTTTGACCCTACTGTATGAATCCAAGAGTGCTGCTGCCAATCTGTCAGGTTAGCAGTATTGAGGAGTGATCCCGTGGTCTGTGATTGCTAAATCAATTACTCCTTGCTTTCTGTAGTAAACAAAGGAGTCACATCACTGCTGCTTACTACTGGGGCTAGATGGAGCCTTGTATGCTCTGCCATTGTTTTGGGCACCATCTTGGGAGAGCCTGTGTCTAATTAGACACAAAGTTCTCACTCAACCTGACCTGCCATCTTTGGGATAAAGAGTGCTATATACAGTATCTCACAAAAGTGAGTACACCCCTCACATTCTTGTAAATATTTCATTATGTCTTTTCATGTGACAACACTGAAGAAATGACACTTTGTTTACAATGTAAACTAGTGAGTGTACAGATTGTATAACAGTGTAAATTTGCTGTCCCTTCAAAATAACTCAACACGCAGCCATTAATGTCTAAACCGCTGGCAACAAAATTGAGTACACCCCTAAGTGAAAATGTCCAAATTGGGCCCAAAGTGTCATTATTTTGTGTGGCCACCATTATTTTCCAGCACTGCCTTAACCCTCTTGGGCATGGAGTTCACCAGAGCTTCACAGGTTGCCACTGGATTCCCCTTCCACTCCTCCATGATGACATCACAGAGCTGGTGGATGTTAGAGACCTTGCGCTCCTCCAACTTCTGTTTGAGGATGCCCCACAGATGTTCAATAGGGTTTAGATCTGGAGAGATGCTTGGCCAGTCCATCACCTTTACCCTCAGCTTCTTTAGCAAGGCAGTGGTCATCTTGGAGGAGTGTTTGGGTTCGTTATCATGTTGGAGTACTGCCCTGCAGCCCAGTCTCCGAAGGGAGGGGATCATGCTCTGCTTCAGTATGTCACAGTACATGTTCATGCAGCCCCAGACCATGACACTCCCACAACCATGTTTGACTGTAGGCAAGACACAATTGTCTTTATACTCCTCGCCTGGTTACCGCCACACACACTTGATACCACCTGAACCAAATAAGTTTATCTTGGTGTCATCAGAAAACAGCACATGGTTGGTCTCCAGTAATCCATGTCCTTAGTCTGCTTGTCTTCAGCAAACTGTTTTTGTGCATCATCTTTAGAAGAGGCTTCCTTCTGGGATGACAGCCATGCAGACCAATTTGATGCAGTGTGCGACGTATGGTCTGAGCACCGACAGGCTGACCCCTCACCCCTTCAACCTCTGCAGTAATGCTGGCAGCGCTCATACATCTATTTCCCACAGACAACCTCTGGATATGACGCTGAGCACATGCACTCAACTTCTTTGGTAGACCATGGTGAGGCCTGTTCTAAGTGGAACCTGTCCTGTTAAACAGCTGTATGGTCTTGGCCACAGTGTTGCAGCTCAGTTTCAGGGTCTTGGCAATAGCCTAGGCCATCTTTATGTAGGGTAACAATTCTTTTTTTCAGATCATCAGAGAGTTCTTTGCCATGAGATGCCATGTTGAACTTCCAGTTACCAGTATGAGAGAGTGAGAGTGATAACACCAAATTTAACACACCTGTACCCCCATTCACACCTGAGATCTTGTAACACTAACGAGTTACATGACACCAGGGAGGGAAAAAAGTTATTGGGCCCAATTTGGACATTTTCGCTTAGGGGTGTACTCATTTTTGTTGCCAGCGGTTTAGACATTAATGGCTGTGTGTTGAGTTATTTTGAGCGGACAGCAAATTTACACTGTTATATAAGCTGTACACTCACTACTTTACATTGTAGCAAAGTGTTATTTCTTCAGTGTTGTCACATGAAAAGATATAATAAAATATTTACAAAAATGTGAGGGGTGTACTCACTTTTGAGAGATACTGTATACACTATAAACTGCATCACGGGGGCACCTATTGTAGGAAGTGGGATTAGGCAGGGACAGCATCCCATTTTGCTAGGAACAGCTAGGTCACACCCCCTCATCTGCGAGCAAGTCTGAGCCTGGAAAACTCTAAAATGTAGTCTGATTGGGGGGAGGGGGGTTGGGGGCCAGAATACAATAGCAGAAAGTATTGAGGATGAAATCTGTCAGTGTCAGAAGGGAGAGGGAGGGAATCATATAATTGAAGCTTTTAAAGTTTTTAATATATTGATTAGATAACCAAGGCTTCGGGGTAGAAAACCATGTCCTCAGGTTAAAGAGCCCTTTGTGGGCAAGTCCAGAACTGGTGGTATAATGACGGCTTGGGGCTTCCACATAGAGGACAACGTTGCAGATGGTGCAAGGTTTTGTCTATCAAAAAAAGGGATATAAGCTCAGTGGATGATTCTAAACTGGGTCTCTAACCAAGATTAGTTGGTGAAGATGGCACAAGTAAAGTTATAGCCAGCCACTATCTGATCTATTGCATCTGCAGATTGTAGGTCTTTCCAGACAGAAACTGAGGTGGCCTGGAGAGGTTTTGAAATGCGGGAGTTAAGAGGGTGATAGATGTCTGAAATCTAATACTGTTGATGTTCCAGCAGGGCGTCCATCATTGAGGACTGAAAGCTTTGGGTTTTATTAGGGGCAAACTTTATCAATACACAGGGCTTTTTTTCTCAAACAATAGGTGCTGGAACTTAACCACGGCGCCACCCCTCCCCCTACAAACACCAAATAGTGGGTGTGTTCAGTCAAATTTCACGAAAACAGTAGGAGGGTCTTAAAGGGTCATTAAATAACAGGATTGCATTACATACAGAGTGCAAAACTGTCACTTGTAAACACAGAAACCAGACTTCTGTGTTTAAAAGTGATTGTGGTGAGCAGGCACCAAAGGGTCTGAGCCAGAGGTGGTGGAACTGAGTTCCACCAAGTTCCCCCTGAAAAATAGCCCTGTCAATACACCTTACTAGCTGTTGAGCATACGGAAAATGGTGAGCAGGCAAACTGTGCGTTCCATTAGTTGTGTAAATGGTATTGCAGTACCTGTTGTCTTGTCAAAGAAAAGTCCCGCTTCAGCTACCACTTGGGAGACCCATACATCATTGGCTGCATACTGTTGCACTTGAGGGAACATTGGATTACCCTTGTTCGGAAGGTGACTAGATACCCAAGTTGAAAGTCCAAATTTGCTCCTAAGCTCTTTCCAGGCAAGGAGCATATCTAATATAAGTAAGCTATGTCGAAGGTGTTGGAGTGAAGAACATCATTTGCAATGTACTAGAGCAGCCAAGCTGTATGGGTCAACCATTTGGGCTTCAAGATCATGGTTAGTAATTCTGCTATTTCGGGAAAACCAGTCCAGGCTCACACGTAGAAGACAAGACAAGTTGTAAAGTCTTATGGTCGGCAAGTTTGCATGAAGTAATTTTAAAGGAATGTTTGTGCAGCGTCCTCCTTTGTAGCCTTCACCCCTGATTAATCGCTTACTACAAGTGTAAAAATAATTATTTCTGACATTTGGATGACATTTTTATAGCCATGCTGATCGTCTTGTGATATTGAGACCAATGCTCCACCCCTTTCTCATAAAGTTCCATTCATTTTAATTATTGGGTTGTTGCAGGAGCAGAAAGTTGTTCCATAAGTCATATAGGACTGGCATATAATTTTCCTATAAAGAAACAAGAAGTCTCCATTCTCACTTGTGCTCTTCAACTTTTAGTTCTACTTTTAGTATTGTAAGTTATAAACAAATATATACCGCGCTGTCTCAAAAAAAAAAAAAAAAAAATAAATAAAATAAAATAAAGCAGCCAGCACAGCAGTGGATAAAGTTGCAAAAATGACAAATAGGGTGAAATGTGCAGCGCTTATGTGATCATATAAACCATAACAAATAATATTAGTACAGAAAACTTGAATAATAAATGATGTGCTCAAAAATACTCCAAGCAGTCCTCTATTATGACATGTGATGTCTATAAACAGAGTAACTTGGACGTGTGATGTCCAAAAAAGAAAAAAGTCAGTGACAAGCTTCAGTCATGTGTGATGATAATCCTCAACCACATGTGGATATAATATAGTGACAGTCTTTAACTTCAAATATGTATGATGTAATAACAGTTAATAGTGGGTCCACCACCAAAGACACCAGAAGCAAAGGAAATACACTCACGTGTTAAGCAGTAAAATCAAGTGCTTGTATAAAAGAAGACAGTGGTCTCAGCATATCCTTCCGACGCGTTTTGACTTAGAAGTCATAATCTGGGGTCTTCTAAGTCAAAACGCGTCGGAAGGATATGCTGAGACCACTGTCTTCTTTTATACAAGCACTTGATTTTACTGCTTAACACGTGAGTGTATTTCCTTTGCTTTTTATGTATTAAAATTTCCATACGGAGTTACACTATATGCCTTCCTCTTTCTTTTAATTATGGGGCTGACTGCCTATATCTACTGAGTCCATCCATACCTTACACTTGTTCGGAGGTCCATCTGGAGGTCATATCTGGATAGAGCATCTGATCCCCTTGGTATATTATACCACAAAGCTTGATTGACTCACTAGGTGTACACCTATTTGAGTTCAATCCCTCTGGTAAGCAGCTTCTGGTGTCTTTGGTGGTGGACCCACTATTAACTGTTATTACATCATACATATTTGAAGTTAAAGACTGTCACTATATTATATCCACATGTGGTTGAGGATTATCATCACACATGACTGAAGCTTGTCACTGACTTTTTTCTTTTTTGGACATCACACGTCCAAGTTACTCTGTTTATAGACATCACATGTCATAATAGAGGACTGCTTGGAGTATTTTTGAGCACATCATTTATTATTCAAGTTTTCTGTACTAATATTATTTGTTATGGTTTATATGATCACATAAGCGCTGCACATTTCACCCTACTTTTAGTATACCAAAGTCAGTATGGGGTGCTTAGTAGCTCCATGCTCCATGCATACATACACATTTAACTGTAAGCTGCTGTCTTTATAGTGACCGATAAACAATGGCAACTGAGAAGACCAGCTCTTTATAGTTAACCCTTAGTTCTAATATATGTACTTAATCCTTCTAAAGCCTCATACACACGATCAGATTTTCAGACGACCGAATGTCCATTGTTTTGTGGCATGCTAGTCTCATGTCGAAAGTGAAGAGGTTATCCTGAATACTCTTGAATACAATGTCAGAAGTGATGTAATGTGTTGAATAGTTTTGTATGTATTCTTTCGTTTCTGAGCATGCGTAGTCTTGCTCTTGCGATTTTTGTCGTACGAGAACCGTACCAGTGAAATGAAAATCGGACATTGAGTTCACATCCGACAAAAATTTTATAGTCTGCACATCGAGCTTTTCTCTGACAAAAGCCACCCCTGCCAGGAGAAGACAGTGATTAATGCTAGCAGCTACAGCAGCCGCTAGTGTTAATCGCAAGTAAATTCGGCAGGCTGGTTGTACCCAAGTTGATCGATCGGTCAATTTGGTACATTCAGTCCGCCCACACATGGTTTGAATCTCAGCTGGTTCTTGCTAACCGGCCAAGATTCAAACCCTTAATGGCCTGCCTAATTAGTGAAGTTGTATATACATTGTGTGTACTTTTCTGATGTCAGGACATTAGCATGGTTGACCCATTCTGCTTTGAAAAGCTTGGTTGTATATATAAATGCTCTTGACCTGAACCTTTAGATTTAACCTGCAAGTATAAAGTGGATGTAAACCTATAGGGGCTAAAGATACTGCAGAAAACAAAAAATGGGACTATTGTCTATATCTGTTCAGGTGCAAGCTTTCACCAACTAACCTATACTTGGAAAACAATCAGCCAGGTTCTGTTTGCTATTAATAGACAATGAGCTTCTAGTCTTTATAAATTGGCCCCACAGTGTTTTATGACATTTGCTGATATTGCAGTTATCTGATACCTCACAAGTACAAAAGCACAATAAACTATATAATCTGTCAGGGGACTGGATCTATAAGCTGTGTAAAAAAAAAAAAAAAAAATGCACAGGAAAAGTTGTGGTTATGTACATGTTTCACAATAGTAAAAGTAGTTACACTAATGTTAATTGAACATGATTACTGTCTTTTATGATGAATTGGAAGAAACATTAATATACGTACTGTGTATGAAAGGCAGAAAAGCAAACAATGTAGAGCAATGTAATTGGTTATGAATTTAGTGCAGTGCTAGTCGTTTGACATATAAATAATCCATATATATATATATATATATATATATATATATATATATACATACAGTATATTTAGAGATAGAGAGAGAGATATCATTACAAAAGGCTTTGCTGCTCTCCGGGGATCTCACACATTTCATTTTCTCCAGCTCTTCTCCATGTAAACAGCAGCTTCTGTTATTAGTATGTACACATCACATACAAAAAATGATGCAGAGCCAAAGATAGTAAATTTACTGTTCCTTCCAGCATAGTGGCCTTGCATCATGCCAAGGAAGTGATGACATTTTTATTTAACTGTAGATGCAGAGGGTGAGGGGTCTTGCAGTCTCATAGGACAGTCAGAAAACTCCTCCTACAAGCTTTAACCAGTGCTTGGCTGGACACTGATAGAAGTCACAAGACTGTTATATACTGCTGAGGGGAAAAGGTATTTATCAGTTTATATTTACTAAAATTATTGAATTTCCGTGTTCTGTGTACTGTGGGAGAACAGATATAGTGAATGCAGGCTCCTGGGTTTAGTAAGGGCCAGTTCACACCAGATGCAGTTCCGTGTGCTTTTTTTCTGCACTAAAAATGCATGCACAGTGTTTTCCATGTATTCCAATGGCTCTAGTTCACACCATGCAGTCAGTTTCCAGTCAGTTTCTGCACTGAAAACTGACTGCATGGTGTGAACTAAACCCATTGGAATACATGGAAAACACTGTGCATGCATTTTGTGCAGAAAAAAAAAAGCGCACAGAACTGCATCTGGTGTGAACTGGCCCTTACACTTTAAAACCAAAGGAGTGCAACACCAATGGAGGCATAACCAATCTGTTTTGTTTTTATTTCATGAAGAATCTTGAAGGGTCTTGCTTGCTAGGCTTGAAATAATACAAAAAAGCGTGCCTTACCATTTAGGATCCAACATGCTGCAAAGTAAGTACATGGGAAATGTTGCATTTTTGCTTTTTTTCATAATATTTTAGAATGTTGTGGAAAGGCAATTTTAAACCACCCTCATGTAACACTTAAACCTGCACATACCACTGAAGCACTCAAGAAGCATGACACCTGCTTGTATAAAGATGGGTAGCACTGGTATAAACAGGTAACTAAGGAGGGAGGGTTCCTCTACATAACCTGGGAAAGGAGAAAAGTCTTTTAACTTTTCAAAGAACGAAGGCCTAAAAAAAGAAGAATAATAGCATATCAGGTATGTCTACAACAAACAGTAAACAAACCTCAATCATCTAGCTCGGTGAAGCACAAGCATTTACGTTGTTTCTAAAATGGATTGGAAATGGAGAGTTGTTCTCTGGATCCCAAGTCAACAAAACAGAAGCATCAGAGCCGTCATCTGGGAGTTGCACTGCTGAAGAAGCTTGTTTATGGAACAAAGATCATGCGGTTTTTTTTAGCCTAGTCCCAGGGAAATTTCTATTTAGAAGCACTGAACGTTCAACTGGCCTCTGTCATTTTTTCCTATTATTGCAGAGTGTAACCCACAGCCCTAGTGCACACTAAGCCCTAAGAGGTATCTGAGGGTTTGGATCAGTTGTTTCACTGACAAGTTAAAACACTTACGAAGTTAGAATAAAGGGTGCATTAATAGCAAAGTACTTTTAAAGTAAAGTAGCCTTTACTGGGGAATGTAAGCAGTTTGTGAATAAAAAAATGGCATGTGCTATCATGTTTAAAGAGCATTTCTAAACTATAAGTAAAACCACTGCTTTAATGGCTAATACTGCAATGCAGCAAATAAAAGTCAGAGAAAAGTTGCTTTTCCTTATCTCTACATGTTTCCCAGTTAGTGACTCAAAGTATCAGCGTGACATCTAGACGAATAGCACATTTTGAAACAAGAGGTCATCAATGACAGCTTACCGATCCATTACATGGAAGATGTGTAGACTTTATTTCACACAACTACACATCCATGCGAAGGTTTCCTAGAGACTGCAGAAGGGGTGAGTGGATTGATGCAAACTAAAAGTGTTTTTTTTTTTTCATGTTCGAAAAGTGCAGAATGCTAACTAAGCATGTGATCTGGGTGAATCTCTGACCCTAAGGTCTATTTATACCTATGCATTCTACATGATTATTGTGTTGGCTGCAATACATATATCCATCCATTTCCGATGGGTCCTTAAAGTGATTGTAAACAATCATCTTGCAAAACAACCAATTACGTTTAAAATTGAAATGAAAGGAAAAACATTTGTGTATGGATATAAAAATACATTATAAATACCTTATTTTCCCCTTTTTTAAGGGTGATCATATTTCCTCTGTTTTCAGCTGCATAAGAGCTGGGGGGAGGAGAAGCAGCACATGCACACTGAGCTTCCCAGTGAATGGCTGTGTAGAGGGGGTGTGTCAGGAGAAGTCTGATCATTGAAGGAGAGCAGGCTGAGTTCCCAGCACAGTTAGATAACTGACCACGGTTTGTTCTTCTGTTGAGTGTGGTCAGTTATTAATAGGAAATCAGAGGGACTGGCAGGAACACCAAGGATTTCACACAAAGGAAGCAATAAAGAGAAAAGGATGCATTTTCATATAAGTACAGTACATGATACATCAGGCAAAGATCATGAATATGAAATGCTGGGGTAACAAACACTTTAAGGCCTCTTTCACACGGGGGCAGATCAGTGATGATCCGCCCTGTGAACATCCGCTTGCTCAGCGGGGATAGCTCCGCCGATCCCCGCTGAGCAGGAAGATGACAGGTGCATCGCTGCACGCTGTGCAGGGACGGACCTGTCAGAGCGCCGCTCTCCCCTATGGGGGGATCGGATGATGACGGTCCGTAGTGTCCGTCGTCATCCGATCCGAAAACTGATGGAAAAGTAGGTTTTTCCTCCGTTACACTTTTCGGATCCGAGCGGGTCGGATGTCAGCGGACATGTCACCGCTGACATCCGACGCTCCATAGGGATGAATGTATGTCCGTTTTTCATCCGAAAACGGAAGGATGAAAAACGGACATACGGATCGTCCGTGTGAAAGAGGCCTAACACACATCTATGCACGTAAAAACACACAACCCATTTTTTTCAATGTACTGAACTGCATTGAAAAGTGTCTCTTGGTATATGTGTTGTGGTGAGTTGATGCTGCATTCTTTAGTGCTTGGAAGCATGTTGGGGGGCAACTGCAATTCAATGCATGCACCTTCAAAATGCAAATATGTGCAACATGCATCCACTTTCATTACAACACACACCAATGTGCATAAACACTCATACAATGTAAATTCAGACAACACCAAAAGAAAACAAATTCCCAGCACACCCTGCACCAGGCACCTCCCAGTACCTTTACCCTGCAGTTGTTATCCACAACTGACAATCTCCTGTGACTTTGCGAAGGGCACAGTAACAAATAAAAAAGGATACCTAGCATGGGTAAGGGGTTGGCTTTGAAATTTTATTTCTCATTTTATTGCTTGCAAAGTTAAGATTGGGTATTTCCAGAACACCAGATTAAAGGCACCCAAACGATTTTGTACACGCTGTAACAAACAAGCCTTAAGTCAATGGCAGATAGGCTTTTCCTTTTTAAAGCGTTACAGTTTATTGACTACTAGAATGGACTTTAAAGTTTGATAGTAGGTCCACTTTACAAAATGAGCTTCATGGATTATCAATAATTGTATTTGGTTTGTCCAAACTGATTAAACAGTACATTTTTAATGCACAATTATGTGTTTTCTGAACAGATCTAACAAGACATGAGCTGTGTGCAAGTTCACTAAGTTCAAGTGATATCTTATTTCAAAGGGATGTGTCTCATGCCAAAACAATATCTTCTTTCAGTTGGACCTAGTCTCAGGTTCTCAAACATAGCCACATTGCAGAAAATTATTTAGCAAAAGACATACCTGAGGCATTAACAGGTATAAAATGCCATGTAAGTGTGAGCGCTGGGTTCAACACAATAGAAACAGTTAGAACCCCCCCCCAGCCTTATTGCTCTTAATAGGGAGAGGGTAAAGTAATTAAAAAAATTAATAAACAACTACAAACATAAATGCAAGACTGGGGCTAAAACAATATAATGGGTGATAAAGGCAAAATGAGCTATTAACTGCTAAAAGTCCAAATGAGCTGGAATATAGTCCATTGCATGTGGAAGCAACTATAGAAGGCAGCCCCATAGATATGGAAGAAGCAATCCTCTGGGTACTGAAGAAAAATAACAACAGGGGCGCCACTCTAAGTGCAGTATTAAAAACAGATTTAATGCATCTTTAAAATAGGTACTCACAAGGGTACATGTAAACAGGCATGTGGGTAACAGATGTATGCTGCCGGATGTCCCGGGAGTTGTATCCAATCACGTCATCAAGTGACTATAGTCTTCATACGACAGGCTGCGCTGCTTGATGGTCAATGTTTCCTGCCGCTGGAACACACAACTGTGATCAGGGAAACGGGATCACTGCCTCTGAGGCCTGAGGAAGGAGCGTAGCTCCGCAAACGCGTCCCCTATCTCTGCACGGACCCGGAAGTGATCCCGTTCCCCTGATCACAGTTGTGCGTTCCAATGGCAGGAAACATTGACCAACAAGCAGCGCAGCCTGTCGTATGAAGACTATCGTCACTTCATGACGTGATTGAACACAACTCCCAGGACATCTGGCAGCATACATCTGTTACCCACACGCCTGTTTACATGTACCCTTGTGAGTACCTATTTTAAAGATGCATTAAATCTGTTTTTAATACTGCACTTAGAGTGGCGCCCCTGTTGTTCTTTTTCTACAACTATAAAATGAGACATTTATAAAAGATCACCATATATTTAGGCTATGTATGCCTGGAAAATATATTAACCTCCCTGGTGGTATGATTATTTCAGATTTTTGGTGCTGAAAGAGGTACCATTATTTTGCATGGAAATTTGGCGTTTTATATTGTAGGCCTGTAATTCTTAGGAATAACTCACTTAAATCTGTCCAAACAAGAGTCTAGTAGACATCCCGGGTATGATAAAGCTTGAAAGATGAAATCATAAATTATAATATAATAAATAACTATAAATAATTATACCAAATAATAATATAATAATAATAAAAATTATTCAATAATGTAATCAAATCAAAAACACTGAAATTTGATCAGTTGCAGAATTGTCGCTGTCATTACTTTTTAGTGTTTGATGACGGATCTCCCCACAAATCACTATCACTCAATTCTGCAAGTGATTCTAATTTATTATCGCTGTTTTCTAGCTGGTCTAAAGCCACTTTTGATGTAAAGGGACGGTTTTGGTTGCTATGAACAATCTCCAGTTTTCAGGCAGAAAGAACAGTTTTTATATCATAAAACTGCATGCAGGGCACTGGACAGACCTCTAGGGACAAAACAAAAGGGATGTGAAATAATTTGATACAGTGATGTAATCTGTAAGATTACAGTGTACCGTATGTATTTTGTGTGTTTCACTTTTTGAAATTTGCTCCGTTCTCCGTCCTCGTGTGTCGCAACGCTTGCAGGGAACGGAGCCCGGCTCTGTGATAATTCGAGCGGAGGACAAGCCGCTCACATAGCAGGGAGACATCGCAGGATCCAGGGGACAAGGTAAGTAAGCTCTTCCTGGATTCTGCGAAGCGATCCTGAGTCTGGCTCGGGGTTACCGCTGTTGGTTCTGAAATTCCACCTCGAGCCAGACTCGGGAATACCGCCAGGGAGGTTAATGTATTTTTAAGCACAGATTGTGCAAGTACCCAAAGTAAACTTGACCTAAATTGTTTCTAATGTAACAATACTTCTGAAATGCTTATACAGTCTGGGTGCACAATCCAGTTAGGATCCACAGGGATCAGGCACCATAAAGGTAATGCCATTTAAGCAACATTGTTACCTTTAAAAAAATCTAGGCATGGTCAGGCATGATCAGGCTCCCCTGAAATCTGTCTGTAGACAACCCTCTACAATCACATGCATGGCAGGACTGGGAGAGTCAGTACTGTCAGACAGTCAGACCTTTCTGTCATTCTAATGCCCCGTACACACGAAAATGTGTGATAGGACCTTGTTGTCGGAAATTCCGACCATGTGTGGGCTCCATCACACATTTTCCATCGGATTTTCACAAAGTTTGAGAGCAGGCTATAAAATTTCCGACAACAAAATCCGTTGTCGGAATTTCCGATCGTGTGTACACAAATCCGACGCACAAAGTGCCACGCATGCTCAGAATAAATAAAGAGATGAAAGCTATTGGCTACTGTCCCGTTTATAGTCCCGATGTACGTGTTATATGTCACCGTGTTCAGAACGATCTGATTTTGCGACAACTTTGTGTGACCGTGTGTATGCAAGACAAGTTTGAGCCAACATCCGTCTGAAAAAATCTTAGGATTTTGTTGTCGGAATGTCCGAACAATGTCCGACCGTGTGTACGGGGCATAACACTGGTACCATTTTACTAAGAAAATAGAGTGAATGAGCAGCAGTCTCAGAGCTTTTACACTAGGAAGGCTTTTACAGGTAAATAGCATTCTTAAAATATGTTACATGCACATATAATCTCATTGAAAGCTTGTTGTTTCAATGAATTGTCTGGCTAAAGGGTCTTTTTAAAATCTAAATTACAACTTTTTTAAAAAAAAATGTGGTAGTCTTGGAAATGTTGACAAATTTTTATTTTTATGTCTTGCTGTGTAGACTCACCCTTACTATTTGTCATGATTACCATTGTCACTGGTAAAAAGTGATGGGAAATCCAATATGTTACAGTTACAATTGTCTTCAAAGGGATTTCCCTTAATTTGGAGGGTTTTCTGTTCAATTACTGTTATGGTAAGGGAAAGGAACCCTTGCCTTCTCCAAAACTAAAAAAAAAACTTCTGGCTTTACCTAGACTTTAACTGTAGCTCAGAACAGTGAGGTCTGGGACCTGGTCCTGAATAATAAGACTGGAATTACAAATCTTTTGTCAGGTATATGAACTTCAACTGTGTAACTGTACCTTGAAACACAGAGCTGTGTGCACCACCATTACCATAGGCTGAACCATTTTGTTCTTCAGGTGGGATAGGAGCATGTGTATTTAAACAGATTCTACCAGTTGGTGGCCAAAATGTATTTTCTGCTCTAAGCATGACATTTAATATCTGCTTAACCCTTTTCTTTAATTTAAACCAATACCTTTTTTCTGCCCTAGTTATCAGATTTGGGTAAAACACTGATTGTTACAGTTATTTGTTAACAAATCAAATTTTATTTTATTTGCTGTTTATGTAGATTTCCATCACTTAGCCAAATTTAAATTTGCATACATAATTTTGTTTTCCAAAGACAAGTTTTTCATTAAGCTGATGTTTTTTAACAGGTTCATCAAGGTTTTCTTGCTTACAATTACTACATATTGTAATTATTTTAAGCAACACTCAACTGTCTGACATACAGTTTTAAAAGGTATTTCACGAATAGCCAGCATAGCTCATATTAGGGGTTGGGCATTACTCGACCAAGAGAAACCGAACTTCTACAAAGTTGTTACCAAATCTGCCTGTTGGGTTTTATTATTTCACGATTGGTCACTATAATAAACTGCTTCAGTTTTTTTCTCCACTCTAGATAGATATCCAGAGTAAATCCAGCAACTGGATATAATCTGGCTCCAGGCAGATTAGGCACACATGTTTTCAAAATTCAAGTGTTTATATGTCAATTAAATCCATCAAAATGGGAATATTTTGATTCCTGTTGATAGCAGAGAGAGCTCTGATTCCCAGGCACTGGAAATCCCCAGCAACACTATCAATATAGGAATGGGTAGTGGAAGTGAACGATATAATGTGTATGGAAGAGATGGTAGCCATAGCGAACGAAAATCATCCCAAGTTTTGGGAAGTTTGGACCCCTTGGATAGAATTTCTGAATTCTCCCCTGCTTTTGTCCTTTATAAGTGAATAGAAACTGATACCACATCCTTGATAATTATATCTGGCTGTTTCCTAGGAACAGACATAATGAGACTTTTTTTTTTTTTATTGTTTCTTTGGAACTCATACATGGCTGACTCCTACAGTTGGACCCTCCTCCACACTTTTTTTTTATTCTCCTCTCTCTCTTTTCTATTTTCTTGGTTGCTACCTTTCTGGGTTTCCCTGGATGTGGGGAATATGTGGCCTCGAGGGTAAACATCATACTAATATTCAATAATTTCATTTTAGATTTTGCAGCTACTGAAGGATAAGAGGGCATGATATAAATGATATTGACATATCTGAGCCATGTAAATGTCACTGTTATCAATACTGTGAGAGTGCCACACTTATTTTTAATTTTGTTTTTTACATTTTTTTTTTGTTGTTTTTTATATTTCTTTTCAACAAATGTTCATTAATCAAGCGTTTGTATGTGACATTTAAAAGAAATTTGTTTTTTTTCTGTGTGTAAAATGAGTGACCCCCTCATACTATAAATTCCCCCACCTACAGTATTCAAAAAGGGACAAACAAGTTTCAGTCATAGCCGGTCTGTGCTCTCTGTTAGGAAAACATAGGGCCCGTTCACAGCAGGACGCAGTGTGGGAAACTTGTGTTCCGTGCATGTTTCCTGCACCAGATGTGTGATCTGCAGCAGGTGTTAATACAATGCTAACAACACCTCAAATGCAGGTCGCAAATGCAGTGCGTTTCCCTGCACCAGATTGCATAGTACAAAAATACCATGTAATCCAGTTGCAGTGCATTTTTTTAAAGTAGGGAATGCACTACATTTGGTGCAGTGGGGAGCAGAGTGATTTTCAGCCCATTCAAATGAATGGGCTGAAAATGCACTGCATGCAAATGATGCAGAAATCGCACAGGAACGCAAATGTGTTCCTGTGCAATTCCTGGTTTGAACTGGGAAATTCAATAAAGTATTTATGACACTTTTCTAGTGGTACAGTTCCTTTAAAACAACCTACATCTAATTCAGGAAATCTTTAGCTTTGGTTTTGTTTTCAGTCCCTACATGTGCACAGATTCAGGTAATTCTTATTACTACCACTCTAAGAATCTCTCACTATGTCTGCAGCAGATTCAAAAAGAATTACTGCCAATTTGCAGATTAGGTCTGGAAATTGGCAAGAATTAATACCAACTATGAACTGGCCTACAGAGAGACACAGTGCTCAGAGTGGGGTATGTATGTCCTTGGAAGCTGCTGGAGTAGTTGCAATAAATGACAAAGCATACGGCAGTGCAGTGCGGTGGGAGGATGGAGGCCTAGTAGCCTAGAAAATGGTCGTTACTGACTTTTAACATTCAACTCCAATTGACTTCAATGGGGTTTGAATTCATCACTCAAACTTCAGTAAAGTTTGCCAAACCCACCTTGAACTGAACCCAAGTACATTCAGCCAATCCCTATGTCTTACAACTAAGATTGGTTTATTATCTATTCAATATTCAAACTAAAATGTAATTTCATGTAAAAACATAAAAGAATAAAGAACATTGTTCCTAAAAACAATTGTATTTTCCCTTAAAAAAATGTAATTGGCTACAAACAATAGATTTTTCAGCAGACTTGAAAATGAAAAAAAAACAAAAAAAAAAAAAACACATGAATATATCTCCTTCCCATATATAACTTATGTTTTTTTACATGTTTGGGGTGTTAAGTCCAGCTGTCTGAAGACAATGGTGCCCATAGAAACTGCCTCAGGTTCATAAGTTGGGTTTCTAAAATCTTTTACATTAAAATCAGCAGAACAATCAGTTTAAATATGTTTTATAATGAGCAAGATAACATTTTTCTTAATGTTCTTTGAATATATTCTCTGAATATAGTGTTTCTAATTAAAATCACGTTTTGGTTATAGTAGCTGTGTGTTTGACTTACAGTGCAGATACATGCAAGTTTCATAAACTATTCACATTGAAGCCACTCAAGAATATCTTATGAATAAGCTTTCATCATAATATCTGCCTGCCAGTCATCACAATAGCGTGAAAGCGGCTTCCCCTGATGTTTCATTTAATAAGTTTGACTTTGACAGTAGGGTTAACGCTCATGACACTAACCAATTATTCTCTGTAACTTGCTGGAAGTTGGTAGTGTCATTGACATCACTCATATTATTTTTTGTTTGCCTCATTTGTGATACTGTTGCAGCTATGGTAGGTTTATATAAAGCATCCATATAATTTGAACATACTAGTTCTCTTATGCCCTGTACACACAATCGGAAATTCCCCCAGCAAAAGTCCGATGTGAGTTTTTGGTCGGAAATTCCGACCGTGTGTATGCTCCATTGGACTTCCTGCAAGCAAAAGATTGAGAGCAGGTCCTCTATTTTTTGGTCGGAAAAAGTTCCCATCGGAAATTCCGATCGTCTGTACAAATTCCGACACGCAAAATTTCTACACATGCTCGGAAACAATTTGACGCATGCTCAGAAGCATTGGAATGAATTTTCTCAGCTCGTCGTAATGTTGTACGTCACCGCGTTCTTGATGGTCGAAAGTTCAGAGAACTTTTCTGTGACCGTGTGTATGCAAGCCAAGCTTGAGCAGAATTCCGTTGGAAAAACCATCCAAGTTTTTTCAGACGGAAAATCCGCTCGTATGTACGGGCTTGTGTGTACGGGGCATTAGAACCAGCACTGCATTCAGAAGCAGGCTCTGCAGTGAGCCACAGTTTGTAAACCCACACTGTGTTTTGGAAGTTAGATATTTAAATCAAGTATCTGAATTTCATTTTTGAGGTTGCAGGTTTTTCAACTAAATGCATTAGTATACATTAGTATGCAATGGTGTTGATTTACTAAAGGCAAATAGACTGTGCACTCTGCCAGTGCAGTTGCATTCATTATCCCTAGAGCTTAGTGAATGCAGTGAATCTTCACTTTATGAAGAATACCCAATCAGGTGCATGGAAAATTAAAAAAAAAAAAGTTTTTTTTGCCTGCACATGATTGGATGATGGAAATTTAGGAGAGCTTCACCACATTCACTAAGCTCTGGGGAAAATGAGTGCAACTGCACTTGCAAAGTGCACAGTCTACTTGCCCTTCATAAATAAACCCCAGTATGTGCTATAATGTATCATATCATTTATTCCTGTGGGTACTGGACAATAATGGAAGCCTGTAGCGTACAGCTATGATGTGGTGTTTAATATTCTGTATGTTACTAGCTTTTGGTGTTACGGTAATAATAGGGATATAGCTGTCCTGTGTGCTACAAAGCCCTTGGCATAAGCAAATGTGTAATGTCAGCTTCTGAAGCTTTCAAAAATAAAATTCCAGCCTCTGGTTCTAAAAAAAAACATTATGTCTGTCTAGGTGTCATAAGTATATTGTAGATTTATGATGCTTCTAAAATATGGTATATCAATTTTTGAGCATGATTAAAAGTTCAATGCTATCTGAGCATCGGCAAATCTATTATTACAGCCTCACAGAGTAAGTGAGTAGCAGAACTAAACTCTAGACCGCTGTGTCTCTACATAGAGATGGCCATCTTGATAGAAGCAGGGTTTTGTTTCCTCATGTTAGAGCTAGAGCCTCCAGCAAGAACAGTAGGTAGCACAGTAGTGACTCACCAAATCTCAATTTAAATACCAGTTTTCCTATATGCATATACAAATAGGGAAATAAATACTTAGAAATAATCCATAAATTGCTGCAGGTCATAGACAAACTGCAAATTATGTGTACATAATCTGAGGGTTTAAAAATGACTTACAATAATTCTCCTTTAGCTGAAACAACAATCCATAAAACATACAGATAAAGAGTTATGCATATGCCCTTTCTGTTCAAGTTCAATCTGCCCAAACCAATGTCTAAGCTATGCTGGGCAACAAGGTCCTCACATTACTTTGTAAGTTTCAGTAGCAGCAACAGTCCTACGTTCTGAGAGCCCTAGTTATCTTTTACTTTCTAGTGCTACTTTCCAGAGTCTCAGAATTATAGAACACCGTGAGCTTGTCTTTCAGCTAGTTAAAACTCCAATAGGAATAATTTTTTGAGTCCAGCTGGACAATAAAGAACTAAAACTACAGTTTCATTTAACACAATGAAGCTGCTGGAACCCCCAATGTGTTTGTTGGGGATGTAATTAAAAAGAAGTCTTATAACCTACTTTGGGATTAATTACATCATTTCTAAGCCTACTCACTTCCTAAGCTATTTTTTAAAGAACATTTCTGCTTTGCAAAGATGTGTTTGGTAATTCTTATGTAGATTGGCTGAGGTTGGTAAGCCTCTGATTTTTCATTATATATCAGCATGAAATGTTCCTGCATATTAATCACTACCAGTGGGACAAAGGTCTTTTTATAGATATCAATAAATCATACAATGATATAGATCAACTTCAGTCATGTAGGTTTTACAGCCCACAGTGTGCCTCCACCTGCCAGGTGGGAAAGTTCATATAAGGCCAGTTTACAACACATGGGTTCCTCAAAGATTCAAAAAGTTAATGAGCTGGAATGACTGATTGAGCAAAATATTATTGTCATGTACAAGGTTATAAGAATGAATAATGTCTGAGTATATGTATGATAGCACACGCCATTAAACACACAGTTCTTGGGGCAGAGATAGTATTTTTCTCTATGTAAGGACATCTATCTGAATGAGATATGGAAAAGAAACAGCATATTAAGGATGGATGACAGCTCTGCTTGTTAGGTCAAAAAAATTGGAAATTATCTGCTTATTTATATTTTATTTTACATACCCAAACATATACTTGGGTGTGTGGCAATTTTTTTTTTTTGTAACAGAATTGATTAAAAAGCTTAACATTAAAGAGTTTATTAAAATAATATATAGATCTATAGGATATCAGATCCTGTCAGCTTTTATCATTGTGTCCCCATTAGGAGGAGTCACTATTTTTATGTGTCATGGTAATCATTATTATGAGGTAGAAAGTGATGGGGGATTAAAATTTTCAAGTTGTCACCAAGACACAAATAGAGGGGACATTTTCTAGTGGGGACACCTGATTTCTTCTTACTTCTGTTGTGTCTACAGGATGGGAAATGACGTAAAAAATGGACAACAGTTTGGATTCTTCCCTACTCTCTCAAAATAATATACTTTAAGTACTTCCATACAGGGCACTTTCACCTCCTTCCTGCCCAGGCCAATTTTCAGCTTTCAGTGCTGTCATACTTTCAATGACAATTGCGCCGTCGGTCATGCAACGCTGTACCCAAACAAAATTAGTATCATTTTTTTTGAGACAGAGCTTTCTTTTGGTGGTATTTAATCACCACTGGGTTTTTTGATTATTTGCTAAACAAACGAAAAAAGACAGAAAATTAAAAAAAAAAGGTTTTTCTTCTTCACTGATGTGCACTGATGAAGCTGCACTGATGGGCATGGATAGGCTGCACTGATGAGGTGGCACTGATGGGCACTGATGAGGTGGCATTGATGGGCACTGATGAGGAGGCACAAATATGCAAAACTAATTGGCACTGATGGGCGGCACGGATATGCAGCACTGATGGGCACTGATAGGTGGCACTGATGGGCACGGATGGGCACTGACAGGCATCACTGATGGGCACTAAAAGGCAGCACTGACAGACACTGATTGGCATCACTGGTGGGTACTGGTGGGAACTGACAGGTATTACTGATGGAGAGAAGATCGCCCCTGTGAGGAAAGCCGCTTATCGGCTCTCCTTTTCTCACGCGTTGTCAGTGTGAGGAGAGGAAAAGCTCTTTACTGAGATCAGTGATGCGTGTACATGAGCGTCTCATTCTAAAGGACATTATATGACATCCAATTAGAACAATAAAACCCCAACAGCCATCATTCTGCTATAGGCTGGGCGGGAAGGTGTAAAGTGGAAGTCTCTTTTATAAGGCTCCATTCACATTTCACTTAGCGGAAACTTGCGTTCCCCTCATGATTTTTTTTCACAATTTACAGGCAGTTCCATGTGTTGTACATAGGGCAGCCCATTCACTTGAATGGGCTCCCCTATGCATGTTTGTCACACCAAAGAAGCTCAAGAACCACATTTTGTCCCAGAGCTAGGCGCGTTCCTTTAAGCGGGTTTTGTTGCATTTCGCAGCCCTGAATAAGGGTGGTTACTATACTCCCGAAATGTGCTGTTATTTACTTATATTGATTTTGTGGTCCTGTTCATTGGCAAATCAAATATATTTATTTACTAAATTTTGTGTCTCTGCTTTTCTTTATAGATTTAACCTAACACTAAGTGTTTGGTTACACTTTGATTATGTATTTATTACTGTCTGGTCCTTTCACTAAAACACTGAAGCATGGGTTTTCTCATGTTTCTTTTTCTTACCTTCACTTATGATTACAGAAATCAACTAAAGTCACTGTTTTGTAATGTAAACAGTGACTGTAAAGTCTACAATACTTACCTCTCGTTCAATGGTCCGAGGACCCACACTGACATTGACATCTGCTGGCTTATTCCCAGGTGCAATGATGCGGACATCTTCATTGGTCAGCGAGAGTTGACATCACTCCTGCATGTGCGCAAGATTTCTGTCATCCCAGTACACAGGATCTGTGCCAGAATGTAAACTGAGCTGCATATGTGCAAATTTATTTACATTCTAATAAAGACTGTGAGCAGGCAGATACGTTTATTGTATTGCAGAAGAGATACTGCATGTCTCTTTTGCAATAAAGAGCGTGTCCACTCACGTTTTTTACTTTATGACATTAGTTCAGTTTTAAGCAAAATCTAAATATGTTTGAATTTTAACTGGAGTTCTTTCGCCATGAAAACTCTTTAAGCTCTATAGTCTACATTAAAGTATGCATACACAGTAGCATGCAGTCACCCTTTGTAGCCACATTATACTGTGTTTGTCATAATACAATTTCCCTCAGAAATGTCTGCAGTGAATAGATGGAATTTGTTACAAGGTAAAAGACCAAATACCTCAACCAAAGTCTGCAGCTGTGACCATTTTGATCTGACTTATGGTAACTGAATTGTACTCACTGGTGCAAATTCAGCAGCCTCAGTTTATGCAATATCCAGAGCAATAAAATAATGGCAGCATCATATTTTAAGGAGAGCAATACAGTCTTTAATATTCCTTTCCAGATTCCCTTTGTCACTCTTCATAATTCTAGTATAGATTTTTCTATAAAACATTAGAAGCCTTATAAAAGCCTTAGCCTTCTGACTGAGTATACTTTATGGAAATATCTAGTAGGTCAGCAAAGTTACCAGCAGTTTTCAATTATCAATTAACTAAAGCGGAACTTCAGTCATTTTTTCAACTTTCCATCTATTAAATCCTCTGCCCTTGTTCTTTTAACAGTGCCCACAGTGCCACCTAACAGTGCCCACAAATACCACCTATCAATGCCCACAAGTGCCACCTATCAATGCCCACAAGTGCCACCTATCAATGCCCACAAGTGCCACCTATCAATGCCCACCAGTAGTGCCAATCAGTGCCACCTAGCAGTGCTGCCTATCAGTGTAACTGATCTGTGCCCATCACTGCCACCCATCAGTGCCCATCACTGCCGCCTATCAGTGCCCATCACTGCCGCCTCATCAGCGTACATCAATGAAGGAGAAAAATTACCTGTTTTAAATTTTTTATAACAAAATATAAATAAATAATTATTTTTTTTTAAATTCAGTTTTTTACATTTTTTTTAACAAAAAGTAAAAACTGCAGAGGTGATCAAATACCACCAAAAGAAAGCTCTATTTGTGGTGAAAAAATGATAAAAATGTCATTTGGGTTCAGTGTGGCATGACCGTGCAATTGTCATTCAAAGTGCGTCAGCGCTGAAAGCTGAAAATTGGTCTGGACAGGAGGGGGGTTTAAGTGCCCAGTAAGCAAGTGGTTAAAGGACTACAGTAGGAAAATAAGATTATCTTTTATTTCATTAGCAGAGTAATTAGTGAGATGAAGGCAATACAGAAAACATCTATAAGGAGACGGCGATAGAATTTGAATCTAGGAAGAAAAGAGAAGTCACAATCACTTTGCTTTTATTTGATCAGAGTGACGACAAAATTGCTCACCTAAATTAAGTTTTATGTATCTCTCTACAGTTTGAGATAAGTGTCATATAAATCATCTAAATTCAAATATGTAAACCAATTAAAATTTATATACATTTGGGCTAATTCTGTCACTGTAAGATGAAGACATTTTTGATCAAAGATAGGTTATGATTAGCATGCTTTATGGTTCATCTTGGCTTAAGATTTGTGCATTTTCATCTCTGATGTTTCATATTTCATCTTTGATCAAACTCAAACAGGAGAAAAAACACCCAGCTGTGATGACTCACGTGTAATGCATATGATTATATAACTACCATAGGTAAATTACAGAGGAAATGCCAAGGTGTAGAGTTTTAAATTGGGAAACATTTGTTTTTTACTGACAAGTGGTTGCTTTTATGTACTGTGACATTTATATCACCTGCAGTATATTTATATCATCCCAGAAAAAAACAAATGCAAACATACATTAGAAGAGCTGCACTGAATAGAGAAAAAAACATATTTCATAAACTCCAACAAGCTTGTGACTCCATCAAGAAAGGATGTATGGAGGACAAAACACTCCAGTTCACTATCTCAATCTTTTGTTTGACTTTGAGATCCTAAATACATTATAGTAATAAAATGGCTGATCATCCATTTCTACCTCAAGTGCAGGGTTATTTAACTAGGCCTTGAGGGAATTAGCCTTCTAGCCAAAGTCAGATCCTGCTTCTACTTTATTTTTTGAACAGCCCATAACTTTTATTTGGATAACATTTATCCAATACTCTATTGGATTGAGATCTGGTGACTGTGGAGGCCATTGGAGTACAGTGAACTCATTGTCATGTTCAAGAAACCAGTGGTGAGTTGATTTGAGCTTTGTGACATGGTGCGTTATCCTGCTGGATATAGCCACCAGAAGATAGGTACACTGTAGTCATAAAGGGATAGACATGGTCAGCAACAATACTCAGGTAGGCCATGGCATTGAAACAATGCTCAATTAGTACTAAGGGGCCCAAAGTGTGCCAAGAAAATCTCCCCCACATAATTACACCACCACCATCCTAAACCGTTGATACAAGGCAGGATGGATCCATGCTTTCATGTTGTTTACGCCAAATTCTATCCCTACCATCTGAATGTCACAGCTGAAATCGAGACTCATCAGACCAGGCAACGTTTTTCCAATCTTCTATTGTCCAATTTTGGTGAGCCTGTGTGAATTGTAGCCTTAGTTTCCTGTTCTTAGCTGACAGAGTGGCACCCGGTGTGTTCTTCTGCTGCTGTAACCCATCTGCTTCAAGTTTCGATGTATTGTGCATTCAGAGATGGTATTCTGCATACCTTGGTTGTAACAAGTAGATATTTGAGTCACGGTTGCCTCTCTATCATCTCAAACCAGTCTGCCCATTCTTCTCTGTTCTCTGACATCAACAAGGCATTTTCGTCCACACAACTGCCATTTACTGGATATTTTCTCTTTTTCGGACCATTCTCTGTAAACCCTAGAGATGGTTGTGTGTGGCAATCCCAGTAGATCAGCAGTTTGTGAAATACTCAGATCAGCCATCTAGCACCAACAACCATGCCACGATCAAAGTCACTTAAATCCACTTTATTTCCCATTCTGATGCTCAATTTGAACTTCAGCAAGTCATCTCCACTACTTCTAGATGACTAAATGCATTGAGTTGCTGCCATGTGATTGGCTGGTTAGCAATTTGTGTTACCAAGCAATTGAACAGGTGTACCCAATAAAGTGGCCGGAGAGTGTATATACAGTATCTCACAAAAGTGAGTACACCCCTCACATTTTTGTAAATATTTTATTATATCTTTTCATGTGACAACACTGAAGAAAGGACACTTTGCTACAATGTAAAGTAGTGAGTGTATAGCTTGAATAACAGTGTAAATTTGCCATCCCCTCAAAATAACTCAGCACACAGCCAATAATGTCTAAACCACTGGCAACAAAAGTGAGTACACATCTAAGTGAAAATGTCCAAATTGGGCCCAATTAGCCATTTTCCCTCCTCGTTGTCATGTGACTCGTTGCGTGTTACAAGATCTTAGGTGTGAATGGGGAGCAGGTGTGTTAAATTTGGTCCCCTCCCTTCAGGGGCATTTTCACTTAGGGATGTACTCACTTTTATTGCCAGCGGTTTAGACATTAATGGCTGTGTGTTGAGTTATTTTGAAGGGACAGCAAATTTACACTGTTATACAAGCTGTACACTCACTACTTTACATTGTAGAAAAGAGTCATTTCTTCAATGTTGAAAAGATATAATAAAATATTTACAAAAATGTGAGGGGTGTACTCACTTTTGTGAGATACTGTATATAGTTCTGATGTCTCATTTCTCATCAATGTATTTGTTATACTGCTTTAATGAATTTCTGTTTTTGCACATCATGTTTGACACCTCACATAACAAACATTTTATACATTAAAACCCTTTATGATTGAGCACAGACGGCATTAAAAAAAGAAGAAAATGCTTTTTAACCATGATGTTGCACTAAATCTTTTGTTAGCTCATAGTACATAGAACAGAAAATTGTGCAGACACCAGTGTTATTTCTATTTTCTCTTAGATGAGAGATCTAATATATCCACACTCATTATATTAAATCTATTTAACTGATCAGCTGTATTACCAGTGCAGAACTTCAAATGTACTAGCCTGCAATCTCTAGACCAGTGTTTCTCAACATAATTTGATTATGTTCCATCATATTAGCCAAAAATAACTGTCACAATGTGTGCTGAGTACCTCAAATAACTCACATTAAGTACATTTATTCCCTGTTTCCTAAAGGTAAAGTAAACCCTCAAGCCGCCCAAGCAACTCACAAATGCAGATTGAATAAAAGGGCGTTATAATATAAATATGAAAAAGTTTGTGAAAATGAGTTATGTTTGTGCAAAACTAAACCAGTTTGCATGCCTAAAAGGACAGGAATTGTAAACTATGTATTTACAAAATGTTCAGAAATAAACCCTTTTATAGATGTAGATGTATTGGAATGTATAGGTTTGTGTACCTTTTTTTCCCTTATTTTTATTATTTAGACTTAAAAACATTTCAAACATATATTTTCTTCAAGCAAAAGTGAAGTATTGCTTATTAAAGTGTATGAACACATTTTTTTTTTTTAAAAAGGCACATTTATTACCTCTCTTAAACACATGTATTTTCCCTGTGTTTTTGTGTCCATAAAAACACTACACATACATAAAAAAAATACTGGTTCTTTACAATATTCAGTGAGCTTCTAATTTCCTGTAGTTAGCATATAACACCCCTTCTTAGCTCCTTACCAATATGGGGAAGTGTTTTTTAGTCCTGCTCGAAGAATTTAGGTAGGGCTGACAACACTGCTTGTGATTTCAGCGAGACAAAACATGTGCATTTATTAGAGTCAGGGGCATTGCTAGGGGGTGGCTTTTGGGGCTATAGCCCCGAATCTGAGGCCAATAGCCCCGAGTCTCTGCAGGGGTCCCCAAGGGGAGGGGAGGCTCTCTGGGGACCCTTATGTAAGTGGGGGGGCTCTCTGGGGACCCTGATGTAAGGGAGAGGCTCTCTGGGGACCCTGATTTTAAGGCCTAGGCTCTCTAGGGGCCCAGATTTAAGGGGGAGGCTCTCCGGGGACCCTAATGTAAGGAGGCCTCTCTGGGAACCCTGATGTAAGTGGGGGGCCCTCTTGGTACCCTGATGGAAGGGGGAGGCTCTCTGAGGACTCTGATGTAAGGAGGAGGCTCTCTGGGGACCCTGATGTAGTATGATGTAAGGGGGGGCTCTCTGGGGACCCTGATGTAAGCGGGGGCTCTCTGGGGATATATATATACACCCACACATATATTACTGTATATACATGTGTATGCCCGCCCAAGCGTATGACTTTCTTTACTACGCTGCTATGGGCTCTAGCCCCAGATCTTCTTTAGACCTAGCAACGCCCCTGATTAGAGTGATGTAATGAACATTGTGTCCATGCAGTGATATAAGCTTTAATAATTGCATTTTAATTTTTAGCCAGCAGGTGGAGCTTCCAATTTCCTTTCTCATATTATTTTTTTCTATATCTCCTCCTTAAAGTCCAACTCCACATTTATTGTCCCTTTAAATATTTTGTTAGGCCCAAGCTGACACAAACAATATATTTAGTGCACTAACAGGTGTGCTTCCTGGACGTGCTTCCTGGGCGTACTGTTTTAACTGTATGTAGCCTCAGCAAATGTATTATATTGCAGCTTACCAATCATTAGTTGTGGTGGTTGCATCAGTTTTCTTTTCATTGGCTTTTTTCCCCTGTTTTCACCTATCACAGCCATCACATCTAAGAATTGGTAAGCTGCAATAAAATAAATGTTTGCTTTTGGGTTTAATACTGCGTTAAATTTTGTGAAACTAGCAGTCAGAGGCATGGTGTGTTAGATGATATCACAGTGCAATTATACAGTTATGAACCTTATTTATTTATTTATTTATTACGGGTACTTATATAACGCCATCAGTTTATGCAGCACTTTACATATTTATTATACATTATTATTATTATACAGGGTTTATATAGCGCCAACAATTTGTACAGCACTTTACAAAGTTAGGGCATACAGTACAGTTACGATACAATTTATTGTAGGAGAAATCAGATGGCCCTGCTCGTTAAAGCTTACAATCTAGGAGGGAGGGTCAATTGATACGAAAGGGTAATAACTGTGGCGGATGAGCTGATGAAGAAAATGAAAGTACAGTTGTTAGATGGAGGCAGGATAGGCTTCTCCGAAGAGAAAAAGTTTTCAGGGATCGCTTAAAATTAGATAGATTTGGAGATAGTCTGACAGATTGGGGTAGGGAATTTGAGAAGATGGGAGAGGTTCGGAAGGCCAATATGGAATGAGATGATGAGGGAGCAAGAGAGCAGGAGGTCTTGGGAGGAACGAAGAGGATGACTAGGTTGGTATTTTGAGACTAGGCTAGTGATGTAGCGGGGGGCAGAGTTGTGGATGGCTTTGTAACATATTGTTAGTATTTTGAATAGAACTAGTTGGGTGAGTGTCAGCCAATTAAGCGATTGGCAGAGAGGAGTAGCAGACGCTGAACGGTTTGTAAGGTCGATGAGTCTGGCAGCAGCATTCATGATGGACTGAAGGGGGGTGGTCTGTTTAAAGGTAAGCCAATGAGGAGGAAGTTGCAATAGTTGAGGTGAGAGATAACCAGGGAATAAATCAGGAGCTTTGTGGTTTAATTGATTAGGAAGGGACATAGTTTAGAGATGTTGCGGAGTTTGAGGCAGCAAGCTTTGGGAAGTGATTGAATATGGGTCCAAAAGGAGAGTTCAGAGTCCAGGATAACACCTAGCACCCTGGCATGTGGGGATGGGTGGATGGTTGTGCCATTGCTCTTGACAGAAAAGTCAGGGGAATAGGCATGTGGGTGGGGAAATAATATGAGCTTGGTTTTGGACAAGTTGAATTTGAGGAAATGGTGTGGCATCCAGACAGATATGTCTGTTAGTAAGTTAGTGATGTGTGGGGAGACTGCTGGAGTGAGTTGAGGGGTGGAGATGAGAGTAGTATGAGAGCCAGTCAAGAGCACAGTCATGAAGACCGAGGGAGTAAAGTTTTTTGAGGAGGAGGAGGTGGTCAACCGTATCAAAAGCAGCCGAAAGGTCCAGAAGTAGGACATTGATATCAGTCCCTGCCCTCAAAGAGCTTACAATCTAAGGTCCCTAACTCACACTCATTCATACACATACTATGGTCAATATTAGACAGGAGCCAATAAACCTACCAGCATGTCTTTGAAGTGTGGGAGGAGTTTGCGGAGTTTGAGGCAGCAAGCTTTGGGAAGTGATTGAATATGGGTCCAAAAGGAGAGTTCAGAGTCCAGGATAACACCTAGCACCCTGGCATGTGGGGATGGGTGGATGGTTGTGCCATTGCTCTTGACAGAAAAGTCAGGGGAATAGGCATGTGGGTGGGGAAATAATATGAGCTTGGTTTTGGACAAGTTGAATTTGAGGAAATGGTGTGGCATCCAGACAGATATGTCTGTTAGTAAGTTAGTGATGTGTGGGGAGACTGCTGGAGTGAGTTGAGGGGTGGAGATGAGAGTAGTATGAGAGCCAGTCAAGAGCACAGTCCTGAAGACCGAGGGAGTAAAGTTTTTTGAGGAGGAGGAGGTGGTCAACCGTATCAAAAGCAGCCGAAAGGTCCAGAAGTAGGACATTGATATCAGTCCCTGCCCTCAAAGAGCTTACAATCTAAGGTCCCTAACTCACACTCATTCATACACATACTATGATCAATATTAGACAGGAGCCAATAAACCTACCAGCATGTCTTTGAAGTGTGGGAGGAAACCGGAGTACCCCGAGGAAGCCCACGTAGACACAGGGAGAACATGCAAAATCCAGACAGGTAGTGCTATGGTTTTTATTTGAACTGACAACCCTAGTACTGCCAGGGTGGAGTGCTAACCACTTAGCAACTGTGCTGCCCACCTTAAGGCACAGCAGGATGTGCACTGTTACTTTTAGGATAGATTCAAGATAAATGGTACATTTTTCAGGGAGCATTTAACATTTTTAAATGTTCCCTATATCATAGCAACTCTTCACTTTCTGAGCTTAGGTCCACTTTAAAAAGTTCTCGTGATAGCATAGTTTGATATCTTAATGATTAACTTTAAATATACCATGAAGCTACAGGTATTCTATCACCACCACGTAAAAGAATATTGCTCTAGAATGCTTGTCAAAAATTTTGAAGACCCCAGAAAGGATTTGCCCCGAAGCTTGTAGTGTATATGTCACTTTAGTACATTGGTAAAATCTACCGTATATACTCGAGTATAAGTCGTTCCGAGTATAAATCGAGGCCCTAATTTACCACAAAAAAATGGGAAAAACTTAGTGACCCGAGTATAAGACGAGGGTGAGAAATGCACAGCTACTGTAAGTGGAAAAGAGGGTCAACAATGCCCATTTGCAGCCTCACTGTGCCCATTTGCAGCCATAGGTCCCTCGAACTTCAAACTCAGTAGTTAAGGGTTCCTGGATGCCCCCTAGCTGCAGCCAAAATTTGGGGTCTCTGAACCCAAAGGGTCCCGAAATGACATTGCTGCAGATGGACACAGTTGACCGATTTTGGGGCCCCGTATCTTGGGGCCACTTAGTGTTAGGAACCCCAAATTTGGTGTGCAAACCCAGTGGAACTAGCACCATAAAATATTGAAAGCTGGGGTTTCTAGAACTAAGTGTCCCCAAGATACAGGGCCCCAAGTATCGGTTCAGAAAATGTCAAGCACTTTTCTGCAGCAGAGAATGACATTTTCCGAACTGATTTTAGGGCCCCGTATCTCGGGGCCACTTAGTGCTAGGAACCCAAGCTTTGGATATGTTGTGGCA
Source organism: Lithobates clamitans (assembly GCA_037952925.1). Lineage (NCBI taxonomy): Eukaryota > Metazoa > Chordata > Amphibia > Anura > Ranidae > Lithobates > Lithobates clamitans. The sequence goes on from JBBGZY010001865.1 coordinate 58,651, forward strand.
CCAGTTCCACTGGGTTTGCACACCAAATTTGGGGTTCCTAGCATAAAGTGGCCCTGAGATACAGGGCCCCAAAATCGGTTCGGAAAATGAAATTTTTTGCTGCAGAAAAGTGCATGACTTGAGTATAAGTCGAGGGGGGCACTTTCAGCACAAAAAAATGTGCTGAAAAATTCGACTTATACTCGAGTATATACGGTATCTTGTAGAAGTTCAAAACCAAATCAGTCAAGATGTTTTTTTGAAGTCTTAATATTAGAGGAAGATATATAATTGATTTGGTATATGAGTGACATACCAAAAAGTGAAACATACACTTTTTTTCCTGCTGATTGCTTGTGGTTATAATTGTAAGTATGATTTCAGAACTTTTCCACTGCTACACTTCTTTGTAAGGAAAGTAAAGTCAATGTTTTTTTCAGCTTCACCACCCTGGCATGAGCATGTGTCAGTGGTGTGACTGTAACCTTCAGGGCCCCAGTGCAAGAAACCATGAAGGGCCCCTGGCCCGTAGTATGATGGGGGGTATTGTGAAAGGATGAGGGGCAGTGTGACAGGGCAGTATGACAGCGTATTTTGACAGGAGGGGGGGCAGTGTGACCAAAGAAGGGTATCTGGAAAGTGTGACCAGAGGGGGGGAGTGTGATAAGAGGGGGCACTGTGAAAGAAGGGGGGCTGTGTGACAAGAAGGGACAGTACGATGGGACAGTGTGACAGGAGGGGGCAGTATCATGGGGGGGCAGTATGACACTGACACTCGGGAAGTGAACTGTGCTCACTGGAGGGGCATCCTGCGGACATCACATAGCTGCCAATCAACTCCCCGCCCCCCTCCCCTGTATAGTTAGATGCCAGCAGGAGGTACAGGGGGAGGTACGGGGTCTTGGAGCCCCCCACACTGGCGGAATGGCAGGGCCCAGTCGCAAGTGCCACTGTTACGACCCTGGTAAACCCACCACTGGGTTGTGTGTTCTTGCTCTCTTACATAACATTAAAATAAAGTGTGCATGTTTTTAAAGGCTCTTTCCTAAACAGAATAAAAGAAAATCAACCAGCGCAAATAAAACCCTAAAAACAGCAGCGAGAACACTGAGGGTCAAAATAGCAAAACCCCAATCATAACTATATAAAAAAAGCAGTGTAGCGCAAAACATTTAAAAACAATACTAAATAAATGATGATATAATGTCCATGCTCTATAGATAAAGTCTTCGCATAAGATGGTCAGCAAGCACCAACAAGTGTCCAATGAAGTGATTATAAATTGATAGATAAGGTGACTCAGTGACAACCTCCACCAACGATAATTCTAGCAGCTCACCTCAAGAAATGGACCCCTGATTAAATCAGTCAGGTCTCACAAGCTGTTTTGCCTTAAGGGATAAGCACAAAAAGATCTCTGAGTAGCACCAGATGGATGCCGATAAACTTGCTAGATCATAGGGACTCCCACCATCAACTCCGGGTGGGTAGATAACATAAAAAAGGAAGCAATAATATCTAGTGCTCTCCGTAATCTCAATAAAGATTTATTAAAAATATAAATGGTGCACTTACAAGTAACGATTGAGCCTCAGTGCAAAGGATTCATAGCATATCATGATGTATTCCACGAGAATCAGCATGCAGGACGCGGGTGACCTCACGAACAAAAGTCACATGGTTCCGTACACGTTACATCCCACTGTTTAATTGATATGTAGGTTTTGTACTAACAGAATGCCTTTAACTGCCTTTACCTGGCATGAAGATTGAAATTCTGACCTGTTTGTCTCTGCTAACACAGGCCATCTATAGATTTACCCATGCAGTGGGTTCTCCCCCAACACTGCATGGGAAAATGCTTGTTTGGCTAGGGGGAAAGGAATAAGTACAAATAATTACCCTACTCCTCACTCCCACGGGTTTCCTGCCTGAGCAGCCACAACGCTCTGACCTCAGTCCAATGCAATTCTGTATTATATGGGAAGATGGAGAGGGCTCACCCACATACTGAAGAGAAGTCTAAGAGAGCTGGCTGACAGAGGAAGGATGAATACTATTTAGATTTTTATTTTATCCACACCACTAGTCCAATGAGCATTTAACCTATGCAGTCTCAGGGGAACCTGCTGCATGGGTACAGTTAATTTCTTTCTATTATCTTTCACTTATTTTCTTGTAAATTTCACAAAAAAGTAGAGCAATAATGCATTTAGCTATGTTTAATGATTTTTATAGACACAGGTAGTATTAAAAGTTTCTTGTAGGTATAATAAACCATCCATTTTCTCATCTTTCTTCTCTACTGCTAAGCTTCCTCATCCTTGATGTGTATATCTGTGGACATGTGCAGTCCCAGAGCTGTGTTTACTTTAATCCTCATGTCAAACAATCTTCTATAGTTTTAAACTGTACTATTTACCACGGCTAACATAGAATCCTTTAAAGGTTACAGTATATATATATATATATATATATATATATATATATATATATATATATATATATATATATACACATGCCATATATATATATATATATACATGCCACATATAAAATACATGCCATAAACTGTGACAAAGTTATGAACAAGCAAAATAATAATTAGATAAATAATATCTATCTGATAAAAGGACTACTAGCCAGAAGCACATAATATTTGTATACATTTCAATACCTATATGCACAGTTGGAGGCCCAGAGGGCAGAGCCAAAGGTAGGTTTTCCCCATATAGTTACTGGCCATTGGAATTTTTTTTGCCCATCATTGGCGAAAGAACATCTATTTCAAAACTGATGGAAGTTCTAACCCTTTCTAAACTCATGGAAGTTCTAACTTTACAGGGGGCAGGAAATCTAGGCTCATAAGGTCTAGAATCCCTAATATACATAGGACCGCTATTACATACCATTGGGTCACCCAAGGAAGACACACTGTTGTGGCAGGATTTCCTGACCTTAGTGAAAATGTTGATACCATAGTAAAGAATAATGCACATTTCCTATAATCAGCAATGGGGATGTGCCTGGAGTGTGCAAAAATCTGGCACAGCTGTGCATGGCATCCAATCAGCTTCTAACATCAGCTTATTCAATTAGGCTTTTGCCAGTGCAGAGCTGCACCAGATTTTTCACTCTCCAGTTTTAGTAAATTAGCCCCAATGTGTCCACAATTACAGAGATCTCCATCTCTCCACAAATACAGCCGTGGACTCCAGGTTCAATTGCTGAGCTGCTGTCTGCCCCACAAATCCAGTCTCAGACTTCAGGATAAGGAAGTACATTAACCTCCCTGGCAGTAATCCCGAGTGTGGCTCGGGGTGGATCTTCAGTACTAAAAGCGGTAACCCTGAGCCACACTCGGGATCGCATCGCAGGATCCAGGTACAGCTTACATACCTTGTCCCCAGGATCCTGCAATGTCCCCCCGCTGTGTGTGTAAGCCGTCCTCTGCTCGATTCATCACAGCACCGGGCTCCGTTTCCTGCGAGCGTTGCGACACACAGGGACAGAGAACGGCGCCAAGTTCATAAAGTGAAACACATATAATACATACAGTACACTGTAATCTTACAGATTACATTACTGTATCAAATAATTTCACATCCCTTTTGTCCCTAGTGGTTTGTCCAGCGCCCTGCATGCAGTTTTATATTATAAATACTGTTCTTTCTGCCTGGAGCGGTTTTAGACCATTTGAATCACTTGCAGAATTGAGCGATAGTGATTTTTAGGGAAATTTGTCATCAAACACTGAATTCTGCGACTGAGCAAATTTCAGGGTTTTTGATTTGATTACAGTATTGAATAATTTTTATTATTATTATATTATTATTTGTTATAATTATTTATAGTTATTTATTATATTATCATTTATGAATTTGTGTTTCAAACTTTATCATACTCGGCCTGTCTACTAGACTCTTGTTTGAGCAGATTTAAGTGAGTTATTCCTAAGAATTACAGGCCTACAATATAAAACGCCAAATTTCCATGCAAAACATTGTACCGCCGCTTTGAGCATCAAAAATCTGAAATAATCATACCGCCAGGGAGGTTAAGAAATAAAAGAGGATCTCACCTTCTCTTTTCTATGAGCCTTTTTTTTTAGTTTATAGGTGAGGGGAAACAGAGTTTTGGATAAAAAGACAGCACAATATTGGACATCCTTTAGAGAGGTGTCTGAAAGTTTAAGGAACTGGTTCTTTTAGGAATTGGTTCTTAATTTACAGGTAGTGTACATCAAAAAATACTAAGCCTTTTCTCTCTCATATAAGATACTTATTATGGAAAGGAGACTATTTACGGATAGCTCTCCATGTCAAAGCCATGCACTCATTGATTCCATAGCGTTTGACCCCGACTGTCCTCAGAAACCATCCAAGAAAATATAGTCAATATAATGAGGAACTCCGTTTTTTTTTAATTAAAATTGGTAGAGTTTCTCTTAATACATTTTTAAAAATGTTTACAATCTACAAAAAAGAGAGGCCTTGATAGACACCAAATTCTCTCTCTCCCTTTCAAATTTATACATGGGATGGTAGGAGGAGCTTTTGTTTTTTCAGATTGTAACTTGAAGTCATTGTATTGATGCCCTTGTTATGGTGTCGGAGAGGTATATTTGTATGCTGAAACATTTTGTTGATTACCTAAATGGAAATTAATAAATGTATAATTTACTTATGTGTTGAAAAATGAGTCAATGTATTTTCTTGATTTAATGTTAATACACAGTGGAGAATCAGGAATTATCCCCATGCATACTTTTTGCAAGATCAATAACCTTGCAAGGTTATGAGCATGAAGGAACTGCTCAAGTGATTAATTTTTTTCCTGGAGGAACCACGGATAATGGAAGACAGATTACAGCGTTAGGCCAGATCCTTCAAAATGGCTGCCATTTCTCCAGCTGTAGGGCACCTAACCTAAGTTTTCTATTATCTTCAAGTCGTTTGGAGGTTTTCTGGATTTATCATATCTGCACCAAATTTCCCAAAAGTATAATTTACTGATGTCACTTTAATTTTTTTAATTGATTGTGTCTTCATCCCCAAAACTTGAATAATTTATGCAGCTAATTTAAGATTAGGATTCAAATATTAATAGACTTTTATATACATTGACATTTTTGTATTCCTCTCCCCTCATTTTCACCTCCTTATTTGTCTAGGAGATTTAAAACTACAGATATTGGAGGAAATATTTTCCCCTTCCCTTTCAAGATACAACAATCTTGTCACGGTAGTATGTGCCCAGTGAACTTTATAGAAATATATCCACTACACTGCAACTATGATATGAGATGTGATCTTTAATGTTTTTAGGTTTATTTGTATACACAGGTTGGGGAACATACTAAAACTGGAGCAGAGAGAATCCATAGCAGCTGTGCATAGTAACCAGATAGCTTCAGCTTGTTCAGTTAAAACATATCTATGGTCAAAATATAAGATCATGTTTTCATCTCCATTGTATTTCATTTTTTTGTAGCCTACTACTATTATTCTGAACATTCTTGAATATGGTCCCCTGCCTACAGTGCAATCTGCATTTATCAGTGCAGTAAGTCCTGCTTCAAACTTTAAACATTGCATCGAGATGGATTATTACATCTATCTGCACATAAAATAATCAAAGTTAACAGTCTGTATGAATATAAATCTAAAGTGTACAACTAATAAATTGTGACACAAAGTGACATTGCATTTAGTTCCCATGCAGTATGCTGTGTCACAACATGCTGCCGGCGAAAAAAGTACTGGATGCTTATATCGATCAGTTATACTTTATGCTGTTGTGTGATATTTGGTTTTATATAGAATTATAAGCATGTTTCCAGTAAAATGGACACACACTGCTGTAATTGCATTGCCTCTGTGGTAGGCACAGCATTCATTAAATTGTGTAGAAATGTTTCACTCCATGCAATTATCTTAACAGATGTTTTCTTTCTAGATAATTAATGCCACTTTTGCTTGTTAAACATATAGCATGATTTTTCATTCACTAAAAATTATATTTGGATTATTTTTGCTGTGACTTGCTATACCGTTCTTTCCATAGGTTAAACTTGGTTAACATAAACTTATAACAAATGCAACTGTTGATTGATGCAAATGATAATACAGTTTATTGTATTATCTAAAGATAAACACAGAAATACCCTCTGTAAAAGGTCACAGGAATTGAAATGCATGATGGTCCTCAATTTGGTGCACAAATTGCCCAACATTCAATGCAGTTAGCTTATCATGATTTCCATGCCACTTGCTGACCAGGCCCTTTCTGGAACTTTTTGTTTACAAGTTTAAATTAGTATTTTTTGCTAGTAAATTACTTAGAACCCCCAAACATTATATATAATTTTTTAACAGACACCTTAGAGAATAAAATGGCGATTGTTGCAATATCTTATGTCACAGTGTATTTGCGCAGCGTTTTTTCCAAGAAAAAATTTTTGGGAAAAAATACACTTCAATGAATTAAAAGAAAAACACAATAGTTACCCCAATTTTTATTGTTTAATGTGAAAGATGATCTTACAGTAAGTAAATAGATACCTAACATGTCATTCTTTAAAATTGCGCACGTTCGTAGAATGACAACAAACTTCGTTACCTAAAAATCTACATAGGCAACGCTTTATATTAGAATATATTTTTAATTAAGAAGAATAAGATAGAATACATAAGCAAGGTAACACAGATATGTTGTATAAAATAACATCAATGAATATACAATTAAATATATTGAGAATAGTTAATAATAATAAAAAAATGAAAAAATAAAAAGAAGGAGAAATTGAGGAAAAAGAGAAGAAATAAAGAAGAGTAGAAGAAAAGGTGAATGAAGATATACTGTTTTTCATATGAATGGTGGATGTAACTTTATAATTTTAGAGAGGAAGTAAAGAATTATCAATATTGGGTGTGTTGGTAAAGTCAAACAATGGAGGCCAGATTTGTAAAAAGTTAGAATGGTTATCAAGTAGGATAGATGTTAATTTTTCACAAGCCATGGTGCCCATAATTCTTTGCTTCACTTCTCTAACATTCAGGGAAGGAGTTCTTCAGGCTTTAGCAATAGTTTGTCGTGTGGCCAACAAAAATAAAAGAGATCAATTTTATCTCGGGTTTTCTACAGCTCATATGTGGTTTATGCAGTAAGGCTTCCCATGGGTGTAGATTTATGGGTTTGTTAAAAATATTATTAATGATATTATAAATTTGTGTCCATAGTTTCTGGACAACAGGGCATTCCCACCAGATGTGTAATAAAGTTCCTCTAGAATTACACCCTCTAAAGCAAATTACACCGTCTATAGGCGACACTTTAATTTTTTTTTTAAAGGTTTAGAGTTACAGAGGAGGTCTTGCACTAGAATTACTGCTCTCGCTCTAATAATCACAGTGATACTTCACATGTTGGTTTGAACACCGTTTACATATGCGGGCGCAACATACGTATGTTTTGTACATTTTTCTTATTAATTTTACTTTTATTTTATACTTTTACACTGTTCCTTTATTTATTTATTTTTTTTAGCACTTGTATTCCTATTACAAGAAATGTATACATCCCTTGTAATATAAATAAGCATGACAAGCCCTCTTTATTGAGAGATCTGGGGCCAAAAGACATGCTAAAACTGAAGCAGAGAGAATCTGTATCAGCTGTGCATAGTAACCAATCAGATTCTAGCTTCAGCTTATTCAAACGTATCTATGGTCAAAATATAGTATAAATATAACACGAGTATGGAACATCTTGCCCTCACTCGACTTCCTGCCCAGCAAACTGCCACATTGAATTTCTTCCAAGCTTGGCTTCGATAAACCCAGAAATGACTGGGAAAAAGCGGGGGGAGGGGACCTCTCCCGCCACCTCTAAAAGTGATCCCGCTCCATGCGATGGAGCTGCTGTGCCACGCCCATGGTGCCGCTGCTCTCTACCGCCTTTCACATCTAGCGCCCAGGTGGAGGGATGATTTTGGCTCCGTTTTTGGGCGACTTGTCTGCCCAGCTGCAGGTGCCTCCTCTCCACAATGCAAGCCAGCGTGACATTGGTGGGTGTGGCGGACTTGCCCCTATAGATTATTCTGGGGCGTTTGACTCACATGGTGGTCCCATCTTCTCACTTGAACATCCTCTGGATCATTTAGATCTTAAGTTTGTATTAGGTAAACTGATTTTCACTGTTCACTATCATTATTTTACTTTTATTTGCACGTTTGGGTTTCATCTCATCTAATCTTTCTGATGACACTGTTTCTCATTTTTTTCATGTATTTCCCCATTTTATCACCTTCCACTCTTACTCTCACTAACTGAACTCTATCTACACACTCATTAGCATCTCATTACCCTATCCTTTACCAAATATAGGATATACTGTATGACCCAATATATCACAATATATGAGTTCCCAGTATATTTTTTATATTTTTTATTTTTGGTTTTAAGCATTTATGGTCATTTATGACTATTTTCATCTTTTGGAAATTCCTTTCTTGGAAATCATCCTTGTTGAGTCCTGGGCCACCCTAACCACTTCAGCTCCCTCCAGTGATACCCCTAGGGGTTCTCTGATTCATGTTGGCACACTCCTACTGCATAGATACATAGAATGTAAGTAATTTTGAGAGTGTTTTTGGGGGTTTTCCTAGGTAATTTTACCTCTTATTTATCCCATCTTAATCTCTTTTCCTTGACAGGGTCAGACCATATAGATATTCTTTTTATTACTATACTACAGTATTCATTTATCCACGTGCATGCTCCTGAAGAGTGGATGAATCCATAAAATGCATAGAGCTATTATATGCCATGTTTTCATGCCTAATTATATGTTTTACCTGACCAAATCATTACTTGTATTATGCGATATGTATTACTAAGTGGCAATTTGTAATTACTGTATGTATATCTACTGAATGAATTGTATTGGTTATCTATGTCTATTCATGATTACCCTCATGTAACATATTACTGATTTCCAATAAGATTACATTTTCTATATCTGCATGCTTCATCTAAAGTCCCAACCGTCAGTCCTCCTGTTTGTCAAATATGTCTTTATCTTGCAAAATGTTCTTCTTAACCACCTCAATACTGGACACTTTCACCCCCTTCCTGCCCAGGCCAATTTTCAGCTTTCAGTGCTGTCACGCTTTTAATGAAAATTATTTAGTCATGCAACACTGTACCCAAATGACATTTTTTATCATTTTTTTTCACACAAATAGAGCTTTCTTTTGGTGGTATTTAATCACCACTGGATTTTTTGCACTACAAATGAAAAAAGAACGAAAATTTTGAAAACAAATGTTGCTCTTAGTTTCTGTTATAAAATTCTGCAAATAAGTATTTTTTCTTCATAATTTTAGACCAAAATTTATACTGCTACATTTCTTTGGTAAAAAATAACCCAAATAAGTGTATATTATTTGGTCTGTGTGAAAATTATAGAGTCTACAAGCTATGGTACCAATCATTGAAAATTGATCTCACCTGATGTACTGACTCATTTCTTGAGGCCCTAACATGTCAAGATAGTACAAATATTCCCCAAATGACTCCTTTTTGGAAAGTTGACAGTCCAAGATATTTAGTAAGAGGCATAGCAAGGTTTTTGAAGTTGTATTTTTTTTCCAGAATTCTTTGGAATATTAAGAAATATTATCATATGTCAAATTAACAAGTTATTTCTCACACACATAGGCATAGGCATAGTTGCAACTACACCCCTTAGTATGGCAATACCAAATGTGTGAGAATTTTTTCGCAGTCTAACGACATTTAGAGGCGCAGCAAGGAGTACCTTCAGCCATTATCTACTTTAAAATCAGACCTTATTCCGACACTTTTTGTTTACAAGTAAAAATCTGTATTTTTACTAGAAATTTACTTAGAAACCCCAACATTATATATTTTTGTAGCAGAGGCCCCAGAGAAAAACAAGGTGTGTTTTGCAAATTTTTATGTCACGTGGTATTTGCGCAGCAGTTTTTCTAACGCGATTTTACACACCAACACATTAATACGTTTTAATGAATTTCAATGCACACAGAGACAATATAATACCCACATTTTTGGTAAAATATAAATTAAGGTGTTGCACCGAGTAAATAGATACCAAACATGTCACGCTTTAAAATTGCGCACACTTGTGAAATGGCACCGTTTAAAAATCTCCATTGGCAATGCTATATAAACCTTTCTTGGTTACCAGTTTAGAGTTACATAGGAGTTCTGGTGCTAGAATTATTTCTCTCTCTCTCTCTCTCTCTCTGATGTTTGCGGCAATACCTCATATGTGTGGTGCGATCGCCATTTATGTATGAGTACGGGACCAACATGTGAGTTCGCCTTTACACACGAGCATGGAGGGGTGGGGGCGCTTTACATTTTTTATTTATTGGTGGGACACTGGTTCAATGACAGATGTTTTTGTGCACGTGTATACAATGACAGATGTTGATCGTCCACCGGCAGACACTGACAGATGTTGAGGTCACAAAGGAACACTATTGTACTATTGCAGATGTTTTGTGCACTTATACAGATGTTCATGGGGAAACCGTGACAGATGTTCATGGGACAGTGGTGCATGGTGTACTATGTGTGGGGGTGGCTGCAGTCTGTGTGATCTGTGACAGCTCTGTGTGTAAAATCATCACTTACCCCCCCCACACACACACACTCACTGAACTCTCACTGAGACACGTGTCTCTGTTTACACTGTGAAGGCTGTGATTGGATTGGACACAGCCATCACATGATCAGGAGGGCCAATCACAGCACCCATATCCTGACCTGTGCTTGGTTGTGTCCTATGATCACAGCCATCACAGGATTGAGCCGTTGCGCTGCCTCGCAGGCCGCTCATGGGCACTCATTCTGAGCGACGTATTAATACGTTAGTTTAGAACGGCAAAGCTCCTACCACGTCGTTTATGTACAGTGGGCAGAGTGGAAGTGGTTAAAGGATATCGAAATCCATGAACAAAAATTTCATATATTGCAATCATTACATGTGGTAGCTTAAAAATAATAAATGATGTGCACTCTGCACATATGACTTAGCTTGATGAAGAGCTAGACAAGGTCCAACATGTTGCTGTGTCAAGTGAGAGCTTGGCTGTTTGTTTTTGTTTAAAAACTATTTATTTGTAAAGTTAAATTACAATACAAAAGACATATTAAAGTCAAAGACCTTCACAAATGGAAAAAGAAAAAGTATAACAACATTAATGCCCTGTACACACGGTCGGACATTGATCAGACATTCTGACGACAAAATCCAAGGATTTTTTCTGACGGATGTTGGCTCAAACTTGTCTTGCATACACACGGTCATACAAAATTGTCAGAAAATCCGATCATTCTGAACACGGTGACGTAAAACGCGTATGTCGGGACTATAAACGGGGCAGTAGCCAATAGCTTTCGTCTCTTAATTTATTCTGAGCATGCGTGGCACTTTGTGCGTTGGATTTGTGTACACACGATCGGAATTTCCGACAACGGATTTTGTTGTCGGAAAATTTTATAGCAAGCTCTCAAACTTTGTGTGTTGGAAATTCCTATGGAAAATGTGTGATGGAGCCTACACACGGTCGGAATTTCCGACAACAAGGTCCTATCACACATTTTCCATCGGAAAATTCTATCGTGTGTACAGGGCATAAGGGTGAAGCATAGCAAGAATTATATAACGTTCCCAATAAAATACGGTAAAGGTAGTCAAGTAGCCATATATACCATACACAGTAAAGGAAGGTTAAATAATCAGAAAATCTTGCAGGTATATCAAACATAAATTTAAAGATGTGAAAGTCAAACAAAAAAAGTTATAATAAAAACAAGTGTTGGTTAGTGGACCATACATCCCATTTAGCCATAAAAAGGGGGATATTATCCTGTAGTGTGTGAAAAATTATTTCCATCAGCATATTAATATCTAATCAATGATTTGTGAAAAAGAAATCACAGAAGCTTTCCAATTTAGGGCTATGGCCCACTGTCTAGCAGCGCATATAGTATGAATACGTTTTTTTAAATGACGCCAAATTCCAAGCTATGCTGCTTTTTATTGCCATGCTTTTCCAATAAAGTGTAATGCCTTGTACACACGGTCGGATTTTCAGACGGAAAATGTGTGATAGGACCTTGTTGCCGGAAATTCCAACCGTGTGTGGGCTCCATCACACATTTCCCATAGGAATTTCCGACACACAAAGTTTGAGAGCTTGCTATAAAATTTTCCGACAACAAAATCCGTTGTTGGAAATTCCGATCGTGTGTACACAAATCCGATGCACAAAGTGCCACGCATGCTCAGAATAAATTATGTTTTACGTCACCGCGTTTAGAACGATCGGATTTTCTGAACACTTTGTGTGACCGTGTGTATGCAAGACAAGTTTGAGCCAACATCCGTCGGAAAAAATCCATGGATTTTGTTGTCGGAATGTCTGACCGTGTGTACAGGGCATAAGAGTGTTAAATACAGACAAAAGCCTGTGTGTAGATGTACTACATTTTTTGCATGTTTGAGATTCCTCTAAGTTATCGAAAGAAATTTTGGGCACTGAATAAGCTGAAGTACAGGTACGTTAAATGCAGTGCCTGCATTCATTTTTATTTTTAGGCTGAGAACAGTTTCAGCAAGGACAGAAAATACATGCTGATCTTGCCAAAAAGGCAAGATCAGCCTGTATTGAACTGAAAGCATGGACAATCATATCTTCATTTCTAAGCTATTTACTGTACATTACAAGTCCTCCTGCCCCAAGTAATGTATATAAAGAGAAGAAGGATTTGTTTATAGTTCAAATCAGGAGAGCATCATGGGTGACAACCATGACTCCCTCAATAGATGCAGTGAAGTGAGTGAGCGTAGCCATCCAGGGATAGGACGTATATTATTCACAGGATCACTAGGTGAAAATAAGTAAAAAAGCCTAAAAAAAAGAAAACTAGTGTAGCCATCATATCTAATTGCTGGTAAGCTGCAATTTAGATATACTTTAAAACCAGTGTTGTTTCTGGTGTGAAAATTTCAGTGGCAGACATTTTCTACATTATTAAGTCTGCTTTGCTTACCATTCATCTAGTGCAATATTTTGTTAAGGTCTAGTGTGAAACAAAAAGGTTGTCTGATGTGAAACAAAAAGGCTGATTGTAAGTGACATTTTCTTTGTGGATATTCTGGTGTACAAGTAGCTGAGATAGAAGCACACAAAATTCAGCATGGCAATCCAAGTAAATTCAGTAGTTAACTGAAGAAAGCAAATGTCCAAATCCATGACTTCTTATCACTGACAAGTTAGAATCAATTAAAATTCAGTACTCCAAATTGCTTTGAGGGATCTTTTGAATTTACTTTGCCAATTACCCATATAAATGCCTTTGGCAATCTCTCTCATACAGGAGCTGCTTTGTACATCCCTTCATGAGATTCCTGTGACTTTTTGTTAATATGGCAGAATAAGAACAAGGTTTTCCAGACAGCTCATTAGAAGATTGCAGATCCTGTTCTAGATTAATTTGATCCATCATTGAAAAGTTTTCTTTACTTTTTCAGGTTATCAGTTTTGCACACACTCACTTTTTATTGATAATAAAACACATTCCACAGATGGAGTTAAATATTCTGGAATAAAAAAATCAGAACTACTAAATAGATGCTAAAGCGACAGTAAATTCAGGGGAAAAAAAACTTTTTCCCTGCTAGGCAATGTCATAATGTGCTAGTATGCATCACATACTTGCACATTATGAGAGACTTACCTTAGAATGAAGCCCTCCAGCGATGCGCTGTACTTCAAGGTTTGCAGGCTCCAGCCATCTGACTGGCTAAGCCACTATGACGTCACTCCTATGCATGCGCACGGGAGTCACTGTTTACGGCACAGATCTCTGAGGGTTCGGCATGGTACACCGGTGACATCAGCTGCCCAGCAGCTGTTCCTTTGGTTACTACAAGCCTGAGGTGAGTGGCCATCTCATCTATTGGTGGAGGTGGATGCAATATCTCTTCACTGGATTCATTGAGTTTTTTCTTTACTGGATATGGTTGATGTTTACTCATGCTATGGATTGGAACTAATTATTTTTGCACTTGGACTTTTTTTTTCTTTCCGCTTTTTTTCTTTAAATTTTAGCATAATTGTTGTTTTTTTGTTTTTCTCAAGCCTTATGTCTAATCACTGTAGCTTGATGTATATGATTTTTACTGATCACTGTGGTTTTGGTTTTACACTTATGATATGTTATTTGAATAAGAGCACCATTTATACCATTTATACAATTTTGTAGTTAGTGTATGAGTTCACTTATTAATGGTAGCAGCTGTTCCTCTGATTGTCTGTTTGCAGCTTCATTTCACTTCATTTGCTGTATATAGCAGCGCACAAGTACTTTGCTATTCACTCAAGGGGGTAGATTTACTAAAGGCAAATAGACTGTGCACTTTGCAAGTGCAGTTCCTGCAGAGCTTAGTGAATGAGGAAAAGCTTCAATTTGAAAAGAACACCCAATCACGCACAAGACAAATAAAAAAACAGCATTTTTATTTGCACATGATTGGATGATGGAAGTCAGCAGAGCTTCCCCTCATGTATTATCCTCTGGAGCAACTGCACTTTCAAAGTGCACAGTCTATTTGCCTTTAGAAAATCAACCTCAAGGTGCCACCTGGGCAGGGAGTAAATAAGATTCGCTTAATTGCAACAACTTCAAGTAGAGTTATATGAACCTGACAGAGGTTCTAACCTTACTGTACGTTATTCAAATAAAAACGTTATGGTTGGAGTTGGGCTTGTCTGCTATTGCCACTAAACAATAAAATCTGAAGATAGAGAGTATGCAAACAAAAAGTAGACTACCCTAGTGTGTATTCTGCATTTTCAGACATTGCTAATTAGCATACTCTCTGTAACATATATCTGTCAGAGATATTCATTGGTGTAATTAATTTCATTTATTTTTTCTCCGCAAATACAATTGTTTAGCAGTGTGAATAAAAGCAGATTATTTTTTTATCTAAAAGCCACTACTGTAAACATTATAGAGTTGATAGATTATGGGCTCCCTGGCTTGATACTCCGGGAATGAGCCCAAGAGAGCTCATTATGGAAAGACTTCTACAATGCCCCACCTGCTGAATGCACCCACTGGTTTTGGATATGCCAGGGGTCTCCTAGAACCCTAAGGCTGTGCTATTTGGTCCTCTCCTCGGATGCTGTGATTGTAACACCATATGACTGAGGTTTTCTAATACTGATTCGGTGAGATGCTTGATTCAATGTTTTCATTGTGATGCAACTGTATATTGTTTCTTGCTTTATTATGGATTGTTGTTTGTGTTTTATATGTGTATATGTAATAAAACCTTTTCTGAAAAAATATATGCAGGTGATACTCGAAAAATTAGAATAATGTGCAAAAGTTAATTTATTTCACTAATGCAACTTGAAACTAATATATGAGATAGACTCATTACATGCAAAGCAAGATAGTGCAAGCTGTGATTTGTCATAATTGTGCTGATTATGGCTTACAGCTCATGAAAACCCCAAATCCACAATCACAGAAAATTATAATATTACATGCAATCAATAAAACAAGGATTGTACATAGAACAATATCGGACCTCTGAAAAGTATAAGCATGCATATGTAGTCAGTACTTGGTTTAGTCCCCTTTTGCAGCAATTGCTGCCTCAATGTGGCTTGGCATGGAAGCTATCAGCCTGTGGCACTGCTGAGATGTTATGGAAGACCAGGATGCTTCAATAGGGCCTTCAGCTCTTCTGCATTGTCCAGTCTCATGTCTCTTATCTTTCTCTTGGCAATGCCCCATAGATTCTCTATGGGGTTCAGGTCAGGCAAGTTTTCTGGCCAATCAAGCACAGTGATCCCACGGTCATTGAACCAGGTTTTGGTGCTTTTGTCAGTGTGGGCAGGTGCCAAGTCCTGCTGGAAAATGAACTCAGCATCCCCATAGAGCTTGTCTGCCAAATGAGGCATGAAGTGCTCCAAAATCTCCTGGTAGACGGCTGCATTGACCCTGGACTTAATGAAGCACAGTGGGCCAACACCAGCAGATGACATGGCTCCCCAAATCAACACAGACTGTGGAAACTTCACACTGGACTTCAAGCATCTTGCAGTGTGTGCCCCTCCATTCTTCCTCCATACTCTGGGTCTTTGGTTTCCAAATGAGATGCAAAATTTGCTCTCATCAGAGAAGAGGACTTTGGACCACAGAGCAACAGACCAGGTCTGGTTTTTTTTAGCCCAGGTAAGACGCTTCTGATGTTGTTTGTTGTTCAGGAGTGGCTTGACAAGAGGAATATGATATTTGAAGCCCATGCCCAGGATCCGTCTGTGTGTGGTGGCTCTTGATGCACTGACTCCAGCCTCAGTCCACTCCTTGTGAAAGTCCCCAACACTTTTAAATGGCCTTTTCCTGACAATCCTCTCCAGGCTGCGGTGATCCCTGCTGCTTATGCACCTTTTTACTTCCACACTTTACCTTCCACATAACTTTCTATTAATGTGCTTTGATACAGCACTTTGGGAACATCCAACTTCTTTTGAAATTACCTTTTGAGGCTTTCCCTCCTTATGGAGGGTGTCAATGATGATTTTCTGCACAACTATCAGGTCAGCAGTCTTTCCCATGATTGTGATTCCTACTGAACCAGACTGAGAGACCATTTAAAGGCTCATGAACCCTTTGCAGGTGTTATGGCTTAATTAGCTGATTAGAGTGGGACACTTTGAGCCTAGAATATTGCACCTTTTCACAATATTCTAATTTTCTGAGATCGTGGATTTGGGGTTTTCATGAGCTGCAAGCCATAATCATCACCATTATGACAAATCTAGGCTTGAACTATCTTGCTTTGCATGTAATGAGTCTATCTCATATATTAGTTTCGCCTTTTAAGTTGCATTAGTGAAATAAATTAACTTTGGCACGATATTCTAATTTTTCGAGTATCACCTGTATATATATATATATTATAGAGGAGGAAAAAATGAATTTGTACCGTAATCTGAACAAAGGATAAAGAAATTGGTACTTTATGCAAAGATTTTGTATAGCCAGAATTTTTTTTGGAGTGGATAGCTGTTGTGTTGGTGTTTGTGTCCTCACTGGGTAGACACAGCCTTTTTTATCCTGGTGGCCATTGTCAGTAGAAAGAAAGTGATCAAAAAATGGCACAGTCAACATTTGACGAGTGCCTGTCACTTAGCTTCAGCCACTTACATTACCCCCACAGAACAGGAAAATCACTGCTGTGGGGGTTCTTAGGGGCAGAGCACTTTGGATGTCAACCTATCACAGCCACATGTACATGGGACACTTTTTTATTATGGTAAGTACCATCCTTGGGGCTGTTTAAAACACTAAACTTTAGTTTTAATCCCTGCAGTAGGATACAACTATTGTTTATGAAGGGATTTTCAAAAACATAAAAAAATAGAAGTATACTGATATATGGTATTAGTTATATTAGGACACATTTGGGTACTGTATTACAGTATATGCAAAGATGTCTTTGTGTAACAAATCATTATCAGTATTTTGAGTATAATGAAAAAGAAAAAAATTTCCATGCTGAGCCTGTATGCTTTCTGTAGCGATATATATTTTTTTTAGCTGACTCAAGCTTAATGTCCACCTGCCAGAAACACCTGGCTAATACAATTTAATTGCACATATGCTTCTGTTTTCCTGTATTGTTTGTTTGGATATTTTCTGCCACATTTTTCTTTATTAATGAAGAAATATTAATTTATTACACATGCTTTTGGCATCAATTCTTTTCCTGTTCTTTGAGTTTTCATTTTTAAAAGATAAATTAAAACGAAATAGTCCTTGAATCTAAAAGCCAGGACTAGTGCCAGTAATAGTGTTGCTAACAATTTCTTACATCAAAATAAATCTATGCAATAATGTATTGATGAAAATGTCAGTGCTAAGATGCAAGATGCCACATTATTGACACTGAAAACCCCAACCAGAGAAGACTATGCCAAAAGCAAGCGATCAGTGTACAATATGCTCCTGTGATCTGCCACACTGACTTTGGATAATTTTAGATCCACTAGATTTTATATTCTAACCTGGTGGTTCTTTTTATTACACTTAGAAAAGAATGGATATTCCTTAAAGGCTACTAGTCCAGCAATTTAGGCAAATGGAGTAGTATCCCCATGAATAAAGGGTCACAGGCATTATGTAATAAAAGAGGCTCACATACCCTTCCATATTGGAGAGTGCTTTAAGAAGACTGCTTCTGTCATAGCACCAGTGCCTGATGCAGATGGGCTTAGGGCTTTTTGTTTGTATGGAAATACCAGAGGGGAGGGGAGTTGCACATATGTCTCTATAAAGAACACACACACACACACATCCTCTCACTTGTTAGAAGTGAAGAAAAGGAGATTTAAAATGCACATCCTAAAATCTATTGTGAAAAAAAAAAAATGCACATCCTAAAAAGTTTTCACTACTCTCAGAATACCAGTGTCCATAGCTGGAAGACAGAAGGGAGGAAGTGTCAGGCAGTGGAAATTTTGCGAGAAAGGGTGGTTCCATATAAGCTTTTATAGATTACCTGTACATCAACCTTAGGCACCAGAGGTGGGAAAAAGCTAAATTTCTGGTGTTTTTGAGTGGATTGCCCATTTTTTGTAGACCACCCCTTTTGAAACATGAATACCTTATAAGTGGTATGCCCAGCTGATAAGGAGACTGCTGATTTTGTTTATAATTAAAACAATGAAAAGAACAGGAAAATAAGTGTTTGTACAGTATCTCACAAAAGTAAGTACAACCCTCACATTTTTGTAAATATTTTATTATATCTTTTCATGTGACAACACTGAAGAAATGACACTTTGCTACAATGTAAAGTAGTGAGTGTACAGCTTGTATAACAGTGTAAATTTGCTGTCCCCTCAAAATAAATCAACACACAGCCATTAATGTCTAAACCGCTGGCAACAAAAGTGAGTACACCCCTAAGTGAAAATGTCCCAATTGGGCCCAAAGTGTCAATATTTTGTGTGGCCACCATTATTTTCCAGCTCTGCCTTAACCCTCTTGGGCATGAAGTTCACCAGAGCTTCACAGGTTGCCACTGGAGTCCTCCTCCACTCCTCCATGAAGACATCACAGAGCTGGTGGATGCTAGAGACCTTGCGCTCTTCCCCCCTTCGTTTGAGGATGCCCCATAGATGCTCAATAGGATTTAGGTCCGGAGACATGTTTGGCCAGTCCATCAACTTTACCCTCAGCTTCTTTAGCAAGGCAGTGGTCGTCTTGGAGGTGTGTTTGGGGTCGTTATCATGTTGGAATACTGCCCTGCTTCCCAGTCTCCAAAGGGAGGGGATCATGCTTTGCTTCAGTATGTCACAGTACATGTTGGCATTCATGGTTCCTTCAATGAACTGTAGCTCCCCAGTGCTGGCAGCACTCATGCAGCCCCAGACCATGACACTCCCACCACCATGCTTGACTGTAGTCAAGACACACTTGTCTTTGTACTTCTCACCTGGTTGCTGTCACACATGCTTGACACCATTTGAACCAAATAAGTTTATCTTGGTCTCATCAGAACACAGAACACGGTAATCCAGTAATCCATGTCCTTAGTCTGCTTGTCTTTAGCAAACTGTTTGCAGGCTTTCTTGTGCATCATCTTTAGAAGAGGCTTCCTTTTGGGATGACCGCCATGCAGACCAATGTGTTGCAGTTTGCAGCATATGGGGACTGACAGGTTGACCCCCCCCACCCCTTCAACCTCTGCATCAATGCTGGGAGCACTCATATGTCTAATTCCCAAAGGCAACCTCTGGATATGACGCTGAGCACGTGCACTCAACTTCTTTGGTCGACCATGGTGAGGCCTGGTCTTAGTGAAACCTGTCCTGTTAAACTGCTGTATGGTCTTGGCCACCGTGCTGTAGCTCAGTTTCAGGGTCTTGGCAATCTTTTTATAGCCTAGGCCATCTTTATGTAGAACAACAATTCTTTTTTCAGATCCTCAGAGAGTTCTTTGCCATGAGGTGCCATGTTGAACTTCAAGTGACCAGTATTACAGAGTGAGAGCGATAACACCAAATTTAACACACCCGCTCCCCATTCACACCTGAGACCTTGTAACACTAATGAGTCACATGACACCAGAGAAGGAAAATGGCTAATTGGGCCCAATTTGGACATTTTTACTTAGGGGTGTACTCACTTTTGTTGCCAGCAGGTTTAGACATTAATGGCTGTATGTTCAGTTATTTTGAGGGGACAGCAAATTCACACTGTTATACAAGCTGTACACTCACTACTTTATATTGTAGCAAAGTGTCATTTCTTCAGTGTTGCCACATGAAAATATATAATAAAATATTTACAAAAATATGAGGGGTGTACTCACTTCTGTGAGATACTGTATATTCATGAATTAGTCAAATAGAGGACACTTTCCAAACCTTTTTTCTAGGAAGCAGGTCAAAAATTTAAAATTTAGCAATGAACTACTCCCCACAGAACAAACAAATGTCTTCTTACTACCAAAATAAGAGGTTGCTGTCTAATACATTCAAAATCACCCAGATCAGCTGATGATCATCTTATGTCTCCAAGAACCTTAAGAGAAAATAATTGCACCAATATTTATTTTATGACATTACCTTTCATAGGAGTTTCATACCTTGTGGTTAATTCACTTATTTGTAAGTACCGCAACAGTTGGTTCTCTTAGAAAATAAAAGTAAATATTCAGATAATTTAATTGTTCACTTAATTTCAGTTTTAGATTTTTGTTTGGTATTATAACCAAATAGGTGTAAAAGTTCAATATTATTATACGAGATTATTATTATACGAGATTTATATAGCGCCAACAGTTTACTCAGCGCTTTACAATGTATAAGGGGGACAACACAATTACAGTACAATACAAAAGGTACAGGAGGGCCCTGCTCGTAGAGCTTACATTCTAAAAGGGAGGGGGTGGTGGTACAAAAGGTAATAGCTGCAAAGAATGATTTGATGGGGGTGGCTCAGGGACAGTTATGTGGGTGTGGGATAGGCTTCCCTGAATAAATGAGTTTTCAAGGATCTCCTAAAGGTGGACAGGGTAGGGGCTGATCGGACATACTGGGGCAGGGAATTCCAGAGGATGGGAGAGGCTCTGGAGAAGTCCTGAAGGCGAGCATGGGAGGAGGTAACAAGGGAGCTAGAGAGCAGGAGGTCCTGGGAGGAGCGGAGGGGGCGATTTGGGCGATATCTGCAGATGAGGTTGGTGATGTAGATGGGGGCGATGTTGTGAATGGCCTTGTATGTTATGGTTAGCATTTTGAATTTTACACGGTGGGGTAGGGGAAGCCAGTGAAGGGATTGGCAGAGAGGAGCAGCAGTCACAGATCGATTAGTGAGGTGTATTAGTCTAGCAGCAGCATTCATAATAGACTGAAGGGGGGATAGCCTGCTTAAGGGTAGGCCATTAAGGAGAGAGTTGCAATAGTCGAGGCGGGAAATAATCAAAGAGTGAATAAGTTGTTTTGTAGTGTCATTAGTCAGAAAGGGTCGAATTTTGGAGATGTTGCGGAGGTTAAGGCGGCAGGATTTAGCCAGTGATTGGATATGGGGGCTGAAGGAGAGGTCAGAGTCAAGGATTACACCCAGGACTCTGGCATGTGTGGAGGGACCAATGGTTGTGTTGTTGATGTTAATGGTGAAGTCACAGGAGGGGGACCGTGAAGGAGGAAATATAACAAGCTCAGTTTTAGAAAGATTAAGTTTAAGGAAGTGGTGTGACATCCATACCGATATGTCATTCAGCAAGTTTGAGATCCGTGGGGAGATAGTGGGGGTGAGTTGGGGAGTGGAGAGATAGATCTGTGTGTCATCGGCATAGAGATGGTATTGGAAGCCATGGGAGGTGATCAACTGGCCCAGGGAAGAGGTATAGAGTGAGAAAAGGAGAGGCCCAAGGACAGAGCCTTGGGGTACCCCAACAGAAAGAGGAAGGGGAGCGGAGGAGGTGGAGTTGTAAGTGACGCTGAAAGTGCGCTGAGATAGGTAGGAGGAGAACCAGGATAATGCAGAATCACGGAGGCCAAGGGAGTGTAATATGATATGTTAGGTTTCAATATGATAGGTTTAATAATTTTATATATTTTTTTTTATATGTTGTTTGGTATGTTTTCCAAATGATATGTGGATACAGGCAGGCCACTGTTTAAAGCCCTATAAAAATACCCCCCCCCCTATTCTTCTAGTATTGTATTTTTCTTGAGTGGGTGACCCCCACCCGGTAAAAGGCATTATTCTTTTGACTCCCATCGCTCCTGTATAGTAGCCCCACCACGAATACAGATATGCTATTTTGTAAAGGTTCAATACATACCGACATTTATGCCTCTAAACTTAAAAGAAAATACTTCATCTTATAATGTCCATTTTATAGGTGTTATATACCACCTATATGTGATTTTCAGTGCATGTCCCTCAAAATGTACCTTAAAATTCAGTTCACACTATTTCTTCATCAGTTTTTTCATGCTTATTTCATACCCCTCGTATTTTGCTATGCTCCTTGTAATGAATTGTCATGATAATTTAAATGTATCCGTTGGAAATTGAAGCCAAGACATATAGCCTATTCGTGCTGCATAAATATGTGTCCTTTCACATTTCATCAGATTTACACTGCTAGGTTCGTAGTGTTTACATCTTTTACAGCTTTTCAGTGCAGGTTACACATCACAGACCTTTACCATTTTTGAATTTGAAATTCTTTCTTTGATCAATTTCATTGACAGTACCAATGGGTAAAGAAATAGAATCTATATTCTAACTGCATAATATATATCCATATTCTTTTAGAAATACATTACTTTGGATAAAGATGTTCTACAAATATAAAATTGAGAGTTCCACTTTGAACACTTAGTTCTCTAATACAGCCTTCTCAATGTGAAATGATGAACGAATTAAAAAGAGTCCTTATTTGCAATGGCTATGGCACATGAGCAAACCTGTGATACCAGATACTAAGATTACACATCTGGACTCCCAGAGCTATGAGAATCCAGTATGCGGTTTATCGATTTACTGAGAAATAAGATATCAGTGGTGAGCATCAAATAAGCACTCTTTTTTAGGAAAATGATTGCCCCTGGACAGGAGGTGGCAGGAAGAAACTGAGTTCACATGTGTAGCTAAATTGGACGTTTGTCCTCTGGATTGGCCAACCATATTATAACCATAAGAGAAGTATTTCAGAAAGATAAAATACACGTTCACAGTACCAATGCTGTGGTAATGCATGTTAGTGTGTTGTGGTGCCATTCATTTTGAAAGCCACCATAAAGCAACTGTGATAAAATACACATGGTGCACTCCACAAGGCATGATGTGCATAGAGACAAACAGCTCTGCAAAAAAACTCAGTAGGACCTAAATTTGCATGTGTTGAGGTGTGTTACACCTTAATGATTCTGAATAGATGTGTGCATTGTGGCATAGTGCATGCTGGTGTGAATTGGCCCTTACATGTAATAAATGAAAGTAATCTGAAACTTTCTACCCCCCACTGCCACTTTGTAAACAGCACCTGGATACCCTGAAACTGTTGTTTATTTCTGGGGTGGGTCACAAACAAAGGGTGGATTTTAATTTTGTCAGTGATTTCATTAATATATCCTCCAATAATTATGGGTAATTTTAAACTTAGGTATTGTACTTCTTTTGTGCTTACTTTTTTTCTGAAAGCTTTGTACAATTGTATTTATAAACAGTCACATAAGAATATACTATATCAATGAAAGCTTTGTACAATTGTATTTATAAACAGTCACATAAGAATATACTATATCAATAGAATTGATACATTTATTTTGAAGTGATACATCTTTCTAATCATGCTAAACCTAAATTTCCTGTCTTAGGTTAACAAGAATAAAAGTACATTATAAATGTTTTTAAAATTTGCCCTTATCTGTTTCGGAAATACAGAATTAAATCCTAATTTTATTTTTCCAACATAAAAGAATTGTTTTCACCCCATTTGCTTCTCACATATTGGCATTGCCTGTACCTGGAGAAGATAAATATGTGCAATAAATAAGACTTATTGTGGCTGGTAACTAAAGTCCTAATGCCTGCTGTAATTAAATCACAATGCTCATTGCCAAGCCACTTGTCACTGCTGATCTTTCATTCAGTTCAGAGCAGGATAATCTTTCTGCCATTGTATCAATTCATAAATTAGTACATGTATTTCTTTGACAGCATCAGCCACTTTCACCAAATGTCAAAAGCTCTTGTGTGCATGACAAGTGGATTAATAAATAGTAATTTTGATCAGAAATACCTTCATTAATTATCAAGGTAAGTAATTATATTCCAACCATGTAATGGAATATACTGTCTTTGTATAAGTGATCTGGATGGCAAGCTTCTCAGTTGTAGATACACCAGAGCTGTAAATGTAAGCTTAATTCCCACTTAGGCCTAGTTTAGAGATAAAAAAGAAATTTAACTATAGGTCCTACTTAATGAAATATACTAACTGCTGTATGTTAAAGCCTGGTACACACAGGCTGAGTATTGGCTGGTAAACAGAAACCAGCTGACATTTGGCCCCTAAGTACACCAGTCTATCCGACAGAAGCTTGCTGAATGGCTGACTTCTGGCGAATGGGTATGCTGGAAAACCAGAATCCGATCAGTTCTGGCAGACAACCGCTGTGAGTGCTGACCAATGTGTTCTGGTGGGGGGGGGCGGTCCCTCTGTCAGAACACAATAGCTCAGTGGGGAGATCACTGTACTAACATTGCATAGTTGCTGGGCTGAATGAAAAAAAAACTGATAGTGTGTCCTAGGCTTAAAAGGCAGAGTCATATCCAATTTGGGTGAAAAACCTGATAATGAGTTCTTCCTTACAGCGTAACTCCAGATATGCTGAAAAATATATAATTCCAGTTAGATAACCAAAAGGAGAGTGCAAAGACTTTTGCAGATAATTTTGCAGATTCTTTCCTTTCATCATGATTTGTTTCACCATATCTTTTCTCAGACTGATTTCAGGATTTGTTATTTTTACTTAATGAACTGTCAATGTTATAATAAAGTAGAGAGCAGCTGACAAAAGCTAGTATTGCAGGGGATCCTAAAATTTTACTTATATCTTGGTGCAGACTGCTGATAAAAGCAGTGAACCAACCAACTAATAAATACGTTTTCTGGTTCTGTTCTTCACACCAGTTGTATATAGAATGGTTGTCACAATACAAGGGATCGCCTTTTGACATTTTTGGAAGAAAATTACTGTACTGTAACTTCTGTAGCATAGTTGACCTATCTCTCCACCTTACATGCAACTAATTATCTGTATAATGTGCCAGTGGAAGCTGGTGTTTTTTTTGGGGGGGGGGCGGGCAGCAAACAACCACTCCCCTGGGCGGCCAGCCCGTGGCACCTCCCTCGCCCGCTGTCTGCCGGTCAGTCCGGCACTTACCTCATCTAGGTGGTGGGTGGTGGGCGGCGGGCATCGGGCAGCTGGCAGCAGCTCCTGCGTTTTCTTCTCCATCATGGTGGCTTCCACCGTGTATATCCTCCGCTCCGTCTAGGCGTCCAATAGGATTGCCTTTCAGGCAATCAGGTGACGGGTCTCAAGACCTGCTTCCTGATTGTTCGAGAGGAGATTCAGTGTTACAAATAGCAAATATTAATTTGCTGTTGTAACACACCTGGTTAGGCTCATTCTCATTCTCTGCGCCACGAGCCCACCCTATTTTGAAGCCTGTTAGAGACCCTGGCTCTAATTAGGTGCTTCTAAAGAACACCCCCCTGTTGGAATTCATGCATCTGGGGTCCTGCATAGGGGCCGGACGCATGGATAGTGGGGGCAGCACCCATGTGCCTTTAATGGCCGGCTGCCCCTGTATTGTGCTTTTCTGCTTTCTTGTTTACTACAAAATGAGTATAGTAGTAACAACATCCCATATATATTAGTGCTTCTGTCTCATTGTCACTGACTCTATATGGATATGACCTTTAGTCGATCTAACAATTGGCTACTCACTTTACCTGCTCTGCGTTTCCTAGCTGACTTTTCCTGGGGAATAGTATCCTTGTTAAGGCAAAATAAGTTGGCGCTTGAGTTCGGGGGACACCCATATTGTTTGCAATGTGAGATTATAACCTTAGTGATTGACTCAGCTGGTTCAGCTCTTGGTTTCTTAAGTAACAGCAAGGTGCCTAGGTCCTTTGGCAACAGAACAATCTAAATCACCACACTTATTACTGGCTGTAGGAACAAAGGTCTTGATAATTTCTCTAGCTGCTATATCAGCAGGAATCATATGCAGAATTATGCTATGCTTGTTCCAATTATTGTACATAATTTATGCTGTACAAGATTGTTTTTTCGACAAAACTGCATGTTTATTCCATGGTAGTGTGACATCTCACCAATGCCAGTGAGGTTAGGTTTTGGAATTATTATGTCATTTGTATGTTAAACAATGGCAGCTTCTAACAGTCAGCGGTTTAGCTTAAAGAAGAGCAGCAGGCAGTTATAAAAATGTAAAAGTCAGCAGCTGCAAATACTATAGCTATGGAGGTTTAATATACAGACACTTACCAGCCCAAGGATCCAGTGCTTTCATTACCTGGGCTGGTATGCTCTGCACTTTCCCAATGGTCCCGCAGTCTTCTCAGACATGTTACGTGTCCCATTTGGTTGCAGGGTTGGGGGCAACGTCCACTCTGCTTGCCTATCAGAAATATGTACCCTCTCCCAGAAAAAAAAGCTCACAATGATGAGAGGGGAGGGGGGAATTTGTGCTAAGAGAGTAGATTTGGAGGGGGGGTTACAACCTACATACAACTGAACTCTGCCTACAGAGTACATTTTAGGGATTTTTCACACCAGGTGCAGTGTGGTAACATTTGCAGACACGCATGAGTGTCATTAATTCTTAATGACACCTTCAAGCATCTAGCAAATGCGCATACCATAGTACCATGTGTTTTGGCGCTGCGCAAATCTAAAAATCATGCCGACACCTATTTGCATGTTTCACACACATAGAAAATCTCATAGTACAGCTCGTTAACAGAATGTACCATGTGGGAACATGCCAAAAAGCGTGTGCGCTCGTATGCACCTCCTGATGTGAACAAGCCCTCTGGTGTGCATGATTCTAAAGGGTGCTTTGACCAAAAAGAGGTTGAAAAACACTGAACTATGCATTATGAATCCATGAAGGTAGCAACTACTTCATTAGTCTTGTGACAGATTCACTTTAATGACTTCCTTGAATGTAATAAAAGAATAGGACCTAAGCACATTTTGATTGCTGTATAAGTCTACGGCTAGGTGGGCCACTTATGCCCTGTACACACAATCGAACGTTGATCGGACATTCTGACAACAAAATCCATGGATTTTTTCCGATGGATGTTGGCTCAAACTTGTCTTGCATACACACGATCGCAGAAAGCTGTAGTTCTGAACACGTACGTCGGGACTATAAACAGGGCAGTAGCCAATAGCTTTCCTCTCTTAATTTATTCTGAGCATGCATGGCACTTTGTGCGTCAGAATTGTCCACACACGGTCGCAATTTACGCAAACTGATTTTTTTGTGGGAAAATTTTATAGCCTGCTCTCAAACTTTGTGTGTCGGAAGTTCCAATGGAAAAAGTCCAATGGAGCACACACACGGTCGGAATTTCCAACAAGCTCCGATCGCACATATTCTGTCAGAAAGTCAGACCATGTGTACAGGGCATTACTGTTATCTCACATATATATTATTAAGTGTTCTTGTATAGCAAGACCACTTACTGTTATCTCACATATATATATTATTATTCTTATTATAGCCAAATTTACCACCCTAACTCCTCCCACAGCTTTTACACTACATAAACAGTAATATACCGAAACATACGTAATGTTCCACAAAGTGTGCTATTACTTTGTGGAACATTGCGCCGAATGGTTCACGAAATATCGTCGTTTTTGTGGCGAAATTGGTCCCATAGGAATGAATGACGAAATGTTCAAAACTAGAGTGGGAGGTGACAAAAGCTGAAAAATCAGGACATGATTTCTAAACTGCCACCACTCCCTCATTTTCAAGCCCACCTACACAAATCTTATATCAAAATGTTCAGCTATCCCTGCTGACACTAAACATGTCCACGGCTAAGCCATAGTCCTGATAGTTTTCATAATATGACCATTTGTTTGCAACTCACGCCGTCCTTTGACATTCATTGAAGCTTCACTCTAGCCACTTCAAATTTGAAGGGCAATATCTAAACTGTGACTGTGCCTTCATTTTTATTATTTCAGAGACATAGTATGCATCACATCTCACAATATAAAACTCTTCGCTGTAGGATTTATAGTTTTTAAAATACGACCGTTTAAAGTACTGCACAGTTATTACAGCTATCATGATCCTGTGTATTGTGTATTGAGCAGTGGTTGTGAAGCATAAACAGGGCATGAGCGTTGCCAGGAAACAGTGGTTGTAAACACCGATTATCATCAAACAAATAGCACACCTTCACATCCATTCTACGTCAAGATGCTGAGACCCCCCAAATGCATGTGGTCATACCTTCATCTGCTAGGCTTGATAATGCTGCTAATGCTTTTATAAATGTATGTTTTCATGTAACTGTGAAGCACTTTGGGCAAGAACGTTGCAATTAAATGTGCTATATAAATAAATAAAAGTTGAAATGCATTTCTTACTCTATCAAGCTTGTCATGTGCACTTTTTAAACTCGATCAATCAATTGGTTAGTGTAATGTTTATTATCTTTACTCACTCCAAACACTCCACACAGTTACTCTGCCCACTCCATAAAGTTACTCTGCCCAGTCCAACCTTTCCACAGTTACTCCAGCCACTCCAACCACACAACAGTTACTCAAGCCACTCCTCCTAGTTACTTCACCCACTCCAGTAGTAGACTACTCGTGGAGGCAAAAACAATTGGTCCCATAGGAATGAATGGCGAAATGTTCAAAACTAGAGTGGGAGGTGACAAAAGCTGAAAAATCAGGACATGATTTTTAAACTGCCACCACTCCCTCATTTTCAAGCCCACCTACACAAATCTAATATCAAAACGTTCAGCTATCCCTGCTGCCACTAAACATGTCCACAGCTAAGCCATAGTCCTGATAGTTTTCACAATATGACCATTTGTGTGCAACTCACGCCGTCCATTGACCTTCATTGAAACTCCACTCTAGCCACTTCAAATTTGAAGGGCAATATCTAAACTGTGACTGTGCCTTCATTTTTAATATTTCAGAGACATACTATGCATCAGTGTAATGTTTACTATCTTTACTCACTCCAAGCAGTCCACACAGTTACTCTGCCCAGTCCATAAAGTTACTCTGCCCAGTCCATAAAGTTACTCTGCCCAGTCCAACCTTTCCACAGTTACTCCAGCCACTCCAACCACACAACAGTTATTCAAGCCACTCCACCCAGTTACTCCGCCCACTCCAGTTGTAGACTACTGGTGGAGGCAAGAACACTTCACACAATTTCCCCAGAAATTGTAGCTTTTCCAGTTAGAATATATAGTTCAAAGTTGGGCTCTGTCTAAACAAGGAACACATTTGAAATGAATGTGGTCATATGAATGTGTTAGGAATTAAAAGATCGAGCCACCCAAAAGTGATATTTCACATACAGGTATGATAGGCTGAGTTAGCTACTTGCCTTTTTTTTCCTATCTTTGTTTTCTCCCATGATTGGATGTTTCAATGCATCCTGCTGCATCCCCTATAATAAATAAATGTAAAAATCAATAGGGAGAGTCTAAAATGCTTATAATGACCATGACAGAAGAAAAGCCCTTACCCTCAGAGTCTCTGTGAGAGTTGCAAGAGACTTGATGTAGGGCTTTAAGCAAAAGTAAAAGACAGTCTCTGCAAACATATTTTACTTCTATGCAACCTCTAATAGTTTAACTGATTTTAACACTTACATAACCCAACCCTAACCCTTTATCCCTTGTGTCCTAGTCACCTATTTAGAACAGTGCTGGGCTAGCAGTTCTAAGTCCTGTGTTAAAACTCAGCAGAGTTTTAGCAGCAGCAAGTGAGTTCAGTGTAAGCCAGAATACGCTGATAATCAAAAGGAGCTGAATCATATACTCCTGGGATTCCAGTGAGGCTAAAGCTACATGGTTGATTTTAATCTCTTGCTCTGAAGAGATTTTTAGGAGCTCAGTTGTTCTACTTAAATCACTAGGGTGTATTTGCTCGGTGTAGCAATTGATTACTAAACAGATGGAACAAATACTTCCCAATAAAGACAACTATGCAAGTAGCATGCTGTGGGATCCTGTAGTGAACAATTACACTTGATTGGAGCATTGTGTATTCATGCAAGATTGATCATCACTCTAAGCTACACCTGGCTATTAGATATTTGTGTTGTGTATTTCATAGGCAGCCATTTGTTCTATCTGTTTATCAATTAAGAGTTATTTATATTAGTACACATGTGAGCTACTAAATATCTCCTGTGTAGTTCTAGCTTAATGAAATGACTGCCAGCAAGTGGTTAATTAATTCAGTAGTAAAAGATAAAAGTGTTAGTAAATACATTTTGTGTGTCCTTGGCTTTAAAGTGAATTGGTCTTACTGGGTGTTCAATTTCTTTCATTACTATAATCTTAGCAAATAGCTGGATGAACTTGTTTTACTCCTACTTACCTTTTAGAGTGGTAGCACCATTCCAGTTTATCTTCCTTTTATTCACCTCGCCACTCTCACTGCCAGCCGCGGCCCTCTCTATCACACCACCTACCTACCGTATACACTCGAGTATAAGTCGTTCCGAGTATAAGTCGAGGCCCTAATTTACTACAAAAAAAAATGGGAAAAACTTATTGACCCGAGTATAAGACGAGGGTGAGAAATGCACAGCTACTGTAAGTGGAAAAGAGGGTCAACAATGCCCATTTGCAGCATCACTGTGCCCATTTGCATGCCTCACTGTGCCCATTTGCAGCCATAGGTCCCCTGAACTTCAAACTCTGTAGTTAAGGGTTCCTAGATGCCCCCTAGCTGCAGCCAAAATGTGGGGTCTCTGAACCCAAAGGGTCCTGAAATGACATTGCTGCAGATGGACACAGTTGACCAAATTTGGGGCCCTGTATCTCGGGGCCACTTAGTGCTAGGAACCCCAAATTTGGTGTGCAAACCCAGTGGAACTAGCACCATAAAATTTCCAAAGCTGGGGTTTCTAGCACCAAGTGGCCCCGAGATACAGGGCCCCAAAAATCAGTTCAGAAAATGTCAAGCACTTTTCTGCAGCAGAAAATGACATTTTCCGAATCGGTTTTGGGGCACCGTATCTCAGGGCCACTTAGTGCTAGGAACCCCAGCTTTGGATATTTTATGGTACTAGTTCCAATGGGTTTGCACACCAAATTTGGGGTTCCTAGCACCAAGTGGCCCTGAGATATGGGGCCCCAAAGTCGGTTCAGAAAATGTCAAGCACTTTTCTTCAGCAGAGAATGACATTTTCCGAACCGATTTTGGGGCCCCGTATCTCGGGGCCACTTAGTGCTAGGAACGCCAGCTTTGGATATTTTATGGTACCAGTTCCAATGGGTTTGCACACCAAATTTGGGATTCCTAGCACCAAGTGGCCCTGAGATATGGGGCCCCAAAGTCGGTTCAGAAAATGTCAAGCACTTTTCTTCAGCAGAGAATGACATTTTCCGAACCGATTTTGGGGCCCCGTATCTCGGGGCCACTTAGTGCTAGGAACCCCAGCTTTGGATATTTTATGGTACCAGTTCCAATGGGTTTGCACACCAAATTTGGGGTTCCTAGCACCAAGTGGCCCTGAGATATGGGGCCCCAAAGTCGGTTCAGAAAATGTCAAGCACTTTTCTTCAGCAGAGAATGACATTTTCCGAACCAATTATGGGGCCCCGTATCTCGGGGCCACTTAGTGCTAGGAACTTCATCTTTGGATATGTTGTGGTACCAGTTCCACTGTGTTTGCATACCAAATTTGGGGTTCCTACTACCAAGTGGCCCTGAGATATGGGGCCCCAAAGTTGGTTCGGAAAATGAAATTTTTTGCTGCAGAAAAGTGCTTGACTCGAGTATAAGTCGAGGGGGGCACTTTCAGCACAAAAAAATGTGCTGAAAAATTCGACTTATACTCGAGTATATACGGTATATGGATAATAGATAGATTCATGCGAAGCATGAATCTATCTATGGCCTCCGCAGCCACCCTCTATTCATGCATTCGGCCCCTTTCAGGGCGTCGGGCGTGTGAATTACAGCAGCGGGGGTGTTTTTTTTTAAGCACCTGATTAGAGCAATAGGCTCTAATAAGCTTCAAAATAGGGTGGAGTCGGAGCGCAGAGCAATGCGCTTAGAGCCCACGCAGATGTGTTAGAAAAGCAAATGAATATTCGCTTTTCTAACACTAAATCGCCTCTCCGCCAATCAGGAAGCGCGGGTCTGTTACCTGTTTTCTGATTGGCTGAAAGGTCAGGTGATCCTATTGGATGCCAATGAGGAGATGCACAGCAGAAGCCGCCAAGATCTCAGAAGGAAAGAGGACACAGGAGACACCGGCAGATGCCTGCCGCAGCCTGTCCCACTGCCCGATGTGCCCGCCGACCCCCGATGTGCCCGTCGATCCCCGATGTGCATGCCAATCCCCAATGTCCCTGCTGATCCCCACCACCAATGGGGTATGTGCCGGTGGACCAACAGACAGCAGGGGGGTGGTTACCATACCCCCAAACAAAAACCCACCAGCTGCCACTGCTCATTGCTCTAGTTCTTTACAGAGAGAAAGCCATAAACTTTCTCTTTTCTGCTGTGGAAGCCACCCCCAATGACACTTTTCATTGGCTTCTGAGACAGCTTCAGGCTCATTATGGACAATGGCCCCCAACAAGACACTCTTTACATCCCAGGGAAAGGAAGTAAACATTCTGCTGTGACGTTTTTGCAGTTCACAGTAGCCCTCAACATAACACTTTATAATGCCATAGGGAAAGGAATGTCCTGCTATAACATATACAGCATCCTTTACATATTATGGGTTATTGTGTTATTTAATTTAATTAAGGAATAATATTTTTTATTGCTGTGTCACTGATAGGGTGGCTTGCCTTCTCTTTGCCAGAAAGGGGCAGAAAGTGATTAAAAATCATTTAGTAACAGAACAGGAAGCAAGCTACCAATAAAGACACCTGTTCATCTGACAATTGTCCAGGATTTCCCTTCACTTTAAAAGTATTTCTTCTCATTTTCTGTTGTGTTTCCAGGACAGGCAGGTAAAAAAATATCTTCCTAGTGGGAAAGAAACAGAGAAAGCGATTGAGACTTTAACAATTCTAATTGTATTGTGGTCTGAATACCTGGAGCTGCTTTATGTAAGTTACATAAATATTCTGGGGGAAAAAATGTCACTTTAGGGCCTTGATCACACAAGGTGTACAATACCATATACCTGGGCAGGGCGCTGTGTCCCAATAGACATCAATGGGACTGCCTGCATGAAGGTGCATGGGACATATGTGCATCCCTGTGTGGGTAAACATGGCCCTGCACAGGCGTAAAGTATTATATGCCCTGTGTGAACAAGACCTTAGAAACCTGCTACTGTCAGAATATAATGTCTTGGTGGGAGGGATTCCTCTATCCACCTTGTTTTCTTTCATTCAGTCCACTAGCTGAACAAAGAAAAAAAGAAAAATAACAGTGTATGGCTCGCTTTAATGTCAGAATTTCTTCTCTCTTTAAATGTTCTCAGTGAATGATTGAGAATGCATTGAAACGAATCAGCATGATACATGGAGTCAGAAATGGAAGCCTACATATTACATTTAAAACAGGTTTATGTGAGCATAAAAAAAATCTTAAGCACTAATCTTTAAATGGAAATACCCACATGAGGGATAATAGGGCTGCACACCCCAAATGGTATTACAGAGATAGGAGAAATCCCTCAAGGGTTTTTTTAGCAGCAAGGTAAATTATTCAATAATGATGATTTTGATAAGAAGTCTTTTTATTTTACAAAAAATAGAATCATATTCAAAAAAAAAATTTAAATATAAGCTCTGGTTACATATTTGAAGGACATGTTCCATCACACATGACAATAATGACACAGTAGAGCAAGATATTACAAAATGCCAACCACAGTATAATATCCCAATGCGTTTCGACCTATGTAGTCTTGGTCTTCTTCAGGGGAAGGTTTTGGAACCGATCTAGAGGGGTGGGGATGACCCATGGAGATCTTTGGATTACTCATTCTCTTATAAATCTCTGGTTATAGGACTTTTTTCAATTTCCATTTGCTGGCAGTAAATATACCCTTATTATTGATGTAGATGCTTGTATATCATGACATGTCACAATTCTGAGGGTTTTTTTTATGTATCCTTTTAGAAAAAAAATCCCTGAAGAAGACAATGACTACATAGGTTGAATTGCATTGGGGTATTATACTGTGGTTGGCATTTTGTAATATCTTGCTCCACTGTGTCATTATTGTCATGTATGATGGAACATGTCCTTCAAATATCTAACCAGAGCTCATATTTAAACAATTTTTGTGAATTTGATCCCTTTTTGTAAAATAAAAAGACTTCTTATCAAAATCATCATTATTGATTAATTTAACTTGCTGCTAAAAACCACCTTGGGGAATTTCTCCTATCTCTCCCTAAACACTAATCTTTGACCCTGACACCTAACATTAATACACTGAGCAAATATCCGTGTCAAAAGCCACTACTTATAGGAGATCACTTGATATTAATATATGAATTTTGGTTGAACTTCCCCTTTTAAGAAAATTAAGAGGATAATCTACAGAGAAAGATTAGAAAAGAAGGGTTTGTTTAGCCTGAGAAAATGTGTTGTAAAAGTGACCTACTTTAGATTTGTGGCAAAGATTTAGCTAAAGAGTCTCATGGTCAAGTAGAGGTTTTCACATGCTAATGACATGTTATAAGCAGTAGAAACATTTTCAAAAGAGGTCCAGTTCTGGTGTGAGACTTTTCAAAATATATAATTTTATATTCATAAGCTCAGACATAACCAGGCATGATGAATATATACACTTTTATTCCTTTTCACTGCTAACCATGGTTAATAAATACAATAAATGTGCAATAAGCAGAAATGATCCAATCATTATCCTAGTTATAAAGCAATGGAGAGATATGTGGGATATCTGTCCATACCCATGTGGAGGGATTGTCACTTCTGGCGTTGGTCAGTCTTTCTTGGTAGCACTAAATTTGCCTCTGTTTGTTTCACATTTATAGTGCTTATAAATATTATGGTCTGGTGTATACTATAGTCTTAGTTGCTCCACAAGTTTTGTATTATTAATAAAAAAAATAAAACATTTTATGCATTTTTGCCATCTGTTATTGAAGTATATATTTATAAGAACTGTGCACCAGTGGATTTATTTTTGTTTCTTTAACCGGTAAACAATCTGACTTTCAGACATTGAGATTATAAAGATAAAATAAGCATACAAAATAAACCAGCACCTGGCATTTTTGAAAGGTTAAAAACAGTCACATATCTAATTGAAAGAACACCCGTATAAGGGCTCTTGACAAATAAACCATAGGTTTTTTTTAATGATAACCTCAAAATAAAGAATTAAACCTTCTAAAAAGTATTATGTAGACATATTTATAGAATAAATAAATTGTTACCTTTTATTGAAAACTTACTGTCAGGAGGGGTAGAGGGGGGAAGTGCCAGAGAGGCCGATCCAGGACTGGAGCATCCCAATAAGTACGCTCCATTGAGTGACATTGGTGAAACCAGTCAG
Source organism: Lithobates clamitans (assembly GCA_037952925.1). Lineage (NCBI taxonomy): Eukaryota > Metazoa > Chordata > Amphibia > Anura > Ranidae > Lithobates > Lithobates clamitans. The sequence continues at coordinate 94,557 of JBBGZY010001865.1, forward strand.
GGACCAGCACTGCTGGAGATGAGGGACTCTCCTAGCTGCCAGGGGAAGAACTCCTCCAGTGAGAGTGGGGGGGCAGCAAAGGGAAAGGAAAGACAGATTCTGGTGGTAGGGGACTCAATTAGAAGGACAGAGAGGGCAATCTGTAACCAAGACCTGAAGCGCCAAACAGTATGTTGTCTACCGGGCGCTCGGGTTCGGCACATCTCGGATCTTGTGGACAGATTACTGGGAGGGGCTGGGGAAGACCCGGCTGTCATGGTGCACGTTGGCACCAATGACAAAGTCAGAGGCAGATGGAGTGTCCTAAAGAACGATTTTAGGGACTTAGGTGCTAAATTGAGGAAAAGGACCTCCAAGGTAGTGTTCTCAGGAATACTACCGGTACATTGAGCCACACCAGAAAGGCAGAGGGAGATTAGGGAAGTAAACAAGTGGCTGAAGAGCTGGTGTAGTAAGGAGGGGTTTGGGTTCCTGGAGGACTGGGCCGACTTCTCAGTCTCTAACCGGTACTATAGAAGGGACGGACTGCACCTAAATGAGGAGGGTGCAGATCTGCTGGGAATGAAGATGGCCAAAAAGTTAGAGGGGTTTTTAAACTAGGCTGTGGGGGGGAGGGTCCAGAGAGAGTGATAGCCAGCGCGGAAGATATTCCAGAGGGTAGTATTGGGGGCATTAGTGGTAGGTTAACCAAAGCACAAAAACACAAGGTGAGTATAGTAGCAAGTCCTAGTTGCAATCTTGAAACACTCAATACGAGGACAATATGCGACCGGTCTAAACTATGTGGCATGTTCACCAATGCCAGGAGCATGGCGGACAAGATGGGTGAACTAGAGATACTGTTGTACGAGGAGGATTTGGATTTTGTGGGAATTTCAGAGATCTGGTTCTAGCTCTCATGATTGGCTGGCAAACATTCAAGGGTATACCCTATACCGCAAGGATAGAGAGGGTAAAAAAGGGGGAGGGGTATGCCTATATATCAAGAATAATGTACAAGTGAATGTGAGAGATGACATCACTGAGGGAGCTAGGGAGGAGGTGGAATCCTTATGGGTAGAGCTCCAAAGGGATGAAGCTAAGGGGAAAATAATACTGGGAGTATGCTATAGACCCCCTAACCTGAGGGGGAAAGTGGAGATGGATCTCCTATCACAAATTGGATTAGCAGCAAGGATGGGAAGTGTTATCATAATGGGGGATTTTAATTATCCAGACATAGACTGGGCAGAGGGAACCGCGCATTCATTTAAGGCTCGCCAGTTCCTTAATGTCTTGCAGGACAATTTTATGGGTCAGATGGTAGACGCACCAACTAGAAATAAAACATTACTGGATCTACTGATTACCAACAATACAGACCTGATTACAGATGTGGAAATAGGGGGCAATTTAGGTAACAGCGATCACAGGTCAATTAGTTTCAGTATAAATCACACAAATAGGAAACATGAAGGGAACACAAAGACACTGAATTTCAAAAGAGCCAACTTCCCTAAACTACAAACCTTGCTAAAAGGCATAAATTGGGATAAAATATTAGGAACAAAGAATACGGAGGATAGATGGGTTTGCTTTAAGAGCATATTAAATAAGGGCATTAGCCAATGTATCCCATTGGGTAATAAATTTAAAAGAGCGAACAAAAATCCTGGATGGCTTAACTCCAATGTAAAAATGCATATAAAAGCAAAGGAGAAGGCCTTCAAAAAATACAAGGTTGAGGGATCATCCTAAGCATTCAGACTTTATAAAGAATGCAATAAGAAATGTAAGCGTGCAATTAGGACGGCTAAGATAGAACATGAAAGACACATAGCGGAGGAGAGCAAAAAAAATCCCAAGAAATTCTTTAAGTATGTAAACAGTAAAAAAGGGAGGACAGACCATATTGGCCCCATAAAGAATGAGGAAAGACATCTGGTTACAAAGGATGGGGAGATGGCAAAGGTATTGAATTTATTCTTCTCCTCAGTATTCACGAGTGAATCGGGGGGCTTCAGTAACCAAAGCTGCAGTGTTTATCCTCATGACACAACACAGGAAGCACCTACATGGTTAACAGAGGACGGAATTAAAATTAGACTTGAGAAACTTAACATTAATAAATCACCGGGACCAGATGGCTTGCATCCGAGGGTACTTAGGGAACTCAGTCAGGTGATTGCCAGACCGTTGTTCCTAATTTTTACAGATAGTCTATTGACTGGAATGGTACCAGCTGATTGGAGAAAAGCCAATGTAGCACCAATATTTAAAAAGGGCCCAAAATACATCCCTGGGAATTACAGACCAGTTAGCCTAACATCAATAGTATGTAAACTCTTGGAGGGGATGACAAGGGACTATATACAAGATTTTAGTAATAAGAATGATATCATTAGCAGTAATCAGCATGGATTCATGAAGAATCATTCTTGCCAAACCAATCTATTAACCTTCTATGAGGAGGTGAGTTGCCATCTAGATAAAGGAAGGCCCGTAGACGTGGTGTATCTGGATTTTGCAAAAGCATTTGACACAGTTCCCCATAAACGTTTACTGTACAAAATAAGGTGCATTGGCATGGACCATAGGGTGAGTACATGGATTGAAAACTGGCTACAAGGGCGTGTTCAGAGGGTGGTGATAAATGGGGAGTACTCAGAATGGTCAGGGATGGTCAGGGGTGGGCCAGGGTTCTGTGCTGGGACCAATCCTATTTAATTTGTTCATAAACGATCTGGAGGATGGGATAAACAGTTCAATCTCTGTATTTGCAGACGATACTAAGCTAAGCAGGGCAATAACTTCTCCGCAGGATGTGGAAATCTTGCAAAAAGACCTGAACAAATTAATAGGGGTGGGCGACTACATGGGAAATGAGGTTCAATGTAGAAAAATGTAAAATAATGCATTTGGGTGGCAAAAATATGAATGCAATCTATACACTGGGGGAGAACCTCTGGGGGAATCTAGGATGGAAAAGGACCTGGGGGTCCTAGTAGATGATAGGCTCAGCAATGGCATGCAATGCCAAGCTGCTGCTAATAAAGCGAACAGAATATTGGCATGCATTAAAAGGGGGATCAACTCCAGAGATAAAACGATAATTCTCCCGCTCTACAAGACTCTGGTCCGGCCGCACCTGGAGTATGCTGTCCAGTTCTGGGCACCAGTCCTCAGGAGGGATGTACTGGAAATGGAGCGAGTACAAAGAAGGGCAACAAAGCTAATAAAGGGTCTGGAGGATCTTAGTTATGAGGAAAGGTTGCGAGCTCTGAACTTATTCTCTCTGGAGAAGAGACGCTTGAGAGGGGATATGATTTCAATTTACAAATACTGTACTGATGACCCCACAATAGGGATAAAACTTTTTCGCAGAAGAGAGTTTAATAAGACTCGTGGCCACTCATTACAATTAGAAGAAAAGAGGTTTAACCTTAAACTACGTAGAGGGTTCTTTACTGTAAGAGCAGCAAGGATGTGGAATTCTGTTCCTCAGGCGGTGGTCTCAGCGGGGAGCATTGATAGCTTCAAGAAACTATTAGATAATCACCTGAATGACCGCAACATACAGGGATATGTAATGAAATACTGACACATAATCACACACATAGGTTGGACTTGATGGACTTGTGTCTTTTTTCAACCTCACCTACTATGTAACTATGTAACTATGTACTGCCAAAAGGGTAAAAACTGTTAAAAATAGGACTGTGGGGAGTTTAATATCAATGGTACAAAGTCAATGAAAGTATTGAAGCCAGAGAATCAAAATGACAGCCAGACAACTAACACTTTCAGAAAGGCAGGTTGACAGTGGCCACCTTCATATTGCTCCCAGGGGTCATTAAAAAAGGTTTAATATAGCTTTACCATATCTTACAGCACTAATTAATCAAAGATGTCAGGAAAGATTCCCTCCACTGGTAATATCTAGTATTTGGTGTGCAGTACTGAGGTCCACCAGCAGGTGTCCCCTGGCAGTTTGGAACTGTCAGAAGAGCTTTCTCATGCTGGTATTATGTGATCTTTGGGCCACAGTACTGGCGTCCACCAGCGGGTGGTTCCTGGCAGTGTGGGGCTGACATTACCTCCTGCAATCAGGCATCACCTGAGTCTGATTGAGATGTGCATAAATATCCGGCAAGTGCACACACACCTTGCCCTGGTATTGTCCTTGTGCCCTGACCTGCAGCCTGTTTATCTGTGATCTTGAACCTGAACCTGAACCCTGATTCCTGTATCCTGAACCTGTTTGTATCTGTTCTTGTATCCCTGGATCCTTGCTCTGCAGCCTGATCCCTTCCATCTTGTTCCCTGTCTGTTTACTCCTGGCCGCACATCTGCTGATCTCCTGTTTATGACCCTGGCCTGGCTTGACTACGATTCTGGTACTCCCTTTTGCTATATATGCTGGTTGGTTTATTATCACTGGTTGTTTGGTTTGTTCACTCTGTTTGTATTGGTGGTGTGTTCACATTTATATGCATTTACTTAATAAACGTTAATAAACATACTTTCACCTATTTATGTCTGGTTCCCGCTGTCGCAGTCACACAGTTCTGGTCACATCTGTTTTATGACAAAAGAAATGTTGCATGCAACATCTTATTACCTGCATTACAGTATTATAAACACTGAATAATAACTTAGTGAGATAAACTAATAGAAATTATCTTAAATGTATCAAAGTTTTAATTAGAAGTACATTAAAGCAGTGTGTGTGTGTTTATGGCTTTTAATGTGCCACGCAACAGTTCAATTCCATCTTGATTTACAAGAGTTTTTTTCAGTCAAAATTATGTCTTGGAAAAAATCTCTGTTTTATTGATGTGACATTTTACCATTTTTATTAACATTCTGATGAGATTTTTTGTTCCCAGAAATGTAACAGAAATGACAACGCTCTGCTTCTAAGCAGACCTTAGTTAAGTGCCTCCTTGTGCACAAATGACATACACAGGCACCTATAAATATATATATTTTTTTTAAATCAGGAAAAAAACATTTATTGAAACAAATGTAGAGCATATAGTTCCAGAGCAATCAAGCAGTCAATAAGTCAAGTAATTCACCAGCGCATAACACGATATATAAATACATTTTACTAGGTAGATTGAATTTTACTATGCCACTTATCATGCCTTACCCTTTGGCCATACCTTTAAGGCTGCATACTAATTTAAAAAAAAATTAAAAATCTAGATGCCATTATGCTAGTTTTCTATAATCAAATAAACACTGGGAATTATTCCTCTACTCATAAGCAAGTGAGCATTTATAATCTAATTTAATTTACCTATGGAAATTATCTTTGCAAGGGACGTTTCTGTTTGCTTAGAAAATTAGGCTAAAATTCACTTTGTAAAAAATATCCAAACATGTGCAAGGATATTAAATCTATTGAGCTAAGAGAAAATTTCCTTGCAAAGTGAACAGCCTATTTGCCTTCATTAACCTCCCTAGCGGTATTCCTGTGTGTGTCTCGGGGTGAATTTTCAGTACCAAAAGCGGTAACCCCGAGCCACACTCAGGATCGCATTGCAGGATCCAGGCAAAGTTACTTACCTTGTCCCCAGGATCCTGCGATGTCTCCCCACTGTGTGTGCAAGCTGTGTCTCCGCTCGATTCATCACAGTGCCGAGCTCCATTCCTTGCAAGCGTTGTGACGCATGGGGACGGAGCACGGCGCCAAATTCAAAAAGTTAAAATCACACAATACATACAGTACACTGTAATATTACAGATTACATTACTTTATCAAATAATTTCACATCCCTTTTGTCCCTAGTGGTTTGTCCAGTGCCCTGCATGCAGTTTTATATTATAAATACTGATCTTTCTGCCTGGAAACTGGAGATTGTCCAAAGCAACCAAAAAGTGTCCCTTTACGTCAAAAGTGGTTTTAGACCAGCTAGAAAACAGCGATAATAAATTAGAATCACTTGCAGAATTGAGCGATAGTGATTCGTGGGGATATCCGTCATCAAACACTGAAAGTAATGACAGTGACAATTCTGCAACTGCGCAAATTTCAGTGTTTTTGATTTGATTACATTATTGAATAATTTTTATTATATTATTATTTGTTATAATTATTTATAGTTATTTATTATATTATAATTTCTGATTTTGTGTTTCAAATGTCATCATACCCGGGATGTCTACTAGACTCTTGGACGGATTTAATTGAGTTATTCCTAAGAATTACAGGCCTACAATGTAAAACACCAAATTTCCATGCAACACAATGTACTGCTTTCAGCATCAAAAATCTGACATATTCAAACTGCCAGGGAGGTTAAATCAACACCACAGAGTGAAAAGGTGAGCTGGCTGTTGAAATAAAACATATTAAAGGTGAGAAGTGAAAGCTGGGGGCTTTTGTTTGCATGCATTAGTGTGTGTATATGTGTGTATACATTTGTGTGTATGTATGTGTGTGTATATATAGATGTATGCATATATATGTAGGTGTGTGTGTGTGTTTGTTTAAATCACTATGCACTATCTATTTTGCGTTTCTTCTCTTTTTCAAGTAAGATGCTTTTCTGAACATACCTTTATCTTCACTTCCCTACCAATGTAACAGTTAACACTATATAGTCATAAATGTAGCTCTCCAAAATGAATGTCTGTGTATGGCAAATCTTTAGGGCCCATTCACAGTTTAGTTCTACATTGCAGTGTGTTAATGCATGTTGCACTCAGGCAGCCAATTAATTGCAAACAGACTGCCAATGAACTACAACACAGCTAGAATTGGATAAGACCAATTTTTTCTGACACAATGTACAGCAATGTAAACTGTGTGTATTGTGGAGCTCTGCAGTGTGCATAAGTTGCTTGCTAACCGTATTAGCATATTGGGGTGTCATTCAAAATGCATAGCACTGCAACACATTGTAGTATGCGCATTATGGTAATAAGTGGTAAACAAAAGCCTTACCACAATGCGAAACAGGCCCTAAAATTTCTTTCTGTGGAAAATACTGTATTTTCTTTCATTTCTAATAAATACCAGTGCAAAATCAGGACATATTTAGGATTGTCTCAGCACGCTATTAATGTATCTCTGCAGACATATTTCTGGTTCTTTCACTCCTCTATTTGACTCTGCTGACACATTTATACCTGTGATTAAGAAAGTGATTTTGTCTCTAGGGCCATATACCTGCTTCTGTCAGTACAGTACTCCTTCTGTCTCAGCAAAAAATCCCTGATTGTGTTAGCATGGTCCTGTGTCTCAGTGGAAATGTTTCTGTTGACATCACTACGATACTGTGTCTCTACAGGCATGATTCTGGTTGTGTCAGTACTGATTCTACCTCTGCAGACATGTTTCTTTAATATGTGTTTATTTGTCCCATTACTCTGGCCATTCTGTTTTTTTACTACATTTAATCCACTGAATTTAGATAAATTATATCTACGTTTATACAGTAATATTTATAAGGTACATTGCATATGCATTCTGTGTGCAGTTGTTGGGCAGTCACATTGTTGGGGAGGGGAACAGTGGGGTACAAGTAGTTGGCCTAGGGAAGAAAGTATAAATCTGGCCCTGCACACCTAACCCTGCCCACTGCTTTCTTGAATAACAGCACTGCCTCTACTGCTGTAGGGCTGCAGTGACCGGGAGTGGGTATATGTGAGACACAAATGAAGGACAATTTGGCCCACACAGGGAGGATGAATAGATTTTTTTTCTATGGCTTGTATATCACATAGTAACTGGATATGGAACCTGTCTTGACTGTCACACAGAAGCCTTTGAAAGCACTCTAATTAAAGCGGTAGTAAACCGCTAAAAAAAAAATCCTGCAAGACAATAGCATAATGTGCTAGTATGCATTACATACTAGCACATTATGAAATACTTACCTTAGACTGAGGCCCCCGCAGCGCGCCCAGTCACCGCCGAGGGGGGCTGACATGTTCACTCGACGTTTCTTCCAGGTTCGCTGGCTCTGGTGCTGTGAGTCGCCAGAGCCGCGATTACATCATTGCTGCGCAAGCGCATGGGAATCCTCTGTGCCGGCAAGGATCTCTGAATTTCCGAGACGATCCACCGGACCTTTAGAGCACATCTGCCACGGACGTCAGCGGCTGCATGCAGGGTGAGTATCTCCTAAACCGTGCAGGTTTAGGAGATATTCATTTTACCTACAGGTAAGCCTTATTATAGGCTTACCTGTAGGTAAAATTGACCAAGTGGGGGATACAACCGTTTTAAAACTACAGTGATTATAATACAGACTTATGTAATACAGCCCCGTATAGCCTCATGTACCGCTGATTTTAAGCATTTTGAAAGGAAAAAAAAAGAAATTTTTTTTTTACAAAGTCTACATCCTTAACTGTATGAACCATACATTTGAAATATGTAATAATGGGCACATAAGAAAATTGCACATAAAATGATTTTTAACTACCATTACAGTTTGCAGTCTACTATTACAAAAAGCAAACATTATTCTAAATATCACAACCTGCCAGAAACATAAATGCTGTTCATCCCCAATTGCTATTTATTTGTAAGGGTTTTTCACTTCAAATACTTAGCATGTACCATTGTAAGAAGAGAGGATCTTGCACTGAACTTAAATGTACAGAAGAAATGTCAGCATGACAAACCATAACAACAAACCCAGCAGGAGAAAAATCTCCTAGTTCTTTATTGAGAAGAACAATGGGGGCGCCTGGGATAAATGGAAATGTTAGCACAACAGCTGTTTACAAGAGATTTTTTTGCTTCTCAGGATAAACAGTGATAGGATAGGAAATTAAGACACACTCACTTACTATCCCTGTCTAAAGATGACCTACATTTCTGTGCATTTGTAACTTTTTTTTCTGCAACAAGTCTTTGACACCAGTGTTATAATTGATTTGCTTATTTGCTTTCTATAAAATGAAACCCTGGAAGTAGAGTTATAACAAGTAACATCTAGTGACATGTGCAGTGCACATCCAGCTTCGTGCAACTTCCTGATCTCTGGTATTTAGGAATCACACTAATTGTCTTCAGCAATGAGATAATTTCAGACTCCAAGTGGGTAACCCACATATACATGCATGTAAACTGGAATTGGGTCAGAGAAGGTTTTGTAAAGATCAGTCAACTCCAATCACTGGGAAGAGACAAACACCCAGATGATTAATTGGCAAAGGAGCTCAATTTGCACGCTTTAAAGTTCATCCGGGGTTCCCCCCGAGGCTTAAAAAAAGGACCTCTGGGTGAAATACAAAACCTCCTCTTTGGTGCTCCAAACCTCCACCACAGTAATTGTTTTCTCTGACAAGATGTCCTCTGTCTTCAGCATAATTTAACCCAAAAGAATAAATATATCACGAGGTGCCCTGCACTCACAACGTATTGATACGGACAGTGGTGTTGCCACATTTGTAAAGGAACGCAGGTACATTTCAAACTGATCTCAAATGCAAGCTATGTGCACCTGAAGGAACACCGCCTTTGCTTATCTACACAAACCCTAAGCATTTGCATAATTGAAACATATGCAGAACTAAATTAAAGCTATGTGGATGTGAGACTTAGGTCTCTTTCCATCATGCGGTCAGGGGAGCTGTAAAAATGGTCAGCTGAGCTGCCATTTAAGGCTTGGTTCTCACAACTTGCGACTTGATGTGATTTTGAAGCTAATCATAACCATATCTACTGTGACATATATTCTTTTCCTTTTTACTTCCTGGTTTTTCTGTGTTGTGTGGTGGTTAGCAGTCATGATCTCTCTGTCCTTGGTCATGGCAGCAGTCATGATTTAAATTAAAGAAGAAAAGCAGGAGCCAAGGAGGAGAAAAAGGCATGGGTACTGGATCCATCTAGTCATCGCAAATGCAGAAGAGATGCCAGTTCTGGGGCGCATATAATGACCATGAGGAAAACTTTTACAATTACACACGCATGACAATTACAAGGTGAGTACATATGCTTATACATTATTTACTTATCCTCATTAGATGTCTCCTTACACATGCAGGGATATTTTCCCCAAATGTGCATATGCAAGATGACCCTTTTTCTACATCACTTTGCGTGCGTCCAGCCACCATCATCGCTGGCTTGTTGGCTTAGTGAAAGAAAACCTGCATCCGCTAAACAAACACAAAAGAATGCAAATGTACAAAAGGTCCAAAAAATGGTTAGCTCTCGCTATGTAATCATCACAGTTGACAACCAGGCACTCTGCTCTGTACTTTCTTTTGTCAGTGTGTATGTAGTTAATGACCATATTTTTGTTTTTCCGGTTTAGATGAGCGGCTGGATTTACTCTCCAGCCAGCTAGAGCGACAGAACGCGTCCTTCTGAAAGAATGTTCAGTCTGTTGAAATACTAATAATTACATTAGGGTAACCTATTATTGATATATCTACTTTTTATTTAATTTGTGGCATTTGTATACCAACATCATTATCTTCTATTGCCTCCTCGCTAGCAATACAATACCAATAAATGCACATGTGCATAAAGTAATGAAAGTACCGTAAACTTTTTTTTTATAAATAACACCAACTGAAAAAGAATTTGTTTTTTATTTCAAATATTATTATGAATCAACGCTGTCTACAGGCCCCAATAATAAATATTTAAAAAAAGTAATTATCAAATAAAGTAACTTTTAATTTAACATATGAGAAATTACATACCAATGTAATATTGCTGATAAGTTTTTTGTTCAGTCTGCGGATTTGAATAAAAAAAAAGCGGAAGCTGACGAGGTGCTGCTAGATGGCTTAGGGGCCTCTGTAGGTTGTATATAATGGGTTTGTGGAAAAGTTGAATGTGGAATGGGTGGTTGTTGGTGTTTTTGATGACTAATCGGGGGGCCAAGTATAGATGAAAGTGGGACAGAAATTAGATATGGAATACAGGGCCACAAAGGAGGTACTGCATGCTTCCATAGTCATAGGAGGAGGAGGGGCTGTGATATTGGTCATTCAGAAAATTGAAGTTGAGGGGTTACGTGTGAATAATATGGGCCAGAAGGTGGGGTGGGTCCATAATAATATGATTCATGAGTGGTTGATGTCAGATCAGAGGGGATTAAAAGACTGTACTACATACATGACCGCCATCGTCATCTGAAATTTTCTTTCTAGTGGCACCTTCTTAAACATGCCCACCAAGATCTTCCCAAAAGCTGTATCTTTGCAGTGGTGATCATGCAGTTTTTGTGATATCATATTTACTATGTCCAGTAGCTTATCTATAGTTTTGTGTCACCCTTCCCCTTTGCAGGGTGTCAGGATGCCAGTGAGCAAGGTCTGACAGCGGAGCTTAGACCAGCTTCAGCCTCCTCCTTGGTAAAGGAAGTTACTAATTGTATCATGGTCAATGCTGGAGACTCTGTTTTCTTGGGATCATTTTGGCCAGTAGTCTCCTCCTCTGCTTCCTCTTATGAATCCTCAAGGGGGATGCCTTCCCAGCTAGATTGTGTGCTGAAATACAAATAGTTTATTGCAGCATTCTTGCGTTATTCTATATTGACAAACCGAAAAGATGTCAGATTCTAGCTTACCCTCTCATTTCCAGAATGGGTTTTAAGAGGTAGTGGTTGCAGCTATCCCGCATACTCCTCCATTGTGTTTGTAAGGCTTTAATTGCAAAACATAAAAGACTATATTACTTTTTCCTTTCAGGTACCTGGCGACTGGTCATTTTCCTAGTCTACAATATAAGTTTAAGGTGGGGAAGTCTACAGCAAGCTTTATTATCCATGAAACCTGCAGAGCCATATGGGATGTGCTGAAGAATGTGGCCATGAATAAACCAACTAAGGAATGGTGGTCTAATATAGCTCATGTTTTCTGGTAGCGCTGCATTTTTACCAATTGTGTGAGAGCTATTGATTGGAAACACATCTGGATCATCAACCAGTAGCTAGTGGCTACTAATTTCTCCTTTGTACTATTGGCAGTGGCTGATGCAAATTTTTCTTTTACCTACATTGACATTGGGTCCTATGGGAGCAGCACAGTATTTTTGCTCACTCTTCATGTAGTTGAATGCTTCGTGACAATGGACTTGACCTACCAGAGAACTGTTTGGAAAAAGCGATCCTCCTTCTAAGGCCTTACTCAAATCGGTCACTGAATGTAGAGAAGAGGGTTTTCAATCATTGCCTCACCACAAGGGCACAAAGAGTTGTGGAGTGTTCTTTTGATATTCTTGATAATAAGTGGCATATGTAGCATACGCTTATAAATGTGAACCTTGAAAATGCTATCTCTGTTATTAAAGCAGCATGTGTCCTCCACAACTTTGCCCATCAGCGTGATGGCTTCATTTTTGAGAACTCACTAATGCATGACATGGAAAGGACATGATGATCTGCAACTAGGGGGCTCCAACAATGGTGCCAACATTTACAAACATCCTTTTTTATGTCTCCTGGTCAGGTAACATGGCAGCTTGATGCTATTGCATAATGTATCAAATATATACACTATGTGAGATCAATACTTAACAGCATTTTTTGTGTGTTTTGTAATAACATACAGCATATTTAGACAGTAATATAGATTGGTTGTGTCCATTATAGTCATTGTCTCTATTTTTACAGGGTTTTATGTAGTTGTCATACGGAACGCTGATATGGATGCTGTTCCATAATATACAGAGCCATTATTTTGTGTAGCAAACACTACAGATTGTGAAACTACCACACCATACAGATGACATCCTAGCAAGAAAGTTGTTTAGAAGGGGAATGCTGCATAGCTGCTGAAAAGGTGGTCTTCGGAATGCAGACTATGTACCTGAGGTCACATGTCTATGGAAGAAATGCTGACCTCAAGTCCTTTGAACTAGCAAGAAAGAAGTTGAACACGAGACTGTCTGATAAGAGATGACTAGCTAGCTAATGCAATGCAGACTTCAATAACGAAAAAAAAACACAGTACTGTGAAGGACTGCAAGCCAATATTTTAGTATACAGGGTTTAAAATATAACATCATCCTGGTTATAAACTAATTTTGGATGATCATTTGAGCAAGCAAGGAAGTTGTTAACATTGAATATAATGTGATTTACCTTGTCATGCGATTATGTGTGACTCAAGTTGCATCAGGAATCACATTAGTGTGAACCAGGCCGTACTGCCCCCGACCGCTTACCCAAACTGTAAAAAAAAAATAAAAAATTAAAAAAACACAGACCAAGCTATACACATGCTGCAGCCACAATGCATTGCTTTGAGGCATTTTTAACTTAGGGTGCATCGTTCACAAGTGGCACCACTTGTCAAACTTGCCCACTGAGTTCAATGGGGAAATTCTGCAAGTGCAATGCGCAGTGGCGTAGAGGAAGCAATATAACCCCTCATCATCTGTCAACAGACAAACTTTAGTCCACTGTTGACTGATTCCTGGTTATAGGAGAGCAAAAGTAAGTTCACTCCTGTGACCCAGAAGAGAGGCATGGCCAAAAAATCTTTGGTCATACTTCTCATTTGAATTTATCTTTTTTTCTCTCTTCTAGTGGATATACAGTATAGTTTTAATAAACATATCTTAAAATTCTTTCGCTGCCATAGATGTTTTTGTGTTTTTTGCACACATATGTAATAAAAACATTTTAGGCCTGAAGATCAGTTTAAACCCCCAAATTATATATATTTTCTAAAAGCAGACACCCTGTAGAATAAAATAATGGTAGTTCCAATTTTTTATGTCAAATAATATTTGCGCAATAGTTTATCAGGCACAAAAGTTCAATATATTACCCAATTTTTTGGCAAAATATAAAAGATGAGGTTGTAAATAGATACCCAACATGGCAACTTATAATGTGCTCGCACTGGCAAAATCATGACAAACTTTGGTACCCTATATTTTCCATAGGCAAACTTTAAAAGCCCCTACAGGTCATCAGTTTAGAATTAACCATGAATAATGGGCCTAGAATTATTGCTCTTCTTCCAGTGTTCATGGCATAGTGTAACATGTGCACTGCAAGTGGCAATTTTGTACATAAGCACCTCTGATGAGTGCGTTTATGTTCATGTGTGTGCGTAAGTGGGAGCAAGTTGGACTGAACATTTTTGGTGGGTTTTAGGATGCTTAGGCGTAACTTTATTTTTTTTTACTTTTTTTTTACTTTCACTATAACTTTATATCACAAAGGGAACAAAATTGTAGTATAAAATGTTTAAGACAGGTTCTCTTTAATGAACTATCACCTAATATCTCACATGCTCTTTTTTGAGGCTAAAAGAGTGAGAATCTCAAGGGTCAGAGAACATGACACCAGAAACTGGAAATAAGGTTTTATACGTCACTTCCAGGGTTCACTCTAGGGGAGATCATTGAGCAGATGTTCACTAGTCCCCCTTCCCCCCACCAGTGACATCCGCCATGTGGGTCCCGGACTTGCAAATGGGACAGTGAAGCCTGGAAGTATGACAGGGGAGTCGCACCAGGGGTCACATTCTGGGGGTCACAGAAAGTGATCCTGCGGCTGTACAGCTTTCGAATCACTTTCATTGGAAAACCGTTATTTAGTTTGTGGATTGTACAGAAGTGTGTTTAAAAGTGCCCAATGCCATAAGACATAAACCTATGATGGCCACAGTACAAGTGTTAATATAGTATTTTACTGTTTTTTCTATATACAGTATAAATAAAGTGTCAGGATACAACAATGGCACAGAATTTGCAGAGCATTTTGTTTCCAAACAGAGAGCACATGAGAAGTTGTTTGCCTTCAAAGTATCTCAAACTATCTCTTTTTTTTACCCTTTTATTAGTTACTGTTCATACCCCATATGACATCCCATATGACTACTAAATAAACATACAGAAATTCAAGGTTTCAAAAGTGAAATGCCTTCTGTTCTAAGAAGGCTTTACTTTACTATGCACTGACTGTTTTCAATTCCTTAGCCCTTCTTACCATAACCTTTTTTGTTATACTGTCTCGGTGGATCCTAAGCCCTACTCTAGAGAAGCCATGGTTACCATATACTGTGCTAATGATGGGCAAAAAGTCTGCTGTATGCAGTTTGGAATAAATGGCTCTATAATATTAGCCTATAATACCGGTAACTAACTATTAAGGATGTAGTGCTGTAAACCAGAGGAAGAAGAAGAAAGGCTATAATAGTGTAATTCCATAAAAAATAGTGCTTTAATAAAAGATCCAAAAAGCTACTCACAAATAAACCAATAATAATGCACATCAACATAATATATAATGCTTAGTAAGAAGCGCCACTCTCAGAAGCTCCCACTCGGAATGTTGGCGTCTAACTGGTTCACCTCTACGTCACGTCCGGTAGAGTCAATATGGCACTTCCGGTTCTCGATTTGACGTCACATCCGGTTCCAACTTTGACATCACATCCGTTTGCCATACAGCCACGCCGCAATGCATTTATTCCTTCCAACTTCTTCTTCTATTGGAGCCTTTTCTCTAATATCCCCTGTGACTGGGTCTGGCTTTAGGTGGAGTCTTGGAATATAAAGTTCAGCAGGCAACGGGAGTTAGAATATTAGAATATATGATATGTGAAAATTTACAAGGGCATAGTTCACTACGAGTTCATAGAACAAGGTACAGCGGTTAACCAACATTGTTGCTTGGAAATTCTGAAAGGTTATGGGATCTGTTCGAAAGAAAAGACCGGAATTCTGGCCTGACAAGTGGATTCTCCACCACGACAATGCTCTTGCACAAAAAATGTTTCTTTACTGTTCATTCTGGGAATTAAGTTGTCACACCTCATATACAAGCTCAATATGGATGAAGGGAAGATTCTGGACAGCCACACTCAAAATCAAATGCCTTTATTAAAAAAAGGAGGTAATAATCCAAAAAGTACAAGCCACAGCAAACAACGGATCACAGGAGCTGATGTGTTTCACACTTTCAAAAGTGCTTATTCATAGCTATGAATAAGCACTTTGAAAGTGTGAAACGCATCAGCTCCTGTGATCCATTGTTTGCTGTGGCTTGTACTTTTTGAATTATTACCTCCTTTTTTTAATAAAGGCATTTGATTTTGAGTGCGGCTGTCCAGAATCTTCCCTTCATCCAATTACCTATGCTTAGCCAGCACCTGCTGTTCCTATTCTGAGGAGAGCTACTTTTCCAGACACCTTTCCTAGAGTGGCATCTCTCTTCCACAAAGCTTAATATGCCAATCACTTATTTGAGAGGCATATTGTTCTGGTGAGTCTCAGTCTTTGGGGAGTGGTGGAGCACAGGGTGAAAACATAGAGAATGATCCCTTTTTTTGCTGCATTTCACTTAAGCTGAATGAGGATATCTATATCATTGGACTTTTGTACTCTTTTGTGCACAGGATTTTTTAGTACACTTTGTGTTGCTTTTGAACTTTTTATGGTATTATATTGGTTCACAGCGCAACATTCTTTTTTTGGTTAATAATTAGTTGTATCATCACTTTAATCATTTATTGTGGCAGCAGTGACACCGTATTTTGGAATTGTAATTAGTTGTGGTTTTTTTTTATCCACAGCACAAAGTAATATTGCATTATTCATTATTTATATTTGTGATATAAACCAACAGTTCTGGATGTGCATCTGGCTGATGGGATGTAAAGGAATAATTTCCATGGCTCTCCCCAATGTCCTGAAATAAGGAATAAACTTATTATTTTTGGGATATGTGATGGAATGAGACATGTGAATGCCTTCTATTCAAAGAAGACTTTACCGTGCTATACTGATTTACAAAGTTATTATAGGTGAACTTAAAGGATATCTCTAACAAAACAAAAATTTTAGATAGAGTCCAAAACTTCTGATCCTCGGGAGATTCATCCTTTTCATTTATCCTGGTGACCATTGTCAGAAAGTGGTGTGTAATCCAATCATCACCAAAACAGGAGGTGAAAGCTTTCTTTTGGAAGATACAGTATATATTTTTTGTAACATTGTATTTAATGTATTATCTCCACTGATCAGCCAATTTTCAATAACATTTTTAATAAAACAGTTTGCAAAGTCAAATCAATATCTGTATTAAAAACAGGAAAACATGACTAGGAAGGAGAATAATTATAGATTTATAGTTAAATTATTACACACATGCTTTCACTACTAAATTTGACCTGGGCATCTTGGCTTCAATGATCACTGGTGACAAACGGGGTTAATCATGACTATAATAAAGAAAACCACTATTTATCGTTTCTATATTATCTATCTTTTTTTTAGGTCACAGGCTTGGTTCGCTTGTGTATATTTTTTATTACACTCATTTACATGCTACAAAATTATATCAACCATCCCGACTGTTAAATTGTTGCAGCAGTTACAGATTTTAAACCCCATCAATAAACTATGACTATAAAAAAATCACAGCAACATAAAATGTCTTACGTTAACAGTTTCTCAAGAAAGGTTCCAGTAAACATTTAGAAAATAGTATGTATTATGAACAACAGAGAACCTGAAGAGAAGCTGTGATGGGAAATAAGTATGGTGATAACTCGCTTATGCCCCAAGTTATTAGATTGTAGGTGCAGGGTAGGACATTTTGTTCTCTGTCTGTTACTGGAAAAGTGACAGGATGTTCAGGCAATGCTGGCGGGAAGATCAGTATTTTAAGCTGACACTATAAACTGTGATGATCTGCTGCTAGTTTAAAAAATGTGGTTCCCCATTGGTTTGCGTTAACATGATTATTTATTTTTATACTTAAATAACTACTAAAAACTATTTAATTCATAATTATTAATAATTAATTATTAAAACAAATTCTAAGGAATTCTTCTGTCAGTGTTGGACAGTTTCTAGTTATCACACAGGGGTTGAAGCCACATGCTAATTGAACATCCTGAGGATTTCCACACATATGAGTTCCACACAACTCTCACCTGGCTGGCTAGATGACCAAATAGCGTTAACTTTCAGAAGGGAGAGTAACTTTGCAATCATATTAATAGAGGTTTGTAGTTTGGCCAGTTTTACACTCTTTCTAGACCACAACAAAGGCTTCAACCACTTCATCTTTATACAACTAGTTGTTCATTGTACTAAAATAATATCCCAGTTAGAGACTGGTAATATCTGACTGCAGAAGAAACAATAAGATACTGTATAACACGCATGAGTGTGGGATCATAAAAAAAAAACACTCTGATGACATTATTGGTGTGACAATGTTTTAGTGAATCAGGTTTAGTTGAAAAAAAATTCCATGTGAAAATATGCATGCATACTCATTTCACTCTTTACTGAATAGACTAATAGTGTCCCTATGTACTTTTAAAAACAGTAAATTATCAGTTCTTAAAGAGTAAGAACTTTTTTTTAGCTTGGAATAGAGTGTCAGGGGGGTTAAAACCTGTCTCATGTTTTTATTGTTATCGGTGTGCCCAGTAGAAAGATTCACATTCTCTGTTCTGATGACTATTGTGACTAAGGTGGAAACTTTGAGTAAAACAGGAATGGAGGAGAACTCCTGCAAAGGGGACCCTTGTTCTGGTGAATTGTCTAAGACACTTCCTCACTTTTTCTCACAGAAGCTTCTTCTCACTTCATGTTGTGTCCACAGGACAGAAAGTGAAAGGAAATCTCCCCATTGGAAAATAAACAAAAAACTGAGGGTTTTAATCATTCCCTACTCTAACCCCCAAAATATATTTAAATATACTTTTATGGTCAATTTAAAAAAATGTTTGCAAGAGATTGACAAATGGCTGTCATGTTGGACAAAACTGATCTGCTTTACGCAAACTAAGATAAATGTTTCTCATTAGTGTTAGTTTACTATAAGTCTACCAAGAAGTGGGAATTTTATGGGATTGCGTTATCAAAGTAGTAGAGGCTGTTCACCTAACAAAGTGAATGCTTACTTTGCATATAGAAAGAATGTTAGTGAATAAGGTGAATCTGTGGTTTTTTTTTGCAAATAAATGTACGAGGTAAACATGAAACAAGTTTTTTCTAGCACAGAATTGAGTATGTAAAGTAAAAATGACTTCACCTTATTTACTAACATTCACTTTCACGTGAACAGCTTGTACTCCTTTAGTAACGAACCCCAATGTTTATTTTTTTTTCTGTAAGGGTTGCTGTGCAGGATAACATTATCCATTCTGTTGTATCTACAGCTCCATGTATACTTCTTTTAAAATTGACAAACTTTAGTGCAGAATTCGTCTATTGGCTAGTGTGCAATTTACAGTTAATATGCAATCTTAGCTTACAGTGAAGAGATTTTTGTGAAATTACTATTATTGAAGGATACTATAAAAAAGCAGAACAGACTTTTAAAGAAGCAATACATAAAAAGTACTATGTTTAAGTCCATAGAAATAAAGTAATTTTTGTATAATAACACAGTTTTAGGACATTTCTCAATAATAGGGTTGTGGTACCCTAAAATAAATTTTCAAACCCATGGACCAGATGCACTCCACAACCCGTGCCTTTTACCCAAACAACAATAAAGTTTATTATAGATTTAAAATGTAAATCTCATTTCAAGTCTACTTCTTATTCTTTCCTTACTCATGGACTATCTGATCGTACTTTAACTTCTACTTTGAGCACTGCTTGCTCTATTTTTTTGCTCCTCACTTTTAATCTTTCTCTCTACATAAATATAATACAAAACCACTGCTCCCAGTTAATATTTCCAAAACTTAGTGCTCTCAAACAAAATAATAACCCATTCCCAACATGTTGTGATACTGGGGTTGATTTACTAAAATTAGAGAGTACAAAATCTGGAGCAGCTGTGCATGGTAGCCATTCAGCTTCTAACTTTAGCTTGTTCATATAAGCTTTGACAAAAAAAACAACTAGAAGCTGATTGGATTCTGTGCAGAGCTGCACCAGATTTTGCACTCTTCAGTTTTAGTAAATCAACCTCACTGTATCTTCATCAAGGGTGTACAATGTGTAGGAGTGCTCATGTGTGCATGGTGCTCAAACAAATAATTACAAATTGTAATTAGATTGGATTGGAGGCATACACCTGTTGTAAAGAATATCAGATCAGAGAGATGGATGTAGCCCTCTTTTTGCAGGGGTTATGAGAAATGGCCGAACCAAATAGCATATTGTGTTAAACCTGACATTAAATATAAGAGCCAGAACCTTTACTAAGTGGAACAGTGGGTTTGATAAAAAAGTTGGCAGTGTCTCTACCCAGGACAGGACCTCTGTGTGTTGTGGTGGATATCAGTGGTACTAGAATTTCCACAAATTGTCTTCCACTAAGCTTGAGTTATGATAGGTCACCAGGTGCTCCCTAGGCCTTGCAGCTTTCTTCAGACAGAGGAATCCAGAACACTAAATAACAAGACTTTCTCTCTCTGAGGGATACTTTTATTCTCAAAGACATTTATATAACATTTTTAGGTTTTACGTTTTTATTGTGAGTATTTTATATACAGATAATGTACTGTAATTGACTGTGGTATTTGTACCAAATACTGAGTGGCTGACCTGATCCTTGCTGACAGTGGACGTGGGGGGTTATTTAGGTCCCACTATAGCAATAGTATTTAAAGAAGTTATTGGATAGAAAACTATTGGCTCTGAAGAACCCCTAACCCTTGGAACATGTCAGCATCTGCTACATATTGTTGTGTGTTATCTGTGCCTTTCCAGGGCCACAGGCTGAGGTTTTAGTTGAAGTTTCATTCTGTTTTACACTATTAGCCTAACACTCATCTGTGTTTGTGAGTATAATTGTTTACTGTGTTCATTTTAATAAATTAATATAACTTATAACTACTCATTACTAAACAAAACAACAGTATTTGCGCTAAAAAATGTATGGAGTCCAAAACAGAAACACACTGACCAAGGCATTCATCAAGGGAAAGAGTTAATGCAAAAGTCTGACACCACACACCTTGCAGCTCCATGATCAGCGGGAGACTGATAGCTGTGAAGACAAAAGAAAAATACGAGCGCACAGGCTCATGGTGCAAATAACGCTTGTTTATTGAAATATAACAGATAAAAATCGATACAATTACAAACGTAGGTGACTCACAAGTGTCAAATATACCTCCAGTACAGAACCCTGAACAGGATCACATCCGAGCACCAGGGTTGATAAAATACCCACAGGTTGGATGGATACACTGGCTCCACAGACACTGGCTCATAAAGCAACTGCCAATAGAGTACGCTGTGTGGTTGCCAAGTCCTAGCAACCACACAGCATCCCCTATCAGCTTGTTTCATCTGAGCTCTCCCTGGGCTAAGAGTTGGAGGCACCCACAGCTTTGTCCTGACTGGCTGATCTTGGAGTCAGTGAGTGGCTCGCTCGCAGCCTGACGGCAGTTGCTTGAGGACCCAGTGTCTGTGGAGCCAGTGCATCCATCCATCCTGTGAATATTTTATCGACCCCGGCACTCAGATGTAACCCTGTTCAGGGTTCTGTACCGGAGGAACTTTTGATACTTGTGATTCACCTATGTTTGTAAATGTAACAATTTTATCTTCTATATTTTAATAAACAAACGTTATTTGCACCATGAGCCTGTGCACTCATATTTTTCTTATAACTACTCATTACTGACCTTTGGTTAGTTAACTGACTATGCTTCTGTTTGATCCTTACCTGGTTATCTGCTACTAGGTCCCGGCTTACTCACCTCCTGGTGGGGTGATCCTGAAGACCGAGACCTGGTACTAACACTCAGCAAAATCCATCTCCACCATCAGGAGCTCTGGTGAACACTGGTTAGTACTTAGATTTAGGTGAGCCAGCGCATCCGCCAGGGTGACTGCCTGTGCCAGCCGATTAGTTGGTCTGCATACAGAATGCATTATTTGTTTACATATCAGAAGACACAGTGAAGCACACATACAGCTCAGTACACTGTCCATACATGTCAGAAGACACAGTGCAGCACACCTACAGCTCAGTACACTGTACATGCATGCGCTGTTCCCGAAGCCCTCCGAGCTCAGGAAAGCTTGTACACGCTCGGCCGGGCGGCGCATGCGCAATAATGTAATAGCACCGCCTGGTGCCATTTTTAAATGGAAGCCTGTAGCACTAGTAACGGAATTCGTCCCCGGCGCGGCGGTACCACTGCCTTGCTAATAGCCACCACAGCAGCTGAGGAGGAGAGGACAGGATAGGATAGAATAGGATGGTCAGTCAGTGAGTGAGTGAGTGAGAGAGAGGATGATAAAAAGATGGCAGAGGACTTGAGGAGGACTGGGGGTGATGCTGTGAAGGGGCAGAGGAGGACACTGATGTGCCTTGCCCTGTGGAGAGGTGAAAGGGGCGCACCCTCTGAAACATAGGGGGGAGGTTGATGGATACAATATTGCTAGCATGGTGGGTCTAGGTACTATCTTGTTAGAACTTTTAGGTCTGCCTCCATCAGAGACGTGTTGAGTATACCTCGGTTTGACCATGTTATTGCTCTGTGCCATTCATCCAACTCCCATTACTGTTGGAGATCTTTCTCCCAGGCTAACATATAGCTTGTTTTAGTGTGCGCTACTGAAAGTGACTCAAATATCATCGAAATCCCTCCCCTCTGCTCCTTAATCTGGCCGCACCATTGTTCATATGGTGTGATGCTGGGTGGTAAGGGTTTGGTTCCCCAAATGTAGTATAGGAAGTGTGAGATTTGTTGGTGTCTGAATTTTTCACTTAAAGGCATTTTAGGTTTATTGATGCAGTGATTTAGGGTAACTGGACCCGTTGAATTAAAAAAATGGCAGATTCTGTACAACCCTTTGTTCAGCCACCTCTGAAAGGCCCCAATGTTCATGTCTGGTAGGAATTGAGGTAGTGGACGAATCAGAGAGACCAGCTCTGGGTGAATTTTGAGTTTGTCCCATAATGTTATGGCATGAGAAAGCATTGGAGCGAGAATTGCAGGTCGTTTGCTTGGGTGACTCCACATCAAGAAGTCTAGTGTGAATTGTGGTACTGCTTCTCTTTCCATATGCACCCAATTGGGTTTAGCAATCACACAGTAAACAATTAATATCTGGGCTAACTGGCCTGCTTGGTAATATTTCAGTAGGTTAGGTAGACCCAACCTTCCTCTGTTTCTGGCTCGAAAAAGGACCCCCTTAGCTAATCTGTGTCCCTTCAAACCTTTCAAAGCTAATCATTTTTGCCTGGAAGTGTCGCAATTGATCTTTCTTAAAAGGGATGGGTAGGGATCCAAACAAGTATAGGATTCGTGGGAGCAATGTCATCTTTATAGAGTGTACCCTCCCTAGTCAAGATAGAGTCAAGACCAGTCACGCAAATTCAATTCCAGTTTTTTAAATAATGGCGGGTAATTGGTTGCATATATCTGATCTATCCTAGATGGTAGATCTACCCCTAAGTAAGGAATGTTATTCTCATTCCAAGAAAAGAAAAAGTATCTTTTTAGCCGGGAGACTAATGAGTCTGGAAGATTTATGTTGAGGGCCTGTGACTTTGGCATGTTGACAAGGAGGCCCGAGATGTTTCCAAAGTCGTCCAATATATATATACTCTGCATTCAGCGTAGCCTATATATATATAGTGTAAACTCTATATTCAGTCAGTACAGGAAGTGTATTTAAAATATATACAGTCTACCAGTAAATATATATATATATATATATATATATATATATATATATATATATATATACATATATATATATATACATATATATATATATACACAGTATCTCACAAAAGTGAGTACACCCCTCACATTTTTCTATCTTTTCATGTGACAACACTGAAGAAATGACACTTTGCTTCAATGTAAAGTGGTGAGTGTACAGCTTGTATAACAGTGTAAATTTGCTGTCCCCTCAAAATAACTCAACACACAGCCATTAATGTCTAAACCGCTGGCAACAAAAGTGAGTACACCCCTAAGTGAAAATGTCCAGATTAGGCCCAATTAGCCATTTTCCCTCCCAGGTGTCATGTGACTCGTTAGTGTTACAAGGTCTCAGGTGTGAATGGGGAGCAGGTGTGTTAAATTTGGTGTTGTCGCTCTCACTCTCTCATACTAGTCACTGGAAGTTCAACATGGCACCTCATGGCAAAGAATTCTCTGAGGATCTGAAAAAAAGAATTGTTGCTCTACATAAAGATGGCCTAGGCTATAATAAGATTGCCAAGACCCTGAAACTGAGCTGCAGCACGGTGGCCAAGACCATACAGCGGTTTAACAGGACAGGTTCCACTCAGAACAGGCCTCGCCATGGTCGACCAAAGAAGTTGAGTGCACGTGCTCAGCATCATATCCAGAGGTTGTATTTGCTGCCAGAGTTGCTGCAGAGGTTGAAGGGATGGGGGATCAGCCTGTCAGTGCTCAGACCATACACCACACACTACATCAAATTGGTCTGCATGGCTGTCGTCAGGGCAGTCTTTAATATTGATTGGACCCTGGGCAAACATTTTTACCAATGTAATAAAGAATTTACACTGACAACCAATGTAATGGCGGATTTTACATCAACAACCATAAAGAGGGATTTCTACACTGGTCACCATTGAAAGGGGGATTTACACTCACCACCAATTTAAAGGGGGCTTCTAATTGATTTTTTTTACCAATTACCAATATAGTTTCTTCACTGACCCCCAATGTAATCGGGATTTACACTGACAACTAATGTAAAGGGGATTTACACTGACCACTAATGTAAAGGGGATTTACACTAACCACTAATGTAATGGGGATTTACACTGATCACTAATATAATAAGGGCATTCACAGTAACCACCAATGTAAGGAGGGAGATACACTGACCACCAATGTAAGGGGGGCCTTCACACTGGCCACTAGTGTGAATGAAAGGATTGCACACCAAGCCTCAATATAATGAGAAGATTCCCACTGACCACCAATGTAACAGACATTAACCTACGTTCATATTTGTGTGTGTTAGGAATGCATGCAAAATCACTTTCCTGACACCACATAAACGTGCTGCCTTTTAGCAGATACACAGCAGTTTCACGAATTGTTAATGACACCCTCACGCATCAGCTGAAATGTGTGTATTCACATGCACCAAAATTCACAGTGCTCTGGTACCATGTTATTTTGAAAAAGGGTTCCATCTCAAATTTGCTTACCTTTGCAGAACAGGCTGATGTTAGGCTGAATGACCACAGTTGTAGGCAGGACTTTCCAGCATGCCTCTTAACCTCCCCAGTGGGCAGCATTCAGCAGAAGTGATGGTGAATATGACCTTGAGGGGGCATGATATACCATATTTATCGGCGTATAACACGTACCCCAAGTTTAGAAGGGAATTTTAAGGAAAGAACTTTTAGGAGGGAAGTTTAAGGAAAAAAACTTACATTTAAATGCCCATCAATGCAGCCTTATCAGTGTCCATCTGCAGCCTTGCCCATCATTGCAGAATGATTAGTGTCCATCTGCAGCCTTGCCCATCATTGCAGAATGATTAGTGTCCATCTGCAGCCTTGCCCATCATTGCAGAATGATCAGTGTCCATGTGCAGCCTTGCCCAGGTGTCCATCTGCAGCCTTGCCCAGTGTCATTTGCAACCTTGCCCAGTGTCATTTGCAGCCTTGCCCAATGTCATTTGCAGCCTTGCCCATTGTCATTTACAGCATGATCTTTAAAATTACCGCCGCCGAGATAGACATGTCCTGTGTACTCGGCTCCTCTCGGCTCGTCTCGCAGTCCAGCCCAGTCCCGCCCCTTGGCCCGGCTCCTATGATGGACATAACACAGGTCCAATGGCGGGACTGCGAGCGGAGCCGAGCCTAGCCGAGTACACAGTACACTTGGCGTGGTCTATTTTGGCGGCACTCGGTCCCTCCTTCCCCTCAGAGGCAGCAGAGATTGGTGTATAACATGCACCAACGATTTTTCCCTAATTTTAAGGGGAAAAAATTGTGTGTTATACGCCAATAAATAAGGTACATATGAATGCCACTTCAATTAACATATCATTGTGTCAGGACTGGCCTCAGTTCTTCCTTCTCTGAGCTGGCCGCTCAGCTGTCGGCTAATTGGCAGCTCCCATCTCTCTCCACAGTTACCCAGCTGTTGTTGATTCTGCTCATCAGTCCTACCTACTTAAAGCCGTCCAGCTCACTTTATCTCTGCCTTCGCCTTTGTCAACATCACAGAGACTTTTTCCTGCGTTCCTGTTGAAGATTTGCTCGGCTGACGTCCCTTCTGGCTCCTGATCCTGCTTGCTGTACTAATACGTTTACCTCTGGCTCTCTGACATTGGCTTTGCTGACTACCCGATCCGGTTACTGAACTCTGGCTTGTTTTGAATACGCTTACTCTGTTTACCTTATTATTATTATTATTATTATTAAACAAGTGTGATTTAACTATACTTCTGTCTCAGTCTGATTAATGGTTCCTGATAGTAGGCGAAGGCCATGAATTCAGAAGATACAGTCAATCCACTTCCAGATTGGATGAGCAGGATCACTGCATGGACCAGAGCTGGGCAGCATTAGTAACAGAGCTTCATACTGAGATATTGGGACACAGCACGGAACTAAAACTTCAAGGGACAAGGGAATTTAAACTGGGATAGTTGACAAGTATGAGGCTGCTGCTAACGACCCCAAACACACCGCCAAGATGACCACTGCCTAGCAATTTTAAATTACATTATTTCCTTTAGAAATGTCATTTCGCTGCGGTACTTTTCTAAACATGGGGAAAATGCACTACTTTACAGGCAGATTAAGGGGACCCCCCAGGCACGATATTTAAAGGAATACTTCATTTTTATTGTTTCACTTTAAGCATTCTTAAAATTACTACTCTTGAAAAACTTTTTTTTGCATTGATACATGTCCCCTGGGGCAGTACCCGGTTCCACAAACATTTTTTATGGCAATAACATGCATATAAGCCTTTAAAAATAGCACTTTTGATTTTTCACCTTCGTGTCCCATGGACTTTAACGGTGTTCACACTAATTTTTTGTCTGTTCACAAGTTCTCATCCCTAATAGCCATCTTTGCCCTCCCTCCTCCCCCCTTCTGGAAAGTTTCCTTTTCAGTGATGGATTGTTCGGGCCTGGTAAGGTGGAACTAGGGTCACTCCTTTTCGTGTGCCCCAAGTAGTTTCCATTGTGCAAACTGTCCTGCCGAAAGAGGTTTGGACTAACCCCACAAGTGGCCGTAGCCACATAGCCTCAGAGACCCTCAACAAAGGTATTCACAACTTACGTAAAACAGTAACAATTGAAAGTCTGATTAAGTATAATATTCTAAATTGTCTGCAACATTTAAAGAGAGGGGTAACAAAACTCTCCTCACCCCAAAGAGGGGAAAAAACTGAAAAGAAAGAGGGCTCCGAAGAGACCGTGCTGGAATCATTAAAAAATGAAGGGTCCAGAGAATGAGTGTGCTCATCAAGCCAAAATATTCACGGAAGGATCCAGCCTTTTCAGGTAGGCGTGGATTCTTTGGAACTCTTGGGATTAGGTTTCTGCCATACTAGAGTAAGCGGGCTCATGGACATTTGTCGTTTAGAGGCTCCTGTGGTGGGTCATGAAGGTGGAGAGGCCGGCGTCCAAGTGATGAGTCCCAGGTGGAGGAGGAGTTTTTCTCCCTCCTAAAGTTTGTAGAAAGTGTGCGACTTGTTCTTGAATGAAAATTTAAGATTGAATGGGAACAGCCACCAATATTTTATGTCCTTTTGAGAAAGCACTGAGAGGAGTGGTTTAAGTGATCTGCTTTTTTGAATTGTGGATAGGCATAAGTCCGCAAAGACTTGGATAGGGTGATGCTGGATCTTGAGTTGTGTGGCAGAGCAGGCCCGCTGCATGACCTCCTCCTTGACCGCATAGTAGTGGGGTTTTACCACAATGTCTCTTGGGAGCCTGTCGGGGGGGGGTGCAGAGCTCTATAAGCCCTGTCCAGTTCCAATCTGTGAGAGGAAATATCTGGAATGAGGTCCTGAAGGAGAGAGCGAACTGCTGCGCTCACATCCGTGACAGTTTCAGGAAGGCCCCTAATCCTGAAATTATATCTGCAAGATCTATTCTCTAGGTAATCTAGCTTGGATATGGCTGACTCAAGCTGCTCTTGAAGATCCTGTATGCGATCCGTGTTTTGGTTGGTTCTGGGGATTGTTGTGTCCAGGTGCGATTCAATTGTTTCTATGCGGGATCCTAAGTTCTGGAGTTTTGCCTTAATGTCCCCTGTAATTTTGGCTGTGGTTTGGGACAGGCCGATGCTAAGCATGTCTGAAAATCTGGAGAACATGTCTGCTATATTTGTGGGCAGGTCAGGTTGGAGGGCCTGGTGGGTCTCCCTCATCTGAGGGAGTATGGAGCTTTTTTCCATAGGAGATAGCAGGAAATCCTCCACAGTGTGTCCTATTAGGGATTCTGTGGAAGCCGGTGAGGCAGCCCCTGTGTGGTGAACACTCACAGATGCCCCCGAGGCAGAGCTGAAGAGCAGGGAGTCCAGGGCTGTGCTGTGTACAGAGAGACCCTGTGTATCCTGTGCATGAGGCAGGCTCATGGCTGCCATCTTGGATTCCTGAGGAGCGGTTCTTGCTCGGCAAATCTGTGCATCCAGGGACCTGCAGACGGGTCCCACTGACATGGGATGATGCTGTGGCTTGTTGTCCCTCCACGGCCGTTAGTAGAGCAGGTGTTGAGGCGTGTTGTTAGCCTGTATAGGTGCTAGGCAGTCGGAGCAGTGCGGAGCTCCCGGTCTATGTGGCCATCTTAGAAGCCGCCGTGCATGAGCTTTGAGGACAGTTCTTTACATATTGTATACTGATAAGGCCATACAATAAATGTACCCTAATACAAAGTTTTCTTCTGTTATGGGTTAATAACCAATTACCATGTTCAACCTTGGAAATGTCCTGTCTCCATTCATAAGCAGACAGTTAATCTACTCGTAAAAGATGTGTTTTATTTCTTTAATATTTCATAGTCTTTGCTGGAAATACTTGAGTGATGCTTCACTGCTGATAGTGCTTTAGTTAATGTATAACAATTATTTCAATGAATTTACAAAGCTCAGCTGTGTTATTGTACTTACACAAATCTTCAATAGAAGACAGAATAGATGATTCAATCAGTTTATTGGTAGCATAGATAAATATGTAGGTAAAGACATAACTAATGGTAAAAGAGAATATATACAATCCTTATTGTTTCCAAGGTATTTTATGATTTCTAGCCTTTTGTCTGATAAAATAAAAAGTCAGCTTCACTTATTCAATAAGTGAGCGGCAAAAATAGCAATAAAGCAAATCACAGTCAAAAAGATTTTGTGAGGAGATTATGTCTGATTGGTTGCAGTCCTGTAACGGTTCCTGTTTATTTTTAAATTAGAGAACAGCCTCTGAGAAATGTTCTACCTAAATGTAGAAGAATAAAAGCATCTTCCGTGCTGGGGTAGCATGATGGTGTTTGCCATGTTCCCCAGGGAGCCTTTCACCTTACTTCCAAATACTGGACCAATAGTAAAGAGAGCACCCTAGTACTGCCACCTTCTTGAGAACTGGGACCGAAAAGTGCACCTTGACACAGTCACAGTGAGAAAAGGGGAGAAGTGATGAAGATAGTATATCTTCTTCTGTATGTACAATTTGGATAACGAGATTTTCTGGCTTAAAGTGGAAGTAAACTCCAATCTCCGACTTTTAACTATAGGTAAGCCTATAATAGGGCTTCTCTACAGGTACTATAAATATCTTCTAAATGTGAAACGTTTAGGAGATATTTACTGTGCATGCAGCCGATGATGTCACTGGCGCATGCACTCTGAAGAACGGCCACCTGGGAAGTCCGTGAACCTGGGAGGAGGACCGGGTGAAGATGGGAGCGCCTGCCATGCATCTATTCACACACAGAGTGCAACTCAATCCCACCCTGCCCTCCTCCTACAATGTGGCAGGGGTTAATGAAACTAAGAATCTGCAACAGGTACATATCAGGAGTGCTTGACTATGCCTGCCCTTTCTCCCCAGATGCTCCAATAATAGAGGCCAGTACTACGGCTTCTATGAATACAGGATCCATGAATGGAGTACAGGTGGATGATTGGGGGAGAGAAGTGTATCAATCGTTCTTTTCCAATAGTTTTATTCCACATACCAACTCATAGAGGAGTAAAGAACTCAAACCACCTTGACTGAATTGCAGTCTTACAGACTGCATCCTTAAAGCTCATTTAAGCTTGAGACCAAAAACCTAAAACCTTTTTAGAAGCAGCAACATCTCTAGTAGCAATAGCCTCAGTGATCCTCTTTTAGGTCCCCAGCCTCCAACAGCATGGTCATATATGGCTATATCTATACCCATGGATGAGCTTTAAAGTGTATCTAACCAAAAAGATAACTCCTATTGCAGGGAATGCCTGAAATTTGACTTTCTCGATATAGACTTCTGATTGCAAAGGTCAAATCTCACAAGCAAGTGTACAGAATGCCTGCGTCTTGCCACATTTTTTTTACTATATTAGAAAACCACAGACTCAACAGATAGAATAAAAACGTTATTGTGAAACGGCTGTTATTTTTATGTTTATAAGTTTTAAAACAGAATTTGAAGAATTTGACACGTGAAGGCCCTTGCTTTGTTACTTTTGATGTATTGCTGTAATGCAGTTTTAGCTAATAAGTGTTGCAGAAAGAGTTAAAATACCTTGTGCTGTTTGCTTTCACACACGGTGCAACAGTCTGGTTTGTCAAGTCATTCACTTGCAGCTTGAACTATGGAGCTCTATAAACCATAGGATTTTTACAACAGACCGCTAAACAGTCTCCAGAATACCACTGCTGAGTGTAAAAAATACAAATATTAATAAACTTTCAAATTGACACAAAACTATTAGTTTTTTTAATCCTGACCACAATAAAAAAAAGAAAATAAGTTCTACTGTAATTTAACGCAGTTACTATATATATTCAATAAAAAAGCATTCATTAAAATCATAATAATGTACATGGATTTGTCCTAATATAAACCTTCTGCAATTATTTGTACAATAGAACTCATACTGGATAAGAGAAGGTTCAGCACTAGGCTCTATTGCGCTACACCTGTTGGCAAGGAGCATGCTAACAGGAGGTGATAGCATAGTGCTGACTTTATCAATATGTTGCTAAATTTGTTCTATCAAATATTTGATTGAGTCACCTCCCTGCCCTCATTTTTTAATTTAAGTAGAGAAAAGTGAGGTCACCAAGCTAGCTGTGGTGCCTGATAAGACTGTGTAAATCTCAGGAAGGAATAGACCTTTGGCAGGTAAAACAGTGATTGCTTGGAGTTAAGCTTTAACCCCTTCCTGCTGATGGTACGCCTACACGGTATATGCAGCCTCACTTCCATGGGGCCGCATATATATACTTACCTATCTTTATGCTGGGAACGCACCATCTCATGGAGAAACCCAGATCTCATACTAACGATCA
Organism: Lithobates clamitans; assembly: GCA_037952925.1. Taxonomy (NCBI): domain Eukaryota; kingdom Metazoa; phylum Chordata; class Amphibia; order Anura; family Ranidae; genus Lithobates; species Lithobates clamitans. The sequence goes on from JBBGZY010001865.1 coordinate 125,919, forward strand.
GGGCCCGAGACTCCCCGTTCCGGGTCACCTGATCGCTGTGATAGCCTTTGACTGCCTATCACAGTGATCAGTCAGTGTGAGGCCACCCCTGTGTTCTTACTTCCTCTTCTGAATGGAGAGAAAAATATGTATCTTGCTCTCCTTGCAGAAGATGAAGAAGTAAATAAAAAAGTGGTTTAAGAAAATAATAATAAAAATAAAAATAAAGGAAACATAGATAGATCAAGGTTAGATCTAGGTCAATGCCAGGGTTAGTGTTAGGTCCAAGGGAAGGGTCAAAGATCAAATTCAGGGACAATGGTTGAGGTTAAAGGTCAGGGTCAGTATATTTGTGGTAGGATTTTTTTTTTAAAGGCATTTAACCACATCCTGACCACCCCACACACATTTACTGTGCCAGATCAAGTACCTAGTAAGTGATCTGACACTTCCTGGTCTGTGGCACGCATGCGCACCACCAGCGACTCGATCCCGCTGTGATTAGACACAGCAGGAGCCAATCAGCCGATCACTCGGGAGGCGCGCAGAATGGCGATCTGCCTATGTACACAAGGCAGACCGCCGTTCTGTGAGAGGGAAATTTACTGATCCTGTGTTTCTGCTGAGCAGGAACACAGATCTTTACCTTCCCCCAGTCAAAGCACCTCCCCCCACAGTTAGCAAGCACTCCCTAGGAACACATTTAACCCTTTGATCGCCCCCTGATGCTAACTCCTTCCCAGCCAGTGTCATTAGTACAGTGATAGTGCATATTTTTAGCACTGATCACTGTATTAATGTCACTGGTCCCCAAAAAGTGTCAAAGGTGTCAGTTAGGTGTCCGATTTGTCTGCCACAATATCGCAGTCCCGCTATAAGTTGCTGATCCTCGCCATTACTAGTAAAAAACATAAAATAAAGAAAAAATAATGAAAAATATCCCATAGTTTTTAGACGCTATAACTTTTGCGCAAACCAATCAATATGCGCTTATTGGGATTTTTTTTTTTTACCAAAAATATGCAGCAAAATACATATTGTCCTAAATTAGTGAAGAAATTTGATTTTTTACATTTTTTTATTGGGTATGTTTTATAGCAGAATGTAAAAACATATACATTTTTTTTTTTTTAATTATCGATTGAATTTTTTCGTTTATAGCGCAAAAAATAAATCCCGCAGAGGTAATCTAATACCACTAAAAGAAAGCTCTATTTGTGGGAGAAAAGGAAACAAATTTTATTTGGGTTTTATTTGGGGAAAAAATGACCTGGTCATGAAGGGGGGGTAAACCTTCCAGAGCTGAAGTGGTTAAATTAGTATCAACATCCGTGTGTTTTAGGTAGAATGAAAAAAAGGAAAATGCGCACCATTGCTTTTGGGCCCTATTACAGGTACATACAACAAATAACATACACATATGTGATATAGCTGTGAACGTCAGCAGCAGGAGAATATATTTTGGGATATTCTTTGGTGGTAAATTATGGTAAGAGCAAGAAATAAACCAGCCCTGGATGGTTTTACCTCCTCAATGATCACAGAATTTTTTGCGATTCGGCACTGTCGCTTTAACTGACAATTGCGCGGTTGTGTGACGTTATCGCCAAACAAAATTAACATACTTTTTTTCCCACAAATAGAGCTTTCTTTTGGAGGCATTTGATCACCTCTGCAGTTTTTATTTTTTGCGCTATAAACATATGACAAAGAGTGAAAAATTAAAGGGGGTCTGAATACTTTCTATCCTCACTGTATATATATATATATATATATATATATATATATTTTTTTTTTTTTAGCAAAGACCCTGGAGAATAAAATGGCAGTCATTGCAATATTTTATGTCACACGGTATTTGCGCAGTGGCCTTTCAAACGCAATTTTTTGGAAATAAAAAAATAAGAAAACAGTAAAGTTAGCCAAATTATTTTGTATATTGTGAAAGAGGATGTTACGCTGAGTAAATAGATACCAAACATGTTACAGTTGAAAATTTCGCACACACGTGGAGTAGCGACAAACGACGATACTTAAATCTCCATAGGCAATGCTTTAAAAGATTTTAATGGTTACCAGGTTAGAGTTGCAGAGGAGGTCTTGTTATAGAATTATTGCTCACACTCTGACGATCATGGCGATACATCACACTGTTTACATTTGCGGGCACGACTTACTTTGCTGTGCGATTTCTTTGCTGCGCGAGCACGTGGGGACAGGGGTGCGCTTTAAATTTTTAATTTTTTTCCCCTTTTTATTATTTTTTTTTTAAACACTGTCCCTTTAAAAAAAAATCTGATCACTTTTATTGCTGTCACAAGGGATGTAAACATCCCTTGTGACAGTAATAGGCGGTGACAGGTACTCTTTATGACGCGATCAGGGGTCTAAAAGACCCCAAATCCCTACTTTGGAATTCAAAGTATTCAGATCGCCAAAATCAGCGATTCTGAACACTGTCATTTTTTTTAAATCGGCGCCATTGGCAGCTGAGTAAACCAGAAGTGGCATAGTGACGTCGCTTCTGGAATTTTACTGCGGAGACCTTATTGGGGTCACAGCCTAGCCAGCTGACATGCCGGATAATGGCTTGGGTCTTTTGGAGGGACATGAGGCCGGGGAAGAGCGGCGGACGGCGCCTAGGATAACCGCCGAGCGGCTGCCAAGCCGGATTGGCCATTATCACCAGATAGCTGCCCGCCCGCTCTGAAAAACGGTGCAGCTGCAGGCTATACCCCGATACATCCACTTCCTCAAGCCGACGTAACGGTACGGCGATTTGCGCAAAGTGGTTAAATTTTAAAAAAATAGCTTTTTTTTTTACTATTTTAGGCCATTTTTCCTTTGATAATAAAAAAAACACGAGGAGCTATCCGTTACCATTTACCATCATTTACCACCAAAAGAAAGCCCAATTTGTCCTGAAAATAACAAGGTACAATTTACCCGGTTATAAAAGTTGTGATTATATGTAGAGATTTACTAACACACATGGCGGTCTGTAATGCAGGGTGTAGGGGCGCCGCCCCCCTATCCATACGTCCGCCCCCCTAATCTACATGCGGGGTGCCGGATGCATGAATTCCAATTCCTTTGATTAAGCCACGTGAGCAGTGACGCAACGCATCAGGGAAAGAGCCGGGTGTTGTCACTTCCGGCTGCGGCCGAGACCGGAAGTTCCACACATTCTAATGCTGTTTGTTTTAAACTTCAACTGTAAGTTGCTACATTTTTATAAATAAATAATCTTTGATATAATGCACTATGGAGCCCCCCTCTTCCTTTACATGTGTATGTGCTGATCGGTATATGCCCCTGATTGTGTTATGTGTTCCTGGAGATGGTGGACATCGATCGTTTGCTGTGGAACCAGCATCTAGCAGAAGGGCCCATTTTCTATCCGGTTGAGGTGAGAGGCTGGGGCAAACCTTTTTTGTGCACCTCGGATGGTGATATCTTCCTGGATATTTGGCACTTGCACTTTTTGGATGAACTGTTTCTTTACACTGCTGGATGTATATATTTTTTAAGTCACTTTATAAGCCGTATTGGCCTGCACTTTAAATGGGACTATTTTTTGCACAATTTTTGCAGATTAATATATTGTCATTTGCACATTTTTTAAGATCATCTATTTATGTATTTGCACTTTATTCATAAGCATTATTGTTTGTTATCATATTATATCTAGGATCACATTATTTTCATTTCCATTTGTGCAATTGCAGATTTGCACAGTGACTGATATTGGATGCACTTTATTATTGATATTGGATGCACTTTATTAGTAATTACTTGGATGCACTTTATTTATATATGTTAGATTTAGTAAGCGCCACATTCCCATAGCTTTTATATTTACCTAGTGTGAGAACACCATTGATGTTGGCAGCTACTGTTTATTTATTTTCTTATCCTGTGGTTTGCGCTTTAGTACCCTCTTTATTCTTACACTTATTATATTTATTATTTCTAGTTTATTTTGGTTTTGCGCAATAGTTTTCCCCCGCTTGTTCATTTATTACTTATGGATTCCAATAGGGTTTTTTTTCTTTCATTCCGAGCACGTATTTAGAGCTGGAGGCTCTACTAGGCTTCAAAAGATGGAGGGCTCGGGGCGCAGAGCACTGCGCCCTGAGCCCACCCAGTTGTGTGACAATAGAGAATGAATATTCTCTATTGTCACACTGAGTCTCCTCCCAACCAATAAGGAAGTGGGTCCTGAGACCCATTTCCAGATTGGCCGAAAGGAGAAGCAATCCTATTGGCCTAGGAAGAAGAGGGAGGAGATGCATGGACGCCTTGATGCCGAGGAGATGCAGGGAAAGCCTGACCGACCCACTAGCCGCCACTGGAAAACGGAGGGGGGACACAGAGGAGACGGAGGGGGGAACCTTCCGCTGGCGGGCACCCTCCAACATGTCATGGGGACAGCACAGGGTAAGTGAGCTGGCGACCGGGGGGTTGGGTATGGACCGCGGTGCAGGCTGGAGGGCTGGAGCGATGGGGGGTCACTGTCTGCCCCCCCCACCGATGGAGCACCAGCCACCGCTGACTAGCACATGTCAAAGTTGCAATATTGTGTTCAGGCATTAACATTTGTTTTACCCTCAGTTACTAGGTGGTTAATCAAACACTTAGTACATATTCTGCTGTGAATACAAAGAACAATTAACACTACTTTAAAGTTTTGATTGTTTCAATGTTTAAAGTCTTCCCAAAAGGATTTACATCTTTTCTATTTTATGTGATTCATGTAAGCCTTTGCCATTGTTTTACCTTGCCCCATTTCTTATTTATTATTAGATGCATTGTGCTCAGTAGAAATCTGTAAAATAAATTGCAAACAAAAACAAGTAAAATATCACAGTCCCCTTATGCATTGCAAGCTAAATTTACAGAGCTTACTGCAAAAAACAGACTGGTTTAATTAAACAATGTTCAGAGCTTCCAGGGGCCAGCAGCAGCATTTCATCTCAGGGCATGCAGCATGTGGAATCCTACTGATCCGTATAAAGCAATGCACAACTTGAAATGATATCTTTTATTTCTTATTGTCTATGCCGGACAAGAATGTATTATTAGGAACAAATTTGATTCCAGCAGGTTACTTGGAAATACTTACATACAGACATAGGCGAATGTTTCCTGTTTTATATTTACTTTCAACCTTATCTTAAAGAATGCTGATAAACAATGTTTTCAACTCAGCTAATTACAAAACCTAGGCTAAAAGAAATTTCAGAAAACTAACAATACTGTGGAAGAGCTGAAAAACACTAATTAGATCTTTAGGACAGCCATAATTAAAATATAAAAAGCCGTTCTGGCTGCAATTCTTAAAGGATAAGTTAACCTTTACAAAAAAATAAAATAAAAATAAGTGCATTTTTTTTTTTTTGCAAGTAAAAAAATGCATTCAGAATTTTTTTTTTGTTAGGGACCTGTAAAGCATTGCACCCACAATCTGTTGGTCATGGGTTTAAATGGGACTATTTTTTGCACAATCTTTGCGGATTATTATATTGTCATTTGCACATTTTTGACTTTATTGTCTTTATTGCACAATTTTTAGGATCATCTATTTATGTATTTGCACATTTTATGCACTTTATTCATGAGCATTATTGTTTGTTATCATATTAGGGACCTGTAAAGCATTGCACCCACAATCTGTTGATCATGGTTTAAATGAGACTATTTTTGCACAATTTTTGCGGATTATCATATTGTCATTTGCACATTTTTGACTTCATTGTCTATATTGCACAATTTTTAGGATCATCTATTTATGTATTTGCACATTTTATGCACTTTATTCATGAGCATTATTGTTTGTTATCATATATCTAGGATCACGTTATTTTCATTTCCATTTGTGCAATTGCAGATTTGCACAATTTTTGCGGATTATCATATTGTCATTTGCACATTTTTGACTTCATTGTTTTAATTCATTAATTACTGCAGACTATCTGTGTAGCTTTCTCCCATACCTCCAATATGGGCAGGCAGTTAAAATCTGACAGGAAGCTCAATAAACCACCTAAAGCAATGAACAGTGTACCAGTAGTTCATTGAGAACTACAAGCCAACAACCATGAAGGCTGTCGGTATTTGTAGTTTTCCCATTTACATAACACTGTAAATGAATGACACAGTGGGATTTTTCTTTAACTGTCACATAAAGAAAAAAAAATGAAGCAGGATCTCTTTAAATTTATACCAGACCCTTTATCCAGACATTGAGCCTGGGTGGCCAGGGAAGGGGGGGGGGCGTAGCCAGTATGTAGCCTTTACCCTCCTGAACCATACCAGGCCACATGCCCTTAACTTTGGTAGGTATTCCCACCCTACCCTGATTGAGTATGGGGTATATAATACCCCTATTAATCTCTTAGAAAAAATGTAAATTGGAAATTGAAATGTAAATGCCCAATTTAAATCCATCATCATTCACATCATCCAGCTGTGTTGAACCAGATCAAGTACCATGATTGATGCACAACAATATTGACCAACCAACATAATGACCTATGATACTGACTCTCTCTCCCTGCTATGCCCATAAACAAAACAGCTCCCCTTCAAATTGAAATTTTGGAATTAGAATGTAAACAAACACCTGGGTGATGTCATTGACCAAATGTGGTCATCTTAGTTTGCCCATTAGCCGAAATGCAATTGAGCTGGATTCAGGTCGAACTCATGTTCAACCCAAATCTGAAACTAATGTCTAAACATGGATGACACATGCATGGTTCATTACTGCACTGAACTAGTATGACTGAAGCCTAACATTGAGTTTACTTCTGGTTTTATTGGCTATGCTATTAGAAAAAAAAAAACTGGTGAAATATTGTGCTTAAATAATATGTTCAACTGAATTGGACTTCCGGCTGAACTTCCAAGCTGGCTATTTTCTGAAGTCCCATATCAGTAGAAATACCAACCACCAACCGATTGCATGCAAACTGGGCGGCACAATGGTGTAGTGGGTAGCACTCTCGCCTAGCAGTAAAAAGGGTCGCTGGTTCAAATCTCAACCACGACACTACCTGCCTGGAGTTTGCATGTTCTCCCTGTGCCGACGTGGGTTTCCTCCGGGTACTCTGGTTTCCTCCCACACTCCAAAGACATGCTGGTAGGTTAATTGGTTTCTGTCCAAAATTGGCCCTAGTATATAAATGGGGACCTTGGATTGAGGGTAGGGACTGATGTAAGTGTGGGATGTACAGGGTTAGGGACGATTGTAGACACACACCCACACTCACTCAGGTAGAACTAGATGGACTGGTGTCTTTATTCAACCTTACTAACTATGTAACTATGTAAACTGCTCTAGGTAATGTCAACATGTGATGCTGAGTTCCCATGAATAAAATAATTGAAAGGAAAGGGGCAGGCTGTGGAGGAAAGGGCCAGTTGATGTACAAAAACTTGTTTTTACATCCTGTGAATCATGCCTGCAAACTAAAGAAAAACTATAATTGCAGTTTTCCCCTTAGCAGCACTAATGATGAGTAACTGATATAGACAGTAACTCTGTCTCCCTATTTTCAGTTATAATTGTGCATTTTTTCTCAGCTATATCTTTTTTTTATTTTTAGAAGATGCTAGATTAATAAGAACCAGATAGAATACAGCACAGGCTTTGTGAAATCACAAAGGCTTTAATGAAAAAACACACTTAACACATGCCCAGCCCTTGATTTTACTAATCTCACAATGCTAAAAATAGGAATGTATGGGTAAAATACCAAACAAATGGCAATCTAATCAGACATAATGTAGGATACCTATAGCTATATATTGACACCAAAAAATCTCTTGCTTATCTTTAGAAAAAAATGTTGTAGTAAAAGGAAACATAAAAGGTGGGGTTATGCTTTTAAGGTGCTGTAAAATGCTATCAAATATTAGATGGTGAATATCCTTTTCCTAAAGCTTACATTTGAGGTTTGATGTTTATCACATCAAATTATACTCATAAATAATAACCCCTCCACTTTCCTAATAGGTTGTATAGCAGAATATGGTGCAATGGGGGATAGTTCAACCACAGGGCAGGTTCCTCTTTCAGACACAGTGGGAGATTTTCTTAAATCACATAGACTGTGCACTTTGCAAGTGGTGTTGCATTCATTTTCCTTAGTAAATGTGGTAAAGATTCACTTCGTAAAAAATACCCAATCAGGGGCAAGGATAAAAAAAATGTTTTGCTTGCACATGATTGGATGATTGAAATTGATGAAATTAGCAGAGCTTTGCCACATTTACTAAGCTTGAGGAAAATGAGTGCAACTGTGCTTGCAAAGTTCTCAGTCTTTTTAACTTTAGTAAATAAGCCCCATAGTCAGGTCCCACAGAGCATGTTACTGTAACACTGCTGGGTATCATTAACCCCCTATAATAAACCGATTACATCAATGTCATATTATTATTTCTTCATTGGATGATATAACAGTTTAAAAGTGAATGTCTAAGGCTGCTTTCACACTGGGGCGACAGGTCCGTTAGTGGTAAAGCGCCGCTAGTTTTAGCGGCGATTTGCCGTCGTTTCAGCTGCGCTTTTCAGACCAGCCTTGCTGACTTCAAGCTAACTGCAGACAATACACATTATCATAAGCATAAACACAGAAAACCTTCAAACAATAGCAGAAGACCGAATTACAATTAACAATACAAACAGTGATCTCCCCCCTCAGCCTAGTAGGCAACAGACTATAGCAGGAGTCCCCAGTAGCAGACCGTCCGGCTTCAGAGGCAAATGTGACCAGCTCTTTCAATTAACATGTATAGTTCAGAATCAAACAAACCAGGAATAGTCTTTGTATATTTCCTGGGAGATATTGTGGATAAATATTACTGTTCCATTTTAAGTAATCCAAGCCACATTCCTAATGTTCATTATTTTTACTTGGTCACTCTGACCCCCTAATAGACACAGGGTCACTTAGACATAGGAGGTGCATGTAGAGCTGAAGCAAGGGTTTTCCAACCTCTCCAAGGAATTCTGGGTTCCACCAGCCCCCCCCCCCCCCGCCCATAGTGACTCCCTTCACAGTATCAAACCCCCTCTCAGGTTTCTACTGCTATCTGGGACTCTGTTAGAGAGATTTACTCTCACATCCTGTCCTGCTGACAACATTTTACCAAACAGGAAGTGAACTCTCCAAAAGCAACACAAAAATAAAGATGCCTTGCTTTAGTAGAGTAGGGGAAAGCTAGAATTCCATTCAGGTTTTCATTTCTGAAAGAGGTCTAAGTTGTTGTCTTTTTGTGTTATTTTGTAAAAAAAAAAATCTTATTCTTATATTCACCCTGAATAGATAGTCTATGTTCAACCTTTACAGGAAAAGTCAAGGAGGTTGATTTACTAAAAGCAAATAGACTGTGCACCTTGCAAGTGCAATTGCACTCCCTTTCTAAAGAGTTTAGCAAATGTGGTAAAGCTCTGCTGATTTCCATCATCTAAGCATGTGCAAGCTAAAATGCTTTTTTTTTTTCCTTGCACCTGATTGGGTATTCTTTAAAAGGTGAAGCTTCACCACAATTACATTTAGACCCCTTTCACACTGGGGCATTTTTTAGGCGTTTTTCAGGCGCTTTAGCGTTAAGAAAAGGGCCTGTAAAGCGCCTGAAAGAAGCCTCATCTGCAATACCAATGTGAAAGCCCGAGTGCTTTCACGCTGAGACCCCTTTCACACTGGGGCGTGTTTCAGGCGCTTTAGCGTTAAAAAAAGCGCCTGAAAGAAGCCTCATCTGCAATCGCAATGTGAATGCCCGAGTGCTTTCACACTGGAGAGCTGCACTGGCAGGGCATAAAAAAAAACCTGCAAGCAGCTTCTTCGCAGCGCTTTCGTGATTTTGCCACTGGACTGGGTGCGCCGATGGCCCGAACCCTTTCACACTGCCAGCGCCCTAAAAATGCCTGAAAAACGCCCTAGTGTGAAAGGGGTCTTAAGCGGCGCTTTACCAGCATTTTTCGGGCGCTGGCACTGTGAACGGGCTCGGGCTTTCCCATTGACCCTTTTCACACTTGTGCGGTTTGCAGGCGCTATTGCGCTAAAAATAGCACCTGCAAACCGACCCGAAACAGCCACTGCTGTGTCTCCAGTGTGAAAGCCCAGGGTCTTTCACACTGGAGTGGTGCGCTAGCAGGACGGGAAAAAAAGTCCTGCTAGCAGCATCTTCGGTGCATACACCGTTCCTTCACCGCTCCTGCCCATTGAAATCAATGGGGCAGCGCGGCTATACCGCCGGCAAAGCGCCTCTGCAGAGGCGCTTTGTGGTGGTTTTTTTAACCTTCTCTCGGCAGCTAGCGGCCGAGAGAAGACGCTAAAATGACGGTAAAACGACGGTAAAGCGCCATTAATAATAGCGGCGATTTACCGCTGACACACCTCCCACCCCAGTGTGAAAGGGGCCATTAGGATCGCAGATGAGGCTTCTTTCAGGCGCTTTACAGGCAGTTTTTTAACGCTAAAGCGCCTGAAAAACGCCCCAGTATGAAAGGGGTCTTGGCAAAAATTAGTGGTGAATCCGCGCAACGGAAATGAGTAGATAAATAGATAGAAATAAAGTGTTGGACTGCTGCCTCCACAAACGCAATCTCCACCAGAGTGGAGAAGATGGAAAGTGAATAAAGGGTAAGTAAGTGGGTGTGGCGCTGTCCTTAAATGGATAAACTAATACCATAAAAAACTACCATATAAAAAGTGATCCACTCATTTGTGGGGGGGGGGGAGGGAAAGGGAGGGGGGGGAAATAGCAATTGGTATATCCTAAAGTGGCTTGTGCTCTATGCAATACAATATCAAACACATATAATGACATGTGACTTGTGCACAGTGCGGCTATAGTGATAATTATACAATCCTTATAGATTGCTTGACATTAAAGATTATATCAAACACTTATGATGGGCTGGTTGAATAGAGCGTGACTTGTGCTCAGTGCAAAATAGGTAATAATAAACATAGGTGATAATAAACAGTCCTTATAGATTTCTTGGCGTTTCTTTGAAACTAGGCAGGTATATCCAACATGCATCTGCTACTTGTATTTTTATGGTGACCGGGTGCTTGTGTCTCGTATTGTGATCATGCAGACACTCACCAGCTTCCTTAACCCCTGCAGGGGTAACACGCAGTCACAGTGTATGCCACTGTGCGGCAGTCCTTAGCGCTTTCAGGATCAGGATGACGTTTAAACATAAAGGAAAGAGGAGATTCCCATAGCGTAAAACCATAGACACTTTTTATTTAAAGTAGATGACAGAATGGTACTCACATCTTAGTAGTTCAAAACAGGCAACCAAATGTCATCGAGAAAAGCGTCAGGTTCAAAAGCTGTATTCACTGGGAGATGATGCAAGGCATCAGGTTTAGGCCACGCCTTACACGTTTCGTCAGAGGATGTCTACGGGAGCGTGACCCTTGCCTCACCTCCCCTCCCTTTATACTGTGCGGTGTTTATTTTGCGCTTGCGCTCCAAGAAGCTTCGGCGGTCATTTTGTCTAAGATTTTTCAGATCAAAGTCCACGGCCATTTTTCTTATGATTTTTGCGGACCGAAGCCGCGTGGAAACAGACTATGAAGTGACCATTTGTCTAAAATTTTTTGCAGACCGAAGCCCGTGGCCATTTTCCCTATGATTTTGACGGACCAAAGCCGCTTCGCAATAGACTATGGAATGAAGCCATACAAACAAGTATGCCGTATATATTTGTGTCACAAATGTGCTGATGAAAATAAGTGTGTTAATTTGTTAAAAGCGAACATTGCTGATTCGCCGCACATTATAACCGGATGCTTAATGTTACCTGACGAAATACACAACAAGTATGCATAAAATATTTTACCATTTTTGTTCCATAAAATATCGTTTTAAATGTCTTATTTCATCATTTCTTTCATTTTATTGCTCCTGATCTCCTCCTTCCTCTTTCAGTCACTTCCTGTCCACGTGTCTTAAATGTCTTTTTTCATCATTTCTTGCATTTCAGTGCTTCTGATCTCCTCCAGCCTCTTTCAGCTACTTCCTATCTACATGCACTTGCTCCAGTGTGTGGACTGGCTTCCTGGTAATGACAACAGTGGATAATGCCTGTGGAATGTGTTTTAGTGTGGCTGTTTGTAGCTTCCAGCAGGGATGCATGTGACAGGGTGACAACACAATAAAAATACATAGATAAAGCGCCCACATACATAAACCCATCATAAGTAAAAAAAAAACAAGTAAAGTCCATAAAAAACTGAAGGCGTACCAAGACACCCCCACATGTGTCCCCACTCACCAGATCACAATGACACCCAGCTTTTCAGTCTGGGGGTCAATAAGGCTTGTACCGATATCCAAAGGACGTCAGGCAGAATGAATGGTGGAACATGTTGATAAATGTTTCTTCAAGATGATAACTCAGCCATAAACAGGTACCCAAAAGGAAAGGGATGGACTAATAGTGAAGTAAGCTAAGAACAGGCTTTATTGCGCATAAAAAATGCATACTTACAGATGTAAGTTAAAAGCAGGCATAAAATGTGGAGAAAAATACAGCAGACACTGCTACTGGGGTTCTTTCCATGAGACCGGAAGTGAGGTCAGTCGTACTGGAAGTTGCGTTGCATCAATGCATTTCACCCTCCCACAGGGCGTTATCACAGGTCCTTTGATGACCATGTGTTCAAGTGTTTAGCACTTTGTGTATAGCAGCTTAATTCACTTTCGTATTAACCTATTTTTTCACCATCAGCGCAAGTTTATATATATAGTGCATATATTTTTTACAGAGTGACAACACAGGAGCACAAATGAGAGACCAAGACAAACCATTGTAACCCTATAACAGGAAGTGCATGAAAAAAAAAACCTACATGGTAGGATCAAAAGGTTTTATTTGAATGAAAGCTGCAGATCTAAATGTTTACAATGCAATAGCATAATAAAGCTTATATGAGATTTTAGTTATTGAAATTAGATCTATTTTAAATTACTTTGGGAAACAAGGACCTGCAGATGTATTTGTGTAAAAAGGGCATGTTTTGACATTTGACATCAGAATGTGCTGTTTATATAATTAAAGCGGAGTTGCAGAGAATTTAAATGGGAGGGGTGCTTCAAACAATCGAGGAGACTACAGTTCTGGTGTGTAAGTAAGCACCTTTGGAGTGGGGGATTTAGTGTAGTTTGGCTGAGGTAGGTGGCTTAACAAAAGTGTAGAGAAAAGTATAGCCTGGATCATCTGCAATAGGGGCCTGTTCCCACCATTGGGCTACACTAGGTTGCCTTGCTCAGTGCAGTCCCAGCTCATAGACAAGGCAATATGCCTTATGTCTTTTTAATTTAGCTCACATGACCACTCTGCAGTGTTGTGCACTGAAAAAAGTTGAAGTGGAGTTCCACCCAAAAATGGAACTTCCACTTTTTGGATTCCCCCCCCCTCCGGTGTCACATTTGGCACCTTTCAGGGGGGAGGAGGGAGCAGATACCTGTCTAATACAGGTATTTGCTCCTATTTCCTGGCAAAGATCACCGCGGTGCTTGCGGTGACCTATGCCACATAGGCCACTTCCTCCCCCGCTGTATTCTGGGAGACACACAGGTCCCAGAACACAGCAGGGACCTGAGAGGACACGCAGCGTGACTCACGCATGCACAGTAGGGAACTAGGAAGTGAAGCCGTGTGGCTTCACTTCCTGGTTCCCTACTGTGCATGCGTAAGTCACGCTGCGTGTCCTCTCAGGTCCCTGCTGTGTTCTGGGACCTGTGTGTCTCCCAGAATGAGAGGACACGCAGCGTGACTCACGCATGCACAGTAGGGAACCAGGAAGTGAAGCCGCACGGCTTCACTTCGCTACTCCCTTACCGAGGATGGCGGCGGCAGCAGCTGAGAGCCGAGGACAGATCGGCTTCGGCTGGCTCCCTGGACAGGTAAGTGTCCATATATTAAAAGTCAGCAGCTGCAGTATTTGTAGCTGCTGGCTTTTAATATTTTTTTTCAGCCGACCTCCACTTTAATAGAAGTCAATGGAATCACAGTGCATGGCAGGGTCACAGGAATCCAAAACTCCCAGAAGTCAAACACCGAACAAAACTGGTGGAGGATGCACGATTTTGCACATTATGTGTTAAAGTAGTTATACATTGATACAATAATCAAATGTATAATGGGTTGAGGCTCATCCATATTATTGTGTTCCATATCATGCTGGATTGGTTGGCCCATTGCATAGTTTGGGGGGGTTTATTCTCCTAATGCCTGCTTGACTCAGTGCTCACAGCGTTGGAGTCCCCAAATCTTTTTAAGCGCATATTGTATAACCCTCTGTGTGGGTGGCGGACATGTACACTGTGGTGAGCTCTTGAATGGATCATCAGGGTCTCTCCTATCAATATTGAAGTTAAAACACCTGTGGCTTAAACGTATATACTTTGTCTAATGACAAATTCACTCATGAATTTTTGAGTTCACTGTTTTCACTTATTTGCACTATATGTATGTTGAAATGTTATATGGATGCATGCGATTGAATCCATATATTGTGATGTATTGATTCATGTTATTAGTATAAGTCACTTTATACCACAATTTATAGGGCAGCACCCTTTACCTTTTTTATAGTAATTCAATAATCAAAGCCAGAATAGGAACAGGGAAAAAAAGGTTCTGTTTACACTATATCAAGCCAATTTTCCTCCACTACTTAAACACCTTATATTATGGGACCATACTTACAGATATACAGAAAACATGACATACTTTCCTAAATTACTCATTTCATGTTTTACTGATTCAGATTCCTTCCCATGTCCTGCGCCTAATGCAAACCCAAATTTAAATAGGCAACTTTTCTATCAATCCAAAATCCGCAGGGACCTACATGTATCCAATATGCAGTACATTATTATTACAAAGCAGAGCAGTGCAAATCACTGCTTTGGTTTAATTACATTCCAATACAGAACTGCCAATATAGGATATTCTCAATATCAAGGATATTTTCCCAATCCCTTTAGCTTTTCTTATATAGATACCCGCTTCTTTATGTCCCAAGCCCCTCAACCCTGATTATAGAACATACTTTGTACATTTGGGACTCAAATATTCTGCGGGATTTGTTTTTCTGCACTTGCCCTTACTCCACCTCTTTGGCTGCCCTTTGCTCCCACCTGACATGACTGATGAACATGAATTTAGATGGTTTACTCCATGTTGACTGACTGTGGAGTTTGCTTATTTGTACATATTCAAGAATTACACCACACTCCAACTGAAGAATTCTTCCACTATACAGTATATAAATTTGTTCACTTTGTGGAGTTCCCTGCTGAAGAAACATGATTCCCCTATGTCCTTTAGTGCCTTTGAAACCCTTGTAGAACTAATCCAACTACTAATGGCGTCTTCTTTCTAATGTACTCTTCTATTCTGTGCAATCTTTTTGATAGTGATCCTCTCTACTGTGCTCAGTGGGAATGAGATCTCTCTTCCCCCAGAGGATTGGACAGAAGTTTGGCAAGTGACATCCAAAAGTTCTTGAAATTTGTAAGCACTGGTGAGCTGGTGCTCTCCTGAAGGTGTTTTACTCTGGCAAGAATAGCCAGATGTATCCTGAATTACTCACCCTTTTGTTTCCGGGGCTGCAGAGATGAGGGCACTATGCTCCACATTTGGTGGACTTGCCCAAAAGTACGCCACTTATGGATCAGAGTTTATGCAATGACTGATTAATTAACTTTGTTCTGCAGATTAATATTCGCAAGAGCCCATGGGAAGCTTTTCTCCACAGTCCAATAATAGATATTCCATGATGAAGCCTCAATCTTATCACACATATCTTTATTGCTACTAAACAAACTTTCATGCAAATATCGTTTAAATTCCCATCCTTTGATTTTGAGGAAGTCAAATTAAGGGTTCGGGGCACATTTGTCCTGGAAGGTAAGCATGACAAGTTTCTTTCATTTTGGCAGCCATGATTGGGTTATTTCCCCCTCTGAATGTACTTCATGCTTGGCCCAACTTTGACAACTAAGGATAACTCTCGCCTCCTTAAAGATTTTGGTACGTCTTTGAGTGGCCTCTGAGGTCTCCCTCCTCTATTTTTCCCCACTTTCCTCCTTTTCCTCCTTTACCTCTCTTTATCCATTACAACTACTTTTGTGTTTGTTTATTAGTCCTGTCTATAATACATAGCTTCTTACCACCACTCCATTACAATTTTATTTTATTCCAGGTTTAATTGCACACCAATTTCATGCAGGGCACATTCTGTATGCCTATTTCGACTGGTTTATAGAGCAACATTATGCAATCAACTTAGTATATAATATGTTCCTTTATTTAATGGTCTATAAACTGTCCTGTATATCTTGAGTTTACATTCTATTACATGCTATTGGGCAATCTCCCCTGCCTGGGCTTGATGTTTAAGTGAGAGTGCATTGTTAGGTATATTCACTGCTTTTTGCCTGTTTTGTATATGATTGTTACTATCAATAAATGTTTTGCTATCAGAAAATGTTCTGTGTAAAAGAGGTGATTCAAGCAGACCTGTGGATATGGGCTGTAAATTAACAGGGGGATCACAAATTATTCAACTCAACTGTAGGTTTTCAAAGCATTCTAAAATATTGCATTTTTCTTTTTGTGTTATCTTTTTTGTCCTTCTTTCATTTCTTTGAATTATGGTGAGTGTTTACATCCGTCTAGAATGGATTTGAGTGGTTTCTTAAATCAGGGCAGTAATCCTGTTTAAGGAGCTTTTGTGTCTATTTTTTCCATGCTGGTCTGTAGTATTCTTGATATATGGAACAGGATTTAATTTTTTCATAAACTGTGCAAAAAATAAACTAAGAATGTATGGTCATACCAAGTAGTTAAACTATGCAGTCCTTATAGATTAGATAGATTTTTTTTCTTTTTAATTTCTTCTTCGTTTGTTTATCATCCAGCACTTACATATTTTAAATGCTTTTTTATTACATATAAGATTATTTTAATTTAAAAGGATAAAAATAGTATAATTTTTTTAAGGGGCCACTCATACCAGCAGAATGCACTATACTCTATGAAAAACACAGCTGCAGCCATACAATGTGACAGAGTGGTGCAATGGATTTTTAGAATGCAGCACACTGTGAACTTTTAATTCTTTGTTAAATCGGAGGTCTGCTGAAAAAAAAATATTAAAAGCCAGCAGCTACAAATTCTGCAGTTGCTGACTTTTAATATATGAACACTTACCTGTCCAGGGAGCCCGCGATGTCGACAGCCAAAGCCGATCCATCCTTCGGCTCTCGGCTGCTGCCGCCGCCATCCTCGGTAGGGGAACAAGGAAGTGAAGCCGTGCGGCTTCACTTCCTGGTTCCCTACTGCCTGTGTGCGAGTCGCGCTGCGCATCCTCTCAGGTCCCTGCTGTGTTCTGGGACCTGTGTGTCTCCCAGAATACAGCGGGGGAGGACGGGGTAGGCGCCGGAAGTGGCATAGGTCACCGCAAGCGCTGTGGTGATCTATGCCAGGAAGTGGGAGCAAATACCTGTATTAGACAGGTATCTGCTCCCTCCTCCCCCCTGAAAGGTGCCAAATGTGACACCAGAGGGGGGGGGGGGGAATCCAAAAAGTGGAAGTTCCATTTTTGGGTGGAACTCCACTTTAACTCATATATCACTACAGGATTCAACAGGCAGGGAGACAAAAGTATCTGACATTCCTGAAAGGGTCCAATGAAAAAGACTCTGACAGAGCCTGTAGCCCTGAAATAGTGGGAGATAGGAAACAGGACCCCATCTTAGGGGTGAGTATAATCCCTATTCTTTTGGAGGGTTGTGCCAGTTTAATTAATTTAAGGTCCGCTTTAATCTGGTAATTGTTATTTTTAACCCCTTTACGCTGGCAGGAGCTGGCGCTATAAATGGGCTGTGATGCCCAGGGTCAATATGAAAGGCCTTGATAACGCACAAGTATGACTGGCTGCTAAGTGCTGGTATCATCGGCAGCCTGTCCTACTGGTTCCTGATCATTAGTACTTGATTATCCTTGACACTTATTTTTTTACATACACACATTTTTACACATACATCTTTTTCCTATCTACGTATATTCTCATTTTAAGAAGAAGGCAAACATTTCCTAGTATTTACAATGCCACATGCTGTTTACTAGATATATGCTTAGAAGCCAAACTTGCTGATATATTTCTGTGTTTTTACATGGAATGAATCTCTACGCATAAACTTGTTTCGCCTTTTCAGCCTGATATATAGGTCAAATGACAATCAGAGTTCTTGATTTGTGTGTACAGATATAAAATTATGTGTTCCAAGTTCCATTGTTTCCATTAACCAGCCACTTTCTCATTGAGTGAACAATTTAATCTTATCACTGGCTGAAATCCAATTATCCTCAAATGTGATTGGCTAAAAAATATCCCATCTGCTGTTATGTGTATCTAATGATATGGGTGTCTATGGCACCATAAAAATTGCCACTTTAGGCATTTTTCACATATCACTAATCATAACAGATGTCAGAGAGCACTATTCATTTTGCAAAGCATATGCCACTTTCTGTTTGGGTCATGTCATTTACAAATTAAACAAAAAATGTTCGCTTTCGCTTTCATTTGTTTAATTAACCATTTTTTTAATATAATCTTTATTTTTGCTTATGTGAAGTTTTACAAGACAAACAGATATAAGAGTAGAGAGAAGTAAATAAGGCCAAGTGGGTATGTATCATTTCACAAAACCAGAGGTTTAAGAGGCCATTTCACATAAAAGGTGTAGGAGCAAAAGTCATCATGTAACAATTATCAAACATATGAATTATAACATCATTATGTTGCCCAAGGCCTTTCCAAGTGTCATTGGTTCTAAGCACATCTGAAACCACACGTTGGGTCTAGGTAGGCATCAAGTAACAGAAGAAGAAGGGAGTAGTGGGGAGAGGATAAACAAAAATTAGAGAAAAATAAATAAAAATAAGCACTGTTATAATTGTAAGTTATCTTGTTTGGCACAGTGTATTATTGGTCAGGTTCACGCTCCAATACATTGAATGTCGCAGAGGTTATGGATTTCTTGGTTGTACATCGGGGTGGGTCCCCACCAGTGTAATGAATCCAGGTGGCCCATATGGTATTGTTATGACTAATTTCTGATTGGGATTCTAAAACAAAGTTAATACTGCAGCTGCAGGAACAGATTCACAGGACATCACTGTGTTTAAAATGTCCGTTCAGTGTCAAAATTTATTATTACATGTTATTTTATACATAGATAAGAAAGGGGTGGTGTGAGATGTTATTAAAAACTAACAAATAGAAATATGTTATTAAAAGCTAACAAATAGAAATATATTATTAAAAGCTAGAGAATAGAACAATTGCAAAAGCAAAAGATTGAGAAGGGAGGGGGGAGTAGAGAGCTTTAGTAGGAGATGTGTCTGTGTGTTAGGTGAAGGTTATAGAACACATTTCAACAGAGAGAACAAAATGTGCTTAAAATGTGCTTAAATGAACAGTACAGTGAATGTCCATGTCAGTATAGAATTTATCATATCTATTTTTACATTACACCATCCATTCCTCCGCAGCCATAATATCATTTACAAGGCAGATCCAATCTTCATGGTCAGAAACACAAGTTTTTTTCCAGTGAATAGGGATTAGACATTTAGCCACGTTCAAAAGATGAGGCAGCACTGACTTACAGTAATGGCTGAGAGGAATGGCGGGGACATGCAACAGATGTTCCATCGGAGAGTCGGGTAAATCAACATCCAAAATAATTTTGATCTGGGCCCTGATATCTCGCCAAAGGGGTCTGTAGCTTTGGGCACTCCCACCAGATATGGAGGAAGGTCCCCCGTTGCCCGCATTCCCGCCAGCAGGCATCCAAAGAAGCAGGAAAAATCCTTTGGAGTTTGGATGGGACTGTGACCAATGAGTTAGTATTTTAAAACTATTTTCCTGCATCTTTTGTCTACAGGACTGGAATGGGTAAGGCAGTACAGCTGATCGAGTTGTGGCCCCGTAAATGTATGCTGCAGGTCTCTTTCCCACTCCTTCACATATGCTGGCTTTTCACCGGGTTCTAATGTTTGCAATAGTCTATATAGGAAAGAGATGAAATGAGGGATCGTTGTAGTGGACATACAGAGCTTTTCAAAAGGAGTTACAGAGAAAGGGGATCGGACTGTTTGTGGTAGGCTGTGAAGAAAGTGTTGAAGCTGCATATACCTACAATCATCCAGAGGGAAGCGGCCATATTGATCATTATATTTGCCTACCTAAATTGGCAAAGCCTGTACCACTATGTAGTTCTCACACTTAGTGCCGGTTCACACTGATGCGAGTTCATAATGAATGCGATGCGTCAAAAACATTCTAAATTCGCATGTCATCCATAAAGTCATTGTTTTCAATGACGGTCGTTCACATACATGCATTACGATTCCTCTACGAATGTGATTAAAAAAAAAGGTCTTGTGCGAGTTTACAGCGTTGCGTTGCGAATTTAGTCTCCATAGACATCAATGTAAATCGTTTTGGAATCACATTATTGGTTCAGATGTGTGCGAATTCCACCTCACTACTCTCCATAAAAACCAGGAAGTACACAGGAAGTTAACACCTTTTTTTTTTTTTACATTATGATTCCATTGGCTAGAACATCAATCGCAGCTATGTCCAACTCCTGAAATTCGCGGTAAAATCGCTATAAATTCGTGGTAAAATCGCACCTCACACAGGACCAAAAATAGAACAAATTCACAGCACAGCAGTGTGAACCAGCATTTAAAGTAAAAATCAATACTTTTAACGCCAGTGTACTATCTGCTGTTATAAACATAAAGTGCTATGTGCTAAAGCAAACTGTGCAATCAAACCATTCAGGTATTTTAAGCTCAAAACAGGGGGAGTTACAAGGTGACATTACAACACAGCCTGGGGAGATACAGGTAAGCGAACCAGGAGGTATAGGTACATGTAGATTGTGGCATAAACCTAGAACTGTCAGCAATTTTTTTACATGCAATCTTAGTGCATGAGCAAAAGTACACTAGTGAATGTGCATATTTTTAATCTTGGCTTTTTTAAATAAATGGTTGATACAGAGAGCACCATGAGTCTGTTTTGGCTTTGAGCTCAAAATCCCTGGGATGTGAATGAAGTTACTGTCAAGGAAGCTGGAATGTTTACTGCAACCCTGAAAGAGATATATCATCTTTGGACCTTGTATTTTTAGGTTCTACCATTAAGGTGAGAGCACACCTTGGATGATGGTTTAGCACACCATGGCTTAAAAATTTCAAGAACTTTTGGATGTCACTTGCCAAATTTTTGTCCAATCTTCTGGGGGAAGAGAGTTATTAAGGTTTCATTCCCAGTGAGCACAGTAGAGAGGATCACTATCAAAGTTATTGCCCAGAATAGAAGTGTACATTAGAAAGAAGACACCATTAGTAGATGGATTAGTTCTACAAGACATTCAAAGCCCCTCAGGGATATAGGGGCATTTTGACAAGAAAACCTGGAAGCTGATTGGTTTCTATGCAGAGCTGAACTAGATTTTGCACTCTCCAGTCTTAGTAAATCAAAACCATAGTATTTTTTAGAATAATAGAAGTGCCACTCCTAAAATAAGTAGGTAAATAGTCCAACAGAAGTTGTTTTCTTTCAGCCTTTCTCTCAAATTAAAAGTCTGAAAGAGCCCCATCTGGATAGACTGACAGACAGGTAAGGAAGGGGATAACTCATTAATCTTATTCATTCATTTGTGCAACATATCTGTAAATCTGGGCATAAGTTATTGAACTTTGTAAACAACAAAAGTAAAATAATAAAAGGGAGACTGTAGCTCTATTGACTGGCTGGAACTGTACATATGAAACATTCATATAAACTATTTCATATTGTCGACTAAAAAAAATTAATTATATGTAACCCTTTTAAGTTTCAAATAAAAAAAATTATAAAATATATTCCTTTTACCTTTAAGTTTACACTATGAGTTTAGGGTAGGGGGAGGGATAAGATTAAGCATTGAGGGGGGGTTAGATTAGGTGTTAAGAAATTATGTACTATATGGCAATTTTTAAAGGTGGGGTAGAGATTAAACCAGTGCTTCGGGAATTATCCTGACCACCTTCTTCAGCACCACCCTATCCGCACATACTTGACAACTCAAATAAATATATTATTTTACCCTATTTGCTTTGCAAAAATCCCAGTCATGTGACACATCTCCCCCTAAAACAGCAAATACAGCACTGCACTGCTCAATCAATTTGTTAGAATGGTGCTGGATGCTGAGTGGGCACTGTGTGCTTCACTTCCATTTATTCCGATTCACTGCATGTATGACATCATGATGTCATGCATTTGGCAGTAGGTGAGTTCATGACAGCTCTAGTGGTGATGTTGAGACAGGGATGTGCTGGACATCGGGGAAACAGGAACTGGTGTGGTGCCCAATTCTTTATATGGAGAAGGGTAAGTACTATTATACAGAGATATGAGGGTACCATGTTAGGGCTAACAGGACTGTTAGAACAAGACTACTATTTGAGAGCCCTCCCCTTCCTCTCACAAGGAAGGAAAAAGAGGAAGGATGATCAATGAATGTTTTTAACTTGTAACTTTGATTTTTTTTTTAATTCAATGTGAAATCATTTTTAATCCTTTCACCCACCACCTCCTCCCCTGCACATCTCATCTCAATCCTGTCTCTGTAGTGCCTAAATATTAATTCTCTTATTCTGCACAATAACACCTTCATCTCCTTTCTCCCAGTGTATATGACCTGTACATTAAACCCTTCGCCTCCTCTCTCCATGTATGCCCTGTATATTAATGGTGCACTGTATCTAGTGCACCAATACCAAACTCCATATTTTAACCAGCTCAAATTGTGGCCAAAAATTGGATCACTTTGAAGTGTCTACTTTCCAAAATAGGGTTATTTTGAGATTTAAGAATCCAGGCATTATTTATATGTTTTATAATGTAAGAAAAACATGTTTTTTTTTTTGTCTTTTTTCCTTTATGTATTAAAAAATAAATTGGCAATTACCACCAAAAGAAAAGCTACCGTATATCTGTTTAAAAACATCATAAAATTCATGACCAAGTAATTGTCGTTCACACTATCATATGACTGAAAAATGAATAATGGCCTGATAATGAGTATATACAGGCCAGTACTTAGGTGGATAAAGATAATGAAGAAAATGTAGCTTTGCTTTGGATGCCAAAAACCAAGAACCCCAAATGCTTGCACTGGATTTCAGACACCTAAAATTATATATATATATATTGTAAATGAAACAACAATTTAAAATAAGCATTGTCATTCAAGTGTTCACAGTTAATTCCTACATAGCAGCATAATTCCATAAAGGCTATACTGTTTGTAATAGATAATCAGTCATAAATTAAATGTAAGTCTGTAATGTATGAAGAAGGTTGCTTGAAGCAACTGAATTATTGATACAGTGTGAAGAATACATGGGGTTAGAGAAAATATTTTGTTATTTTTAGCTTTTCAGAAGAAAGGGATTGAGTATTGAACTTTACTGTTGTACATTATTGCAGAAAACCTCGTTAATATTCATCTAGATTCATGCACACTACAGAGATCTACTGCCTTTTCCAAATAATTTGCTGTAGTGTTCAGCTCTCGCCTGCGCAGAAATCCTATTTATTTGGAGAACTCTGTAACATTTATAGATGACATGAAGGCTACAGACTGTAATTTATACAGTATCATAAAATGGTTCAGGCTGAGAAGATGACCTCCTAATTGGAGTCATACAAGTGTTCCATTAATACAGAAAACTCCAACAGGAATGGTTTTATTCTACACCAGTAGAATGCCTAACATTCTGCAATGACAAATAAGAAGGAAATTAGCATATGCAGCATATTTATGGCAGACAGTAGATTGTTCTCTTGACTTTTCTATACCTTAAATACAGATCAAGGCCTACTTTTAGACTACCTGACAAAAGGCCAGTGAGAATTTGAAAATACGTTACTAAGTGAATGTCATGTATTAAAAATGAAAAGGGTAAATTGTCATCATAGTGTTAGGGCTGGACTCAGCCCTTCCTTCTCAAAGCTGGTCGCTCAGCTGTCGGCTTATTGCCAGCTCCTATCTCTTTACAGTGACTCACCTGTTGATGATATCCTGCTCATCAGTCCTACCTACTTAAGCCGTGCAGATGATCTCTGCCTTCGCCTTGGTCACATCTCTAGAGACGCTCTCCTGTGTTCTTGTTAATGACTTGCTTGGCTGACATTCCATCTGGCTCCAGATCCTGCTTGCTGTTCTACTATGCTCATCTGTGGCTCCCTGACGTTTTGGCTTGTCTGACTATCTGTTCCGGATCCTGAACTCTGGCTATGTTTTGACTATGTTTATGCTGTTTACCATTTTTTATTATTATTAAACAAGTTTGATTTAACTGTACTTCTGTCTCAGTCTGATTCATGGTTTCTGACAGTAGGCAAAAGCCATGAATTTAGAAGATGCTATCAATCCACTTGTTGGTAATATTTTTTCCAGATTGGATGAGCAGGATCACCGCATGGATCAGTTTGCCATGGCTTTACAAATGCTCCTGAGTCGCACGGTTCACCTGGAATCTCCGACTGTGGCTGCTCCGGTACAACCTGTGTTGTAGGCCATCCCTGCTGCTGCTCCAGTCTCTGTGCAAGCACCCGCCTCGAGTATTACCTCTATAAGAGGTATGGCTGGTTCTGCTCCACTTTCCCAGCGATTTGGGGGTGATCTAGTCCAATGCAGAGGGTTTCTCAACCAGGTTGAGATATACTTTGAGATGCTGCCCCAGGCGTTTCCCAAGGACAGAAGCAAAGTAGGTTTTGTGATATCTTTGCTTTCTGAGAGAGCCTTGGCCTGGTATTTGATGTTCCTGCATGCTCTGCTTCTACTGCCAAGTGCCTCATGCCCATCAAACAGAGTATGAGAACTGTTGCCGATTACACTATTGAATTCCATACTCTGGCAGCGGAGGTTGCTTGGAAGAATGAGTCCCTCGTGGCTGCTTTTTCTCATGGTCTCTTGGATACCATCAAGGATGAGATAACAGCCCGAGATATACCCACTGAGCTGGAGAAGTTGATCACATTTGCTATCCTCATTGACTCTAGATTCAGAGGAAGACTCCCTTTTAAGGAGCGCTTGCGGAAGCCTCCTCTACATTTGTCTCTGAACCTTGCAGTCCCACCCTTGCCTCCTTTACCTCACATGCCTCCTGGTACCGAGTCGTAGTTTAAAACCAGAACAGGCCATTATGAGTACCTCATAATTTCTTCTGGCCTTTGTAATGCCCCAGCAGTTTTCCAGGAATTTATTAACAATGTTCTCCGAGATTTGTTGCAGTTATGTGTAGTGGTTTATCTCGACGATATCCTCATATTTTTCAAGTCCCTGGAGAGCCACCACACAGATGTCTGTCGTGTGCTTCGAAAACTAAGAGAGAACAATCTCTACTGTAAATTGGAGAAGTGCGAATTCCATTGTGAACAGATTAAATTCCTGGGTTATGTCATTTCCACTGCTAGTTTTTCGATGGACCCAGAGAAACTTTCAGCAGTCCTACAGTAGCCCCGACCCATGGGTTTACGTCCTCTGCAGCGTTTTCTTGGCTTTGCAAACTATTATCAGAAGTTATTCGTAACTTCTCATCTCTGGTCAAGCCCCTGACTGATATGACCAGAAAGGACGGTAACCCACAGAGTTGGTCTCCAGAGTCCATTAAGGCCTTTGAGAGTCTCAAGGCTGCCTTTGTTTCGGCTCCTGTGTTGGCACATCCTGACCCTATGTTACCTTTTATCCTTGAGGTTGATGCTTCTGAGACTGGAGTTGGCACCCTTCTGTCTCAATGTCCTACCTCTGAGAGCGCTATGCATCCTTGTGGCTACTTTTCCAAGAAATTGCCACCTGTGGAGTGCAATTATGAGATTGGTAACAGAGAGCTGTTAGAGTTCATTTTAGCCCTGAAAGAATGGAGACATCTCCTCGAAGGTCCCACTGTGCTGGTTTTCATTCTTACTGACCATAAGAATCTCACATTCTTGTCTGAGGCTAAACGCCTCTCTCCCAGAAGGGCGCAATGGGCTCTTTTCTTGTCTAATTTCAATTACATTGTCTCATTCTTACCTGGTGCTAAGAATGTAAGGGCTGACGCTTTGTCACGACAATTTTCCTCCACTCCCAAGATGGAGTTGGTTCCGGTTCCTGTGATTCCTCCTGATCGTATTCTGGCTATGGTTCACACCAGTCTCACTTCTCGTTTGGGTGACAACATTTTTGCTGCTCAGGTCCATGCTCCTCCTGAGAAACCTTGTGACCGCTGCTTTGCCCCAGAGAGTCTCCATACTGCCATGCTCCAGACTTAACATTCTCCCAAGGCTGCTGGCCACCCTGGGAAGAATAACTCTTTTGGGCCATTTCCCAACAATTCTGGTGGCCTAGTCTACATGCTGATGTAACCGCCTTCCTAGCTGCCTGTTCCAAGTGTGCTCAGAGTAAGACTCCACAACACCTTCCAGGGGGCCTCCTACAACCCATACCCAATGGAGAGAGGCCCTGGACCCACCTGTTTATTGATTTTATTGTGGAGTTACCCAACTCTCAGGGCAACACAGTTATCCTTATGGTGGTTGACCGGTTCTCGAAAATGTCCCATTGTATTCCACTTAACAAGTTGCCCACTTCTAAGGAACTGGCTTTGATTTTTGCTCGGGAGATCTTTTGCGTACATGGGCTACCCAAGGTGATTGTCTCGGACAGGGGTAGTCCGTTTGTGTCCAGGTTCTGGCAAGCCTTTTGTGCACAGTTGGGAATTCAGCTTGCTTTCTCCTCAGCATATCACCCGCAATCTAATGGGGCCGCAGAGCGAGCCAATCAGTCCTTGGAGAAATTCCTACATTGCTATATTTCTGACCATCATAACAACTGGTCAGACCTCTTACCGTGGACGGAGTTTGCTCACAATAGTGCCTTGAATTCTGCTTCCCGATTGTCCCCGTTTATGGCGAACTATGGTTTCCAACCTTCCATGCTGCCTGACTCATTTGTTCCGCAGAGTATTCCTGCGTTAGAGGAGCATCTCCGTGGTCTTCGTTCCTTCGTGATTTCCATAGACGTTTTCCCCTCAAGCCTGGTGGTTCTCCGATAGGGAGGGGTCATTGAGGAGGGGGTACTGTCAGGGCTAGGCTCAGCCCTTCCTTCTCAAAGCTGGGCGCTCAGCTGTCGGCTAATTGCCAGCTCCTATCTCTCCACAGTGACTCACTTTTGATAGTATCCTGCCGTCAGTCCTGCCTACTTAAGCCGTCCAGTCCAGATCATCTCTGCTTTCGCCTTGGTCACATCTCTAGAGACGCTCTCCTGTGTTCCTGTTAAAGACTTGCTTGGGTGACATTGCTTCTGGCTCCAGATCCTACTTGCTGTTCTACTACAGTCATCTCTGGCTCCCTGACGTTTTTGCTTGTCTGATTATCTGTTCCAGTTCCTGAACTCTGGCTATGTTTTGACTACGTTTACTCTGTTTACCTTTTTCTATTATTATTAGTGGGATTTAACTGTACTTCTGTCTCAGTCTTATTCACGGTTTCTGACACATAGATAGAGAATTATTTATGTATATTCAAAGAATTATCATATATAGAGAAATTGTCATTCTTATATAAATAATAGTAAACTACACAGGTAGCATGTAGAGGTGATCAATCTTTCATGATCACATCATGTGCAATTGATCACCTTGAGATGCTTCTGCATGCTACAGTATCTGTGTAGCTCACTCTATAGGGAGCCATTTGTTTAATCGTCTTAACAACTGACTGATTCTTGTAATTAATTAACAGTGATTTTAGTAGCATGAGTAAACTAATAAAAATCGTCTTCATAGCTCTAGCCTAATGAGGTGAATGACAGCAATTGGTTAAATCGCTCAGTAGCAATAGAATAAAACCACCTGTCTGGCTTAGTGCAGACCCCAGCTCACACTACCATGTAGATATTTTTTTATAGAGAAAAATGCAGTGAACAAGCACAGAGATAGTGCTTAGGTTTCTTAAAAGAAAGCCCAGCATGAAAATAAACTACTATGAAAGCACACCATAAACAATTTTATTTATAAAGTACAGATTTTATGAAGTAAAGAAAAACAAAGATAAAAAAAAAACAGTTTATAAACTAAGAAAAATTGACCAAAAGTATTATAGTTCATCTTTAAATATGATTGGAATATGTAGATGACTTCACTTAGCGAATGACCTTGGTTTTTGCACCTTTATTGAATTTGCCTATTTGTGTTTAGGAAAAGAATTATCTTTACAATATTGGCGCCTACTCCTACTAAATAAAGTTCTTCTGTCATAGGGTGGGATATTTTGGGGTCTATTTAATAACGGTGAATAGGCTATTCACTTTGCATGGGATAGTTCCCCAGAGCTTAGTGAATGTGATGAAGTTTCACTTTGCAAAAATACCCAATCACGTGCAAGGATAATAAAATAATTTTTGCCTGAAAATGAATGGGTGATGGAAGTTAGCACAACTTCACCACATTCACTAAGCTCTGGGGAAAATTCCCTTGCAAAGTAAACTGCCTATTTGCCTTTAGTAAACTAACCCCTTTGTCTTGGCATCGTCTATTGTTAGCTGTTTGGCAATATAGTTATTTGGCCACTCTATAATTCTGATTCAGGGGATTCTTGCATCCTGGTGCTTGAATGGCAGACTGCAAACATTAAAAAACATACTGTATGTTACATAACCATAATTTTTCAACAGGAGATTCATGCTTACAAAAGCTAATTCTTTATAACCAGCACCAAAGTCTATTCTTTGCAATCAATAGTGTTAGGAAATAGGAAACTGCTGCTTGAACACACAGCAAGTGACAATAAAACAGTCAGATGTAATATCACTTAAATATTGTTATCTTTTGCTTCCAGCATTGCATTTTCATCGCTTTGCATCTGCAGAATATTACTGTATTTTCCACAGTGTGGTGTTTTATCCCATTTGTAGCTTTACCTTTCTCAAGAGCATATTAAAGATGTCATTTTATATAATCCTGCATGTTGTCTTTTACTGGAGGAAAGCAAATAACAGGATAAAAGCTTTTATTTCTGAAGGAAAACTTCCTAAACTGCAATAAGAAAAAATGACACCCACAGCGCCTAGTGATTTTCCATTAAGAAACATGCATAAACATAAATGACTAAAGAAGAAAAGAGGAAATATACATTAAGCTTTCCTTTTATTTAGAGTAAAGTATTATTATTATCTTCATCCAGGACACCAACATAGCTAGAGAACATGAAACTATTCACACCAGTCTCTGCCTCCAACAAACTTACTTCAAAATGTCACATGCACACACGGTGACAATGAGATCAATTAGAGCACCAAAAGGAAATCAGGACACAAGCACTAGCGGTATATAATTTAGTTCACTTGTTCTTTTATTTCATTTTAGTTCTGCTATTTCCAAGTTTCTTTTTAGAGAAACAAATGCTGGGTATGCTTCGTTTTTTATGAGTCTTTGTATCGTTTTTTTCTATGTGTAATACATTACTCCTTAATTACATCAACAATCTCATTGCTAAGCATGTGAGCTATTAAATTGGCAGGGTGCCTCACTAGGATTTAGTTTTCCATTCCTTAAGGACAATGCATCAGAATATTGTACAGCCACACAAATACATTTCGATGCACAGTATATCATGGTTTGGGCTGTCACTCAGCAAGTATAAAGCTGAGAACACAACGTGCCAGCGTGGGAACTATGATGAGATTTCCTTTTTCACTTCTTGTTTCAGAGTTACACAAGACAGTGAGGAAACTCTCCAAAGTGATTTGAAAACCCCTCTTGGATAGTTCTCACTGGGATAGATATACCCATTGAAAGATTGTACCTCTATTTTGGTGTCAGCTTCAAAGTTTTGGATTACCACTTACCTTCTGTCCCACTGACAAAGATCACTAGGATCAATACTGAGGCTGAACCTCTCCAATGGGTATGAAGACAGCAATGACAGGGGTTTTGACACTTTACGGGTCTATGTCAATGGGTGTTGGACTTGTGTCAATGGCATCAGTTTGACATCAGTTTGTGACACTTGACAACATTAATTATAACTAGCACAAATGTTTCATTATTTATATTATTATACAGTGCCTTGCAAAAGTATTCACCCCTTTGGCTTTTTACCTATTTTGTTACATTACAGCCTTTAGTTCAATGTTTTTTTTTTAATCTTAATTATATGTGATGGATCAGAACACAATAGTCTAAGTTAGTGAAGTAAAATTAGAAACATATATACATAAAACTATTTTTCAGAAATAAAAAACTGATAATTGGCATGTGCGTATGTATTCACCTACTTTGTTATGAAGCCCATAAAAAGATCTGGCAACCGATTACCTTCACATAATTAGTGAAATGATGTCCACCTGTGTGCAATCTAAGTGTCACGTGATCTGTCATTACATATACACACCTTTTTGATGGGCCCCAGAGGCTGCAACACCTAAGCAAGAGGCACCACTAACCAAACACTGCCATGAAGACAAAGGAACTCTCCAAACAAGTAAGGGACGATGTTGTTGAGAAGTACAAGTCAGGGTTAGGTTATAAAAAAATATCTAAATCTTTGATGATCCTTAGGAAGACCATCAAATCTATCATAACCAAATGGAAAGAACATGGCACAACATGTCAAAGATGGCCGCACACCAGAACTCACGTACCGAGCAAGGAGGGCATTAATCAGAGAGGAGGCACAGAGACCTAAGGTAACCCTGGAGGAGCTGCAAAGTTCCACAGCAGAGACTGGAGTATCTGAACATAGGACGTCAATAAGCCGTACGCTCCAGAGAGTTGGGCATTATGGCAGAGTGGCCGAAGTGAGCCCAGAAGAAGAAAGCCTTTCAGCAAAAAATGAAATGGCACGTTTTGAGTTTGCAAAAAGGCATGTGGGAGACTCCCAAAATGTATGGAGGAAGGTGCTCTGGTCTGATGAGACTAAAATTTAACTTTTTGGCCATCAAAGAAAACGCTATGTCTGGTGCAAATCTAACACTTCACATCACCCAAAGAACACTATCCCCACAGTGAAACATGGTGGCATCATGTTGTGGGGATGTTTTTCAGCAGTCGGGACTGGGAAACTGGTCAGAGTTGAGGGAAAGATGGATGGTGCTAAATACAGGGATATTCTTGAGCAAAACCTGTACCACTCTGTGTGTGATTTGAGGCTAGGACGGAAGTTCACCTTCCAGCAGGACAATGACCCCAAACACACTGCTAAAGCAACACTTGAGTGGTTTAAGGGGAAACATGTACATGTGTTGGAATGGCTTAATCAAAGCCCAGACCTCAATCCAATAGAAAATCTGTGGTCAGACTTAAAGATTTCTGTTCACAAGTGCAAACCATCCAACTTGAAGGAGCTGGAGCAGTTTTGCAAGGAGGAATGGGCAAAAATCCCAGTGGTAAGATGTGGCAAGCTCATAGAGACTTATCCAAAGCGACTTGGAGCTGTGATAGCCAAAGAAGGTGTCCCTACAAAGTATTGACCTTACGAGGGTGAATAGTTATGCACATTGACTTTTTCTGTTATTTTGTCCTATTTGTTGTTTGCTTCACAATAAAAAAAATCTTCAAAGTTGTGGGCATGTTCTGTAAATTAAATGATGCAAATCCTCAAACAATCCGTGTTAATTCCAGGTTGTGAGGCAACAAAACATGAAAAATGCCAAAGGGGTGAATACTTTTGCAAGGTACTGTACATGTATACTGTATATTTACATATGCATATTTATTTATTTAGATTTAGAGAAAAAATATACATATATATATATATATATATATATATATATATATATATATATATATATATATATATATACATATATATATATATATATATGTGTGTGTCTTTATGTTAACTTACAAGCAATGCAAAAGAACTGTTCTGCAACGCCTTGTGTTCTAAGAATTTATGAAACAGTTCACAATCTATGTGTTTTGGGATCTGCTCTAATAAACTCTGTCTTTCCATTTCGGGATAACATCCAAAACAGCCTCGGGCAAACCTGTTATCATTTTTCCCGAATCCTAAACCAGTCTTTTGTTTACTGTGTGACATGTCATGATGTAGCCATGATAGGGCATCTAATGAACTAATATCCACAGTTTAGCTGTCCTCAGCAATTCTTGCAGTAACAAACACAGCCAGAAGAAAAATATTCCCAGTTTAAAGCCGTTGACTTGTTTAAGTATTTTAAGGGATGATCTTTTACTGTTAAAGCTTCTCAACCAATGTATTATTTACAAACTGTTTATCTTTCTTCTGTATTATAACTGGAAATTTCCTTTATGCTAATCCCTAATATTGGTGCAGTACTGAAGATTTTGGACATGATTTACTCATTTTAACAAGCATGCTCTTAGTCCATCGATCTTGAGTAATGCACTTGGTTTATTTAGGAGATGTACAGGTACTTTCACATAACCCTTTTACAACTATCCTCTTGGGATGATGCTCATGCAGATTTGCTGATGATTTAAGCTAGATATAAGTAAACATGTCAGGATTCTCTTGACTGGTAATCTGCTAAATTTAACTCTGTATTATGCAGATCTAGATATTCACCGGGATGAAATGAAGTAGTTGAGGTATCGATCAAACCCTATACTGTTTCACTTCTGCAATTATGGAGCCCAAGG
Source organism: Lithobates clamitans (assembly GCA_037952925.1). Taxonomy (NCBI): domain Eukaryota; kingdom Metazoa; phylum Chordata; class Amphibia; order Anura; family Ranidae; genus Lithobates; species Lithobates clamitans. The sequence goes on from JBBGZY010001865.1 coordinate 158,680, forward strand.
TCAATGACATAATGTATATTCCCAACCCCTTAAATCACAGAAAATAAACCAATCAGTACAATTTATTTACTGAGATGATGTAGGACATGGCTTTATGGTTGAATTTATTATACATATGTGGGCACTTCCTACATATTTGGGAAATAGTATGGGTTCAAATATGAGCAGTTATTTCATTAATGATGAAAAGCACCCATAAGGCTGTGTACCACAATTGTTTGATAAATGAAGTACATTATTAAGTTAGAACATTTATATGAATTTCATTAACTTTTGCATTTTTCCCAACTGTTTTGTTACTGTGTTCTTATTTTCTATTTTCCCTCTTAGTTTTCTTTTTTTAATCTTTTCTTCCTATTGTTTGATTCTGTATGTGTTTTGTCTTTTCTTTTTAGACTGTATTTTGCTTAATGTTAGTTTGTCATTTGACAGCATTTTTGGTTGCATAACAAAATATTCAGTGTATTTTAATAATGCTTCTGATCGAAAAAAAAAAAAAAATACTCAGTGTTCCCCACAGAAATAGACTTAACCAAGTTACCTACATTCACTATTTTGATGATGTCTTAGCTTATCCTTGAAAGGTATTAAATCCAAAATAAAGATTTGATATGTTGTAACTTACCAATCCTCAAAGTGTTACTAAACCCAAAAAAGTAAGATCAGTCTGTACATGCAGTAAAGCATGCTTGTTATACTCACTGTGGAACCTGATTATACTCACTGTGGAACCTGTGGAACCTAAAAAGGCTGCTTGATCTTGTATACACAGATCGTCCTCTTCTTCCACTGACTCCAGAACAGGTCTGGATAAGACAGAGTTACTAGGGTCAGGCTGCACATGCTCAGTTTGGTGTATATTGCTAGATAGTTTTTTTTTTTCCCTGGGAGAGTGCATGTGATCAGCACAGGGCCAATCAGCACTGCCTAGAGGGTCAGGGGTCCTGGATAGGACAGCTCAATGCAGTATGAAAACTCCTCCTACAAGCTTTAACCAGGAACTGATAGAAGTCACAAGATTGCTATATAATGCTGATAAGAAAAGGTATTTAGCCATTTATATTTACTAAAATAATTGCTTTTCCATATTCTGTGTACTGTGGGAGACCAGATATAGTGAATGCAGGGTCCTGGGTTTAGTAACAATTTAAATATGTTGCCTTTATTAGTTTTCCTTATTTTCCTTTATTTTTACCTGCCGATCCAGCCAGCAACACAATTCCTGTTTTAGAGTATCTTCTATAGAGGAGCAACAGAGACATCTTTGGACAGCAGCATTTTCAAACTGGAGAGATGGTACTGTTAGATGCACTAGCAGATTTAGATGGGCTTTACTAAAAAATTAAAGCCAGACGCTTGCTATAAAATTTCACACAGTTACAGCAACATTTTTTCCACTTTTGGGTAAAGGTTTCACATAAGTGAATAAAAGCTAACTATTGTAATAACAGTTTTGGTTTGGTTTAATGTAACTTTAACAGGCTGATTGGCCATCAGGGCTACTGGAACAAATGAGGATTTCTTTTTTTTTTTCTCAGAAGTGAAAACAAAACAAAACTTAACTTGAAGATCTCCATCTAATTCAATGTTTTTTAAATTTGAGAATAATAGCTTTTAGACAGTATTCAAATATACATAAGACAGGTCATGTCAATAGTCATGTTTTTTAAATTTGGCTCATAAAAATAAATCATAGTAGTACTGATGACAATCTCCTGGTGTCTACTGGATCTTAAATCCAAAACCATTATATTACAAACTGTTGATAGGATAGAACAGTTCATTCTTTTCTCTAGTATAGACCAATTATTTAACATTTTGAATAAGCAAAGATTAATGAACAAGCAACTTATAATTTACTAATTTGGAATATTTCCAAGTCCAGGTAAACTTGAAATACATATATGGAGCATAGACTAACTGCTTGCTACTTCAGTTTGTCTTAATTCTACATTAGTTAAATACACCAATCCACCCCTTTGTAAAATTTTTGATGATCTGAAAACTCATACATTTGAAGAAGGAGAGCCACAAACCAAATTTATACTTATCTTAAACATTTAAATGTCATTGGTGACACAGACATCTCTTAACTGACTACCGCCCATATTCAGCATTCACTAACATTGTTTGCTATTTACCTTGAAAATTACAGTATTTAATATATACACAATGATCACTCATAATCCCTATGCACATGACTTGGAACTTGTTCTGTCCATTTTAAATGGTTCACCCCTGAAGACCCAACAACATTTATGCCAGAATCACTATAGGGGATCTTTGCAGTAACTTTTAAAAAATGAGAAAAATAAATTACTTTTGCAAATATAACATTTTACCTCGGTAATTTTCCTGTCACTTGAGGGCTGTCATTGAGGGTCCAGCCAACTCTTATTTTGCTTCCAATTGCTATGTCTTTTACTTCTACCGCAGCTCTGATCAATGATTTACATCAAGGAATGCATCAACTGATCTCTTTAGCTGTGAAATGAATGTTCATAATTGCTTGCCAAGATAACATGACACGGGGAATGGTCTGGGCCTAGCTCAACTTTAACACTGGGTGTCCACTTTCTGCAGTTTTTGTTTTGTGTTTACAACTGCCAATTATAAGGATGAAATTCTTATATATAGAAATAAAAATCCTTTTTTTATGGACCCTTCCACTTAAAGCATTTGGGTTGATTTATCAAAGGAAAAATAGGCCCATTCACCATTCAAAGGCATTTCCCCTTAGCTGTGAGAATGTGGGGAAATTGGGCTGACTTCAATCATTCAAGCCAAAATCTGAATTTTCACCACATTCACCAAGCTACAGTAAGTGAAAATTCCCTTGCAAAGTGAACAGGCTATTTGTCGTTGGTAAATCAATCCAATTAACAAAGTACACAGGACAGCATAAAAATTTTATCAGGTATAATTATCCTTTGGTTGGTTCTGTTTCTGTTTGGTTCTGTTGGTTCTGTTTTTCCCCACCTTAATGCTGGCTCCACACTCCTCATTTTGACACACTTTTAACTATATTTTCATTGAAAAAAACAACCAAATGAAACTTTCCACCAACATAATCTAGCTCATGGGTTGGTGGTAGGGTGCATTGATATGCTCATTTGTTTTTGTGATTAAAATCTAGTTAAAAGCATTTGAAAGTGCCTAACAATTGCAACATATGGTATGTTGACCAACAGGTATTGTTGATGTCTGCTTTTAGATCTACACATTTCCTGGTTTCAAGTGAACAAACAACAATATAAGGGGTTTTAATAAAGCAAACATGCCTTTGAATGCCTTGGAGGTGGTTTAGCTGAATTTCCAAAATATTTTTTTCATTCGTTGGTCACTGACAACTAGTAAACAATGGTGGCTGAAAGCTGTTTTAAAGTCGCCAAATTGCCAGCATCCAATTTGAGCTGAAACCAGGAAATGAATAGTTCATGTGAATGTTTCCAATCTCAACATCTCACTCCAAGAAAAGAACCTGGTGGCTTCTGAAGATTTATGTTTTAACTGAAGATGTATTTTCTGTGTTGAATTATGGTACTATCATTTGGAAAAATAATGAGTCAGATTTATTGATATTCAGTACATTTCATGAAAATATAAAATATATATCACATTGTTTATATATTTAATTGCTGCTCACTGTTTATACTCCTTGTACAAGTTTCTTTAAGGTATGCCTGTCACGTTAAAAAAAAACTGGTAATAAGTATAGAGTACAGACACCTGGAAGTACCTGAACTTACCTGCAGCAGCCTGCAGTCCCCACAGTTATGGGCCACTCCTGGGCCATTATGATCAGGTAAAACTTTGACACTTCCTCCCATCCCACTGACATATTGATTGGCCCATCAAAACGGAGGGCTGCCTCACTGGCCAATAGAATTTTTATGAGCAAGAAGCTTAGACATGATGAGGATGGCGAAGGACTGCATGCAGGCACCTAACTTTATACCTAATAGTAGTTTTTTTTTTCTAGTGACAGAGTGACTTTAATAATGCTACTAAGGTTTGGACAGTCAAACTTTGACACTGCTTCCCCGGCTCAGTTGTTAACTTTTTTGGAATATTGAGTCAAATTATTTTGATTGACAAATCATCTAAATAGAGACGGAGTTGCAAAGTAAGTCTATTCCTATTCCACAGGTCAACAAGTGTGATCTAATAAAAGTGTCATGGCTTCTTTCAGGTAGTAGGTGTGACCTTGAAGAAAAAGTGGTTCAGTCTTCCAAAAAGTGACTTGACCCCAATTTTGGTGGGTTATTATTTATTTTTCTCTACAAGGAAATTATTCACCTGCATGCATAGCTATATATAGTTGTATAACCTCAAGATTAATTTCTATGGGACTAATATAATGTATGCATTTAGAAGCATGCTGGTAGATGTAGCAAAAATATAGGTTAGATTTTCAGAAAAATGTTGTGACGTTGTGTAACCTTTTATCAATGAACTGGAATGCACCTGCAGCAATGAGCAGCTGACTATGGCTCTTAGTATCTGTAAGGGAAAAGCTGCCATAATGATAAGGCAAGGAGACTTGATTTTTAGTTAGTGTCCTCACTTATTCATTTTCACATGAAAAGGTGCTATTCCTTCCATGCAAACCTGACATATCCTTTGTTCATTACTTTTAGCTTATTGATTTGAGCAGAACAGTAAAATAATATTGTTTGGCACTGATTTTACCTTTTACAAAGTGTACCTGTCACCTAAACACAGTGGAGTCAGCAGACTTTTGTAAGCTGGAGCATTATTCATGAAAACGTAATCCTTAATTTTTATATTTTTTATCAGTCACTATACAAGGGCTACTATACAAGGGCCACTAATCATGGATTAAAAGCTTTTTAGGGTAAATAGGTTTTCACTATATTCATTCATACATTTCTGAATGTATCTGTAAATTATCTTAAATAATCATTTTTCCCTAGCAACAAAAAAATAGATCCTCTCCAGCAAAAATAGATTCCCCAGTAGCCAACATCAATAGACCCTCCAGCACACCCCAGAACCCCTTGTCATTAATACATTCAAAGCTATTATTATTACTACTACTATTCTAATTCATATACTAGAACATTAAAACAAGTTTTCACTTTAGATATGTTTTAAAAGTATTTAAAGCCAAAATGTTTTAATTCAGTTTCAGACACAGTGTAGAAGAGTTAGCGTTTTCTTTTGTTTTTGTTTTTTGCTAGCTGCATAACTACTTGGTAATTTCACTCTCTCCTCTCTCTATGTGGGACGGAAAATGATGGGAAACGCTTTACATTTTTATGTTTGTCATCAGGGGCAGAAATATTTCAGTGGAGACAACTGTTCCAATGACAACTGTCTATTAGGGATGAGCTTCGAGTTTGAACAGCGAACAATTTGGGGTGTAAATTTGGGGCAATTTGGGGCAAATTCGAATGCCGCGGAACACCCTTTAAAAGTCTATGGGATAAATCAAAAGTGCTAATTTTAAAGGCTTATATGCAAGTTATTGTCATAAAAAGTGTTTGGGGACCCGGGTCCTGCCCCAGGGGACATGGATCAATGCAAAAAAAAGTTTTAAAAACGGGCGTTTTTTCAGGAGCAGTGATTTTAATAATGCTTAAATTCAAACAATAAAAGTGTAATAGTATGCCTGTAAAGGGGCGCATGTTTCCCGTGTTTAAAACAGTCTGACAGCAAAATGACATTTCGAAGGAAAAAACCCATTTAAAACTACTCGCGGCTATTGCATTGCCGACAATACACATAGAAGTTCATTGATAAAAACGGCATGGAAATTCCCCACAGGGGAACCCCAAACCAAAATTTAAAAAAAAAAATGACGTGGGAGTCCCCCTAAATTCCATACCAGGCCCTTCAGGTCTGGTATGGATATTAAGGGGAACCCCAGCCAAAATTTAAAAAAAAAATGACGTGGGGTTCCCCCAAAAATCCATACCAGACCCTTATGTGAGCACGCAACCTGGCAGGCCGCAGGAAAAGAGGGGGGAGGAGAGTGCGGGCCCCCCCCTACTGAACCATACCAGGCCACATGCCCACAACATTGGGAGGGTGCTTTGGGGTAGCCCCCCAAAACACCTTGTCCCCATGTTGATGAGGACAAGGGCCCCATCCCCACAACCCTGGCCGGTGATTGTGAGGGTCTGCGGGCGGGGGGCTTATCGGAATCTGGAAGCCCCCTTTAACCAAGGGGACCCCCAGATCCCGGCCCCCCCCTGTGTGAAATGGTAAGGGGGTACTTACCCCTACCATTTCACTAAAAAACTGTCAAAAATGTTAAAAATGACAAGAAACAGTTTTTGACAATTCCTTTATTTAAATTCTTCTTCTTTCTTCTATCTTCCTTCATCTTCTTCTTCTTCTGGTTCTTCTGGTTCTTCCTCCGGCGTTTTCGTCCAGCATCTCCTCCGCGGCGTCTTCTATCTTCTTCTCCTCGGGCCGCTCCACACCCATGGCTTGGGGGGAGGCTCCCGCTCTTCTCTTCATCTTCTTCTTCATCTTCTTCTCTTCTTCCTTCTTCTCTTCTTCTCTTCTTCTCTTCTTCATTTTCTTCTCCAGGCTGCTCTGCATCCATGCTGGCATGGAGGGAGGCTCCTGCTGTGTGACGGCGTCTCCTCGTCTGACGGTTCTTAAATAATGGGGGCGGGGCCACTCCGTGACCCCGCCCCCCTCTGACGCACGGGACATGACGGGACTTCCCTGTGGCATTCCCCGTGACGTCACAGGGAAGTCCTGTCAAGTCACCGTGCGTCAGAGGGGGGCGGGGTCACCGGGTGGCCCCGCCCCCGTTATTTAAGAACCGGCAGATGAGGAGACGCCGTCACACAGCGGGAGCCTCCCTCCATGCCAGCATGGGTGCGGAGCGGCCCGGAGAAGAAAATGAAGAAGAGACTAAGAGAAGAAAAGAAGAAGAGAAGAAGAAGATGAAGAAGATGAAGAGAAGAGCGGGAGCCTCCCCCCATGCCATGGGTGCGGAACGGCCCAAGGAGAAGAAGATAGAAGACGCCGCGGAGGAGATGCTGGACGAGAAGGCCGGAGGAAGAATCAGAAGAGCCAGAAGAACCAGAAGAAGAAGATGAAGAAAGATAGAAGAAAGAAGAAGCATTTAAATAAAGGAATTGTCAAAAACTGTCTCTTGTCATTTTTAACATTTTTGACAGTTTTTTAGTGAAATGGTAGGGGTAAGTACCCCTTTACCATTTCACACAGGGGGGCCGGGATCTGGGGGTCCCCTTGTTAAAGGGGGCTTCCAGATTCCGATAAGCCCCCCACCCGCAGACCCCCACAACCACCGGCCAGGGTTGTGGGGATGAGGCCCTTGTCTTCATCAACATGGGGACAAGGTGTTTTGGGGGGCTACCCCAAAGCACCCTCCCAATGTTGAGGGTATGTGGTCTGGTACGGTTCAGGAGGGGGGGGCGCACTCTCGTCCCCCCCTCTTTTCCTGCGGCCTGCCAGGTTGCGTGCTCGCATAAGGGTCTGGTATGGATTTCTGGGGGGACCCCACGCCGTTTTTTTTTTTGGTGTGGGGTTCCCCTTAAAATCCATACCAGATTCAGGTCTGGTATGGAATTTAGGGGGAACCCCACGTCATTTTTTTTTCAATTTTGGTTCGGGGTTACCCTGTGGGGAATTCCCATGCCGTTTTTATCAATGAACTTCTATGTGTATTGTCGGCAATAGCCGCGAGTAGTTTTAAATGGGTTTTTTCCTTCGAAATGTAATTTTGCTGTCAGACTGTTCCAAACATGGGAAACATGCGCCCCTTTACAGGCATACTATAGACACCCCCCAGCTATGAAATTTAAAGGGATATTACACTTTTATTGTTTGACTTTAAGCATTATTAAAATCACTGCTCCTGAAAAAACGGCCGTTTTTTTTTGCATTGATCCATGTCCCCTGGGGCAGGACCCAGGTCTCCAAACACTTTTTATGACAATAACTTGCATATAAGCCTTTAAAATTAGCACTTTTGATTATTCATGTTCGTGTCCCATAGACTTTAACGGTGTTCGCGTGTTCGAACAAACTTTTTTCCTGTTCGCATGTTCTGGTGCGAACTGAACAGGGGGGTGTTCGACTCATCCCTACTGTCTATGTGCTGATTTTTGTTCACTTTATGGCGTTCACACCTATCCTAATTGGATGCGGATTTTTGGGATATGTCACATAAGTGCACAAAGGGCTGCACGGCTCACGCATGTGCAGTGAAATACTGGCTGTAAGGCCACAAGCTGTCACAGCCAGCTTCCCACAGTAAAGATGCCACGGCCAGGAACCCAGAGACTAGTGAAGAACTAGCCCGGGTAAGGATGACGCTGGATCCCTGGACAGGTAAGTGTCCTTATATTAAAAGTCAGCAGCCACATTATTTGTGGCTGCTGACTTTTATTTACTTTTGTTTTCTTTGAGTTGATTTTTTTTCTTATGTCTTGCTGTGTCTCATCAACAGTCAGCAAAAAAAAACACTGATAGAGGTTATAGACTTTCCTGCTCCCTATCTCCCTACTCTATGTTTAGTAACTGGAACAGCAAGTTAAGAGTGTCATAGCAGTAGGTAAGGGTATGCTTTCATACATACATATCCCTAAAGTTACGTTAGTAGCTTTAACAATGAAAAAAATAAATACATGTATGTGGAGTCTACCATTGGTTAAGCTGTCCTTCTGAAAATGCTAGCTGTCTGGCTGTCAGTCTGAATTGATAGCTTGTGTACTATCTGAGTATCTGGTCCAGAAAATATGAGTCTCCATGTTTGTCCCAAATCAGCGATTCAGAAAGTCAGTGGGTTAGCATAATAGCATAGTATCTAATAAATTTCTCTGAAGGGTTTACTCTTACTAAGGAATACAGACTTTTTTCTTGTCATTGACAGAACTAAACATTACAAAGCACAAAGTTTCTGAGGCCTGGCCTGTAAGAGACAAGCCATACTGGATTGTTTCTTGCTACCATTAAAATATTGCTTTGTGTTTCTGAAATGGCAGCATCCCGGGACTAAACTGGAAGTTCTGGCTTTCTAGAATCACTCTATGTACTCATGGCATGGGCTGATGTCAATTTGTTCACAGCTGATGTACAGTGCTTACAGTCTATACATGCTTCAGTATGCCACCCTTCTCCCCACATCTGGCTCATTGGAGTGGATAGAGATAATGGGTAGACATGAAGTTATATGGCCATTTAGGAAATTGCTCCAGTTTTTATTCTTGTGAATATTTTTTAGCCCACCAATGCAATCTAACTGTGAGTAGGCGACTGGTACACTTTAATTTACAAGGGGTTCCATGAAGCTGATCCAACAGCAGCTTATGAAAAATAGAGCAGCTGATTATTTCAGCCAATCAGATTTCAGCTTTTATTCCATGAATTGCACTGTAAGAGACTGGGACATGCTGCCTAACTATATGCTATGGACAAAAGCTCTATGTTTTACGGTTCATAAATTGATTCTGCTGTATATGAAGTATGCTTGTCAATGTGCAGTAGTAATTAAAGCAGCATTTTAAGTAAGAAATTGTAAATATTAGTGTTCTTCTACATCCAGAGCTGGTGTATTAAAGGCACAAAAAGGATAATTTTTCCAGACCCAGACGTTAAAGAATTTTGCATATATATGTTCCCCACTGCTCTTTTTAACCAAAAGATTGTTTTTTACAGTCTTTTTTCAAGTCAATCAATTGGATTTAGCTGACCTTGAGATATGTTTATACTAAAACATAAAGCTTGATGCAAAAAACTTAATGATAACTCAAGGTCAGGCACTAAGCTTGTTGTCTGAGCCATAAAAGGCTTAAAATGTCTGTCATGTACAGTATGTACTTTCCAGACTCTGTATATCCCAGAAAAATGATGCTCCTGTCCACTTTTTAGGCAAGCCATACGAAATTCGAATCTCAGCTGGTTCCTACTGAATCAGCCTAGGTTCGAACCGTGTATGGGCAGGCTAAAAGTACTCAGTTTATCGATTGATCAACTTGGGTACGATCAGCCTGCCAGATCTACATATGATTATCACTAGCGGCTGCTATAGCCGCTAGTAATAATCAATGTCTTCTCCAGGCAGGGACGGCTTCCCCAGCCCCCCCGCCTCTGCCGGGAGACTACAATAGCTCCACGGGTGGAATTCTCCTGTCAGCACTGTCTGTGTTGATGGGGGAAATTGGGTGATTTTTTTTTTCTGCAACCCACAGTTGCAGGAAAGAAATTCACACTGTGTATGGCCAGCCTAAGGCACTGTTTCTCCTTATTTCTTTCCTTAAGTATCAGAAAAGTCTACTTTCACAATAATAGTTATCTTAGCATATTTTTGGTTTTTAATTATCTGCTGTGTGTTGTAGTGATGTCAGTACATAAGCATCACTATTCCATTTGCATTTTTCACATTCAATAAGGGGCTATTATGCTTTAGAAGCTAAGGCTTATGTTTAATCTCAGTCTGGTGTTGTGTAGAAGGAACTTGGTGACCAGCAGTCCTTGTCATGCATCATATCAGGTAAGATACAATTTCCGGCTGCTTAGCAGAGCTGATTGATTACACAAGTAATTTTCAAAGTTCATTTCAAACACCCAGTCAAATGATTTGAAAGTTAAGAAGTTCACAAGAAACATGACGACATGTTTGAAGAAAACAGGTTTATTTGATCAACACTGCAAATTAGTAATTAATTATAACCCCCCCCCCCTATATAAAAGTGTACCTAGAAAGCCTCAGAGTCTTTAAATGTGCATTGTTCGAAAGTGTACAGCCCTTTAACACATAAAATTGTATCACATCCAGATAACAGAAACAAAATATTATGAATTTGAGAAAATTTGGCTTTTTTAGATTTTTCTAACAGAATAAATGCTGCTTTAATCTACCGTGACATTATGGATAGTATAGCATGATATCTTTCACTGCTATGGAGATTTCCTATATTGATAGCATGTTTTATACTTACAATACACTTTTGCAGATGTCATATGTCTGAACTCTCCACAGGACATGCTGAATTGTATTTAGACACAATTAAGCACAAGCATGAAACACTGAATGAGTATGTCATGTGCAGGTTTAATGAAGTGTTCTTCATCATAATAAAGAACCATAGGGGATATCCAAACAGAGCTTTCCTTTATTAATATGACATATTCATTTTACAAAGAATTAGTTAATAATCTGAATTAGAATGGCGTTCATGCTTTTGTTTTTAATTTTGTATGAAGTGAGAAAGGATTTGATCTTTTTCAGGTCCCTACTGCTTTCCATGACACCAGCAGCGAGCCCCCACCTACGTTTAGGCCAAGTATGACATGAGCTAATGTTCCTCTTTCCGCTATCTGGAGTAATTCTCCAAATAAGTCTGTGAAAAATCCAATATGAATTCTTTAAAACAATATAAGGAGACTGCACTTCAGAAAAAGAACCAGGAAATTTAGCCCTGGGAGGAGGGAGGTCTTCCTTATAATAGTTATAGAAAACAAGAAATACCTGGGGATCAAATTCCACCTCCATTAACCCAAAAGAGGTTTTAGGTTGACGTCCAATTTAACAACATGAAATGGCTGAAACTGGCAATCTCTGTGGGGTAACTACAGCTCTTAGGACACTTTAAACCAAACTGGCAATTTGAAAGCAAGTGTGTATGCTGAGCTGTACAAATAAAGTGACTAGCCTGCAGTCCTTTCAGTTTAATCAACAAAATAGAAAGAATGTTTAATCAATGCGTAATTTATAAGTAAATATTAATGTTTAATGTATATTGTTGACTACGTATAGCAGTTGCAATAATGACAGTGACATGTTGAATTGGGTGTTGTGGAAACTTTGGACCTAAAATGCCAAAGTACTGTATATATACTGTATTTGCAAGCAGTTACTAAAAAGAAAAATCAGAGGGGGATTTCTTGTGTGAACTATGTATGCACAATAGAAACTGTACATCTTCCCATGCTTTGCTCTAGCAGATCAATTGAAAAGTATAGTGCACACGATGTTGTAACATCAATATACCCAACTGAAAAAAATAGCTTATTTGCTATGATCTAAAATTCAGCAGTGCACAAAGCACATTCTAAAGAACCACACTGTGATATATCCAGTCAACCAATGACCTGCTTTTAAAATATCAGAACAATGTAATCTTTTGACTAAAATTCAACACACTTTTTCACAAAGGTAATACCAATAGAGTAACATAATATGATTTTCCTTAAAAAAGAAAACATACTTATACATGGTAGGGTTTAAAACATTAAAGGTTTTCCTCTTTAGGGTCCATAATGCCTCATAAGATAAGCTCTATATGGAAAAATTAGGATGCACATTATGAAAGATAAAAATAGGTATTTTATTGTGGCCCTAAGCTTGTAGAAAATGTTGGTATTTATCTTAGGCTTTGTTCACACATGAGTAGCTTTCCTAGGCATCTCAAAACACCTTAATGAAAGCAACAAATAGTAGCATTTGACTAAGTTTTTATACATTTTTGTACTACAATTTATGTGTATTTGTATATATTTACACACTTTAACAACAATCTACTTGCATCAGCTTGTATACCAGGGGCATAACTATGAATCATAGGGCCCCATAGCAAAATCTTTAATGCTCTTGCACACATCAATGATTAAAACTACTTTCATTTCTGGTTTCTTTAGCTATCTCAAAGGTGTTGTCCTAAAAGACACTTAGCAGTTTTTGACCAAAATTGGGAGTATAGCATAAATTTCAGTCTGTAGCAGAAGCTCAGAGAGCAACACATCTACACTGTTAAGGCAGCTAATCAAAGGCTTCTTGCTGCTCAGGGAGGGATCTGTCACTAGGAACAATCCCTGTCTAACTTCAGCTCTTCTATACTTAAAACGTCAGAATTTTGTTTTTCTGAACATCTTCCCTAATGGGGCTCCCCTCCCACCCCAGGCCCTAGAGCAGGCACATGTGATGGCTTGTCACACAACTGTTGTATACATTTAAAATTGTTGATATACATTTACATGGGTTTACATCAATTAGAGTGTGTTTCATACAAGATAAGCTGACCAAAATGCACATACTTGAAATCAAAAAGATTAAGATAAATGCAACGCATATAGAAGCATGAAGTTACTAATGTGAACAACAGCCTTTCTTAGCATTACACTTACTGGAGGTTACTGCAAATTAACACAGATGTGTACAATACTGCTTATGGGAATTACGCCTTAGGCTGGCCATACATGGTCAAATTTCGAAAGAATTTTCTTTTGAAACCTGAAATTTCGTGCTCTGTGATCTGTGCCATCATTGATTTCAAAATTCGACCAACCAGGCCTTCAATTTCACCTCCTGTTGCTACAGAAAATAATTTTCATGGCTGGGAATCTTCTTTTCTTTCCGGGAATTTTCTTTTCTGGCACATGCGCATTTCTTTTTCGACTACATTTCTCGCACGATTCTCCCATCATTGATTAGAAAATCATTCATTTTTCAAAAAATTTCCAATATGCCCAGTTACTCAAATTCGATGGCCTTACGAAAATCGGCTGTTGCCGCAGTCCACTAATGGTGTGAAATTCGAACAAAAAATCTTATATAAGATTTTCAAAAGAAAATTTTTTCAAAAGTCGACCCATGCATGGCCTGCCTTAGGTGTTTCTTTTTAAAATGTTAGTGAGTAAAAAAGCAGCTCAAGTGCAAAGTACAGCAGCCAGTATTAACCAATCAGGTATCAGGTGAGAGTACTGTAATCAGATGATGAAAAAGCAAATGCTGATTGATTGCCATTGGGTATTCAACTTTAACAATCACATAATACCATTGTAACTTGCAGCAAGCATTTGCAAAAATGTCCTCCACACAGCTGAACAGCTCTGTTGAACAGTAAGTTCCAGAGTCCATTAATATGGACATTTCTATGTCACTTTTTCACTCAGCACAAGTGTTTTCTAACATTTAAATGCACATGTTTAAAAAACACAGCTCTGTTTACTTTTACACCAAAAATGACTAAACATCTAGCTTTCTGATTATGTATCAGACACTTTCACCAGTCCTTAGGTGAACAGGTGACTATTCATTCCACTCATGAGGACAGTCTCTTTTAGGCCTAGTACACATGGGCTGAATGTCGGGCAGCATCGGCTGGTTCAATAGAAACCGGATGACATTCGTCTCGTGTGCAGCCGGTTCAACAGAAGCCGACCATTCATGCAGATTCTGTCGAAGGGGCATGACCGAAAAAGGAGTGTTCAGGCGGAAGGGTATCCCCCTGTCAGAACACAATAGAACAGCAGAGGAAATCCCTGTACTTACATTGAATAGCTAGTACAGCGGCCCTGACCTGAGCTGTCAGTTTTTTTAATTCATCCCACTGGATTGAACAAAAAAAAAATAGTAGTGTTTACCAGGCTTTACCTGAAATCACAGGCATACAGTATATGTTTGAATCACACTTTAGTGTACTCAGTCCACTGTCTTGCCACAGAGTAGAGGATTGTTGGGGACTTCTGACTTTCTCACGCTCTAACAATCATGTGATCCTTAGCACCTCTCTCTATCAGAATTACCCCAGAGATAACAATGCCAGCTGTAAGCCAAAAGTGCACCCCATACACACCAAAAAATGTATAAAAATTTATTGCTCTCACAAGATTAGAAGTTTAAAAGTGTATAAAAAAAACATGGCTGTTGACTTCCGACCCAGGTTCCGCATTTCTGACTTCATCATGGGATGAGAGGAAACCTAAAGACTAGTGTCTGATACTTAACCAGTAAGGCAGAGGTTTAGGAGGTTGTGGCATGTAGGTAAATAGGGCTGTGTCTTCAACAACAAATATGTTTGAACTTTTGCAATTACTTGTTCTAAGTAAAGGAGTGATATATATATTCTGGACCTTATAGTTCAACAGTGCTGTTCAACTCTGTGGAAAACACTTTTGCCAAACACTTAGCATTTGCAGATAACCACAAATTAGTGTGTTTTTATGTGAATGTTTTGTACTATTTGATAAAATTGGGTGTTTTTTTTATACCTAATATGGGTACCTCATACCTTGCAGATAGTTATTTCTATTTGCACTGGCAAGACATATTTTTGACGTTTCCATTTACAGCATAAACCATAAAATTCAGCCTACCAATATAGTGCCATTCCTTCTTGTATATATGCCTACTCTAATTTCACCAAAACCAATCAAACCAAAACTGGCTCTTGGACAGATGAACACCAATGAGAAAAATCTTTCCAGTCCATTCCACAACTCTTCTATCTGATGAGCATCAATAATGTACTTAATCTCCAAAACCCTTCTCAGATTTCTGAGCATTCCTAAGCCCTATAACTGTGATGACTATCTATACCCCTTCTCCCTTAAAACTTATGGCCACTCTTTCACATTCTCAGAACAATATGTTCCAACATAGCAGTTTTATTAACATACAGTTTTAATTCTGTGTTCTAACATTGACACATTCTGAGATGAGACGGGTGACATAATATAATGTTTTCTGACACAACGATATGTTCCGTCTTATAAGTTTATATGTATTACATTTCTATTTATTGCACATTGACATGTTTTATCACACAACAACGAATGCAGATTTATTTTAGTGTTCATAGTTCATTGAATTATGTCAATTAAAACAGCAGTATATATTTTATTTTCAATAAATGTATTCAGTACATTATTTTTTTGTCAGACTGACATATTTAATGTCTTCATACATCCTACAATTTGATTAAATGGCACACAATAGCTCCTGAAAATAAGCCCATTTGTGTGAATATAGCAGCCACCATCACATGACATCCCACACCCACCTGAAGAGAAGGGATTTTAATCATTTACTATCAGTATTTGGTGAAAGGTTAAAGAATTAGAACCCCGGTGAGTTTTTTTGCATCCTTTCCCTTGCTTGGAATTAGTACTCTTTATATTTGTTCTGGTGGGCATTAACACAGGGATTCTAATTTTGGTTTACAAAATGTCTAAAATGGCATTTACCTCACTTTGGAGAGATTTCTTCTCCCTTCCTGTTTTTCAACAGGACAGAAATTGAAGAGAATTATACAAAATGAGGCACAGATCACAAAAAACAAAAACTGACACCTTTTTGAACCATTTTTTATACTTTTAAAAATTAAAAAATTTGGGTTTAGCTAAACTTTAACAGACTCGTGCTGTTATTGCAATTTTGATTTCCTCCATTTGTAGGCTTCTAAAAATCGAAAAAAAAAATATTTATGTACAACCTTTTTATTTCTGTGTCTATAGTTAGTAAACTTTTCAGTCACTTTGTTTTGTCACTCTCCAGTATTAACTTCTATGTTCACGCAAGAATCCCAGATACCATTGAATATGAAAGTCTAGTCAGCTGCATCACGTAATCAACTTTTGTGTTTAAACTAACTTGCTTTTTTTCTCAATAACTTTACTAATATTTTAACTTTTTTTATATTATTCAAATGC
This sequence comes from Lithobates clamitans, assembly GCA_037952925.1. Taxonomy (NCBI): domain Eukaryota; kingdom Metazoa; phylum Chordata; class Amphibia; order Anura; family Ranidae; genus Lithobates; species Lithobates clamitans. The sequence goes on from JBBGZY010001865.1 coordinate 175,120, forward strand.
CAATGTAAAAAGTGATCATGACGCTGTATTAACCAGTTAAACATACCACTGCCATTAGCTCACTTTGCTTTGCAAAAACTTGGGCTTAGTGGCATGTTCTGTTGGGGGGTGGGCTTGTGATAATATTACTCTTTCCTGACACAAGCCATTGTGTATTTCACTATTGTAGGGGAAAAGCTCTAGGGCGGCAGATAAGGCTGTTGCCATGGTGATGAAGGAGATACCGAGACAGCCGTCTGCAGAGGAAAAGCCCCTTCTTTCTATGACATCACAGGTGGGCTGTACCCGGATTTTAAGAAACTGACACATGCAACTAGCTCTTAAAGGGAAATTAAAAATTCACTGCTTTAAAAGTGTTTTTAAAGAGAACATATGAATTCTCTGTACTAGTTATTTTCTAGCACTTGAAAACTAATAATGTTATGTCAAACAGTGACATTTAATTAGGTAAACCAAATGCACTTATGGGCACAATATGCATATGTCAGTTTTGCAGTACAGTGCTTTATTTTATTATGTATGTGATGTTTTAATGATTGTGTTGTACTGAAATAAATAACTGCTTTGCCTAGTTCAATAAGCCTTGCAGACTAAGTTGCTATGTGCTTGTGCATTGGTTTGTGTGCTTTTGTGTAAGCCTGCTTATTTCTCACATACAAAAATGTAGTGAATTCCCCCCAAAAATAATTAAACAATATTAAAAAATTATTTTTATTTAGTAATTGGATCTTGTAAAATGGGATATCACCTTTTTTTGTCCCCATGGAAACCTGGAGACTTTAAAACTCCCAAATTTCAAATGTGTGCTCTCTGACTTGAGACAAAGGAGGGGGGCTATGTGGCAGTTTTCTCCTTGTTTCATTATCTCACTACCTTTCTTTCTCATACATCCTGATATCTTCAAAGCTAGCCTTTCTTTATAGTGGCCAAGACCTGTCCAGAAAAAACAACCCCAAATGTAAATTCATTCAAAAGCCCAATTCCATAAGGAATCGGCCATTATAATTACCATCATGCTTGTTTTTTACCATGGATACAATGCTTTCCAGCACATTCTGAAAAAGAGGAACAGAACACCTAGCAACTCAACGAAACTAAAGAACAAACCGTTTCTGTACTTGCTTTATAGAACTCCAGATAGTAAGATATCTGTGAAAAAATGCCCAAAAAACGCTGTCCTCTCTAGCCCCAAAATTACACTTTTTTATTGCGAAATAAACCAAAAGCAACGGAGACAAACTTTTTCTTAACTGGAGCAGTTCCCTAGAGCAACCAATCAGCTTTTATTTATTTTTTTTTCTAAGCTGTGTGAAAATGTTGAAATCTAGAAGTACCAGTTGAGACAGAACTGGTGTGGCCATGGAAGAGAGGTACAGGCAAATATCTTGTTTTGACATACAATACTTTCAAAGCATAGGTTTACCTTTACATAAACTAAAGCAGGGTATATACAGACCGAAAAGTGGCCAATTCAGCAGGAAAAGGCCGAATTTCGGTTCGTGTGTACCGCTGTCTGTTCTAACAACCAGCTTCTGTCAAACGGTCATGTTGGAAAATCAACATTCCACCAGCTGATCTGTGTATTCTAATGGGAGGCCCTGCTGTCAGAATACAATAGCTCAGTGGAAGATATCCCTGCATAAACATTGAATGTGTTGATGCAGGGATCTGTCAGTTTTTTTTTTTTGTTCAACTCGCTGTTTGAACAAAAAAAAACTGAACGTGTATACCCTGCTTAAGTCTCAATTCCCCTCCTTTCCCCCAGCATTAAAATATTTTCTCTTTTTAGAAGCTGATTTATTCGGTTCAACATGGTTAGTTTGAAGAAACATTTCTTATGTAGGTATGCAAAGTCAAGGGGCTTAGTTACTTAGCCATGCATGTCCAATGTATATACAGATCCAAAACAATTGTTTCTCTAATTTGACAATTCAGTCAGACAGGAGCAGCTTGAGAATGAGCTTTAAGAGTCCAAAGTGGGTTAAACTAATACTGTTTTCCAGTGTTGCTCAAACTGAATGCATGCAAAAATAAAAAATGCAGAGAGGTACTCTTTATTAAGGTTAAGTGAGTACTTATTTTTAAAATATGTCATTTTTAAAACCTATTGCTGGTATAATTAATTAGAATTTAATGTATGTATAATTAAAATAGTGCCATGTGGAAAAATATAAAATAGCTCCCACAATGCAAATAAATGGAATATGATGCTTTAAATAAATCCCATGTTTCTTTAGCTTAGAGTATGAATGATTTGTTTACAAATTTAGTTGCTAGATGTTTTGACATTTTATTTGGAATATTTTAAATGCCATCTGATCTTGCAAATAAGAATTAATAAATTGATTGAACAAAACCATAAACCATTTGAACTGAAGAGTGCTGATTACTGTACACTTTGAGTTGATTTACTAAAACAATAAAGGTTATTTACTTAGGAAAGTGAATTTTCACTTTACAAAGTACATTTTCATTAAGTAAATAATGTGAAACTGTTTACTTTGAATACCTAGTCATGGACAAGGAAAGTTAGAAAAAACTGAATGTTTGCTAACACGTGACTGGATGACTGAAGTCAGCATAACCTCGCATTATAAGAGCTTGTTCATGCTAATGGTTTTGGGGTGGTAAAATCCTGAAGTTGAGATGTGTTTTTATTGCCCCCCAATTGCTACCCCTTTAACTGCAGAAGCAGAATCTGGGGGTGTACACATGCTGTAACCATGCTACTTTGTTTTATGGCTTCAGAAGCAATTATACTCCCTGTTACTTTTGGCAGATATAACTCTCACCAAATGGGACCCATTCAATTGAATGGGGCTGCTCTGCAAGCGCCCCACAACTGCATGCAATGATAAACACACTGAATGAATTCCGTGCTTAAACAGCGCTTGCTATTTTGAATGCAATCCTATATATACCGTGATAATTTAATAAACCATATGTTGTTAAAAAGTGTCAATTTGATTTGTGAAATTAAATAAATCAATGTGATATATGTAATCCTGTGACTCCACAGTGACCATGCAAGCCCAGTTTGACTCCTCCTGTCGTAAGGCAGAGAGGGTCAATAGGATCTGGTGAGTAGGGACCCAGATCCCAATTTTTTGCCTGTCTTTTTTGGAAGTCATGCACAAAAAAATGTGTGAATAGTAAGGATGTGTGCGGTCAGGACTCCTTTAACACCTGTTGAAATCGTCTACACGGGAACAAAGACAGCTTGATCAAACAACCCCCGTCCTACGTTGTTCATTGTTATCTTTTCATACTAGATCCCATCAGTGTTGGTTATAATATCTCTACACAAAGTTTGTTTTGATATATGGACTAGAACACTTCTTGTTGTATTATTTATTAGTCACAGGATTACATATATCACATTGATTTATGTAATTTTACAGATCAAATTGACACTTTTTAACAATATATGGTTTATTAAATTATCACGGTATATATAGGATTGCATTCAAAATAGCAAGCGCTGTTTAGGCACGGAATTCATTCAGTGTGTTTATCAAGCATTACTTTTTAATTATAACAGCAGCTGCCTTAGTATATAATATATAATCACATAGGTGTACTCTGTATTCAGTAGGATAATGGCAGTATGGTTGCAGCGTATGTTCAGTAACTTAATTGCCCTTACCTGGGCTAATATGAGGTCCTTTTTTAGGCATTAGAGAGCTGGCTGGTTAATGTGCTCAGTGACTGGAGGTAAAGCTAGAGGTCTTAGCACCAAGGAAATATCTGGCAACATTTCACAAGCTGCAAGCCTGCTCTGGTGAAGCCCAAGTCTTTTCTTCCCAAACACTGTTCCTTTACTTGACTATTTCCTGGCTGGTGCAGAAAGCTGCACCTCTAACACAAAAATAAGAACAAAACCCTGCCAAAAGGAGGGAGGAAGGTATTTTGTAACTGTGAGGGGAAACTTTGCAAACAGAGGGAGCATTATTTACCATAACTCATTCACAGGCAAGTGCCCGGGACAGAAGAATAAAAAGTGACAGAACCCAAAGTACCACATATTCCTGCAATTTCATATAAAGTTTCTTTGATTAAACATCTTACATCATGGTTAGCAGAAAAAAAATGGAGAAGCATATGCCTGACACAGTGACACTAGAGTCCTTCCAGTTTTTACATGCTAATAAGATGATTGCCCCAGATCCCTTTATGTTTGGTCACTGCCAATGTAATGGTCTTTTTATATAGTGAGATAGGTATTAAATTGCCAATTGAAAAATGGCCTCATCCTACAATACTTTCAATGTTAGCAATTCTCTTTTCTCGACTACTCTATTTAATCTCCCTAAACACATTTAACCTATAACCACAGAGCACAGTATTCAAATGTATACTTCCAGTGTAACAAAGAAAGCAGTGAACTGATTCTGTGTATCTTTGTTGAATACCAACCAGTATGTCAATTGTGAGCAGATATGCTCGCTGTGCCAACAGAAAGTAGACACTTTTAGCTGCTGCATAGCTAAATTTGTTGAACATAATAGGCATAATTGATGGCAGAATTCATTTTACTCCAAGTTGCCACATTCACATAACACCAGCAATATGTTAGGAGGGTCAGTGTACAATTTTTCTAAACCTTAATAATTTGTTTCACATGTAAAGGAAAACAAATTACACAACCAATAAGCTATTTAATAATTTAAACTGTATTGAATGAAATGAAGGCAGCAGTACTTTCATAAGTCACTGTGAAGTTCTGTCTGCATATATCAGGTGTATTCATGACATGTCACACAGTTGATTTAAGTGTTCTTAAGTGTCCTTCTCTCTCAGTTCATGTTTCTTGTAAAGCATAGTTCTGAATGTGAGAACACATTGGGGTTGATTTACTAAAACTGGAGAGTGCAAAATCTGGTGCAGCTCTACATAGAAACAAATCATCTTTGAAGTTTTATTGACAAAGCTTAACTGAACAAGCTAAAGTTAGAAGCTGACTGGCTACCATACATAGCTGCACCAGATTCTGAGTGCTCCAGTTTTAGTAAATCTAAATGGTCTCATTTCAAAGTAGATCAGACTACTTTGGCCATATCACTCAGAGCTAGGCCTTACTGGATAAAGTCATTGAGAAAAATGGTCAGTTTTGAGAGTTGTAGGTTTAAAGCAGAGTTCCACCCAAAAATGGAACTTCTGCTTTTCGGAATCCCCCCCCCTTCCGATGTCACATTTGGCACCTTTCAGGGGGGAGCAGATACCTGTCTAATCCAGGTATTTGCTCCCACTTTCGGTCATAGATAGCTGCAGTATCCGCGGATATCTACGCCATGTCTGGCGCCTCCTCCGTCCCCCCCGCTGTCTTCTGGGAGACACACAGGTCCCAGAAGACAGCAGGGACCAGTGGGATCGCGCAGCGCGACTTGCGCATGAGCAGTAGGGAACTAGGCTGTGAAGCCGCAAGGCATCACTTCCTGATTCCCTTACTGAAGATGGTAGCACCTCCACTTGAGAGCCGAGCGACAGATCAGCTTCGGGTGCCGACATCGCGGGCGCCCTGGACAGGTAAGTGTCCATATTTTAAAAGTCAGCAGCTGCAGTATTTGTAGCTGCTGACTTTAAAAAAAAAAAATTGGCTGAACTCCGCTTTAAGTTTCCAAACTTTCAAACAAAGGTAAAAGATGCAACTTATTATTAATTAAATATTATATTTAACCACTTACTGCAAAATCATGTACCTCTACATCATTCTGCTACAAGTCGTTGTACTGGGCAGTTGCAGGCATCAACTCGGTACCGTTTTTTAGAGCCGACAATCGGCTTTCTTGTAATAACAACCAATGTGGCTAAGCGATTGTTATTACAAGCAGCGAGAGGGTAAGTCGCCCCCCCCGCTGCCCTCTTCCTCTCCACCCAGGCTCTCCTGTCCCATTGGGAGGCCCAAGCGACCAGCTGGCACAGCCGCTGGCTGGCCGGAGACCCGAACAAAGCCAGAATCGGCTTTGATCGCCTCTTTGATCTACGACGTCACTTCTGATTTACTGGAGCCTTAAAGGCGCCAGATTTTTTTTTTAAATGTCAGTATTCAAAACAGACAAACTTGGTGTTTTGAATGCTTTTAGGTAGGGATGAGCCAAACACCCCCCGGTTCGGTTTGCACCAGAACATGCGAACAGGCAAAAAAATTTAGCGAACATGATTAAAGCCTATGGGACACAAACATGAAAACTCAAAAGTGCTAATTTTAAAGGCTTATATGCAAATTATTGCCATAAAAAATGTATGGGGACCCGGGTACTGCCCTAGGGGACATGTATCAATGAAAAAAAAGTTTTTTTCAGGAGCAGTGATTTTAATAATGCTTAAAGTGAAACAATAAAAACAAAATTTTCCTTTAAATATATTGCCTGGGGGAGGGGGGGGGTCCCCTTAGTCTGCCTGTAAAGTAGCATATCTTTTCAATGTGTTTTACAGTCCCACAGAAAAATGACATTTCTAAAGAAAAATATGTCATTTAAATTGCTCGCGGCTGTAATGTATTGTTGGCTCCCAGTAATATAGATTAAAAAAACATTGAAAAAAATGTTTTGCGATCCCCCCCCCCCCCCAGTCCATACCAGGTCCTTCGGGTCTGATATGGATATTAAGGGAAACTCCACGTCAGAATTTTTTTTTTAATTGTGTAGGGGTCCCTTTCAAAATCCATACCAGGCCCTTCAGGTCTGGTATGGATTTTAAGGGAAAACCCACGCCAAAATAAAAGGGAGCTTATTGGAATCTGGAAGCTCCCTTTAACAATGGGTTGTACCCCTACCCATTCACCAAAAAAGTGTCAAAAAAGTAAAAACGACAGGAGACAGTTTTGGAAAATCTCTTTATTAAAAAAAAAAACAAAAAAAAAGTGTCCCGCGATGTCCATCCATATTCAATCATGACACCCGGACCTGAAAAATTGAAAAAAAATTCTGCCTCGATGGGAGGCGTCCCGCCGACTGCTGTCTATTGGCTGTGACAGCTGTTATATAGGCAAGGACGTGGGGCCACCCAGTAATGTAAATTGGTGACCCCACCCCCTCTGGCATCTCATGACATCACATGACATTGCGGGACATTTTATTTTGTTTAATAAAGGAATTGTCCAAAACTGTATCCTGTCGTTTTTACTTTTTTGACATTTTTTGGTGAATGGGTAGGGGTACAATGTACCCCTACCCATTCACATAGGGGGGAATTTGGGGGCCCCCTTGTTAAAGGGGGCTTCCAGATTCTGATAAGCCCCCCGCCCGCAGACACCTACAACCACAGCCACTTGTTCGTCCCCCCCTATCCTGGCCTGCCAGGTTGCATGCTAGGTTAAGGGTCCGGTATCGACTTTTGGGTGGACCTGCATGCCATTTTTTTTTCATTTTGGCATGGGGTTCCCCTTAAAATCCATACCAGACCTGAAGGGCCTGGTATGGATTTTGGGGGGACCCCCACCGCATTTTTTTTTTAAATTTTGGCATGGGGTTCCCCTTAACCACTTCAATACACTGTGTTATATATATTACACTATGTCCACTGACTGAATATAGAGTCTAAACTGAATATCTAGACTACACTAAATGCAGAGTGTATATATATATATATATATATATATATATATATATATATATATATATATATATATATATTTACTGTATATATATGTATATATATTAGACTGTATATATATATTAAACACACTGTTTGCACGCCACCAACTAACCTGCCTGCCTAATCTAGCTCAATCAATCTCTGTCCACACACAATACACGGCCGCTATGTAAGCAGCCTTATATAGTGTGGGGAGTGGACTTAGTCCCCCTGAGCCATGATTGGCCAAAGACACCCTGCCTTTGGCCAATTGTGGCTCTCGCAGCAGATCGCGCTTTGTTTGGCCAAAGCATGAAGGTCAGGTGCATGCTTTGGTCAATCTTCAGACGTCAATGCACTGCGATCTCGCAGTGCATTATGGGGCATTCCGGGGCGCTCAGATTTGTCACATACGCCCCATATGCTCAGTTCGTTTGCAAACCAACAAACACGAGTAGGTTCATGCCTACTTTTAGGTACAAAGGTGAGATTTGGGGTTTTATAGACCCCAGATCCCTCCAAAGAAATACCTGACACATGACTATTGCTGTTACAAGTGATGTTTACATTCCTTGTGACAGCAATAAAAGTGATTTTTTTTTTTTTAAAGGGACAGCGTAAAAATAAATAAAATAAAATAAATAAAAAATTCAAAGCGCCCATCCCTCTGTGCTCATGCGCAGAAGCGAATACATACATAAGTCATGCCCACAAATGTAAACAGTGTTCAAAACATACATCTGAGGTATCGCTGCGTCGCTATGGAGATTTTTAAGTACCGTAGTTTGTCGCCATTCCACGAGTGTAGGCAATTTTTAAGGATGACATGTTAGGTATCTATTTACTCAGCATAACATCATCTTTCACATTATGCAAAATTGGGCTAACTTTACTGTTTTTTTTTTTTAATTCATGAAAGTATATTTCTTCCAAAAAAAATTGCATTTGAAAGACCGCTGCGCAAATACAGTGTGACATAAAATATTGCAATGATCCCCATTTTATTCTCTATGGTCTCTGCTAAAAAATATATATAATGTTTGGGGGTTATAAGTATTTTCTAGCAAAAATACTGATTTTAACTTGTAAGCAACAAGTGTCAGAAAAAGGCTTAGGCTTAAAGGGGTTAAACAGAGACTAAGATGGCAGCTTCCTTGGCTGTGAAGGATTTAGTTCCGCTTTAAGAACTGGTTCACACTGCAAAAAGCGCATTTGTGTATGCACGTTTTTGTACATTCCCACATATTTCTGCACAGCACATTTTTGACATCCCATTAATTTCAATGGGCTGCCAAAACACACAGGAAAGTGCAAAAAGTTTAACAGGCATCATTTTGAAAATTGTGCAGCTACAAACCACACTGCAGTACCATGCATTTTGGTAACCGTGAATGCAGCCACATTTCCTAGATGCATGGGGGTGTCATTAACAATTAATTTTACTCATGTGTTTCTGCAGTCAGTAGCGTGTTTCAGTGCGGTGTGGGAAACATGCAGAAACATGTGTTTCCCACACCCCAAATGGTGTGAACCAGCCCCAAAGCTGAACTCTTGCTAACACTTTTTGAAACGTTGCATCAACAGTTTTTGTTTTCTTTTGGGATAAAGGTTTCATAAAAATGAATAAAAGCTGAGCATTGTAAGTACCCCCGTCGGAATTGAATCATCTTTCTCAACTCTGTAACTGACATTTTTGCTGGACAGCTTGGATTGTTAATGGATGCTGAAAAATAATAGACTTATTGGCCGGATCGGGTAAAAAATTAAGGATTTGCTTCATCATTGTTTATCACCTGAGATTAGTCATTTTACTGGCCTTATGTAAAGGTTTATTATAAATCTAAAGTTGGTAAGCTGCAGTATAAAACACTTATTCTTTTTCTCTTTGATAAGCTTTAAGGTGTTGTGACTGATACTCCCACTGGTCAATTCAGGCCTATTATGGTTATAAAAAAAAATAAGGCATCACATTGAAAAATCTAGAAAAGCCATCTATTTAGTTGTAATCAGATTAGGGTGCACCTGAAGCTCTAGTTAAGCCAAGCAATAATGTAAAAGTCCTTTGTCTTTGTCCTTGCCTATTAGCTTTTTAAGAGTTCCCCCCTTAGGTTTCATGTACAGTAGTCTTGAATTCAGGTTTACAATTTCTGGAATTTACAATGGTTTCAACAAATGGCCCATGAACAAAACCCAAGAATATGTGTTCATCCCTAGCTGATCTATTCAATTTGGACAGCTTCTAGGCTGCCTTTGTGGAAAAGCATCCCATTATAAGACCACTAGTAATATACTGTAATAGGTAGAGAAGTTTATGTTTCAATACTCGGAGGAAGGACAGTCCCTCAGAAGAGGAGACCCGAGTACCTGAGTGGTGCCGGAATAAACTATAGAAGTCCCCCATACTAAATTGCTAACCAAACACCCAGTCCGCAGCCTCAGATAGATAAACTAAGAGCGCGTAGTTCGCGAATACCTATTATTCCCCCCCCTCTTTCTTCTTCTACTAACCTTCTCTCTAATCTCCATCCCCCATTTCCTGGTTCGTACTTTAGAACCGGACTGCCTTTTCTTTTATAGTCAAATTCTGTTCTGCAAGAAAATGTGAAAAAGGAAGGAGACAGGACACATGGAAGGATACTCCACAGACCTGATACACCTATCCTCATTAGATAATCACATTACAATAGAGATACATATCAAGTGATTGGGTTAGCATTTGGGATACATTTCATCTTGGGAGCCACTTCATATTTTGAGCCTCTGATATGTATCAGCTTTAATTCATGTGGCATTATATACTTTCCCCACAATGTACACACCAATATTCCAATGTAATGTTTATGTAAATGTCTATGTTGCATTGTTACGTTGCTAATCTTTATGTCTTGGTCCTTGTGGACCTGTTTCCTGAAATAAATAAAAAATTTAGAAAAAAAAAAGAAAATAGAAATTAATTTGTTAATGTATTGTATAATCATCATTCATTTCCCTTTCCCTCTTTAACATATACACAAAAAATCATATCTAGGATGTACTGGCTTTCTATTATAATCTATGAAATGGTTTACACATGCGCATGTAACTCATTGGCTCTAAGATTGCAAAGGATGCTGCTAGACCTTGGGGTTGATTTACTAAAAGCAAATCCACTTTGCACTACAAGTACACTTGGAAGTGCAGTCGCTGTAGATCTGAGGGGAAGATCTGAAATGAGGGGAAGCTCTGCTGGTTTCTATTATCCAATCATGTGCAAGCATAAATGCTGTTTTTTATGTTCTTTGCATGTCCCCCTCAGATCTACAGCGACTGCACTTCCCAGTTCATTTGCAGTGCAAAGTGGATTTGCCTTCTTGTCCAGGATAAAGTAGGGAGAACCTGGTCTTGAGGTCCAAATTTCTTTATGTGTATATACTGTATACAAGGGAGATTGGAAAGAGAATAGAGAGGGACCATTCAGTTCCACGTTAACCTCTTCCCGCCCACGCTACAGCCGAAAGACGGCTGCAACGCGGACTTACTTTACCTGGAGAGCGTCCATAGACTTCCTCCCGTGCTTGAGTGGCCTGCGCGCCCCCTGCAGGGCGCGCAGAGCACGTTCTGTGATCAGCGAGTCTATGAGACTCGGTTGATCACAGATCAGAGTAAGGGGTCATGATCGACCCCTTACTCCGAACTGTGATCAGCCAAGTCTCATAGACTCGCTGATCACAAAGCGCACCGCGCACGCCCTGCAGGGGGCACGCAGGCCGATCAAGCACAGGAGGACATCTATGGACGCCCTCCCAGCAAAGTAGATCCACGTTGCAGCCGTCTTTCGGCTATAGCGCGGACGAGAAGAGGTTAATGTGGAACTGAATTGTCCCTCTCTAGTCTCTTTCCAATTAGCAAATGACAGCTGATCATGTGATGTAAACAGAGCCAGTAATAGTGAGAAAAAAAAGCAAATCACCGGCGGCTGTGAGAGGGACATTAGTCCCAATCGCGGAGAGCCTCTGCAGAGGTTTGTATGCCCACCTGTGCCACCTACCAGTGTGCAACAGTGCCGCCTACCAGTGCCCACCAGCGCCACCTACTAGTGCCCACAGTACCATCTATCAGTGCCCACAGTGTCACCTATCAGTTCCCACAGTTCCACCTATCAGTGCCCACAGTGCCACCTATAAATGTCACCAATCAGTGCCTCATCACCAGTGCTGCTTATCAATATCACCTACCAGTGCCCATCAGTGCCACCTATCAGTGCCCATCAGTGCCACCTACCAGTGCCCATCAGTGCCACCTACCAGTGTCCATTAGTGCCACCTATCAGTACCCATCAGTGACATCTATCAGTGACCATCAGTGCCACTCATCAGTGCCACTCATCAGTGCCACCCATCAGTGCTAACCATCAGGGCCCATCAGTGCCGTCTTATCAGTGCCCATCAGTGCCGTCTTATCAGTGCCTATCAGTGTTGCCCTATCTGTGACTATCAGTGCGCCTTATCTGTGTCTATCAGCGCAGCCCATGAGTGCCCATCAGTGCCATCCATCAGTGCCACCCATCAGGGCCCATCAGTGCCATCTTATCAGTGCCTATCAGTGTCACCTTATCTGTGCCTATCAGTGTCGCCTTATCTGTGCCTATCAATGCAGGCCATCAGTGCCCATCAGTGCAGCCGATCAGTGTCCATCAGTGCAGCCCATCAGTGCCCATTAGTGCAGCCTCATCAGCGAATATCTAAGAAGGAGAAAAATTATCCGTTTGTAAAATTTTATAACAAACTATGAAACATGTTTTTTTTTTCAATTATTTCTGTCTTTTTTGTTTGTTTAGCAATAAATAAAAATCCAAGTGGTGATTAAATAGCACCAAAAGAAAGCTACATTTGTGTGAAAAAAATAATAAAAATTTAATTTGAGTACAGTGTAGCATGACCGCGCAATTGTCATTCAAAGTGTGACAGCGCTGAAGGCTAAAAATTGGTCTGGACGAGAGGAGGGTTTAAGTGCCCAGTAAGCAAGAGGTTAAAGAAATAATTACATGGATGCAAGCTAAATTGCATTTAGTTGTGCTGCTTTTATGTTTGTATTTCAGAATTTTCCACATTTATTTTACTTAATAATATTGATAAATACATGCACTGAACTGGAATCCTCATTATGCAATATATGTGCCAAGCCCATTTCTTAATGGTAAAGTAGGTGGTAAAATGTAGAAATTCTGTCCACTTAGAGTGTATGACTTCAAAAACAATGTGCAAACCCTAATGCCGTGTACACACGGTCGGACTTTCCGACGTAAAATGTGCGATCAGAGCTTGTTGTCGGAAATTCCGACCGTGTGTAGGCTCCATCGGACAGTTTCCATCGGAATTTCGTCGCACAAAATTTGAGATCTGGTTCTCAAATTTTCCGACAACAAAATCTGTTCGCGTAAATTCTGATTGTGTGTACACAATTCCGACGCACAGTTCCACGCATGCTCAGAATCAAGCAGAAGAGCCGCACTGGCTATTGAACTTCATTTTTCTCGGCTTGTCGTAAGTGTTTCCGACAACATTTGTATGACCGTGTGTATGCAAGACAAGTTTGACCCAACATCCGTCGGAAAAAAAAACATGGATTTTGTTGTCGGAAGGTCCGATCGTGTGTACGGGGCATTACTCTATTTTATTCAATTCTGTGTGGTGAGTTCTCCAGCATTAAAGAAAAGTTCTACTTTTACCAAAAAATATAAATAATTACTTCACAAGCCATTTTCTAGTTTCATGATATTAAAAATTACCCCTCAGTTTGCAGCATCTATAATTTTCAAAGAACAGGTGAAAAAAATTTTCAAATGTCACTGTTTCTCTCATATGTCTGCATCTGCATACACGATACGCACCAAATGTCAAACATCCCAGGCAAAAGAATTTTATGCTTTTGAGATTTTTTATAAATAGTCTGTAAAGCCTCGTACACATGATCATATTTTCGGATGACCGTTTCCGTGTTTTGTTGCATGCTAATCTCATGTCGAAAGTGAAGAGGTTACTCACCACACGAAAATTCTCGTACGACAGAATTCAACTTCAGAAGTGACGTCATGTGTTGAATAGTTTTATATGTATTCTTTCTTTTCTAGTCTTGCTTACGATTTTTTCAGACGAAAACTGTACTAATCAACCTCCCTGGCGGTACGATTATTTCAGATTTTTGATGCTGAAAGCGGTACAATTATTTTGCACGGAAATTTGGCGTTTTATATTGTAGGCCTGTAATTCTTAGGAATAACTCACCTAAATCTGTCCAAACAAGAGTCTAGAAGACATCTCGGGTATGATAAAGTTTGAAAAACGAAATAAAAAATTAAAATATAATAAATAACTATAAATAATTATAACCAATAATAATATAATAATAATAAAAATTATTCAATAATGTAATCAAATCAAAAACACTGAAATTTGCTCAGTTGCAGAATCGTCGCTGTCATTACTTTCAGTGTTTGATGACAAATTTCCCCACAAATCACTATCGCTCAATTCTGCAAGTGATTCTAATTTATTATCACTGTTTTCTAGCTGGTCTAAAAGCACTTTTGACGTAAACGGACATTTTTTGGTTGCCATGGACAATCTCCAGTTTCCTGGCAGAAAAAATAGTGTTTTTAATATAAAACTGCATGCAGGACACTGGACAGACCACTAGGGAGAAAGGGGATGTGTAATTATTTGATACAGTACTTTAATCTGTAAGATTACAGTATACTGTATTTATACTGTGTTTTTTATTTTTTGAATTTGGCGCCAAACTCCGTCCCCGTGCGTCGCAATGCTCGCAGGGAACGGAGCTCGGCACTGTGAATGGAGCGAGACACGGCGGCTCGCAGGATCCAGGGGACAAGGTAAGTAACTTCTACATGGATCCTGCGATGCGATCCCATGTCTGGCTCAGGGTTACCGCTTTTGGTACTGAAATTCCACCCCGAGCCAGACTTGGGAATACCGCCAGGGGGGTTAAACGAAAATCACACGTATGACAAAAATTTTATAGTCTGCACATCCAGCTTTTGTCTGGCGAAAAATCGGAATCAGCTGCCGAAAGCACTATACTAACGATCCGAATTTCGACAGATCATTTGTCGGACAAAATTTTACTTCCGAATTTTGTATCGTGTGTACGGGCCTTAAGGCCTGTCCTCTAAGGCTAGGATCATACAATTGTGTATCTGCAAAGCACACTACTGCACTATGCATGCTTTAGTGTGTTGCGGTGCCATTCATTTTGAATGACACCCCAACAAAGAAAGACAAAGCATCTGCACTGCAACACAAGGCAAAATACTAATACTAAAAAGAGTCCTATGTGGTTTTTTGCCCTGCTGGGGTTTGTTGACAAAATGAACAGGCTGCCTTAATGCAATACACAATAACATACATTAACAAGTATTCATTAATCACTTCAGTACAGGGCATTTTCACCCCCTTCCTGCCCAGGCCAATTTTCAGTTTTCAGCACCGTCGAATTTTGAATGACAATTGCGCAGTCATGCAACACTGTACTCAAATTAATTTTTAACGTTCTTTTACCCACAAATAGCGTTTTCTTTTGGTGGTATTTGATCACCTCTGTGGTTTTTATTTCTTGCGCTATAAACACAATCCCAATTTAAAAAAAACAAAAACAAATATTTTCCTCAGTTTAGGCCAATGTGTATTCTTCTACATATTTTTGGTAAAAAAAAATTGCAATAAGCATATATTGACTGGTTTGCACAAAAGTTATAGCATCTACAAAATAGGGGATAGATTTATGGCATTTTTTATTTTTTACTAGTAATGGCGGCAATCTGCGATTTTTATCATGACTGTGACATTGCGGCGGACATATCCAACACTTTTGACACTATCTTGGGACCATTCAAATTTATACAGCGATCAGTGCTATTACTGTATAAATGTCACTGGCAGGGAAGGGGTCAACACTAGGGGGCGATCAAGGGTTTAAATGTGTTACCTAGGGAGTGATCATAACTGTAGGAGGAAGAGACTCACAAGGGGAGGAGACCGATCCATGTTCTTCTGTACTGGGAACACACGATCGGTCTCCTCTCCCCTGACAGGATGTGGATCTGTGTGTTTACACACACAGATCCACATCCCTGCTCTGTATTACCAGCAATCACGGGTGCCCGGCGAACATCGTGGCCACCAGGCACAGGCATCGGCTCCCAAGTTTTGCTGCGCGCCCCCTAGATGGCTGGGAAGCAAAGGATGTCATATGATGCCCGCTCAGGATGGGACGTCATTTGACTATGTATGGGGAAAGAAGTGGTTAATGTACCTTGAAAGTGTGAACCCAGTATAAAGGATGGCAGACACTACAGCTGTCCTCATTGCAATACTGACCTTGCTCAGGTGATTATAATGAATATAGGGTGCGCTCACACTAGCATATTTAACTAGTCCCGGGCATGGTTCAGCATGTTGGGCTAGTTTGTTTGCCCCTGGGAAAACTTCTTTGCAAATCAGTCTGAGTGCACACCAGCTGGGGAGAGGGGAGAATCAAACTCCTACTTGGTTCAGTTTACCTGGCCCAAATGTGAGTGCACCCTTAGTAATTAGTTTAAATGAGAACATTTTCTTTAAGGATGGCTCCACACTGGTGTGCAGAGCGGCTCACAGCAGGGGTCCGGTGTGTCCCTATTCTCCATTTCAAGGATGAATCAGGCCCAAATTTTTGGCTGGATTCAGACCTGAAAAAGACCAGAAGACACACAGGACTTCTCTGAAAACTGCTCCGCAGCCGCCCCCGGAGATGTGTGAACCGGCTCCATTGAGAGCTGGTCACAATCTCCTGACATGCGAATTGGATGCGGAGAAACCCATATCCAATTGGCACTAGTGTGCATCCAGCCTAAACCAGAGAAAGATAAGGATCTGAAAAAAGGTTTCCTAAAACAATTTATTTTTCTCAAAACAGCTGGATCTACATTTTAATTGTTTAAATCATATATTAAAGTGGCAGTTGAAGCCACAGATGATGACGTTCTTATTTACACTACTTACTTACAATGGCACAAATGTCAGTGCAGTTATGAACCTTTGGATGTCATCTGCCATCTGTTGTTAAGTGATAGGAGTGTAGACATTCTCTTGTTTCACAAGTTAATAAAGCTGCTTGTAATTCCTCCTTTGTAAAACATTCATGAACTGCCAGCAGTAATGCTCTGGTAAATTGCCTTTTCATTTTTATTTTCATTTCTCAGATGAAAAAGATGTGTGTGTTCTGCTGTCTCAGCCACTAGGGTTTCTGAAAACGCTTGACAAGTTGTGCATTTGTTATGATACCACATATGGGTGTATGCTGTGAAGGTCATATATTACAGTGTAATTATTTTTCTATGTTACATAGAGCTAGTCTTTAAATAACCCTAGCAAAAACAATATGTGATATTAATGAGTATTTTCAACTAAACGACTAAGAAAACAAAATATCATTCTTTTCCTTCTACCCTAATATTCTAAGCTTAAAATAAGATAAAGATAACAGATCATGCACAAGCATTTTTTTTCCTTTAGAGATTTATTCTGCATTCTAGTTTTGCTTTGTTTTGGTTATTTTGTGCATAGTATTTATGCATTATTTCTGCCCAGGCCATTTTCATTATATACATAGTGAGCAGCCTAGTAAGGATTTTAGTAGATTCCATGAAAAAAAATGAATAGGATCAAAAGAACAATATAAACAAAAGTGAATAGTATAGTAATAGGCAAATGATCTGATATTCATACATATAATGGAAATGTCTGATGATTCTGCAGCTATACAGGTCTTGCTTTGTATTTTATTTTAGCTAAGCTAAACTTAAAGTGGTTGTTAAGCCATGCTAACTTTTATACACCATAAGCACTGCCTCCTATTGCAGTACCCCCCTCTGTGTGTGATTTATAAAAATAAATGCTATAAATACCTCATTTCACTGCCGAGATTGCGATCACATGACTGGCTAGCTTTCTCCTTTCCTCCTCTGAGAGATACAGTGGGCAGGGCTGAGATTCCTCTGCTGATGTCAGTCTGGAGTGGAGGAGGGAGAGCTGGCTGGTCATGTGATCGCAATCTCAGCTTTTAAATGAGGTATTTACAGCATTTATATTTATAAATCATTTACAGAGGGGGACACTGCAATAGGAGGCAGTGCTCATGGTGTGTACAGGTTAGTGTTATGAGAACAGCAGGAGGGGTGACGGGCAGCTCACACACAGACAGAGAGGAGAGGAGGACACAGGAGCAGAGAGGAGAGCAGATAGCAGGCTGCTGATGACAGAGGCACATAAACTGACCACGGTGTCTGGTCTCAGCAGCCATGATACACCGTGGTCAGTTTACAGAGGGGTGGGGAGAAACTGGCAGGATAAGCCAGGTTTTTTAGGTGTCACAGGGGGCCAAATGACACAGGACAAGCACTGTGTCATTTAACATGTTTTAAAGGAGCAGAATCTATTTTTTTTTGGGGGGGGGGTTAACAAATGCTTTAACTAAGCACTCATTTTGGCCTCTTGCACACAGGAGTAAAAAATGCTTAAATGGAAGGCATTATTGTCTATGGAACATTGCACAGCTGAGTAAAGATCAGTAATACAGCGTTGAGTACACATCAGTAAAACAAAAAAATAACAATTTTAATTTGAGTGCAGTGATTTACTCAAATACGCGCGTTTACTCATCTGTAAGCATGTTTATGTGCGTATAAATGAGTATATTGCAATACTGGCAACGAAGAAGAATTTTACTAGTCTAAACCCATCCATATGCTTACGCACTTTTCCTCGCCTATAATGAACATTTTTCATAGTTTTTGGCCCTTTGCACACAGGCGTCACAAGCCCCTGAGTACACATCAATAAATGATGATGCATGTGTGCAAGGGGCCTTAGTCTGCATACATAGGTACATTAACAGATTGTTGCTGGCTGTTATTTAGGCCTCATGTACACTGCAGCTGGTAAACATAAGTTTAGGAGCATTTGTGCTTTTTTTCAGCTGCTCCTGAACTGTCCTCATTGTTATCCTATGGGTACATGTACACTCAGGCGTTTATAGTAGTTTATAAGCAAATGAGGTTAGAAGCATTTATTTGAAAGCAAAGTGAGGCAGCGAAAAAACAGTTTCACCTATAAAAAGACTCTATAAACATATAATAAAAACTAATATACAGTACCCCCAAAATACATGAAAACCCAAATGAATATATCCTGAAACAAAAGCCCACTTTGTTTAAGGGAAGTCGTGCTATGAAAAAAGCAGTTTAAGCTAAAATAAGTGCCTTATCAACATAAATATTAAACAATACACCCCCAAAATAAGGAAAAAAAAACAAATTTCCCCCTCTGTAACAAAAGCCCTACAGCAAAATAAACGTTTGCTGGGACAGCAGGTAAAAGTAACAACTGGGTCCAGCGATTTAAACTCAAGCATACATGTCTTCCTGGATTTTCAATGCTTCCTAGATCGTAATATGATTCCTCTTCTTTCTCAACTTAAATCTAAATGTGAGATTTGGTTTGCTCTTCCCCTTTCTTTGGTAGGAAGGGTAAATTTCACCCATGTGTTAAAACGGACACTGATCTGGATTCCCTTACGTATATTTTGTACTATAGACTCCATCTTCACATCCATCATGTGAGCAGGTAAATCACCTAGATTAGCGATTGTTAAACTACAACTCCACATAAACAAAGCCAGTTTGGCACTGCCTAACCTGTAATATTACTATTTGGTGTCTTAGTTACTGTACATTGGTGGCTTGTCCTCCCTGCCCACCCTGGACTTGGAGGAGACTATAGTTGTTTCCCCGCAACTGTTTCAAACTTTCATACAAACTTTAATACACAGTGGAAGCAGATCTGCCCTGGCTTGGACCTAAACCATGAGAATGGCAGTGAGGGCTTGGTTTATGATACTTAAATGGTCTTTTTCTCCTAATATCCCACTTTGGGTCAATCCCATCCTCCCTCATATCCCTCATCTTTCTACTTGGACCCTCTGATTTGGAAAAGAGTAGGTATTAACACTTTGAGGCATATTTTCCTATGACTGAAAGAAATGCTTGCCCTTCCCAACTGGTATTTGTTCAGATGTCTACAATTGTGTCATATTCACTCATAAAGTTGCGCTAATAATAAAATGTTATTGGACAACAAAAACCTGCACCATCCATCACCAGAAATGTGTGGTCTTAAGTATGAGCCTCCACCTTATAATATGCTTGCTTACCGACTCCAATTGACCCCCCTATTATGGGGGGTGTCAAACTCACTTGTGGCTAATAAACCCTCCTGGGGCCTCTAACCATCCGGGGGGACCATGAGATAAGAATAGGAAAACCACCACTTTAAGGAGACTCGATTGTGGAAGAACCCCAAGAAAAATAAAACTTGCCATAGCATAAAATCCTTTTGACATTTAATTGAATAAAAAGATTGCACTTACCTCATAAACTTTAATAACACGCATGTAATCAACAAGCTGGCTGGCTCCAAACAGCAGCCCGTTCTTCTGGAAATTCCACAAGCAGTGATGTCAGCACGTCGCTCCACCCCATGCACTTTGTCACAAGCTGACGTCATCCTGGGGCACGATCGAATCTCCTTAAAGTGGCGGTTTTCCTGTTCTTATCTCCTGGTCACCCTGGATGGATAGAGGCCCCAGGAGGGTTTATTAGCCACAAGTGATATTGACCCTCCATAATAGGGGGTCAATTGGAGTCGGTAAGCAAGCACTTTATAAGGTGGAGGCTCATACATTTCACAAGATCACACATTTCTGGTGATGGATTGTGCATATATTGTTTGAAGAATTTTTGTCACTATTTGGACTGTTTTTTTGTTATTCTATAAAATGTTATTATTAGCACAACTTTATGAGTGAATATTGTTGTTACTGTGTGTGTCTCACAGGATAGTTGCTGCTATAAGTGTTTCCATTGAATGCCACAGTTTTCTTCTACTTTTGATACAATTGTGTCATGCAGTTAGGACCCGATTCCCCCAATATCCTCCAACAGACTTTGTTAGACTCTCTTTTAATGGTCTCTGATCTTGACAAGCCCCTTTCTTTAACATACACCTTCTTCATAACTCATCTGTGGGCTGTGACCTCTGTATTGTTCCAGAAGTGGAAACTGATATTTCTACCCTCTCTGGAGAGGAGTGGGAAGATGTATGATACTTGAGCTGTGATACTTTTATTTTCAGCTATAGTTGTGCTGTTTTTTTTTTTTATTCTGTTGTTTTTTGGGTTTTTTTTGTTATATTACGGCCATAGCTGAAGGCACATTTCATAGTACTTTTTTTTTTTTTTTTTAAACTTTCAATCAATTTTTTTTTACTGTTTAAACTACTGACTTCAAATCAACCATAAAATTAAATTAAATTAAAAAAAGAGCCCCAAAATAGAAAAAAAAGGAGCAGCAAAAAGATGGTTGACTGCCCAGAGAGCTAGTAATTAGCATCAATGTACAGTTTCCTAACTCACCCTAATCACCCCCTATGCAGTTTGTCAGCTTTTCCTATCCTTTCGCTACCTCACCTTGTAATACACTGACCCTATGGCTGCTCTGTGCCCCCACTTATATAGTGGAGGGGCTGGCTGATCCAAAAGCCCCTTTATTTGTTCTTCGAAGTTTGCTGGTTATAATTTAAAGGACATGTAGTGTACTATAATTTAAAAAAAAAAAATCTCCCAGGCAAATCTGCCCAAAAATTTACCAGGAGTGTGAATGTTAAACTAATGGTAGCTTCAAACCAGAACCTCATCTCTAAATATAATCAATAAATAATTTTGCTGCTTGCAAACAAAATATTAAAAATGGAAACAAATAGTTATTTATTATAACAATTAAATGAGATGCTTTATATATAGAGACTATTATGTACTACAGATTTAAATCAGTTTGCAGCTTAGATGTGATAGCTGTATTAGTTTCACTTTTTTAGACTTTCTTTCTTATATTTTCATCTGGTGATCTAGCCAGAAAGTATGTTGTTTTTCACAAGTTCAATCTCTCCAGCAGAATGTATCAGTTTACATGGATAAGACAAACCACTTAACATTTGACAGGGGTGATTAAAACGAGCAGCTTTTATTTATTCATGGAAACCCTTTATCCCAAAAGAAAAAAACCTGTTTACTGTAACTGATTATAGAGCGTGAACAGGAGTTTGGTTTCAATTTCTTAGTGTAAATAAACCTGCTAATACATTTAACACCCCCCCTCAGATGGACAATGCTGCTGTGCTTCCTATGCTCATTTCTCCAGAATTGTGTTTCACTAATACAGGAGGTATGTTACTGGCCAGATCACCAGGTAAAAAACAGAGGGAAAAAGACAAAGAAAAGAAAACTAATGCAGCCACCACATCTAACGACTGGTAATATAATGCATTTTCGGTTGTTGCTAATACCACTTTAATTGTTTGCATGCATAGATACTTATTGTCATGCAGTATTTGGTATCACGCCAAGGTAGATAACTAAGTAATTGAATCAAACTTTTTTCACCTAGGCATTTCTAAAGAGTTATGGATAAATTTATGCTGCCAAAAGAATGGTAAACTGTTAAATTGTGGCAAGATTACTGTGAGCATAAACTGCATGATAATTTAATGAACTAGACCTTTACTCCCACACAGACGTTCTCCTCCAAGGGCTTAGAGCTGAGTCTTTTAAAAATCATGCTGTTCATTCATGTTAGCACAGACAAAAAGTAAATGTACAGGGCCGGTGATTTTAATTCTAAAAGGTGTTTCAGTACAACATTTTACAATCAGTCGTTGTGATGTGCATTACAAAAGAAAAATCATGTGCTATTTTTACCCTGTGATACTTGTTGCTAAATATGTACAGAATGCAAGCTATATATTCCATTAATAAATATTTCTTTCACCCATTATAGTTTTTTTTTTACTAAGCAGAGATTAGATTTAGATTGCAAGCTCTTAGAAACAAGCCCCATCTAACCTTTGTCTTGAATCAAATTACCTGTACTGTCTCCCTTTTTTAATAAAGCACTGTGCAAACTGTTGGTGCTGTAAAATACATTCCTAATAATAATAATTATTATCATTATTAGTATAAATAATGGCTAAGTTCACCTTTAGAGCCCTTTCACACTGTGGTGGGGGGCGGCGTCGGCGGTAAAATGCCGCTATTATTAGCGGCGTTTTACCGTCGGTATGTGGCCCCTGGCGGGGCGGTTTTACCCCCCGCTAGCAGCCGAGAAAGGGTTAAATACCACCGCAAAGCGCCTCTGCAGAGGCGCTTTGCCGGCGGTATAGCCGCGCCGTCCCATTGATTTCAATGGGCAGGAGCGGTAAAGGAGCGGTATACACTCCGCTCCTTCACCGCTCCGAAGATGCTGCTAGCAGGACTTTTTTTACCGTCCTGCCAGCGCATCACTCCAGTGCGAAAGCCCTCGGGGCTTTCACACTGGAATGAAAGCAGCAGCACTTTCGGGTCGGTTTGCAGGCAGTATTATTAGCGCAATAGCGCCTGCAAACCGCCCCAGTGTGAAAGGGCTCTTAGGGAAAAATAATAAATACACATATTTTGCAGGGAAAAAAATGTGCTTTTATAATTCTTCCCCACAGAAGATTGCTAAGCATTTTACCCACGATCAGTGGACTGCGGGTGCAGTGTCAGGCTCCTGCAGACACATCTTCCAGCTTTCTGCCCATACTGCCGTACAGGCTTTCAGTTAAAAAGCTCTAGGAAGTGTCAGTGGACTATGTGTGCACTGATCGGTGCACTTATAGCCCACTGAGAACTACAAGTTCGTCTGCCGTGGTGGAAAACAGGACCTGTAGTTTATTCATTTACAGGTCACTGTGCATGAATGATGTGGCCTTGTGGTCACACCGATTTCAAATGTGACAGTGGCTGCAGGGGAGAGATTATGCTTGTTCAGCCCGTGGCCTGTACTATAATATTTTAAAGGTTCCTCCATCCATGCTAAACAGCACAGATTGATAAATCTCATGCTGCCACCGGTTATCAAAATACCCAATCAGCAGCTGAAACTGATTGATTTTTCAATTGAAGCATGCTGACTGGGAGGGAGCTGACAGGATCACCCTTGGAGCGAATTTCAGCCAGTTGATCATGAGCCGACGGCAATTTGCTCTTTGTATGGCCAGCTTTACTGTTCAACTTAGTGAAGAGGGGACAGGGGATGGAGCAGGAAGGGGGGGCTGTTGCCAGTTTATTAGCCAAGGCATAATAGTGATCAGGCTAGGTTTACTTACTCGCCCAACTGACTGTTTCTCCCAACTGCAAGCGAAATAACTCAAAAGGCCACGCACAGGCATGAGATGGTCACCTGCTATAGCTAAATAATATATTGCAGCTTGCCAATCCTTGAATGTGACTGACACATTTGTTTTTTTTGCTTTATTTTTTTCCCAGTGATCTTGCCAGTAATATGGTCCCTGTTCTAGGCTGACAATGTTTACGCACTTACTGTATATATAGAGGAGCAACACTGTCACCCTAGAACAGGGGTCTCCAAACTTTCTAAACAAGGGGGCCAGTTTACTGTCCTTCAAACTTTAGGGGGAGAAAATGTCCTGGCATTGGTGGGAGTAAACAATGCTCCATGATTGATATCAGTGGGAGGAACAA
The DNA here is from genome assembly GCA_037952925.1 of Lithobates clamitans. Lineage (NCBI taxonomy): Eukaryota > Metazoa > Chordata > Amphibia > Anura > Ranidae > Lithobates > Lithobates clamitans. Next base: position 199,342 of record JBBGZY010001865.1, read on the forward strand.
TGCCCCATCATTTGGTGTCAGTGGGAGGAATACTGCCCCATCATTGGTGTCAATGGGAGGATTAGTGCCCCATCATTGGTGTCAATGGGAGGATTAGTGCCCCATCATTGGTGTCAATGGGAGGAATAGTGTGCCATCATTGGTGTCAATGGGAGGAATAGTGTCCCATCATTGGCGTTAGTAGAAGGAATAGTACCCCATTGTTGGTGTTAGTGGCAAAAACCTTGACAGCAACAGTGGGGGGAATAATCCCGAAGACCCAGTTAAGGCAAACAAAGGGCCGCATCTGGCCCCTGGGCTGCAGTTTGCAGACAACTGCCCTAGAACATATCTACAGAACCCCTCTTCTTTCTTCCATAACAAAGAGGGAGGTGTTCTGCAGCCCACAGAGATAGCTGACAACAATGTAACTGATAAAAGTGCAGCACAGGCAGAGGGCAAAAAAAAAAATCAACTCACAAGATTTCAAGATCAGTAGATTTTTTTAAACAGATAAAATCAAATGCTTTCAGTAGTATATTTAACAGACCAAAAGGAAGAAAATAAGAAAAGTTAATTGTTAGGGTTTATGCACACTTTAACCACCTCAATACCATGCACTTACACCCCCTTCCTGCCCAGACCAATTTTCAGCTTTCAGCACTCTCACAGTTTGAATGACAATTACTCAGTCATGCAACACTGTACCCATATAAAACTTGCTTCCTTTTTTTCACACAAATAGAGCTTTCTTTGTTTCATAAAATTTTGCTAATTAGTAATTTTTCTTCATAAATTTTGAAAGAAATTTATACTGCTACATATCTTTGGTAAAAATAACCCAAATTAGTGTATATTACTTGGTCTTTGTGAAAGTTATAGAGTCTACAAACTATGGTGCCAATCACTGAAAATTGATCACATCTTATCAGGCCTTCAGTACATCAGGTGAATCTCATTTCTTGAGACACTAACAAGTCAGGAAATTAAAATACCCCCCAAATGACCCCTTTTAAGAAAGTAGACATTCCAAGGTATTAAGTAAGTAGCATGTGAGTTTTTTTAAGTTGTAATTTTTTCCCACAATTCTTTGCAAAATTAAGATTTTTTATTTTTTACAAAATTATTAGGTTATTTCTCACACACAGCATATGCATACAACAAATTACACCCCAAAATACATTCTGCTACTCTTTCTGAGTATGGCGATACCACATGTGTGAGACTTTTACACAGCCTGGCCACATATAAAGGACCAACATTGAAATAGCACCTTCAGGCGTTCTACGAGCATAAATGACACATCTCATTTCTCAACCACCTATTACACTTTTGAAGGCCCTGGAGCACCAGGACAATGGAATTGCCCACAAAATGACCCTATTTTGGAAAGCAAACACCCCAACGTATAATTTATGAGGCATAATGAGTCTTTTGAATGGTTCATTTTTTTTTTAGAAGTTTTTGGAAAATGTAGAAAAAAAAAGGAAAACGCTTTTTTTTTTTTACACAAAGTTGTCAACTTATAAGATATTTCTAACACATAGCATGTATATAGCAAAAATGACACCCCAAAATACATTCTGCTACTCTTCCAGTATGGCGATACCACATGTGTGAGACTTTTACACAGCCTGGCCACATACAGAGGACCAACATTGAAGTAGTACCTTCAGGCATTCTATGAGCATAAATTACACATCTCATTTCATTCCTACCTATCACACTTTTGAAGGTCCTTGAGCAACAGGACAATGGAATTACCCACAAAATGACCCCATTTTGGAAACAAACACACCAATGTAAATTCTATGAGGCATGGGCTGCAAATACGTACTCGGGTACTCAGATGGGCTGGAGACAGGTACTCGGGTAACTTGATGAGCTGCAGACAGGTACTCGGGTACTCTGATGGGCTAGTGACAGGTACTCGGTTACTCTGATGGGATGGTGACAGGTACTCTGTTACTCTGATGGCCTGGTGACAGGTACTCGGGTACTCCGATGAACTGTGGCAGGTACTCATATAGATTGACAGGTACTCAGATGAACTGTGACGGTACTCAGGTACTCATATGGACTGTGACAGGTACTCAGGTACTCGGGTACTCCGATGAACTGTGACAGGAACTCAGGTACTCAAATGGACTGTGACAGGTACTCGGGTACTCAGATGCACTGTGACAGGTACTCGGGTAATCTGATGGACTGTGACAGGTACTTGGGTACTCTGATGGACTGTGACAGGTACTCGGGTACTCAGATGAACTGTGACAGGTACTCATATGGATTGACAGGTACTCAGATGAACTGTGACAGGTACTTTGATGGGTGGTGACAGGTACTTTGATGGGTGGTGACAGGTCCTCTTTATTGGAGGGGCAATTAGTTTGATTGGTGTACACTGTAAGCGGTAACGAGACGTTACCGCAATCTCCTTCTCACACACGATCGGTGTGTGAGAAGGAGAACCCGGTAACATCTTGTTACCGCGGTTTGTTGACATTTAGTGATCAGCTGTGAAAGGATCACAGCGGATCACGTAGTAAATAGCCACCGGCCAATGGCTGTTTACCAGTGTCGGTGATGAGCAGTGTTCCCAGGAACACGCCGCCACCGACGTGCACGCGCAGCGTGCTCGAAATCGTATGCATGCACCGTGCAAAGTGGGGCGGTACCACCTGTGATCAGCCGTGACTTCATCACGGCCGATCACATGGTAAACAGCCATGCCCAATTGCTGTTCACCCCCTTCGGTGGCGAGCGGTGTCTCCGTGACACGCCGCCACCGAAGGAACAGGGATGCGCTTACACGATCCCGCGCATTCCCTGTTTAAATGGAGGGCCGTCATATGATGCCCTCCCAGAATGAGAGCCGTGCTGCCTGGCCTCCCCCCTTTTATTATAAGCACAGGGAGAGAGGCAGATCTTGGATATGTTAACTGTTTTCCTCCTGGCTGGGGTAGCAGCTGTCTCACTAACCAGCATTTCAACCTGCTTACAAGTTATTTACATGATATAAGTTTAAATTATAGTCTTCCTTTAACAGAAAACAGTTCTGCGTTTTAAAGCCTTTCTTGTTTCCTATGTCAGTGATACCTTTGTTTTCCATGCCCTCTCTTCTCGATGATGATGCATATTGATTTGCAGTGGATTTCTTTGACATTGCTATAGAGAAACAACACTATATCTTGCCATCTCTACAGTGTTTCTTCTACTGACCAACTGTTAGCTATCCCTGAGACCCCCATTACCCATCCACCCTGGCATATTTCTTCATGAGGTAAATTGTTGTTTTGATACAACAACTGGATGTCCTGTTTAGAAAGTATCATCAGTTTTAAAAATAAAACCCCATAATAAGGACACATATGGTTATTTTTGAATTGAATCTTGTAAATCATCAATGATTAAACTGTATGTAAAGCCATAATCTATATTATGCATTATTCATCATTGTATACAGTTTCTTTAAAGTAGTATTAAATCCTCACTTTTTTTAGCCTAATGCCGCGTTCACACGATCGGACTTTACGTCATACTTGGTCCGGCGAACCTGAGTCCGTCGGACAATTCGATCGTGTGTGGGCTCCAGCGGTCTTTTTTTTCTCAAAAGTTTGACGGACTTAGATTTGAAACATGTTTCAAATCTGTCTAATGGACTCGAGTCCGGTCGAAAAGTCCGCTCGTCTGTATGCTAGTCCGACGGACAAAAACCAACGCAAGGGCAGCTATTGGCTACTGGCTATGCCTTGTTTTAGTCCGGTCGTATGTCATCACGTACAAATCCGTCGGACTTTGGTGTGATCGTGTGTAGGCAAGTCCGTTCATTCGGAAAGTCCGTTGTAAAGTCCGCTTGTTTGTACGCGGCATTACACATTGAGCACAATTAAAACAAAAACCCCAGCCAACTATTGGTTAAAATTCTTACTCTAGCACTTGCGGTTTACAACTTTTAGTGCTGCTGGCTCCTGCTCTTTCAGTGCTGCTTCCCTGATCTTCCGTTCTCCACAGAGAAGAGTTAATAGGGTACAGTACAGTCTAGAGTCAGTTTGTCAGCTTGGAGAAAGGAGGAGTAGGGCAGTTCCTTGCCATTCTAAGCTATGGGGCTGTGTGTTTCTATAAATGCACACAATGTAGAGAGACACAGCTCTAGTACCTGAAGGGTGGCTCCATAGGATGAGAAATGAGCCACCCTGAAACAGGAAACCTCAGGCAGCAGTCATGGCACCAGCTTAAACAGAAACATAGGCAAAGGTTAAAAGATAAGGAAACTGCAAACCCCCAGTAAGTGTTTAAATCAGTTAACTACAGGCTCTCTTATAAAGGTGCAAACAAGCACCAAAATTCAGAAACGATGTGATGCAAAGGCCTTCCTTAACCTACCCTGACTGAGCCAAATGCTCCTTCATTTGTGTCTCATGTAGTCCCTCTTACAGATACTGCAGCCTACCCTAGGAGGGTTTTAGCAACAGAGGCAGGGCTGTCAATCCACTAAGCCACAGGATAATGTGTGGCCAGGTGCTGATTGACATGTTACAGGCTTGTGAATTAGCAATGACAATGCTTATTGCTACACCCTCTACATTTTTTTATTTGATCCCACATAGTACAAGCAGTAACAGCCTACATGAAGTGGCAACTTTGCTCTGAATTCAGGAGCAGTGACAAATCACCATGTAATTCTACTGTTATTGTAGTACAAACGGTTCTAAAAAAACATATTAATTATCATGTTGGTTGACTTGTATTACAAATTACTCATGAGCAGCACCTAGTATAATAATGTTTGTAGGTTTACTTCTGAAATATTATGGTCCTACTAATGTAGGCAGTGAGAAATTAATATCAAGTAGTAAACAGTGACACAATGGAACTAATGTATTTAATGAGAAAGTACACGGGAAGAAACATTTGTTGTGAATAATATTCCAAGAACCATACTTATTAAGTATGCTAGAAAACTAAAGCTAGAGCACAATGTGTTGCATCAGACAACAGCACTATGTTTCCCTTACACAAGATTTGTTTTATTATAAGTATGGCTTGATTAAACCAACAATTATGGGTGCATCTCAAAAAATTGGAATATCATCAAAAAGTTATTTTTATTTCGGTATTTCATTTCAAAAAGTGAAACTCATATATTATGTCGATTCAATACACACGGAGTGATATATTTCAAGCATTTATTTCTTTTCATTTTAATGATTATGGCTAGTGAAAACACAAAATGCAGTGTCTCAGAAAATTAGAATATTGTGAAAAAGTTTAATATTGAAGACTCATGGTATCACACTCTAATCAGCTAATTAACTCAAAATTACCTGTAAAGGTTTTCTGAGCTTTCAAATGATCTCTCTGGTTCAGTAAGTTACACAATCATGGGGAAGAATGCTGAAACTTGTCTGGAAGACAGTCATTGACACCTGCCACAATGAGGGTAAGTCACAAAAGGTCAATTCTAAAGAAGTTGGCTGTTCACAGAGTGCTGTATCCAAGCATATTAATGGAGAGCGGAAGGAAAAGTGTGGTAAAAAAAGGTGTACAAGCAACAGGTATAACTGCAGCCTTAAGAGGATTGTGAAACAAAGGCTATTCAAGAATTTGAGGGAGATTCACAAGGAGTGGACTACGGCTGGTGACAGGGTTTTAAGAGCCCCCACACATGGATGTATCTAAGACATGGGCCATAACTGTCAGATTCCTTGTGTCAAGCCACTCCTGAACCAGAGACAACTTCAGAAGTGTCTTACCTGGGCTAAGGAGAAAAGGGACTGGACTTTTGCCCAGTGGTCCGAAGTCTCCCTTTTGAATGAAAGCAAATATTGCATTTCATTTGGAAATCAAGGTCCCAGAGTCTGGAGGAAGAGTGGTGAGGTGAGAATCTAAGTTGCATGAGGTCCAGTGTGAAGTTTCCACAGTCAGTGATGATTTAGGGAGCCATGTCATCTGCTGGTGTTGGTCTACTGTGTTTTATCAAGTCCAAAGTCAGCACAGCCCTCTACCAGTAAATTCTAGAGCACTTCATGCTTCCCTCTGCTGACCAGCTTCATGGAGATTCTGAAGTCATTTTCCAGCAGGACTTGGCACCTGCCCACACTACTAAAAGTATCAATACCAGGTTTAATGATCATGGTATCACTGTGCTTAATTGGCCAGCAAACTTGGCTGACCTAAACCCCCATAGAGAATCTGTGGGGTATTGTCAAGAGAAAGATGAGAGACACCAGAATCAACAATGCAGATGAGGTGAAGGCTGCTATCCAAGCAACCTTGCTTCCATAACACCTCAGCAGTGCCACAGGCTGATCGCCTCCATGCTACACCACATTGATGCAGTAATTCATTAATTCATGCAAAAGGAGCCCTGACCAAGTATTAAGTGCATACTATACTGTGCATGGACATACTTTTACAGTAAGCCAACATTTCTGTATTAAAAATCTTTTTTTTTTTTTTTTTTAGTCTTATGTAATATTCTAATTTTCCGAGATACTGAATTTGGGATTTTCACTAGCTGTAAGAAATGCTTGAAATATATCACTCTGTGTGTAATGAATCTTTATAATATATACGTTTCACTTTTTGAATTTTATTACTGAAATAAATTAACTTTTTGATGATATTCTAATTTTTTGAGATGCACCTATATATGAATATTTTTACTTGCTAAATCATTTTTACATTTAATACTTTTTTTTGGCACACTCTTAATAAATATGCAATTTAAAATGTAAAATGTATTTAATTGTAATTTAGAGTCTAACCCCTTTAGCCTTCACATGTAAACTACCCTTTACAAACTACACTCCACCTTCCCTGCAACATTTTAATTTACCCTGTAAACTAAGCCCTACAATTAACCCTCAGCACTTTACCTACCATAGCACATAGCCCTTAAGAATATCACTCCCAACCTCTAACCTAACACTAAAATATTTAACTGTTAAATAATAATACTAACTGTTAATCCAATACTAAAGTTAACCCCCAAACCCCTGACAATACGTCTAACTATACCTTGACCTTTAACTCCTTACTGGTGTTAACTTGGTCCTGAAAACTAATGTTTTACCTGATTAATTGGTCTTACCTTCAAGTGAAAGTGTTAGTTCCTGAAAATAAAGCTGGCCGTAGACGGTTCGTTTTTTTATTTAGCCAATGGGCTCCATCCACACAAAGGGTGGGTGAAGAAAACCTCCCCAGCCAGGATATTGAATTCTGACAGACGCTCTGGCTGTCAGAATACAATTGCATAGTAAACGAGATAAAGCTTCAATTTGCAAAGAATACCAATCACATGCAAGCATTGTTTCTTGCACATAATTGGATAATGGAGATCAGCAGAGCTTCCCTTCTTTTACTAAGCTCTAGAGCAACTGCACTTGCAGAGTGTAACTGCACTGGCAAAGTGCACAGTCTATTTGCCTTTAGTAAATTAACCCCAGTGGCTGTTATGGTTAAATAATACCAAAGTCTCAAGCATACGCAGAAAAAAGACTTGCTTTTTCTCCAGTCAAGCTTGATCGCCATGTATTTTTTTAAATTGATTACTCTCATGGCTTTTTTCATTATGTTTCTCTTTTCAATTTCCAGCTTGTGAATGAGCAACAGGAAAGCAGGCCTCTTCTCAGCCCATCTATAGATGACTTTCTGTGTGAAACCAAATCAGAAGCAAAGGCCAGGCCAGTAACTTCAAATACAGCAGGTAATTGTATACTGCAAAGTCTGTCTGCAGAAAAGAATCATCTCTTTTATCAGACTTCACACAAAGTCTACTTTAAGTAGGGTAAATGTTTCTCCTATACTATCAGTAGTTTGATTGGTAAAGAAAAAAGGATTTATTTCCAGTGGGAGAGAAAAGCATTGAAAATGTACAAAACCTCTGCAAAATTATTGTCTGCTATCTGTGTATCATTGGGGAATTTTCCCTTCATTTTCTGCCCAAGAAATGCAATAAGAAATTTTAGGAAATCTCCCAAATCTCTTTTGACAGTTGTTTCTGGAACTGGTGTCCACATTAGAAGATTGCTTCCTACCTCTTATTCAGGGGAATACTCTAATGCCCTGTACACACGGTCGGACATTGATCGGACATTCCGACAACAAAATCCATGGATTTTTTCCGACGGATGTTGGCTCAAACTTGTCTTGCATACACACGGTCACACAAAGTTGTCGGAAAATCCGATCGTTCTGAACGCGGTGACGTAAAACACGTATGTCGGGACTATAAACGGGGCAGTAGCCAATAGCTTTCGTCTCTTAATTTATTCTGAGCATGCGTGGCACTTTGTGCGTCGGACTTGTGTACACACAATCGGAATTTCCGACAATGGATTTTGTTGTCGGAAAATTTTATAGCAAGCTCTCAAACTTTGTGTGTCAGAAATTCCGATGGAAAATGTGTGATGGAGCCTACACACGGTCGGAATTTCCGACAACAAGGTCCTATCACGCATTTTCCGTCGGAAAATCCGACCGAGTGTACAGGGCATAAAAGTTTGCATTTGCTCACATTCATTCACAGAGACAATGGTCACCAGGGCAAATAGAGGGATGAGTCTCCACATCAACACACAGACAACACTAAAAACTTAACAGAAGTCCTATCTTTATTTAATCCTAAAAAAATGGTTTTGCATAGAGATACACATTTTAAAGGATGTTTGAGGGTTATGTGTAAAAAACCAAAGGAAACAAAATTAACAGAGTTTCTCATATAAACTTAAATTATAGTTACTTTTATTTTCTGATTTTCTACCTTGCATTAGAAAGATGCATCCTTCAAGCAAAACCTTCACTTTTCTTTCCTCCAGTTTTTAAGCGAGTCCCTTATTTATTTATTTGCTTTCCCACTTCAAATTTTCTGTAGTAGGCAGTATGCATTGTACAGAATAATCAAGACATTGAAAAGAGGTTTTAGTGATGGTGCTGTGAAGGATAAAGAGGGAAACTTAGCTAGAAAAGCCGAGAAGATTGGCGAAGCATTTCCAGACCATCTTGAATAGTGCAGACTTAGCACAGCAGAAATTCACAAATACAACCACTTGAAAAAGAACCTCTAGACATAGAAGAGGTAAAGGATGCAGTTAAGAAAATGTTTAAAAGAGTTAAAATCAGCAGAAATAGAAATAATGAAGCAGACATGTTGAAGGCAGAGGTAATAGAGACAATACAATTACTGGGAAAGAGATAGGTGATTAGGGAATTTGTTATAGAGTATAGCCAATGAAATTCAAATTACATCACTTTTATTTAAAGCTCTAAAAATGTCAAAAAGGAAAACCTGTTATTATTGTAGTACATAAGTGCAGGTTTTAAAAAGGCAATTATGTTTTTACAGTAAGTCAAGGTGTTTTTCATTTTGCAAAACAGTATCTGTAACCTTTCTTGTGAGTGTCTACGAGCTTTAAAACGTAATTGGCTTCTTTTAAACCTGTACTTATAGCAGGATTAAAGTTTTGTAGCACTTAACCACTTCAATACCAGGCACTTTCGCCCCTGCCTGCCCAGGACAATTTTCAGCTTTCAGCGCTGTCACACTTTGAATGACAATTGCGCAGTCATGTAACACTGTACCCAAAACATTTTTTATCATTTTCGTCCCACAAATAGAGCTTTCTTTTGGTGGTATTTGATCACCTCTGCGGTTTTTATTTATTGATAAACAAACTAAAAAAGATGAAAATTTTTGGAAAAAAAAGTTTTTCGTAGTTTTTGTCATAAAATTTTGTTTTCCCCTTCACTGACGGGCACTAATGAGGCGGCACTGATGGGCACTGATGAGTTGGCACTGATGGGCACTGATGAGTTGGCACTGATGGGCACTGATGAGTTGGCAGTGATAAGGTGGCACTGATGGGCACTGATGAGGAGGCACTGATATGTAGAATTGTTGGGCACTGATATGCAGCACTGATGGGCACCAATAGGCGGCACTGATGGGCACTGACAGGCGGCACTGATAAGCACTGACAGGCGGCTGTGATGTGCACTGATAGGCGGGTGTGATGGGCACTGGCAGGCGGCACTGATTGGCACTGACAGGTGGCACTGACAAGTGGCACTGAGGGGCAGCACTGATGATGAGGTACTGATGTGTTACTTACAGGTGTTACTGCTGTGCACTGATTGGCACTGTGGTGGGTACTGATTGGCACTGTGGTGGGTTCTGATTGGCACTGTGGTTGGCACTGATTGGCACTGTGATGGGCACTTGAAGGGTTTTTTATTGGGGAAATGCTGGGCACTGATTGGTAGGGTTGTTTTTGCACATCTGAGGGGGCTGTGCTGATAATCAGTGTGCTGATTATCAGTACAGACCCCCCCTCTGACAGGGAGAGCCGCCAATCAGCTTCGATTGACTCTCCCTGTCAGTGCAAACCAAGGAATGCCGTTTACCAGCACTCCCTGGTTCACGCTATGATCAGCTGTGATTGGTCACAGCTGATCACGTGGTAAGAAGCCTCTGACAGAGGCTTCTTATCACGATCGGAGATGCGGGGTGTCAGACTGACACGCCGCACTCGAGATCGCCGCGCTGCACACCCCCGTGGGTGCGCGCCGGCATGTTATCCTGCTGGACGTCATATGACGCCCAGTCAGGATAACAGAACCACTTCCCGCCTGTTAATCTGCTATAGCCCGGGCGGGAAGTGGTTAATAGTTAAAAAAAAAAAGAAAAGCGATTTGATGTGTAAATTAATTTAATTGATTACCGTATATATTTATTCTTCCTAATATCTCTCTCAATCAATCAATCAATCAATATATATATATATATATATATATATATATATATATATATATATATATATATAATGAAAAAACAATAGGACCGATGCTTGATGCAAATTTTTCTTTTACTTGAATATTCCAAAAATGTCACACACAGCCAGAGAAGCCTGATGAAGAGCAATTTATGCTCGATACTGTACAGTTGCTTGCACGTCTGCACTTTCATGTTTTTCATGTTTTTTGGAATATTCAAGTAAAAGAAAAATTTGCATCAAGCATCGGTCCTATTGTTTTTTCATTATCGATTTATGGTGGAGGATTGGGAGTCCACCTTGACGGTGCTCTGATTAACCAAAGGACTAAGAAAAGAAGGTAACCCACCTGAATTTTGAATATATATATATATATATATATATATATATATATATATACACACACACACAATATTGTAAAAAGTATTGGGACACCTGCCTTTACACGCACATGAACTTTAATGGCATCCCAATCTTAGTTCATAGGGTTCAATATTGAGGCAGCCTACCCTTTGCAGCTTTGACAGCTAACTCTTCTGGGAAGGCTGTCCACAAGGTTTAAGAGTGTGTTTATGGGAATGTTTGACTATTCTTCCAGAATTTGTGAGGTCAGACACTGATGTTGGATGAGAAGGCCTGGCTCGCAGTCCTTGCTCTAATTCATCCCAAAGGTGTTGAGGTCAGGACTCTGTACAGTCAAGTCCTTCCACCCCAAACTCACTCATCCATGTCTTTATGGACCTTGTTTTGTGCACGTGTGCGCAGTCATGTTGGATTAAAAAGGGGGCTTACCCAAACTGTTCCTACAAAGTTGGGAGCATGAAATAGTCCAATATGTCTTGGTATCCTGATGCCTTCAGAGTTCCCTTCACATCAACTAAGGGGCCAAGCCCAACCCCTGAAAAACAACCCCACACCATAATCCCCCTTCACCAAAGTCCTGACCTCAACCCGATAGACCTCAACCCGATAGATAACATTTGGGATGAATTAGAGCGGAGACTGAAAGCCAGGCGTTCTCGTCCAACATCAATGTCTGACCTCACAAATGCACTTCTGGAACAATTGTCAAACATTCCCATAGACACATTCCTAAACCTTGTGGACAGCCTTCCCAGAAGAGTTGAAGCTGTTATAGCTGCAAAGGGTGGGCCAACTCAATATTGAACCCTACGGACTAAGACTGGGATGCCATTAAAGTTTATATGCGTGTAAAGGCAGATGTGACAGTACTTTTCACATACAATATAGTGTATATATACTGTATATATCAGGGTAATAGAGTAATAGTCTCTTGTCTTCATTCAGTACAGTGGACTGTAAGTGTTTTTTTACATAAAGTATATCCAATACAGGAGGATGTGTTTGATTTCACCTCACACCACAATTACTAAAAATGATCTTCAGGGAAATGTGGGAGATTAAAACGGCAGCTCCCATGAGAGGTAATCCTTCAGGATGCAACAGTTCGTGGGACATTAATTTGCTATCTTTTAAAGAAAAGTGCTTAGCAAAATAATATACTTGAAACTAGATTATTATACGCTAGACTAGATGATGAAATTTTAAAGAGTTTAGATTAAAAGATTAGGCAAATCCTGATCAGACCATATTTTCTTTTACATTAAGGTGTGGAAAATTTAATGAGGCCTAATGGCGACCTCCAGAGTTAAGGACAGCTGACATCTTTCAGTGTAGAGTGGGTAATAAGGCATGGTGGGTGTAATGCAAGATGAAATGGTGGGCGCCAGACACTTTTTGAATGCAAAGAGATTTATTGTCTCTTAAACAGAACTATGGGAGAGAGGGTTAGGGCCAGGACACCCTTAGGTAAATGCAATGTTAATTTGCAGACTCCAAGACTTCTATAGGTAGACAGCTATACAGGCGAAGGCCTCCAGCTGGACACCACTTCTGTATAGGTAGGACCGCTGTGTTCTATGGCAACAATCTTGTAGCTGTTACTAATGGTAAAGGTATTCAACTATCTACAACACGAATGGTTCTCTTTGCCCCACACTCACTCACTGTGGGTCTTCACTCAACGAGCTCCCAGACTCTCTCACTAGACTTCAGATCCACTAGCCAACGGATCCCCTGAGCTCTTTCACTGTAGCACTCAGTATCTTCCTCAAGCGTCACCCCTGCTTCACTGCTGGGTCCCTGGCTTGGAACTCACAGATACTCCTCAAGCTTCACACCCGCTGATTCGTTAGGTCCCTGGCTTGGCACTCCACAAGCGTCACCTCTGCTGTCCCGCTGGGTCAATAACTTGGCACTTGCTGATGCTTTCCCACTTCTTCACCGTCCCCTGCTGGCGAGAAGTCTGCTCTGGTACTGGCCTCAGCTTACTCACAATTATCTCTGGTAGTAGGGTGGATGGTCCCTTTGTGGCGACAGCTTCCCTTCTACCTCCGACCATGACTGGTTCCCCCAGCCGGCGGAACCGTTACTCCTGCTTGGACTACAAGACCACAGCCCCAACCCTGCACTACTTCTGGATAGGCTCTCAGCTAGCCTAGCAGCCAGATGCCCCCAGGATAGGCCTTAGGTTTGTGGCCTAGCAACCTGGGGCAATGGGACACACGTCCACCCAGACAGCCATCCAGGTGGCACAGAACCCTGATCACCTGACTCCACCCAAATAAATAGGCTCTCCCAGCGGGCCAAGGGACCCAAGAAAATCCCTGCCCATTGGCTGAGACACCCCATTCATTCCTAATCTGTCCTTGCAATGCCCTTGTCTTATCTAATGTCACCAGATACCTGGCCATCTAGAGACAGAAGAGAAAAGTGCAGCAATTCCAGAATTAGGGCAAAATCATCTGACCTCCTAACAATTCACCAAGACAACACTGTGGTCAAGCAGGGATGTTTTTATTTCCCTTTTTGGTTAATTCTGGCATGGTGTTAATAATGCACATGACAATTAGAAAGTCATGGTAAGGTAAACTTCAGGGCAAAGTTGCGTTATTGTCACTGCATTTATAAAATAATCGAACTCATACCAAAGCCATGGCAATTGCAGCAAAACAAATTTGACTGAACAATACCAAGAAGACTAAACATTTTTGGGCAAATAATGGAGCAGATACGCCCATTAAACTGTATGGAGAATATATAATAGATACATAGTTACATAGTAGGCGAGGTTGAAAAAAGACACAAGCCCATCAAGTCCAACCTATGTGTGTGATTATATGTCAGTATTACCTTGTATATCCCTGTATGTTGTGGTCGTTCAGGTGATTATCTAATAGTTTTTTGAAACTATCGATGCTCCCCGCTGAGACCACCACCTGTGGAAGGGAATTCCACATCCTTGCTCTTACAGTAAAGAACTCTCTACATAGTTTAAGGTTAAACCTCTTTTCTTCTAATTTTAATGAGTGGCCACATGTCTTGTTAAACTCCCTTCCGCTAAAAAGTTTTATCCTTATTGTGGGGTCACCAGTACGGTATTTATAAATTGAAATCATATCCCCTCTCAAGCTTCTCTTCTACAGAGAGAATAAGTTCAGTGCTCGCAACCTTTCCTCATAACTAATATCCTCCAGACCCTTTATTATCTTACTTGCCCTTCTTTGTACTCGCTCCATTTCCAGTACATCTTTCCTGAAGACTGGTGCCCAGAACTGGACAGCATACTCTAGGTGCAGCCGGACCAGAGTCTCATAGAGCAGGAGAAATATTGTTTTATCTCTGGAGTTGATCTCCTTTTTAATGCATGCCAATATTTTGCTTGCTTTGTTAGCAGCAGCTTGGCATTGCATGCCATTGCTGAGTCTATCATCTACTAGGACCCCCAGGCCTTTTTCCATCCTAGATTCCCCCAGAGGTTCTCCCCCCAGTGTATAGATTGCATTCATATTTTTGCCACCCAAATGTATTATTTTACATTTTTCTACACTAAACCTCATTTGCCCACCCCATTAATTTGTTCAGATCTTTTTGCAAGGTTTCCACATCCTGCGGAGAAGTTATCGTCGCCCTGCTTAGCTTAGTATTGTCCGCAAATACAGAGATTGAACTGTTTACCCCATTGTTTATGAACTAAATTAATAGGATTGGTCCCAGCACAGAACCCTGGGGGACCCCACTACCCACCTCTGACCATTCCGAGTACTCCCCATTTATCAACAAACCTTTGAACTTGCCCTTGTAGCCAGTTTTCAATCCATGTACTCACCCTATGGTCCATGCCAACGGACCTTATTTTGTACAGTAAATGTTTATGGGGAACTGTGTCAAATGCTTTTGCAAAATCCAGATACAGCACATCTATGGGCCTTCCTTTATCTAGACGTCAATGCACCTCCTCATAAAAGGTTAATAGATTGGTTTGGCAAGAACGATTATTCATGAATCCATGCTGATTACTGCTAATGATACCGTTCTCGTTACTAAAATCTTGTATATAGTTCCTTATCATCCCCTCCAAGAGCCTGCATACTATTGATGCTAGGGTAATTGGTCTGTAAAGTCCAGGGATGTATTTTGGGCCCTTTTTAAATATTGGTGCTACATTGGCTTTTCTCCAATCACCTGGTACCATTCCAGTCAGTAGACTGTCAGTAAAAATTAGGAACAACGGTCTGGCAATTACTTGACTGAGTTCCCTAAGTACCCTCGGATGCAAGCCATCTGGTCCCGGTGATTTATTAATGTTAAGTTTCCCAAGTCTAATTTTAATTCTGTCCTCTGTTAACCATGGAGGTGCTTCCTGTTATGTGTCATAAGGCTAAACACTGCAGTTTTGATTACTGAAGCCCCCTGATCCCCTCGTGAAAACTGAGAAGAAGAATAAATTCAATACCTTCGCCATCTCCCCATCCTTTGTAACCAGATGTCCCTCTTCATTCTTTATGGGGCCAATATGGTCTGTCCTCCCTTTTACTGTTTACCTACTTAAAGAAGTTCTTGGGATTTTTTTTGCTCTCCTCCGCTATGTGTCTTTCATGTTCTATCTTAGCCACCCTAATTGCACCCTTACATTTCTTGTTGCATTCTTTATAAAGTCTGAATGCTGATCCTTCAACCTTGTATTTTTTGAACGCCTTCTCCTTTGCTTTTATATGCATTTTTTGCATTGGAGTTAAGCCATTCAGGACTTTTGTTCGCTCTTTTAAATTTATTACCCAATGGGATGCATTGGCTAATGCCCTTATTTAATATGCTCTTAAAGTAAACCCATCTCTCCTCCGTGTTCTTTGTTCCTAAGATTTTATCCCAATTCATGCCTTCTAACAAGGTTCATAGTTTAGGGAAGTTGGCTGTCTTTAAATTCAGTGTCTTTGTATTCCCCTTATGTTTCCTATTGGTGTGATTTATACTGAAGCCAATTGACCCGTGATCGCTGTTTCCTAAATTGCCCTGTATTTCCACATCCGTGACCAGGTCTGTATTGTTGGTAATCTGTAGATCCAGTAAGGCTTTATTTCTAGTTGGTGCGTCTACCATCTGACCCATGAAATTGTCCTGCAAGACATTTAGGAACTGGTGAGCCTTAGACCAATGCGTGGTTCCCTCCACCCAGTCTATGTCTGGATAATTAAAATCCCGCATTATGATAACACTTCCCATCCTTGCTGCTAATCCAACTTGTGGTAGGAGATCTGTCTCCCCCTCCTCCCTCAGGTTAAGGGGCCTATAGTTCATAGTAATATTTCCCCTTAGCCTCATCCCTTTAGAGCTTTACCCATACGGATTCCACCTCCTCCCTAGCATCTCTCACATTCACTTGTACTTTATCCTTGATATATATATATATATATATATATATATATATATATATATATATATATATATATATATATATATATATATATATATATATATATATATATATATATATATATATCAATGCAGTAGAACATTTTACATATTAGACTACAAGATATCAAAAAGTGAAAAAGCTTAAATACCAACATGGTTCAATTCACACCTATGTGTGCATTACTATGTTACCATGCACACTGCATGCACACAGGTCAGTGTAAATCTAGCTAATCTAAATTACCTGTCAAGCAATTGCAGCATTCATAAACACCAGGATGGCTAAGAATATAAGCATTATCATAAAGGTCAGACTGTTCAAGTGTTCTTAAGCTGGCCATACACTATTAGATCTTTCAGTTCAACCTGCAAAATAGGTGCTGCACTATTCTATTCCAACAGCTGGTTCCATCAGCTGCCAGAATACCCATACAACAGCTGCATCTGATTGGATGCAGCCACTATTCAGACAACAATTTCTGCCTAGTTTCTTAGATTTTCAAGTCAAAGGATGTTGGGTGGGAGGGTAACAACAGGGCCATCCAAGGAGTGAATTTTGGTTAGTTCATCAGCAACTAGGCAAAATTCACATAGTTTATGGCCAACATTAGAAAGCTTGCTATTAAGCAAGTAATCCTTTATCAAGAAGATATGAAAAACAATAAGCCAGAATCTGAAAAATCTGATTTTTGAGAAGGATCCTGAACATCCTTTGGCTCAACGCAAAAATCTGCAATAGCAGGCTAAACAAAAGGAATAGTGTCAAAGCCCATCACCAAAGAAGTCAAAATGCACAAATGGAGATTTGGTGGAACCCACCAAATTCCATGATCAGAGTCTTCCTAGGAAGGACCCAAAAAGACCCAAGGTGAGCTGGAGGAAAACTGTGGGGTGAAAAATGAAAAAACAAGAACAGACCTAGGGATACCCAGTGGGATCTGTTGCAGACAGGTCAATGTAGTGAGCTCTCATGGAAGCTGTATGTGCAAGTTTGTGTGTAATGTGCATGGTTAAATAAAAACAGCTACAAACACTCTATCGTTCTAAAGGAAAAAAAAGAAAAAATAGGTCCTCCCCAGATCTGCTCAGGCTCTTTCCCAATGAGTCCTATCCAATCCATCACCCCTTTATTTTATTATGGTATTTCTATTTTATTGTCACTGCACATCTAGTTCAGTTATATGTTAGGATTCAACTATTTTAAATATATAAACTGCATGGAAGAATTGTTACTCATTAATAAACCAATTATTTTTATACTGGCTCTAGGAATATTTATTTCAAACACCCAGTAAGTTTGGCAAAATAAAAAATAGCCTCCTTCAGACCTAACTGGATGTTTGAGCTAAACACAGGTTTGCAGACAATTTAGAAATCACTCCACTACTAAATTGGTCCCTAAGTGTATTTGTTTTGGGGATAAAATAAAGTGCACAATAACGTTACAATATTCTAAATTAAGCCTTATTCAGCATAAACAAGAAAGCAGCAGCCTAGTAAAACCTAGGTATTCATGTAATGATGAGGTTCTCAAGCAGCTGGGCAAACTTTTCATTCACATGCTACCAACTTCATAATTAGTGCACTTTTTGTAAAGATATTACTTTTATTTAACAGTTTTGGCAGCACAAATTGTTTACTACTGCAGATACTCCATTCACAGGAATCACAACAGTGACTTTGTAATGCAGAGACAGGCCACAGTTTTAATCAATGCGAGTTTGTACAAGATGAAAGATATTTAACTGTAGTGCTTATCCCTTCAATGCCAGAGCCATTTTGGCATTTTATTTGCACGTGTTAAAATGCACATTTTTGGCACGAAGAATAGTGAAAACCCCCAAAGCATTATATATTTTCTAAAGCAGAGACCCTGGGGAATAAAATGGCGGCAGCTGACAATTTTTTTGTAACACAATATTAGTGCTACTGTTTAGAAAAAACATATATTCAGTAAAACAAAATATCACCCATTTTTTTCAGAAAAAAAAAAGATAAAAGATGAGATGAACAAATAAATGCCAAACATGTCTAGCCTTAAAATTGCATGCTGCTGTGATACAGCAACAAACTATGGTACCCAAAGTTGTTTCATTCATGACATATTAAAAGCCCTTAAATTCAACAGTTTGAAGTTAAAAGAGAAGTTCAGGATTAAAAAAAATAAAAAACATTTATACTCACCTAGGTTAATGCAGCATCGATGCGATGCTGCATCTTTCCCCCGCCAGCTTTGCAGTGAGAAGTGAGCGATCAAAGACCATTGATCACTCAGTTCTCCCCCTCCGCTCAGAGCCTCGGCTCTCTGCTCTCCTCTCCCTGGAGTGCTGGGCTGTGGAGGGCGGGAGGGGCTGGCCCGGGCTTTTAGTGGATTGCTAAGAGGCTGAGCCAGGTGACGATCCAGGGTTCTGGGTGGATATCGACCATATGTGACATTAGCCGACAGTGGGCTTCAGCCTAGTGTATGGCCTTTAATAGCTTTGGCCATACTTCTCCTTTAACAGTGAATGATGGCCCTAGAATTATTGCTCTCACTCTGCAGTACATGGCGATACCTAATATGTGTAGAGCAGTCTTTTTTGTATGTAGGCACACCCAATGTTAGGGTGTACATGGAGGGGATGATGGTGGGGGGCTATTAAATGGGGGGGTATTAAAATGTTTTGGGGAATCATTTTTAATGATTTAGTGTAAAATGAAAAAATAAGTTCACCTTTAAGGATAAGGATAAGTTTACCTTTTAAAAAATAATAAATGCAATTTTTTTGCAGTTAAAAGCATTTGCATTTACTATTTTTTTTAAGAGCCTGGAAAGCATTGCGCCGGCAATCTGCTGATGACTAATGCAATACTTTCCAGGCTCTTAGACTCTAGCAGACTGTCAGAGTAAGCTACATTGTACAGGCAGACAGTTGTTTCACACTGACAGGAAGAATCAATTAAAGTGGAGTTCCAGCCGTTTCTGTGTTCATTAAAAGTCAGTAGCTACAAAAAGTGCAGCTGCTGACTTTTAATAAACACCCACTCACCTGCCCCACAGTCCAGCGATGCGGTCACCTGAAGCCTCGGCTCTCTCCCTCTCCTCTCTACGGCATCACTACTGTGGGCACCCAGCTGTGACAGCTTGCGGCTTCACAGCAGGGTGCGCACTACATTTCATGCTGCGCGTCCTGAATGGCTGGGCAATCTTCTGGGACCTGTGACTTGTCCCAGAAGATTGCGTGGAGGGAGGGGCCACCCAGGCAGCCCGAGCGAAAGTGGGAGCTGGCTACCTGTCAAAACTAGGTACCCACACCTCCTCCAAAAAAATTACATGCCAAATGTGGCATGTCAGGGGGTCAGGATTCCTTAAAACGGAAGTTCCACTTTTGGGTGGAACTCCGCTTTAACTACCACACCGCTCAACAGTGCTGTGGTAGTTCTTTGAGAACTACAAGCCAATAGCCACAAAGGATGTTGGTACTTGTAGTTCATTCATTCACAAAACCCAGCACTGACACGGTCTTTTCAAAAAGTGACAGCTGGTACATGGAACTTCTCCTTGTACTGCTGTCACACATAGGGCTCAGATCGCCTAGCCACTGCAGGAGCAGGAACATGCTCCATATTCCACCCTAAAAACAAGTGGAACATGTAACATGTTTTCGAAGGTGAACTTATGCTTTAGTTTTAATCCAATGTCCCTTTGCGACTTTATCGGGGCTTGCATACGACTTCTTTAACAAAAGTCAATGCAAGTTGTGTTGAAGTCACCCCAAAGTGAAGAATTTCTAAGTTGAAGCACCAATTAGAATGGTTCCATTGCCGTTAATGGGGCGCAAATTGTCATGCAACTTTGAACTCTCAAGTCGCATGACAAGTGACGGCAGTGTGAACTGGGGCTAAGTGTAAAAACACTCCTGGCTGCTATATTGTATTATTGTTATTAAGCCTTTGCATTTAATATTCTAAATCCTGATAACCGCCTTGTTCCTTCATAGCTTATTGCTGCTTTTAATAAAGCCTCTTTATCACCACTAATGTGTTGGTGTGTTGCTGGGTCTAGGTACAGGGCAGATCATCACTGGAAGCAGTAGGGGAACCCAATACTTACCAGGACCCTCAGTGGGGGTATTGCTGCAGGAGGAAGATGCAGAACAAGGAGCCAATCAATTTTTTGTGCTGGCAAGAAGCATGCCAATAGGAAGGGAATGCATAGTGACAGAGAGATGAGCTTATCACTGTGCTGTTTCTTTTGCTGTCCAGTCAGAGGCTGTGGTTGGTCCAGGATAATCAAGGCTTAGAAGACGTGGGTTAAATGATGCTGACCATCAAACAGTGGACATCTAATGCCAAAAAAGAATAGTACAGTACATCTCTTGGTTGAAGTTAAATATTGCAGCAAAAGCTGTTTTTCTAATTTAACTGTTTTATTTTTGTTGAGTTTTTTTTGCCACTGGCATTCAGCTATAAATCTGCTTTAAAATTATACATATATATTTGTTTTCATGAAAATGTATATTTGAGCATTTGAGCTTTTATTTCAGCTTTTATTTTCAGCTTGAAGAAGCTTGAAGAAGCTTGTGCTTATTTGTGTTCTTGTGCATGTTTTTATTGAGCTTCTTCAAGCTTCTTCAAGCTCCTTTAAGTCTCTTTGAGTTTTTTTGAACATAAGCATTTTTTTTCACAAACACTCCTAGATAGTATTTTCTTAATCACTGTTTAAACAAAACAAAATGCTGGAACGTTTTTGCACGTTTTGGAGCTTCTTTGAGCTTTTTGTAGCTCTTTTGAGCTCTTTGGGGCACTAGCTCCTCTCAAAAACATGAGTTTGGTGGGGGGGTGGGGGGGTCTGTCTGTAGGGCACATGCCTGAAAATGCCTGAAAAAGCCAAAGTGTGCACAGAAACATTGGCTAACATGAAGGGGTGTTTCTACGCAGAAAAAATAAGAGCTCAAAAGAGCTAAAAAGCCTGCAGGAGGTGCTTCTTTGAGCTCCTTTGAGCTGCAGTGTGCAGGAGCCCTTAGAGTCACATCTGATGTCTGCTTCGTAATTTTTGGAAAAGGGATGCCTATTACAGTTTAAATAGGAGACAGTTAGTATCGTACAGTTGCTAATATTGACATAAACATGCATAACATTTAATTTAAAACTGCCCACATACTACCTTGTTGGAATTAAAAATATATCAAATAATAACCTTAACCTTTACTATAGATCTGGACTCCATAAATGTAATATTGATGTTCTCTGAGGGACCATTTTATTTTAAACGAAACTGCTCCCCATTAAAGAATATAGAGTACATGCAACGGATGGTGTAATGTAATTCCTTTGTTTCGGATTGGGTGACTGAATTATGATCCCTCTCTGCAAGTGCACAATGTTAGAATGACCTGCTGACTCTTGAAATTATCTTAAAGTGGTTGTAAACCTCATTCATGAAATCTGACCTAAGCACATAAATCTGTAGGGTTTACTTATCTCTCGCCAAAACTCTAAGTGCCATTTCTCTTTGGTGCTTCGCTCCTCTGTTATCAGCAGAATCGCTTCTGACAAGTTCTCCACACATGAGATAACAGCAGCTAAAAATTTGTGTCAGGAAGAGTGCTTAGAGGTTGATAAGCAGAGAGCTTGTTTATTCATAATACAGCTCTGCATGTTCCTTCCTTGCTCAGCCTATGGGGAGTGGGGGTGTGTACCTTTCCTCCAATCAGCTCTCACACAGTGTAAGCCCAGACTCCCCACCCATTGCTGAAAGAGGAAGAAAGATTTCTAACATGATCTGTACTTTCCAAAGAGTGTAGAAAGGGGAAGACAGCAGATATACATGTAACACTTATGTAGGAGGATTTGTTTCATCTCTGTGTATCACCTGAGGCTGTTCACTATATGTGAGGGTTTACATCCACTTTAATGCTGAGTCATGTGGAAGAGCTGTCTATTAACACGCATGACCACATGTGACAGAAGACTCCACTTGCTCCGTTATTACTATTACTGAGCAAGGTATAACAAATAAATGCACAATTATTAATACATTTGTACATGGTTGTAAGCAATGCATTATACGTAGCCTGCAGGCTTCCTTTAATGAAATAGGATTTAACTTCTCTGCAGCTATATTAAGCTCAGCAAGCAGCAGGCCACTCGGATGTGGTTTGCTGAGTTTCATGCACAGTGATCATAGTAATGTCATGTACTGCAGTCTGGAAGTCTGTTTTGGTCCCAGGAGATCAGTAAATAGAACCGTTTTGTAATGACACTTTTAAATAAGCTCAGTTTTGCTAATACGGATGGACGTGAATTTGTTTAACTTGTATGAATTAATAATAACTGTGGCTTGAAATCACACAATTGTTTAACTAGAATTTACTACAGTGCTATGCCCCAAATGACCAAGACCAGCTGCTTGCAGTGTCTGCAAGAAAGTGTTATGTTTACATGTTTCATTTCTGTCACCATTGGATGCCAGGACTTGTCTAGAATCCAGATGGATTAGGCATGTGCTGGAATAGCTAATATTGCTTTTAAATTATTCCAGCTTATTCATCCCAAGTGGCATATCCCAAAATTAATGACCAGTAGAATTAATTAAAAATACATTTTACATTTGCACATACTGTACATTGCTGTAGTGTTTTCCTTTGTACATATTAATATGAGTAACATAATGATGTATCTTATCACTTAAAAAAAAACCGGAAAAATATTAAAACAGTGCTTGCTATAATCCTCCATACATATCAAACAGCATCATACATGTGCTTGTGATATTTTAGTGCCTTATAAAATACCATAAAAAAATTGAATAAGATATAATCCCAATTATTAACCACACATAACAAAAAAAAAAATAAAAATTAAAAAAATATTTGAAAATGTGAGAAAAAAACAAAGTCCTGGGTCTGGGTAGCAGACCGATGTCATATATCTTTTGGAACTTTTGTGGCAATTTAAATCCTATTTTTCAATGAAAATAAACATTTTTTCACTATGAGAGGTCTTCTCTCCTTTCTTATTTCATAAACTACCCCTGCCCATTGAGTAAAGAGGACAAGAATTTAAATAAGGAGAGGACAACATCCAGGACATATAGATCGTTGGAGAGAGATCCAAAGAGGTCCCATAGTGAATATAAAGCACTTTGACTCCCCTTGCT
This sequence comes from Lithobates clamitans, assembly GCA_037952925.1. NCBI lineage: Eukaryota > Metazoa > Chordata > Amphibia > Anura > Ranidae > Lithobates > Lithobates clamitans. Next base: position 223,012 of record JBBGZY010001865.1, read on the forward strand.
GTATAGTAAGGGGGTAATTGGAATCTGGTGACTGCGGATAATATCACATGAGATGGAATAATATTAAGAGGGTCATTTTGGCACAAGCACTTTTTTCATATTATTTCTATGGACTTTGTTTTTTCTTCACATTTTCCAAGACTTTTTTTTGCTATGTGTGGATTCTGTTTATAGCACAAGTTATTAATATTTGGAATTATGTCATATTCAATTTTTGTTATGGTATTTTATAAGGCACTTTAAATATTACAAGCACGTGTATGATACTGTTTTATGAAGGATTATAGCAAGCATTGTTTTATTATTTTTTCGTTATTTTGACCTTTGTGCAGAGGGTATAGACAGCAGCTGCAAGTTTGTTAATTTCATCTCATTTTAAGTTCAGACACAGGAGCGCAGGTGTTTATTTTGTATATATTAATTTACTGTATAAAACAGACAGCTTGTTTTGTTAAGGTGGGAATCTAGATAAGCAGCTAAATACATATTTTATATATAACATACTTTGTTACTTGCCGATTGATTTTGTGTATACAGTCTTGTGACCCAATAACTCCCACCAGACAGTAGAACCAGGTACTGAACCACCACTACAGCAGCAGCACAGCTGGGCCATGGGTATATTCCCACACTATTAATATGTCAATGAAGGAGCAGCAACAGTCTAATCAGTCATCACTCTTCTCACTGTATTCCATTCTCTTGGGAGCATGTTCAGTTCTAGCACATGTGCATACAACAGAGCATTGCTGGCTTCTACCGCTGGCTCTTCTTCTCTAAGTCTTAAGCTGGTCATAGATGGATCTAAATGCAGCCAGTTCAGCAGGGACCAGACATATTTTGATCCTTGTATGGCCTTTCCAGTTCGACAAAAGCTTGTTAGATCGACTTCTGTCAAATGGGAATGCTGGAAAACTTTTGTCGATCAGCGGCTGCAGCCATTTAGTCAATATCAACATCAGAAGTAAAGTACAGACACATGCATACAACTTGCATTAGATAATCACAGGCATTAATGCTAGGGATAGGAGGGAATATTGCCAAGCACTACTTGCACATTCACTATGCCTATCCATAGTTATTGTGTTTTTGCTTGTTTGCTTGCAAAATCCCGTGTGCCCATTGATCCTGCAGGGATCACTACCAGTATGAGGCTTCTAAAAAAAAACAAGAAGTACCCCCCCCCCCACACACACACACACACACATACACACACACACACACACTTAATTTTTTGTAATAGTATTCCTTAATAAATAACTTTGAATGAAAATACTTGTATTTATTTATAAAGGCACATGATGTATCGTAAACACAGCAATGCTTTGTAAAGGCTGTGTGGATTATATTGACCACAGAGACCTCAGATGTCAAAAGCGGTGTGGTTCTATATATAGGGTGTCAATGTAAAGGGGTTTTTGTGACTGACAGATAATTGGGACAGCATGTTGATCAATAAATGGCATGAGGGATTTCTGTTGTGCAATCACATTGATGGAGATGAGTGTAGGAGACAAGGAATGGTTGACTCCTACAATGCAGTGTGCACTGGATGTGAAGGATAAGGATGGAGCACACTTACCGGTGTTTAAGAAGTGGAGAGAGATTGCAGAATAGGTTAACTACGTGGTGGGACTTTGTAACAATGCTATGTAAATTTCTGTGCCACCATAAGATATCCTTTTTCGAGAGCTGCATATTTCTTGCATCAAGCTCAAAGTTACACAGCTCCTTTAATTGGGATACAAATGTCTGCTATATAAGAATACTAGGTTAAAATAATTTGTCATCTGATTGAAGTTTGGTTAGTGCAACACCTTTGTCTGAATACAGGGTTCATATATATATATATATATATATATATATATATATATTCTGATCTGATCACATAATCTTGCATTAAGAACATGTGCAGCAAGGAAGTTAGAAGGGTGCCATTGCTGACCTGAAAATTCTAGTTGCTTAGATATAATTGACTTTATTCGATTCTGAGCCACTGCCCTAAAAAAAGCATATAGCAAGTAAAATCAAAATTAATTAATTAAAGTACTGAATCCATTGGATCAATATTAGGACCAGGCAAATAGAACTTTCAAATGCAGAAATAGCAAGCTTACATATTTCCTTTAGAACAGTTTTCCTATTTAAAAAAATTTTCTAATTTTAAACATAACATGCAGACGTGGGTGTGGCATAATGGAAACGAGTAAATGTTGGACAGAATGGAATAAGTTCTAAAAATGCACATTATTAAAGGTGATGTAAAAGTTCAAAAAAGTGAACATTTTACATTGCCATAGACATTAATTACAACTTTATCTTGACTGTTAAACATTATTAAATAAAATGGTCATTGAGATTTTTAGGCTAATTTATTTAGCATTTTTTGACAGTGTTATCACCAGGACTGGATCTTCTAGATCTAAGTGAACCAATTACCCCAACCCAGAGTAAAGGGAAAAAGTCAGAACCTGTGCTGAAAGGAGAATCTTCCAAAGGACAGTCCATTAAAAAGAAAGTGGATGAAACAGACCTCATCAAATCTGAAGCTGAGCGAAGCACAAAAACTGTCAAAATTCCAGAAAAATCATCTCTGGATTTAGGTAATGTTTGCATTGCTATTTACTTGGAAACTATTCATAAGTTAAAATTATTCAAATTATCAAATTATTTCTGTGGTTATTCTCTAACTTATTTCCATTTTTTGAGGTTTTGGCAGCTTATTTGTAGTTTTTCAGGTAGTGAGTTGGCTTGATCTCGTGACCTGAAATAAAAATAAAAATCACAAATCTGCCACCATTTGGTGCTTCGCAATTTACAGGGGAATTTCACCCTAAAGAGGAAGTTCTGCTTTATGCCCTTCTCCCCCCTCCTCTTCTTCTTTTGAGGGGGAGCAGGTACCTGGTTTTGACAGGTACCCACTCTCCTACTTCCGGTGGTATCGCCTAGATGATTCTACTGGAAGTTCTTCACCCCATGCACGCAACCTGTTGGGACACGTCATAGGTTCCAGAAGGCTGCAGGAGCATTCAGAAAGCACAGCGCGGCTTACACATGCTCAGTGGGAAGCCAGCTGTGGAGTTGCAAGAAGTCACAGCCAGCTTCCACAGTTAACATACCAGCGCCGGGACTCAAAGACTGGAAAAGAACCGGCCAAGGTGAGGACGGTGCTGGAACCCAGGACAGGTAAATGTCCTTTTGTTAAAAGTCAGCAGCTACAGTATTTGTTTGGCACTAATAATTTTTAAAAAATGTGAAATGACCCCAAGGAAATTGATATATGCAATTGAAGTTTCTCAATCTTGTACCAGCAAATGCACAATTGAAAAGAAATTAAACATAACAATTACCTAAAGTGGAACTACACTGCATTTGAGCACCACAAACCAAAAACTCAATTTAATGAATTTTTAATACTCAAAGCAAATTCACCCATCCATCCATGTAACCATGATTTATTTTGCTGAGAAATCGCTTTGAAAAACACCCCTAGCATTTCCTGGTCGTGGCCATCTTGAGTAAGGGCAGATGGTTCATGTAGCATTTACTTCCTAAAAAAAACATCTGCCCTTAGACCAAGCATGCATGCAGGAGGGTGTGCCTAGCTGAGAAAACCCCTCTTCCCCTCCTGAAGATTCCTGGGATGTATGACATAATTTGCCTAGGAAACCAGGAAGTAACTGAAGAAATGTAAAAAAATTGTTTAAAACAAGTAAATATGATTTAATTTCACTATTGTATCTCCCTTCTCATTGGCCTGCCTCTTCATAGGCTATCCCCTCTTCAGTCTATCATGAATGCTGCTGCCAGACTTATACACCTTACCAACCGCTCAGTGTCTGCCAACCCTCTCCTCCAATCCCTATACTGGCTCCCAATCACCCAGCGAATTAAATTAAAAAAACTAACCACAACATGCAAAGCCATTCACAACTCTGCCCCGAGCTACATCACCAATCTTATCTCCAAATATCACCCAAACCGTCCTCTCAACTCTTCTCAAGACGTCCTACTCTCACGCTCTCTTATCTCCTCCTCCCATGCTCGTCTCCAGGATTTCTCCAGAGCCTCACCCATCCTCTGGAACTCGCTACCTCCACCTGTCCGGCTATCCCCTACTGTTGCTACCTTTAGGCGAGCCTTGAAAACGCATCTCTTCAGGGAAGCTTATCACGTCTCTAACTAATCTTTTACCACTTCCATCAGCTCATTGCCCACAGTTACAACCTTGTGTACCACCCGCCCCACCCTATTAGATTATAAGCTCTTCTGAGCAGTGCCCTCTTAATCCTCTTGTATTTTATTGTATTACAACTGTATTGTCTCCTCCTTATATTGTAAAGTGCTACGAAAACTGTTGGCGCTATATAAATCCTGTATAATAATAATAATAATTTCCTATTTATTTACAAATGCTAGCAGCATAAGGATTAAATATAGTCAATGTTGATTGAGAGAGTGAAGTCCCACTTTCACTGATAACAAACAATGGGTTACATAAAATAATCTCTAAACCAGGGGTAGGCAACCTGGGGCCCTCCAGCTGTTGTGGAACTACATTTCCCATGAGGCATTGAAAGGCTGGCAGTTACAATTACTCCCAGAGACATGATGAGGCTTGTAGTTCTGCAACAGCTGGAGGGTCCCAGGTTGCCTACCCCTGCTCTAAAACCGTCAATTTAAAGGGTATTCCATTTTTGTGGGGAAAAAAAATAGCAAATAAAAAAAAATAATATAGCATATACAATTGCAACTCAATATATATATTGTAATTGAAGGTTTGAATTGTCACCTTTCCTTTTCAGTCTGCAGCTCTGTAATTTTCTGTAAAATGCAATGCAATATGGCTACCGGGAGGTGTTCTGTGCACAAAATGTGTACAGAACGCCCCCAGAAACATCATTTGCTTCTTGTGGGATTGGTTCACTGATTTTCCCAGAATTCTGCACTAAGGTACAAGTCAGATTTTAGACACAAAACAACAACCTTGTAAGGCGCTAGTCTGCTTCATCTCCCTCTTGGTAAGAACCCGCAGCCATAATTGATTGAAATGCTGAATGTCAGTGAATAGGGCTGCCTCAGAGTGGCTGCTGGGATAGTGGCAAAAAAAACATAAAAACAAAACACTGACAAGGTGCTCAAAGTTACATGTGGATGTTGTCTTTGTCAGTGGTGAATCCAAGGGCTAGTCCAAGAGCCCCAAGAACACAGAGAGCAGTATCTCTAAAAAAACAGTCTTACTTTGTTCGACAATTGGTTAAAAGCCAACACTGAATTATAGCGATGGCTACTAGTAGATGACCAGCCGCAACACTCAGGCATCCAGGATATACCAGGGGATTGGGATGACAGTGAGTCTGTATTGAAGCAAACCCGCTGGCAGTGGCAAGGACATGAGGATGTCCATGATGGCGGACACAAAACACTGGGACACACCAGGAATTCAACCAGGAATTCAAACCGATTCTCAGGATAACATGTTTAGGAGCACTCCCCTTTGTCAAATCCTGGACTGACAAACCAATGTTTATCTTCTTTTACACTTCTAAACCCACCAATTAACACCTAACATGACATATCCCTCAGCCCGAAAGGAGGCCTGGTCAGCTGCTGATGGGGAATGTAATTCAACCCTTAATGGGCCACAGAAACAAACTTGTTACAAATACCTACAGTGCTTTGAAAAAGTATTCACACCCCTTGAAATGTTCCACTATTTGTCAAGTTACTCCCAAAAATGTAAATGTATTTTATTGGAATATTATGTGATAGACCAAGACAAAGTGGCACATAATTGTGAAGTGGAAGGAAAATGATAAATGGTTTTCAACATTTTTTACAAATAAATATGTAAAAAGTGTGGCATTCCTTTGTATTCAGCCCCCCTGGGTCAATACTTTGTAGAACCACCTTTCTCTGCAATTACAGCTGCAAGTCTTTTTGGGTATGTCTCTACCAGCTTTGCATATTTAGAGAGTGACATTTTTGCCCATTCTTCTTTGCAAAATAGCTCAAGCTCTGTCAGATTGGATGGAGAGCATCTGTGAACAGCAAAAGCCTTGCCACATATTCTCAATTGCATTTAGGTCTGGACTTTGACTGGGCCATTCTAATACATGAATATGCTTTGATCTTAACCATTTTATTGTAGCTCAGGCTGTATGTTTAGGGTCGTTGCCCTGCTGGAAGGTGAACCTCTGCCCCAGTCTCAAGTCTTTTCCGGACTCTAGCAGGTTTTCTTCTAAGATTGCCCTGTATTTGGCTCCATCCATCTTCCCATCAACTCTGACCAGCTTCCCTGTCCCTGCTGAAGAAAAGCATCCCCACAACATGATGTGTTCACGGTGATGTGTAGTGTTAGTTTTCCACCACACATAGCGTTTTGCTTTTAGGCCAAAAAGTTCAATTTTGGTCTCATCTGACCAGAGCACTTTCTTCCATATACTGTATTTGCTTTGTTTCCCACATGGCTTCTCGCAAACTGCAAACTAGACTTCTTATGGCTTTCTTTCAACAATGGCTTTCTTCTTGTCACTCTTCCATAAAGGCCACATTTGTGGAGTGTACGACTAATAAGTGTCCTGTGGGCAGATTCTGCCACCTGTGCTGTGGATCTCTGCAGCTCCTCCAGAGTTACCATGGGCCTCTTTGCTGCTTCTCTGATTAATGCTCTCCTTGCCCAGCCTGTCAGTTTAGGTGGGCGGCCATGTCTTGGTAGGTTTGCAGTTGTGCCATACTCTTTCCATTTTCGGATGATAGATTGTACAGTGCTCCGGGAGATGTTCAAAGCTTGGGATATTTTTTTTTTAACCCAACCCTGCTTTACATTTCTCCACAACTTTATCCCTGACCTGTCTGGTATGTTCCTTGGCCTTCATGATGCTGTTTGTTCACTAAGGAAACCTTTGAGGGCTTCACAGAACAGCTGTTTTTAGTTACACACAGGTGGACTCTATTTACTAATTTGGTGACATCTGAAGGCAATTGGTTCCACTAGATTTTAGTTAGGGGTATCAGAGTAAAGGGGGCTGAATACAAATGCAAGCCACACTTTTCACATATTTATTTGTAAAAAATGTTGAAAACATTTATAATTTTCCTTCCACTTCACAATTATGTGCCACTTTGTGTTGGTCTATCACATAAAATCCCAATAAAATACATTTACGTTTTTGGTTGTAACATGAAAAATAGTGGAAAATTTCAGGGGTATGAATACTTTTTCAAGGCAGTGTATGTGTGCTGCCGTACACTGAAATATACAGTATCTCACAAAAATGAGTACACCCCTCACAGTTTGTAAATATTTTATTATATCTTTTCATGTGACACCACTGAAGAAATTACACTTTGCTACAATGTAAAGTAGTGAGTGTATAACAGTGTAAATTTTCTGCCCCCTCAAAATAACTCAACACACAGCCATTAATGTCTAAACCACTGGCAACAAAAGTGAGTACACCCCTAAGAGACAATGTCCAAATTAGGCCCAAAGTGTCAGTATTTTTTGTGGCCACCATTATTTTACAAATTACAAGTTATGCGCTGCGCTTTGGTGACCCCAAAAACAAAATTAGTAATAACCAACTCTGTGCTTACTAGTGCGATAATACTCAATACAAATAATATGAATGTAGAATAAATAAACAAGGTATAAAAAAACAAGTGCTTGTTACACCATAAATTAGTGCTTATTAGTGCTTGTTACACCATACATAGTGTCTTAATCAACATAAAAAGTGCTTAGTGCTCAATATAAAGTATCCTGCTAGTCTAAATGAATGATTTAATAAATAATAAGTAATGAAAAAAAGTTCTCTTTAGCACTCTAAATTGTGCGTGCAAATAATGTCCAGCAGTGATAATAAAACAATGCGTGCAGGTGGTGTTCAGCTGTGACAACAATCCAACATCATGCCGACGATATCCTGAGTGCTGCAAAACATGATCCAGTGCACCTTCGTGAACCCCCTTAAGCTAATGTGCTCACCTCAGAGCGTGTGACTCAGCTGCTACCCTGAGTCCAAATACGCTTTGGAGCCACCCCTGGGCTCAGTCTCAGTTTCTGCTGCACTCGTCCAGCTGGAAACAATGTGGCTCCATACATATAAATGAAAAGGAAACTATATAGTGTAATATAGTCAAAATACTTTTATTTAAAGAAAATGCTCCCCACATCGGGGTACTCACATGGCACTGGTGCGTCAGTGCACCATACTATAACGGCTTTCTACGCAAAATCACTGGATGTTTGGTGCGGTATGCTGTGCTGGGACAGTGCTGGTGTAAAGTCTGTGTCAGTCTCTCTGTCCTGGCCCCTCCCCTACGCGTCTTCGACACAGGGGTCACGTGTCATCATCAGGGGGATATCCTTATTAACCTGTTTAGAGTTCCTTTGTCACTGACAGTTGTATTTTAGACTCTTACATTCATTTCAGAATGCTTATGTAATTTAAAATACTGGTGCCAGTTTAAGGGACTGTGTCAAGAGGCTTTTGTTCTCTTCAAGCAGGTTTTACATTTCTATGAGAATCCAAAACCAGCTAAAAGCAGGTCAAATGCAGGTTAGAAGAAATCTTTAAATGCACCTGTCAATCAATCCTGAATGATCTCAGAAACATCTTAAACTGACATCAAACTGATAACACAGACACGTGTCCAAAGCCTGTTGACACAGACCCTTAAATTGGTATTTAGAGGACTGCAGTCACTTTAAAATGCTTAAATTATTGGCAAATGTATTTTCAACCACTGCAGCCAGGTTGGAATACGTATGTTACTGATAGTTTTACTTTCCATTAATTTGATAATAAAGTGAAAACAGTGCAGCGCTAAGAATCAAATGTTGAGTTTTGACATATCAACATACTGTAATATACAAAATAAATTGTAATTAGCATATACAAAAAACTCTAAAACTATCATCTGATTGATAGTGTCTCTAAATAGAGTGCGCTGTGCAAATTGCAAATCAACATTAGTAGTATAGTCCCATTGGTGATTAAAACATCCAGTATACATTGATGGGAAGGAATCCAGGAGTGTAGGAGTAAAGGAGTCACTGCCGTGTGTGCATCCACCACCCAGGAGAGAAGATTAAATACGCTTACCAGAAGGTAGCATCAATCAGGCATGTGATATCAAAGCTCTTGATAGCAAGTGGGGCAATTCCTCCTCCTCAGCTGTGCCACCTCAGGCAACCTTGACCTGGCATGTGAGAATATGGATCAGGATGGCAATGTCCCAGATGGTAAAAAAACTCCTTCCACCACAGAACCGATTGGTAGGTTTATGGTTAACAGCATCCATAAAAAACAACAGAAAGCCTCTACATAGTAAAAAAAACGTATGGTTACGGGTTTATTTGGCATAAAAATGCTTTACATAGATTCCAAGATGTATTGCATCAAGAATAAAATCTTCTCTTTGATCACAAAAGCATGAAATTCAAAAAGGCGCAATGGCATGGAAAGGAATCTTAAAACCGACGGGTTTCATCTACAAAGACTTCAACTCAGTTGGTCACCAGACCAAAAAAATAGGGCTAACCATATCTTTTATGGTTGTCATGAAACAAAGGGCAAGGGAAACATCCAATGATTTTGCAAATGGTGCCATATGTTTTGGTGACAACAGGATACAAACAATTCCCTGATTAAGTTTTAACCATTTGCTTCTCAAAACTAAAAATAAATTTTGACTAAAGACACCATAAAAATTAGAGACATTTGTACAAAAAAAATAGGGCAACAGCACATTTTGCAAAGCTTTTCAAATGCCCAAATACTGTGCTCAGTACACATGGGCACCAATGCCACTGGTGCATAACCAGAAAGGGCATTTTGGACCAAAAAGGTCGGCATTGTATGGTAGCATCATTCCTTGTAGCTTCTAGCTGTAACTATTATCTACAGTATTTTATTATATATACTTGTAACAGCCAACTTTATGTGGTAACCCTCTTTATTTTTTGTGCAGTCAGCCAGAGCAGGCTTCTTATCAGTATGATTCTTGACTGCTAATTAAAATGTAGTGCATACTCTTCTTTGCTTTTTTAATCATTTCCCTTTTCAACAATTCCACTATCCTCAGATAAAATTATCTCTAATAGCATGTGATTAAATTTAAACCTGCCACTTCCCTATTGTAGTAAAGTTTGCATTCATTTTAAAAGCAGGCCCAAGGGGTATATGCACAAATCCTTTTTTTATTAGGTGCCCTGGAAGCACCTGAATCTAGTGCATTCAGTATGTAATATCAACTTTCAGCTTCAAATTCAAAGCTCTAAGACACACCCCACATAAAACATACCTTTCTAAATGGTCAGTCAGAAGTGCTGTAATAAACTAAAGCCAGCCATAGACAGATTGATATTCAGCCGGTTCAGCAGGCCATCTATGGGCAAGCTGGTTGTACTGAAGTCATTCTATCAATCAACTTCAGTACAACCAGCCTTTTGTTTTTTGGGGGGGGTTTGTGTGGTCACTGCAAGTGGATATGGCTACCATTCATGATCATTGTATTCTGACTACAGGGACACCTCCCACTGTCAGAATACAATAGCACAGTGGGGGGGGGGATCCCCCTATTTACCATCACTTTCTGTCCCATAGCCAAAACAGGAAGTGAGAGGAAATCTTTCCAAAGCGAGGGATTCCCTGTTTATCAACTAGTGTACCATTGGACGATTTCCCCTCTATACCTGTTCTGGTGACAACCCAAAATTTGTGATGTTCTTCCACATTTACTTTCATTGATAATGGTCACCAGGACAAACCAAGGAGTTGAAACTTCCTAACGGGGATACAGGCAGCAATAGAAACCTGTCTTTAAACTTTACTAGAAACCTGATTTTAACACTGTATGCCGGACCTTCAGAGCACATGCGCTGGTGATTTTACCGGCTGTATGCACTCTGAATATCTTCTAAACAAGTTTAGAAGATATTCACAGTACCTACAGGTACGCCTTATAGGCGTACCTGTAGGTATAAGTGGTATACCAGATTTTACTTCAACTTTCGGTATGTTTGCTTAGTTCCTCTCCTCTATACTAATCTGCGAAAAAATGTCTCGGCTGACTGAGATACGACAAATGAGGATTCTGTCAACTGCACCTAATTGCCAATAGGAAAACAGCAACTTTCAGCTTTAGCTCTGAAGCCAGTTGCACAATATTTCATCATATTATACAGTTAGGGCTCTTTCAGATGGGCAGCAAAGGGGTGGTAAAACAGGAACCTAAACCACAGTTTTAAACCCCCACCACCTCAGAGTGAATATTGAGAACTGAGTGATCAGTGGCCTTTGATCACTAATTTCTCGGTGTAGAGGTGGTGGGGGATGGATGCAGTTGGAATCGGTGCTGCAGCCATCTAGGTGAGTATTATTTTGTTGTAATCCCAAACTTCTCTTTTAAACATGCTTTCAGCCATGCATACAAGCATTGTCATATTTACCTTGCATAGAAAACATTTGGGTATGTTCATAAATACAGTGAAGAACAATGAAATGTTCCAGGTTTATCTTTGTATGTAGTTTATAATGCTACATTACACTTTCTATTCAGTTAGCAAAACATGTCCTGTTCGTTAATACCGTATTAAATAAAAAGAGTTGTTTTTTTATTTGTCTTTTGTGTGAAGATCTCTTGCTTACTTTTAGCCCACATTCAGACGCAGTTGGAAAAGTGGGGTGATGGGTGTTTTCGAGGAGATAAAAGCAGCGAGTGTCATCGGGGCTTGGACAGAAAATCATCATCTAAGGAATCATCTAAAGAACTCTTATGGTAAGTTCTTTCTGTTCTTTAATAGAAAAAGCATGTTTTCAAGCACTCAAATGACAGACTGCAGATGTAAATGAACTCTGCTTTAAGGAAAATTTTGCAAAAAAGAAAGCATATTTTAAAAAGTCGTCCACTTGTCTTTTATTATGTTTATTATAGAGTGGATTACAAAGCCTTTGTACAAAAGATGATTTACAATGGAAACCAGTTTTATGCTTGCTTTGATTCTATAATCTGCACTATTAGACCCCTTTCACACTGAGGCACTTTTTGGGCACTTTCACGCTAAAAAAAGCACCTGAAAAGCTCACAAAAGCCTATTTCCATTAAAATCAATAAATGCTTTCACACTGGGGGAGTGCGCTGGAAGGGCTGTTAAAAAAACGCCCCTCTCTATTGAAATTGGAAAGCTCTTCAAAAGCGACTGAAAAGTGTTTTACTGGCAGTTTAGAAGTGCCTCAGTGTGAAAGGGGCCTCAAAGTTGGTGTCCAGTTGGTTACTGTCGTCAATGTGACCATGTGACAGCAACAAATATTGTGAACAAACCTCAAAGCCCATACCATATATTATTATTATTATTATTATTATTATACGAGATTTATATAGCGCCAACAGTTTACTCAGCGCTTTACAATGTATAAGGGGGACAACACAATTACAGTACAGTTCAATACAAAAGGTACAGGAGGGCCCTGCTCGTAGAGCTTACATTCTAAAGGGAGGGGGTGGTGGTACAAAAGGTAATAGCTGCAAAGAATGATTTGATGGGGGTGGCTCAGGGACAGTTATGTGGGTGTGGGATAGGCTTCCCTGAATAAATGAGTTTTCAAGGATCACCTAAAGGTGGACAGGGTAGGGGCTGATCGGACATACTGGGGCAGGGAATTCCAGAGGATGGGAGAGGCTCTGGAGAAGTCCTGAAGGCGAGCATGGGAGGAGGTAACAAGGGAGCTAGAGAGCAGGAGGTCCTGGGAGGAGCGGAGGGTGCGATTTGGGCGATATCTGCAGATGAGGTTGGTGATGTAGATGGGGGCGATGTTGTGAATGGCCTTGTATGTTATGGTTAGCATTTTGAATTTTACACGGTGGGGTAGGGGAAGCCAGTGAAGGGATTGGCAGAGAGGAGCAGCAGTCACGGATCGATTAGTGAGGTGTATTAGTCTAGCAGCAGCATTCATAATAGACTGAAGGGGGGATAGCCTGCTTAAGGGTAGGCCATTAAGGAGAGAGTTGCAATAGTCGAGGCGGGAAATAATCAAGGAGTGAATAAGTTGTTTTGTAGTGTCATTAGTCAGGAAGGGTCGAATTCTGGAGATGTTGCGGAGGTTAAGGCGGCAGGATTTAGCCAGTGATTGGATATGGGGGCTGAAGGAGAGGTCAGAGTCAAGGATTACACCCAGGACCCTGGCATGTGTGGAGGGACCAATGGTTGTGTTGTTGATATTAATGGTGAAGTCACAGGAGGGGGACCGTGAAGGAGGAAATATAACAAGCTCAGTTTTAGAAAGATTAAGTTTGAGGAAGTGGTGTGACATCCATACCGATATGTCATTCAGCAAGTTTGAGATCCGTGAGGAGATAGTGGGGGTGAGTTGGGGAGTGGAGAGATAGATCTGTGTGTCATCGGCATAGAGATGGTATTGGAAGCCATGGGAGGTGATCAACTGGCCCAGGGAAGAGGTATAGAGTGAGAAAAGGAGAGGCCCAAGGACGGAGCCTTGGGGTACCCCAACAGAAAGAGGAAGGGGAGCGGAGGAGATGGAGTTGTAAGTGACGCTGAAAGTGCGCTGAGATAGGTAGAAGGAGAACCAGGATAATGCAGAATCACGGAGGCCAAGGGAGTGTAATTTGCTGAGGAGCAGCAGGTGGTCAACTGTGTCAAAGGCAGCAGAGAGGTCTAAAAGTATGAGTATGGAGTAGTGGCCATTGGTTTTGGCAGTTATTAGGTCATTGGTGATTTTTAGTAGGGCAGTTTCAGTAGAATGTTGTAGGCGGAAGCCAGACTGTAGGGGGTCGAGAAGGTTGTTGTCCGTGAGGTAGCGACTCATTTGGTCATGAACAAGGCGTTCGATGAGCTTGGAGGCAAACGGGAGAAGGGAGATAGGTCTTAAGTTATTCAAACAGGTGGGGTCTAGTGAGGGTTTTTTGAGTATGGGGGTAACCAGTGCATGTTTGAGCGGGGAAGGAAAGGTGCCGGAGGAGAGGGAGAGGTTGAAGATGTGGGTTAGGGAGTTGAGGATAGAGTGGGAAGGTGGTCGCAGTAATTGAGAGGGGACAGGGTCCAGGGGACATGTAGTGAGGTGGGCCATGGAGAGGAGTTTATCAACTTCTTCTGTGGTAACTGGGCAAAAGGAGGAGAGTATTGAGTGTGGTGTTGGACCTGATATGTTGGGTAGGGGAGGAATTTTAATGCTGGATATCTCCTTGCGAATTGTGTTGATTTTGCTATTGAAGTGGTTGGCAATATGTTGAGCGTTAAGCAAGTTGGTGGGAGGGGGCAGTGGGGGGTGAAGTAAGGAATTAAGGGTAGAAAAGAGTTGACGAGGTTTGGATGAGAGGGTTTTGATGAGAGTGTTGTAATAGGTTTGTTTAGCAGTGTGGAGGCAGGAGTTGTATTTGAGAAGGACAGATTTGTAGAGGGTAAAGTCTTGCAGGGATTTAGATTTACGCCATGCTCGCTCAAGAGCACGGCTGCGTCTCTTGAGACTTCTGGTGTCGTCTGTTTGCCAGGGTTGTGGCAGATGGGGCCTGGTTCTGCGTGTAGAAAGAGGAGCAAGTACGTCTAGGGAGGATGACAACGTGGTGTTGTAGATGGAAGTGGTTAGGTCTGGGCAGGACAGGGGTGCGATTTTGTCATAAAGGCCATCAGTAGCAGAGTGAAGAAGGGAAGGTTTGAGGTTGCGAAGGTTCCTGCGGGTAGTGGTTTGTGGGCTGGCAGCATGGGATATAGGAGACAAGGAGAGTGTGAAACGGATAAGGTTGTGATCAGAGAGAGGAAAGGGTGCGTTGGAGAGATTGCAGGGAGTGCAGCGATGGGAGAATACAAGGTCAAGAGTGTTGCCGTTGGAGTGAGTGGTGGTTTGTGTCCATTGTGTTAGGTTAAAAGAGGAGGTTAAGTTGAGTAGTTTAGAAGTGGTAGCATTATTAACATTGATTGGAATGTTAAAGTCACCTAGGATGATGGCAGGCACTTCAGATGAGAGAAAATAGGGTAGACATGCAGAGAAGTCATCCAGAAAGCGTGACACTGGTCCAGGAGGCCGATAAATGACTGCGACCCTCAGACAAGCTGGAGAGAAAAGACGAATGCAGTGCATTTCGAAAGAGCAGGTGGAAAGAGAGGGAGGTGTGGGCAGTACCTGGAAGGTGCATTGTAATATATAATTACATCTAGGAAAGTGGATGTAAAGGAGCGACCGGTATCCAGTAAATGTGAGTCTGAAAAGATGCTATATTTAGGGTAGCAACAAATAAAATCAAGCCAATAAAACCTGCCTCTGCAGTCGCAGCTGGCACTCGGTAACCAATCCTTCTGATCCTTGCGCCATAGGTATGCCTGATTAGGATCCTTCTCCAATAGCATGCAGCAACATGAAGAAGGGGGAATCTCTGTTCTTCTGAAATGCGTTGGATTGATTTTATTTGTTGCTACGCTAAATAAAGCGTCTTTTCAAACTCACATTTACTGGATACCAGGCGCTCCTTTACATCCACTTTCCTAGATCACATGTGGAATTGACCGTAAGGCCATACCCTGAGTTAGCAGCCCAAGCCCCAATAGGGCCCACCACCACCTCCTTTAATGCCGGGCACAAATCTTTGGAAGGGAATTCTTCCTACCCGCCCACATCTTTATCCAATTTACAGTGACTGATCAAGTTAGTCCAGCATGATCTCCACCCCCAAAGAGCAAATATATAATTACATAACAAGGTGAGAAAAATCTATTTTCTCAAACCTACATCTGGAAACCCTAGAGACCACTAGTGTAAAAATGTCTACTTTACAGGGCTACCACAAAGGAAAAAAAAGGAAAGAACAATGATATCTTTATGCAACCAGCTGTTTAACAAACATTTTTATTTGTAGTTCAGTTTTAGAGATACAAAGCACATGATAAAAACATAGGTATACAAATTAACAACTGTCATGAGCATGTAAAAGCTCCTGTTCTTTGAAGGGAATTCTTCCTACCCGCCCACATCTTTATCCAATTTACAGTGACTGGTCAAGTTAGTCCAGCATGATCTCCACCCCCAAAGAGCAAATATATAATTACATAACAAGGTGAGAAAAATCTATTTTCTCAAACCTACATCTGGAAACCCTAGAGACCACTAGTGTAAAAATGTCTACTTTACAGGGCTACCGCAAAGGAAAAAAAAGGAAAGAACAATGATATCTTTGTGCAACCAGCTGTTTAACAAATATTTTCATTTGTAGTTCAGTTTTAGAGACACAAAGCACATGATAAAAACATAGGTATACAAATTAACAACTGTCATGAGCATGTAAAAGCTCCTGTTCTTTGACAGCTTCTGGTCTCATTCTAGAATCCTGGTTTTGGCTGTGATAGATTTTCTCTGCCTGTCCACCTGCAAGGTAATTCATGTGGTCAGTCTCTGGGTGGAGACCAACCCCAATTTAAGCCAGCCAAGCCTGCAGTCTCATGCTTGTGATATTGCATTTGTTATACATGTTTCAAGCTACCTGTTTGTCTGGCCCGCTCTGCTAGATTAGAATACCTAGTTGAAGACCTCGGATCGGATATTGACTATTCTCTGGACTCTGCCTGCCTTTTGAATTTGGATTTTGACCCTGACTATTCTGAACCTTGCCTGCCTGCCAACTGCAAGTATCTGTTTGCTTTGCTCAGTTCCCGTATTCCCTGGTGTGGCAGCCAAGCACTATAGCATTGTGTATAAGTACAACCTGGGGTCAACCAAATATCGGTAGGCATGCTTGCCTTATAGGAAAGGGGGCTGCTTTAGGTGAAGAACACAGAAGCCACCTATAATGTCTGACCACCTGCGTAAGGGGTAAGTGTGACAAAAATAATCTCTACCCAAAATAATTATTTTAATAGAAAAAATGCATAAATACAACCTAAAGTATAAATATACAGTATATACTAATTCATAATAAATGTATTAAACATTCTAAACATTGAAGAGCTTGAAGAGGAGTACCTTCATTTTTCCCATGTTGCTCCGGTTCCTCTTCTTTATTGCTAAAAAGTCATTGATTTAAAGTGGAAAAAAAACAGATCCCCCTAGCTTGTGAATGTGGATTGATTTACTAAATAAAGCCCTACCTATGTACAAATTGACTTATACAGCAAGGGGCTGTCCAAAAAATTTCGATAAAATTTGGACAAGTTGGATTTTTGCAGTTTCAGCCAATATAGAGGTCTAATTCCTGTCGACTCTTTGTCTTATGTGTCATATGATCTATACTCTGATGCTTTAGTGGTTCTGATCAAGATGTGTCATTTGTGTGCCTTATAACTTGCCTATACCGACTATGTTACCCTTTGTGCCTTAAGTTGTGTATTCATCAGCTGTTTATTAGAATTGTACTTATGATGGGCTTTGTAAATGATGCTGTTTATTAGAATTGTACTTATGATGGGCTTTGTAAATGATGTACAGTACCTATGTAAGCAAATGCCTCTATACCAGTATGTCTTGCTGGCCTGTCTCTATGTACCCTGTTTGATTTTCTCTGTTTTGTTAATGGTAAAATTAATAAACATTTATATTAAAAAATGAAAATATGCATTAATTACATAGAAACAGTGGCGGTACGCTCTTACAGGAAACAAAAGTTTCTTTTATACTTGTATAAAGAAGGTTGTTGGTGTGTGAATGAATGAAGGTGGCTGTGGAGCATTAAATCATATGCTATTATAATAATAAATAATAATAATAATAATAAACCTTTTAAGAAGGGTTCACCAACAGCTTCATGTATTGCTGGAAAAGATAAGACAATCCTCAAAGACAAATATATAGGATCATTTAAAAGACCCTTTGCTGACATAATCTTCCAGGCATAGTGGTTGCATCCATAAACTGGAACCAGCACATTGGGGTTACCTGTGAGCTGTAGTAGAAAAGAAATGTCCACACCTAGATTTCTACAGGGACCACTGAGACGTTCGAGTTCGAGTCGAACTCATGTTCGACTCGAACATCGGCTGTTCGCAAGTTCGCCGAACAGCGAACAATTTGGGGTGTTCGCGGCAAATTCGAATGCCGCGGAGCACCCTTTAAAAGTCTATAGGAGAAATCAAAAGTGCTAATTTTAAAGGCTTATATTCATGGTATTGTCATAAAAAGTGTTTGGGGACCTGGGTCCTGCCCCAGGGGACATGAATCAATGCAAAAAAAAGTTTTAAAAACGGCAGTTTTTTCTGGAGCAGTGATTTTAATAATGCTTAAAGTGAAACAATAAAAGTGTAATATCCCTTTAAATTTCGTACCTGGGGGGTGTCTATAGTATGCCTGTAAAGGGGCGCATGCTTCCCGTGTTTAGAACAGTCTGACAACAAAATGACATTTCAAAGGAAAGAAAGTCATTTAAACTACTCGCGGTCTGACAATACACATATAAGTTCATTGATAAAAACGGCATGGGAATTCCCCACAGGGGAACCCCGAACCAAAGTACAAGTTCAAAATACTTTTTTTCCTTTGAAATGTAATTTTGCTGTCAGACTGTTCTAAACATGGGAAACATGTGCCCCTTTACAGGCATACTATAGACACCCCCAGGTACGAAATTTAAAGGGATGTTACACTTTTATTGTTTCACTTTAAGCATTATTAAAATCACTGCTCCCGAAAAAACGGCCGTTTTTAAAACTTTTTTTTGCATTGATCCTTGTCCCCTGTGGCAGGACCCAGGTCCCCAAACACTTTTTATGACAATACCATGAATATAAGCCTTTAAAATTAGCACTTTTGATTATTCATGTTCGTGTCCCATAGACTTTAACGGTGTTCGTGTGTTCGAACAAATTTTTTGCCTGTTCGCAAGTTCTGGTGCGAACTGAACAGGGGGGTGTTCGGCTCATCCCTAGTAGGAAGATTTGTCCACACACAGATTACTACAGAGACCACGGAGACCACCTATACATGGTTTATTTATCACCCATATTGCAAGAAGCACATTGAATAGATAACCATAAAGAACATAATAGTTCACTCACGCTCATGAGACTTCAATTTAAGGAGAATTCATGTATAAAGGCAAAAGTTCATTCATCAAAAGAGAATACAGGGAGAATAAAGGTCTAACCAGTTTTGTTGGTATCCCAAGTTCCTCAGAGACTGCCTAACCTACAACAGTGTTCCACATCCCTAAATACCAGGATAGGCAATAAAGATGGCACCCAAAGGGGCTAGGAATGCCAAACACACCCCCAGCCCCCTCCCTAAAAAAACAGGGTATTCCACTATTCCATGCAGTTCCCACTGGGGAAAGCCCAACAAAAGCATGGCGGCAACGTGAAGTCACCATGCTCACATGCCAGAGGGACAATGGCGCCAAACAGTGCCACAATAAAAAAAAATCCATGACACATATGTGTATGCGGCACTATGACATGCAGAGCACAATGGCGCTCCACACACTCCCCCAGCGCTCCACACACTCCCCCAGGGGGCAAAAAAGGAGTATTACTGGTCCAAAAGGCAAGCCAGCCCAGAGGGCAGCCAAGAAACAACTAGGGAAGTGTGAACTATCAACACCAAGCAATAGCACTCCCAAAACCCACAAACTATTCAATACAAGGATAATTACATAGATATCAATAAGCAGCTGGTTGCACAAAAATAATTCCAAAAATACAGTGAAAATTATACATAGAAATATATAATACAAATTTACAGATTTAATATAAATACATCCTCATAATGCAAGAAACATAATATTATCAATATAGTTATAAACCATACAAAATGTGTTATACAGAAAAATTTATAAAAACAGACTAAAACTTAAACTTACATGTAAGCTTGAAGGGTCTGTTGCATGTAAGTCCAAAATCCATTAGGATTCTTGCTGTACATTTTTTGTATCATGCTCATCCTTATGCGTGTCATCAGGGACCCTTTCAAACACCATCACCATCAAATTTGTCATCATTCTCAATGACAAAATGTCTGGCCACAGGAGACATCAAGTTGTATGTTTGTATTCCATAAATATGGTCATGGAGTCTATTCCTGACCATGTGGTGGGTCTTCCCAACATAGAAACTGCACTGGTCAGGACATTGATAACCCCTGTTGAGTCACAGGTAACCTTTCCTAAATATTTAGGTTTCCCTTATGTGGAGGGAATGAAAACACCGCCCTTAATTACAAATGGGCAATAGTCACAGCTCCCACACTTAGATACACCAGACTGCTGTCTGTCCCATTTCTTTTCCATACACACCAAGCTATACACAGGTAAGTCCTTCAAGAACAGAGCCCTATGGTAAATAACACAGGTTTATCCATAACAAGATCAAAAACAAAAGCGTTCATCATCTGGTAATAGATGCCAATCCTTTTGACATATGTTAAGGATGTCCTGGGAAGAAGTGATGTACTACAGACATAAACACATCTGAATATCTTTAACATGTTGCGTGCAATACAATAAATCCTCTCTATCATTCTCCTTGGCTCCTGTATAAGACTTAGCCACTTTTGTTTGTACCCCCTTCTTATTCCTGAATAGAGTTGGGCCAAACACCCCCAGGTTCATGTGTATATACCTAGTGTTGACTGCGCTACCTCCAATAATGTAATATCAAAACCACCACTTTATCTAAGTCAATCATACATCTACATATACATCAGTGATTGTTCACTAATACTTATAACCGCTCAAAACTACCAATCTGTGTGTAAAAGACACTGATAAATTCAATTAAAATAAAATAAATAGAGTCCAGTTATAGTCCACTTGTGCTGGTGTGCTAATAAAGACGTGGGTCCCTGGATGGACTATCCACTACAGTTGTGCTATTTCTGTGCTTTTATTTCTCATTCGTGATTATTGTGACTTCCAGTGCCAAAACCACCACCACATAAATTGGCCACTCACCAGATACTAATAAATATAGGCCCTTGGTTCGTTGAGGGATAACCAATCCGCTTTATTATTTGGCTTTGTGCTGTCCCCAATGCAGTGTAGCAAGTATATCCATCCTCATGGAAAAAAATCAAACAGCGGTCATAGCACAGTATGCTTAAACTGTTTATTTAAAATCATGCAAAAAAAGGCTATAAAACTCACATGTTTCTGGTGCTCATGGGCCGGCACCAAGCTTATCCAGCAGTTTAAATGACTGGAGATGACGTAGTGACGTCGCATGTAAATTCCCAGCAGCCTCTGTAGTGACACAACGACGTCACTACGTCATCTCCTGTTGGGCGAAAGCGAAGCTTGAGCCACAAATCGTAAGATGAGCGGGGACGAGGCATGTTCCGCACGCCAACGGACAAAATAGACGATGACCACTTTCCATTCATTTAAACTGCTGGATAAGCTTGGTGCACATATAGGATTGCGCCGGTGGCACACACATTATAAACCCCGAGGTTCAGTTTGCACCAGAACATGTAAAAATTACAGTAGCCAAGCCATGAACTCTATTAAAGTCTATGGGGCCAAACATGAAAAATCTAAAGTCCCCATTTTGAAGGCTTATATGCAAGTTATTGGCCATAAAAAGGGTGTGGGAGCCCAGGTACTGCCATGGGGACATGTATCAATGCAAATTTTTTTTAAAAAGATCATTTTTAAAGGATCAGTGATTTTAATGATGCTTAAAGTAAAAAAAGAAAAATTTCTTTAAATATATTGTCTGGGGGGGTCCCCTTAGTCTTCCTGTAAAGTGGAACATCTGTACAGTGTATAGAACCTTCTGCAGCAAAACTGACATATGTAAAGAAAAAATAATGCCATTTAAATTGCGGACAATACAAAAATGTTTAAAAAAATGGCATGGGGGTCCCCCCAATCCATACCAGGCCCAAAGCACCTTGTCCCCATGCACAGCGGTTAGCCTTAGTTCCAGGTGGAGCGATTTTTTTTTTTTGAGTCCAGCGGTGGCGGCGGGCATCGTGATTGAAGATGGATCTACATTGGGGGGCAATGTTTTTTTATTTTTAATAAAGGAATTGTCAAAAACTTTGTATGTGCTTTTATTTCTTTTTGACACTTCAGATAAGACCCCTGCCTGCAGACCCGTACAACCACTGCCCTGGGGTTGTGGGGAAAAGGCCCTTGTCCCCATCAAAGCATTGAAGCACCTCCCCATGTTGAGGGCATGTGACCTGGTATGGCGCTCACTCACCCCCCTTTCCTGGCCTGCCAGGCTGCATGCTCAGATAAGGGTCTGGTATGGATTGGGGGGACCCCCACATCGTTTTTTTCACATTTTTCTATTGCAGGTAATTTTTTTTTTCATTAAGCTGTCAGTGGGGAAGTCCATTGACAGCTGATGGCTCATTCAGTCTTTACAACCAACTATTCACTATGCCCTGATTGGGCAAAGCTTTGCCCAATCAGGCTTTAGTATTCACTGTGCAGCACGCAGTGCTTTGTGGGGTGCTTGGCAAGCAAACATCCCGCCGAGTGCTCTGCAAATTCGGGTGTTCGCTGAACGAGTGATGTTCAGGCCAAACTTATGCTTGACCCGAACCACTCACCCAATACTATTCCTGAACACAGAATTTTCCCACCCTCCGAGGTAAAGAGTAGCATAAGTTGGTGCACATTTTGTGCCCATTGCCGTTCCTTGTGCTTGACAATAACATTTATTATCAAACATAAATGTGTTATTCTCTTTGAGGATTGCCTTATCTTTCCATAAATACATGAAGTTGTTAATAAGCCCTTCCGGAGTTTGATCTAAAAGATATATAATTACAGTGTATCCATGAAGGAAATGAATACTCCCTGTACATCCTCAATTTAATGCTCCACAGCCACCTTTAATAGGTATGCCAATGTTTTTAATATGTGTTGTGTGTCTTTAAAACTATTCTACAAATACAATTTTTTGTTATAGCAGAGTTCCGCCTTCCCCTCAAAAAATTAAAAGTCAGCAGCTACACATACTGTAGCTGCTGACTTTTAATATTAGGATGCTTACCTATCCTGGAGTCCAGCGATGTCAGCACCCCAGCTGATGTTTCCATTGGCTGTTGGGTGCTGCCGCCGTCATTGCTGGTAAGGGAACCCGGCAGTGAAGCCTTTCGGTCCCTACTGTGCTGTTCAACTGGCCCAACAGTAGGGGAAGGAGGAGGAAGGAAGAGGGGCCGGACTTCTGACGTACGTCCCCGCTGTGAGGTCCGATGGAAGTAGGGACAGGATGCCTGTCAAAAACAGGTACCCGCTCCCCCTCAGCCCCCAAAAGGTGCCAAATGTGGCACCAGAGGGGGGAGGAGACAGATAAGCGGAAGTTCCACTTTTGGGTGAAACTCTGCTTTAAGCAGTTGGTTGCACTTGGTTGCATATAGATATATAATTTTCTTCCTTTTTTTCTTTATATTTGAACCTCCATGGCAGCCATGTAAAGTAGATATTTTTGCATTAGTGACCATTTTATTTTATTTGAGTGCTTCTAGAAGACTCTGAATCAAAAATAACTTGAATTGTGATACATTTTATATTGAAGTAAACTTAAATAGATGTATGTTTCTACAGAATTGATTTGTAAGGCTTCCCTTGGTCCAGTGTTAAAATGTTTTCATGACTGTTATTCCAGGTCAGCAGATGGTAGGTCACAAGGTGACCCAGTCAGAGATAGGAGTAATGCAGCGGAGACCGACCAAGCATCTGACTTAGAACTAGTACCTGCGACAAAAGTGAGTATTTCTGCCATAGCATTAAGAATTGCCCACAGCAATATGTAATAATAAAGCACCTTCTTTATACACTGGGCTAATTACACTGGCTAACTTTTTAAATATACAAGAGAATAATGTATAACAAAATCAATATCAATCGGTTTTTACCACCAATTTGCCGATTTATTCAGTGATATTAGCAACATTTTGCTCTATCATCAACTGTAGCGTAGCTATGTGCAGCCCATCACTTTTAAAAATTATACTTATAACTTGAGGGAAAACTGCCTTGTAGAAAAGGTCAGTTTGGACATACAGAATTCACGTATTAGATATAATAACATGTTCAGTAAGCCTCCTAGAGTCTGGGTTAATGTCACAAGGTACTATTGAACTATGTGTGAACACATGAAACTGGCTGAGTGCAGAATTTATTTATTTAATGTAAGTTGCCACAAATTGTTACTTTTTCAACCTCTGATTATTAAGGTTCCTGCTTTGCATATGGTGATTTCACATAAGAATTTTTAGTAACATAATATGTGTTAACTTACATCTAGAAATGTTAAACAGTATAACTTAAAATGTACATTTTGTCTTACATTCCTCTTGATAATTAGCAGTGCACGTCCCAGTATGTGAGTGTCCCTAGACAACCCTGTGTCTAAAATGCAACCGCTGTAGGTTTACAGCGTATATATAAGGTACCACTGCTCACTTTTAGTCTCAGGAGCTTTGAAATAAGATTTAGTGGTTTTAATATTGTGCTGCTCATTGTTCTTCTTGATGGAGATAGGAGGAAGCCCTGCCTTTACTAAACTGACTTCCTCCACATAGAGACATGAGGCAGAAGAAGGCTTAGTGGGATTGTAATAGAGGAAGATCATTTGTATGAAGACTACAGGCAAAATTGTTGACTAGTATTTGGACCCCTCCTTGCCTTTTTGGATGCAACTTTTAGAGTTCTTGTCCAGTTTAAAGAAGAAGTATAGCCAAAGCTTTTTTTATCTGTAATCTTTTAGCCTGTTTTGAGCTAATTTAAGCTTTCATTATATGTTTCCATGTATTTCTTTTTGTATACTATTATTATACCTCTTTCAGTACTTCTGTTATATTCTCAGAGTGTAGATCACCTGCTAACACAGAAAAGGTTTAAAATACTGAACACCACTTCCCATCATGTTAGTGTTAAGACTAGTATAAAAAAATAATAGAGTGTTACATGAACTGGAAACGCTGCCTGAATAGACAGCATGCAATACATATGGAGGTGTTAAACCTGTATGTATATTATTGTAGCATACAAAATCATGCAGAATAAGACCTGATCCTACATTCTTACTAGATACAGGAAAGTGCTCAGTTTCAAACAGTTATTCCATAGCACACCAAAAATAGGGAGATTCAGGTCCTATTTTTAACAAACAAGTTTTTCTGTTTTGTTTGATTTTGGCATGATGAGTCCATGGTAATGCCTGTATAAGTTATTGCAGTTATTTCAGTGTACATGTTACATTATGTATTGTATATATCTATATATAGATATATATAGATATATATCTATATATACAGTATCTCACAAAAGTGAGCACACCCCTCACATTTTTGTAAATATTTTTTAAAATCTTTTCATGTGACAACACTGAAGAAATTACACTTTGCTACAATGTAAAGTAGTGAGTGTACAGCTTGTATAACAGTGTAAATTTTCTGTCCCCTCATAATAAGTCAACACACAGCCATTAATGTCTAAATCGCTGGCAACAAAAGTGAGTACACCCCTAAGTGAAAATTTCCAAATTGGGCCCAAAATGTCAATATTTTGTGTGGCCACCCTTATTTTCCAGCACTGCCTTAACCCTCTTAGGAATGGAGTTCACCAGAGCTTCACAGGTTGCCACTGGTGTCCTCCTCCACTCCTCTATGACGACACCACAGAGCTGGTGGATGTTAGAGACCTTGCGTTCCTCCACCTTCTGTTTGAGCATGCCCCACAGATGCTCAATAGGGTTTAGGTCTGGAGACATGCTTGGCCAGTCCATCACCTTTACCCTCAGCTTCTTTAGCAAGACAGTGGTAGTCTTGGAGGTGTTTGGGGTCGTTGTCATGTTGGAATACTGCCCTGCAGCCCAGTCCTTGAAAGGGAGGGGATCATGCTCTACTTTAGTATTTTACAGTAATTGTTGGCATTCCTGGTTTCCTCAATGAACTGTAGCTCCCCAGTGCCGGAAGCACTCATGCAGTCCCAGACCATGATACTCCCACCACCATGCTTGACTGTAGGCAAGACACACTTGTCTTTGTACTCCTCACCTGGTTGCCGCCACACACACTTGACACCATCTGAGCCAAATAGGTTTATCTTGGTCTCATCAGACCACAGGACATGGTTCCAGTAATCCCCTTAGTCTGCTTGTCTTCAGCAAACTGCCGGCTTTCTTGTGCATCATCTTTAGAAGAGGCTTCCTTCTAGGATGACAGCCATGCAGACCAATTTGATGCAGTGTGCGGTGTATGGTCTGAGCACTGACAGGCTGACCCCCCACCCCTTCAACCTCTGCAGCAAAGCTGGCAGCACTCATAACTCTATTTTCCAAAGACAACCTCTGGATATGATGCTGAGCACGTGCACTGAACTTCTTTTATCGACCATGGCGAGGCCTGTTCTGAGTGGAACCTGTCCCATTAAACCGCTGTATGGTCTTGACCACTGTGCTGCAGCTCAGTTTCGGGGTCTTGGCAATCTTCTTATAGGTTAGGCCATCTTTGTGTAGAGCAACAATTCTTTTTTTCAGATCCTCAGAGCATTCTTTGCCATGAGGTGCCATGTTGAACTTCCAAAGACCAGTATGAGAAAGTGAGAGTGATAACAAATTTAACAGACCTGCTCCCCATTCTCACCTGAGACCTTGTAACACTATCGGGGAGAGAAAATGGGAATTTGGACATTTTCACTTAGGGGTGTACACACTTTTGTTGCCAGCTGTTTAGACATTAATAGCTGTGTGTTGAGTTATTTTGAGGGGACAGCAAATGTACACTGTTATACAAGCTGTACACTCACTACTTTACATTGTAGCAAAGTGTTATTTCTTCAGCTTTGTCACATTAAAAGATATAATAAAATATTTACAAAAATATGAGGGGTATACATGTGTAGCGCAATAATCATTTTCATATGTAGGTGCACTCACTGCATGCATTTATGTTCATATGTGTATATGTGGGAGCTTTGTCTCATTGGACGTAACGTGTATGGGAGGAGGAGCTACACTACAAAACGTCACCCGCCGCTATCCTGACTGGAGCGGGCACGAGACTGTTATACTACTATTACTACTATTTGTTTACAGCCAAGTGGTAAAATTGTGAGTGGTTTTATATATGTTAGTAATTAAATACCATTTTAAAGCAGATAGCACTATTAGTCCTTACTCTCTCATATGTAACCTGTATTTCATCTTCCATACCAGGATCCAATGCCTCTGTATATCTTATAGGTCATACTATACACCACTGAAGTTGTTCAGGTTTGGCAAGAAGTCAGATGCGAAGTGTCAAAGATGTGGGGAGGAGAATGGTGACTTTTTGCATATGTTTTGCGCTGCCCCAAGCTTTATAGATACTGGAAAGGGATTGTGGATAAAATAAATCTTGTGTTTGGGACTAGGCTGAGGGTTGAGGTCAGGGCATGGTTACTGGGCCTGGTAGAGGGCAAGGAGAGCCAGAGGGACCTGCAGACCGCAAAGCTCAGATGCTTGTTCCAGGGGAAAATATATATTGCCCGGTATTGGCAGAGAAAGGACCCACCGACAATAGAAGAATGGGTGAAAGGGGTAAGGGAGGTGATAAGTAAAGAAAAGTATATTTATAAGAAAAGGGGTACCTATAAAAAATTTGAAAAAATTTGGAAACCATGGCTGGATCAAGAGGTGGTTAGAGTGGATGGGGGGTAGGGGAGAGGGAGGATGGGTATGTGTGACTGGTCGGGAAGTATGGAGGCGAATGGGGTCAAGGACCTTGGGTTAGGGGGGTGGGGGGAGGGAGGGGTTATTGTGGGTAATGGGTAGAAAATTGTAATTTTATTTGAACACAGATGTATTATATGTTTTCAGATGTAGAAGATGTGTTGTAATGTATAGAGGGATGTTGATACTCTCCTTTTTCTACTGGCAATTTTTTTCCTGATTTTGTAATGATAATTACTTTTTCAAATAAAAAGATTTATAAAAAAAAAACAAATAAAAAAAAAAAAACCTGGATTTCATTTTCCATACCAGGATCCAATGCCTCTGTATATGCACACCCCGTGGTGGGACAAGCATATATGACCATCCTGTTAGTTCAGGGGTCAATTTCATGAGGTGAGCAGCCAATCTATCTGTCAAAGGTGGAAATTGTCACCTTGGGTGATTGTGAACATTTTTATCTTTGCATGGATATTTTATTACCTGATGGACTTTTCTACTATTCTTGACATTTGGGTTTTTGGATTTTTGAAGGTTAATAATATTATTAGGTTGCGCTGCACTGTTTTGATTCTCTAAAATACTTGATATGTGTTGGGCCTACAGTTTCCATTATACTGAGATAAGCTTGAGTCAGCTTTATACTGTAGGAGGCTTATTTGGTCTCAACCCTTTCAACAAGATTCTAAAGGCTTTAAAATATTTCAAATCAAGAACTAGCAGCAACTGTCCAACTTTCCATCCTCTGTTAAAAAAAAAAAAAGTATTTTATTTGTTTATTCATTTGATGGGATTATAGGCAGGTTGGATAGTAGGCAACTTAAGGCACCAAATTATTGCTCACCCTATCCTGCTAGCACTGCTGGGGCTCCCTGAAATTCTTCTACAAATACCACCGCACCCTATGCAGCAATACTTGGGGTAGGTTGATCAGGTATAAAATTTTGGTTTATAGGAGAAGGGAAGACATTTAATGAGGATATAGCAGTGTTGTCAGAATGCTGACTATAGCTAGAAAGGCGTGATCTAGAACTTTATTGTTTTCTCTATCCAGTATTCTCTAGTCTCTTAGTTCCTTCTTTCCCGCTATAGAAATATCATAAGGATTATTATGTATCAGTCATAAAGTGGATATAGGTGTCAGACAGCTCAAGCCTCCAGTGTCCAGTGCTAAACCAGGAGAGATTAAATGCTTTCCAAAAGAACATATACAGTAATTCCTAGTACTGAAGCATACTGTAGGTCACATTTCACAAATAAGAATACCATTAACTGAAGTGAAACTGCCTTCTATGGGGTAGGACACTTGGCACATCATCTCTGTTCCTGGCATCAGTTTATTAAATAAGCCATAATATATAAGCAACCCCAAAGTTCTTTAAATTGAAACAAAGATGTTACCTGAAAAAAAAGGTAAATAAATACTTACCTTTTTCCAACACTCGTTCTGCTGAACTTTACTCTGTTGCTGGGAAATTGTCCCCAAAATTTTACTATGAAACAGATAATTCCAGGAGACTCAATCTCCTGTGTCCCCGCAGCAATCACTGGTTCTTCCTTTCAATCTCCATATCACTACAGAACAAAGTAGTAATGTAGAGGCTGGCAAGATGAATCAATGAGCACTGTGGGGGACATAGGAGATTGGGGATTCCTCAGAAATGGTGCCGCGGGAGCTATAAGTATTTATCTTCTTCTTTTCATGTAATACCTTTATTTTAATTGAATGAACTGTGAGAGAGTTGCTTTAAAGATGAAACTTTTTCATTCCAAAAAGGCTTATGTATGTTTTTATGCAATTTATTTAATGTACTTCATTTACTAATGAGATTTCTTGATTTTGTGCACAAGCATAGATTCACCGCCTCAATTCACAAAGCTTTAATTCAAAGATAAGCATTTTTTTTTCAGCCCTGTAACTATAGGTTTCAAAACTCATTTGGGGAATTTACTAAAACTGGTGCACACAGAATCTGGTGCAGCTGTGCATAGTAACCAATCAGCTTCTAACTTCAGGTTGTTCAATGAAGCTTTGTAACCTAGAAGCTGATTGGTTACCATGCAGAGCTGCACCAGATTCTGTCCGAACCAGTTTTAGTAAATTTCTCGCATTGACTTTTTAGAGAATAAGGATCCTTGTCCTGGTTTGCTAACTTTGTGAGTTGAGCCTTGTAGTATGTTATAAAAGCAAGTCATAGCACATCTAATAAGTTATAATAATGGGATTTTATAAAATTACAATTGCAGAAACTGAGTAACTCAGTTAATTGGGCATCATCTACCCTAGTTTAAAAAAACTGAGTCTACGGCAAGAAAAATATCTAAAGCAGTTATATTAGCATCTTTATGAGTTATATTCTTATATAATGCTGCACTTCATGTTTTATAGGACATACCACTTAGAGAGTTCATTGTTTTCAGGTACTTTCATCAGCAATAGTAGTGAAGCAAAAGTGGGATTTATGCATTGCCTCACTTCTTTATTCACCCGAAATAAACAATATAATATCTAAATGAGGAGCCACGGGAAGCATAAAATCCATTACATTCAGATTCTAATTTAGATGAAGTTCAGAAGTAGGGAATAGAAAAAAAAAGATGTCAGGCACTCATCTACTGTTTAACGCAACATGAGGCTGATTGTGTTGTCTCGACAACTGCCATTCTATATTCATGCCAGGTTTCCCTTTTTTTGCCAGGACTGGCCCTGCATTAACATGTCAGTCTCCATTAGACTACTGCAAGAAGTTTAGGAAAATACACAGTTAGTGAATATGACATAAGTGTAACTTACAGTATTACAAATTTTTATCTCATGTTAATAAAGAGACTAAAAAGAAACTGAGGTTGATTTATAAAAGAGATAAAGCATGTTCACATTTTGATGTATATGCTTACTTTGTAAAATGAATGTTCATTTAGCATAGTAAAATAAGCAAAGCTGTGTTTACTTCAGTTATCCAATTATGGTCTAGCAAAAGTCACCTTGCAGTTGATTGGGTATTCAAGCTCCACTCAGGGCACCAAAAAAGTGCCACCACTCTGTACTGTAAAGGCCCGTACACGCGATCAGACTTTTTGACAACAAACATGCAAGTTAGCTGTTTTGGAGCAACATCCGACCGTGTGTACACTCCATTGGACAAACTTTTTCAGTTTCCATCGGACTTTTGTTGGCTGTGCGAATGCACAAACTTTCATGTAACAAAAGTCCGATGGAGCAAAGTCCAATCGTGTGTACACAAAGCCATCGGACTTTTGTACATACTACAGTAAGCAGCCGCGAGAATGTTTCCAGCACGATCCCATTGTGCTGGTTCTCGGCGACAGGGTACTGTACATCTCACGCTGGCTGCAATAGGAAAAACACATTTTCCTATTGCGGCGAGCGTGAGAGAGTATTCCCCTCTGGGGGGCATACCAGGCCCTTAGGTCTGGTATGGATTTTAAGGGGAACCCCCTACGCCGAAAAAACAGCGTGGGGGTCCCCCCAAAATCCATACCAGACCCTTATCCGAGCACGCTGCCCGGCTGGTCAGAAAAGGGGGTGGGGACGAGCGAGCGTCCCCCCTCCTGAACCGTACCAGGCTGCATGCCCTCAACATGGGGCCCCCCCACCCTAAAGCACCTTGTCCCCATGTTGATGAGGACAAGGGCCTCTTTCCGACAACACTGGCCGTTAGTTTTGGGGTCTGCGGGCGAGGGGCTTATCGGAAACCGGGAGCCCCCTTTAATAAGGGGGCCCCCAGGGGGAGCAAGGCGCCCCTCCCCCAAAGTACCCACCACCCCATGTTGAGGGCATGCGGCCTGGTAGGGGGGGGGGCGCTCGTCCCCACCCCCTTTCCTGACCGGCCAGGCTGCGTGCTCGGATTAAGGTCTGGTATGGATTTTGGGGGGACCCCCGCGCCGTTCTTTCGGCGTAGGGGATTCCCTTAAAATCCATACCAGACCTAAGGGCCTGGTATGCCCCTGGAGGGGAACCCATGCCGGTTTTTTTATTTAAAATTTGGCGTGGAGTTCCCCCTCAAGATTCATACCAAACACAGTGCCTGGCATTGGCAGGGATCCAAGTCGGACCCCTGCACCATTGTGAACCCGGCTCGCAAGGTGTCAATCTCGCCGAGAGAAGCGGCGAGATTGACACAATATCAGACAACAATACAGAAGTTGATTTGGTGAAAGATTTGGTGAAAGTTGGCTAAAAAAGTTCTGCCGTGTGTATGCAACACAAACTTATGGCCAACGCCCTTTGTACAAAAATCCACAGGAAAGTTTGTACAAAGTCCTATCGTGTGTATGAGGCTTTAGTGTTAAATACTCTTAAGTTTAAAGCCTAGTGCACACGATGAGATTATCGGACGAATGATCGTCCATTTTTTTTTGTATGCTAGTCTCCATATAGAAAACGAATAGGTTACTAAAGTACGAAAATGCTCGTATGACAGAATAAAAATTCAGAAGTGATGTAATGTATTTGTATTGTATTTTCAAATGAAAACTGTAATGATTAAATAAGAATCGTACGATCTGGTATCGTACGAGAAATATTTTTGTGTTTGTCCCTTTGGGATTATCGTGTGATCGATTCGAAAGTGGTATTTTTTTTGTACAATATTCTGATCGTGTATATGGGGCTTTAGGGTACAGGAATAGGCTGTAATACGTATTTTACTCCTACATCATCTTTTTATATTTTACCAAAAAAATTAGGCAATATATTGCATTTCTGTGCACTAATATTACCAATATTTCAGCTATGGGAGGAGATGCCAGGCAGACTTAGCGGCCTGGATTGTATTTTCTGTCCTCCTGCCACGGAATCTCACTCTTCCTGCTGGATTCTTAAGGACATTGATCATGGTACAGGGGACATACAGTGGGAGGATGGAAACTAGGGAGTTACTGTGCAGGATAAGGGAGGTGAGGGGGTTAATATTCAGGTCACATCCTGAGACAGGATGGAGCTTAGATGTACAGGAGAAGAGGTTGGTGAAAGGGTTAACTGCAGCAACTAAACAATCCCACAATTGAATGATGCCTGCCTCTCTGATCTTCTGTTAATAAATGGTTCATGCATTCATTAGATCATCGTTCCTCCATTGTGAGGGGAAAGGGAGGGCTCTCAAATATAAAACGGTTCTACTGTTTACATTTGTGATTAATGTGATTGGCCATTGCAGAAATCAGAAAGCACAGAGCCACCCTGGTTGGATCTGCGCCTTTTGTCTATGCGGTCTGCTTTCTAATGATAGTGGATGAAGTGTTGTGCATGAGCTAGGCATGTGCACCCACAGCACAGAGAAGGATGTTTAAAACAATCCACTAAGAATAACAATTTCCTTTAGTGGCTGTTTTACTACAGTACATGGCCATTAATAAGGTGGTTAAAATAAAGAAAATTCTCCTGGTCAGGGCCGGATAACATAGGGGCTATTGCAGCTGCAGCTCCAGGCCCCTCACCTTAAGATAGGCCCATTTGGCCAAAATAAAAAAAAATCACCAAAAAAAAAAAAAATACACCAAAAAAAATAACGATCGAGCTTCGAGAGACCCTCAAATAATTTGGTAGGTAGTAGGTAGCCGAAGACTTACCCCACCACTGGTCAAAATGTGGGTCTCCTATGGTTCTGAAGATACGGGGCTACTTGTGCAGCCTGTCAGAAGCTACATACAGAGCGGCCAGTTTAAATACAAGCTGGCACACTCTGTTTGCAGCAGACAGAGGATAAGCTCACAGTGCCTTAATTGCCTAAAAACAATATATAACAATTATTTGTATACTACTTACTTATGGTAACTAACCCCTTACCAGGACAATTCTGACACTTCTCTCCTACATGTAAAAATCATAATTTTTTTGCTAGAAAATTACTCAGAACCCCCAAACATTAAATAAATATGTTTTAGCAGACACCCCAGGGAATAAAATGGTGGTCATTACAACTTTTTATGTCACACGGTATTTAGATTAAAAATCTCCATAGGCGACGCTTTAACATTTTTTACAGGTTACATGTTTAGAGTTACAGAAGAGGTCTATTGCTAGAATGATTGCTCTCGCTCTAATGATCGCGGCGTATGTAACCTGTGTGTATCTGGCTCTGATACTAGCCAGTGCCTCACCAGCCACTCACCTCACCGCACGTCCTTGACCCAAATCTTAAAAATACATTTGGACAGGGCTGTACGAATGCCGTAGCTGTGATGCTTTACTTCACAGCTGCAACATTTTTTTATTTTTATTTTTTTAGCTGCAGCATTTTTAACTCAGAATGCAGAGTTTGATAGGCAGCACTGCCTGTCAAACTCGCCTATTGATTTCAATGGGGCCACTCTGCAACTGCAAGCCAAATTCGCTCGCAGTAGCAGCATAGTCCAACAATGTAAAAATATCATTCAGCAATGTAAAAAAAAAAACAAGGAGGTGGCAGTAGCACCTCATGAACGCCTGTCAGCTGCTGCTATACCAATCGTTGAAAAGCAATCCACCACAGAACACTTTTCAGAGGGAAGTAAGCATTACCACAAATGTGAAAGAAACTTGAAACACATCATCCATTTCACACTCGCCACCAACCAGGTCACTCCCCAGCCACTTCCCATTTTAGCCACCACCATTCAACTTATATCACAGGTGACCATTTCCCAACCTGCAGATGACAGACACTACTCCAAAAGATTTCACTCCAAGTTACTCCCCCACCCGCTGATTGATATCCCTCCATGACCACCTTGTGATGTATAGAGCAGTGTTTCTCAACTCCAGTCCTCAAGGCGCACCAACAGGTCATGTTTTCAGGCTTTCCATTATTTTGCACAGGTGATTTGATCAGTTTCACTGCCTTAGTAATTACCACAGACATTTCAAATAAGGGAAATCCTGAAAACATGACCTGTTGGGGCGCCTTGAGGACTGGAGTTGAGAAACACTGGTATAGAGGCACAGGGGATGTCAGCTACTCTAAATATACCACTGGTAAAAAATGTGTCCAAGAAAATATTTTTGAAATGTTGGCAGCTATGCACTTGGGCACTGCCCAAGGGCCCCCGAGTCAGTAGGGGGCCCCCAAGAGAGGCTCCTGTGATGCTGTGATATTAAAGTGGTAGTAAACTTCGCTAATATTACTACTTTTTAGAGGCCCTGAGGTAGGTTATGCCATAATGTACTCATATGCACAGCATATTAGCACATTAGGGTACACTTACCTGTCAGACTGAGCCCTCCAGCACTGCTCTGTGATCAATCCGGCCTTTCCATTTTCACCCAGTCTTCCTTCTGGGTTCTGTGCCTTTGGTCACTTGCCTTGGCCGGGCTGCATTGCTGTCACTCCCACGCATGCTCATGCACATCCTTTCTCTCTCTCATCCCCCCGCTCACTCCCATCCTCCCTCCCTTACCCCTCACCCCTCTTTTATCCCCTCTCTCTCTCTCTCTCTCTCTCTCTCTCTCTCTCTCTCTCTCTCTCTCTCTCTCTCATCCTCCCTCTCTCTATTTATTTTCATTTGTTATAACAAAAAATTGTTTGCGTTTTTTTTTTTTTTTATTTATTTATAAAAAGCCCCACCAAAATCCTCAGCACCAGGCCCATGATGTTTTTGATCTGGCCCTGCTCCTGGTGTGTGAACTTTGTGAATTTAGCAATTGTATTCATCAGTACAGTTCCTCTTCATTTATTCATTGTCAGAGAGAGACTTACTGAGTTTGATCACTACACAGTCATCTCTGTTACTTTGTGTCCAAGCCAAGTGCAACACTGTTTCTACCACCTCAGGTAACTTACCATTGGCCAGCGCACTTCTCTGTATTTTTATTTCTTGTGATATTTGTACAGGTTTCTGCAGACTGTGCAGCTACCTCAAACCAGCTTTTGTTACTTTTATTTGTCTCTAAGCTCTGTAATATTGAGTATTTTTTCTTGACAAAAATGAATCACTGTCAGATTAAACTTTTATGTCCTGAACCCTCAGATGATCATTTTATTGATAATAATAATACAATAACTATCGAATCCATGCTATGAAAACCTTCCTCACTTTCATATGACATACCTTGGTTAGTATTTCAGGCAATGTCACACTGGCATTTGGCTTCCCTCCATAAAATGTCACACATACTCTGGCATTTCGCATCTCTCCATACAGTTACATAACTCTTTAGGTAGATTTTAGGGTCTTCATGTTGGCATAAAGCATTATTCAGATTTTCCTGGAAAGCTATTTGCATTTTTTATGTGACATGTCTGAATTGAGATTTTTTTTTTTAGGGGGGTGGAGGTTTAGTAATTTATTCTTACAGAATTTCAGTGCCCTCAGCAAGCAAGCTTTTCCTATATGTTGGCAGAGTTTCAGCATACTCAAAACATTCATTTTTCTAATCTGCAAAATGAGCAAAAGTGCACATTTTCAGCTATTTACCCCTACTTATCAAAATCCAATAGGAGACTCTCAAGCTTTGGGCTTTCCTTTTTTTTCAGTTTTCGTTTTTCCCCATTGTTTTGCATGGGTTCCTGTTGGAAGGCACAACATGTTTTTTTTACTTTCAAAATTTGTATTATTTTCAAAAAACAAAGAACAAGATACATGCGATACATCAAAATCAAGATACAATGCAACATAACATAAAATGTCTCCTGTAGGCTTGGAATGGGCATGCTCACTTACAGATATGAAAAGCAATTGAGATATGTTCAGAGTAATAATCCTGAGGCAGTTCAGAAGGTACCTCACAGTATACATGCCTTGCAATACCTGGTTCCAGAAGCCCTCGGGAGCTCCCCCGACACCCCTAAAGGGACCATACTGTGCCGGGACAGCCACCCCGGGATACCCGGTGTGTAGCCAATTCCATTGGTGGGCAAAGAGCACTGTGTGTGTTGAGTTGATATGTGCATCTAGCCTATGAGCCCCTGGGGGGGGGCTCTAATACTTGAGAGCCTGGAGGCACTTGTACTTCACTGACAAACAGAGCATAGTATAGGGCCACATCGTACCTAAGCGAGGTGGGTCCAAAAAAAAAGTAAATAGAAGAAGAAGAGGGGGGGGAGAGGGGAAAGAACGAGGAGCCATTCAGCAGCAAGCGGGTTGGAGGGAAAGTGTTGAAGCTTACTTGTTATGCTTGCATCCCGGGGATAAGGGAAATACTCACGTGTTTGGCCCAAGGTTCCCAGGTGGATTCAAACTGTGCTTTTGAGTCTAGCAAAACACTGGTCAATTTCTCTTGTGACATCATCCAAGATATTTTACGCTTGGCAGCTGAGAGAGGGACCCCGGGCAGTTTCCAGGCCTTGGCAATTGTCAGCTTAGCACCCAAAAAAATGAAGTGGATTAATTTGCAATTCCATTTAGGAGTCTTTGGGATATTAGCATTCAGGAGGGCTACTGCGGGGGTTCTAGGTATCTGGAGGCCCGTCACTGTTTGGATTAGGTTAAACATCCTCTTCCAGAATGGCCTGATTTTGGGGCCTGCCCACCAGATGTGGGCCATGGAGCCATTCATTTCACATCCCCTAAAGCACTGGGGGTTTGCAGAGGGATACATGTGGGCTAATTTTGTAGGTGTGAGATACCATCTGGTCGTCACTTTGACGTTAGATTCTATTAGGAAAATATTCTTTATCCCCTTATAGGCTCTGGAAAAGGATGTCTGCCATTTTTCAAGATCCCATTGAATTTGGAGTTTGTTTTCCCATGCGGACATGTAAGGGGTTTTGTCTGCCTGCTGAGCTAGTGATTGGTAAATAACAGAGATACCACCCCTCTGATCCGTGGCTTGTCCTGACCATAACTCATATGGAGTGAATCTAGGTGGGATGGGTTTCCCTTTCCATATTTTGTGGAGATAGTGTTGTATTTGGTGAAACCTGAATTGCTCCCCACTCGGGATTTCCAATTGTTGCTCACAGAATTTTATAGTTATTGGGCCTGTTGCAGTAAAGAAGTGTCTGATCCGATACAACCCCTTGTCCAACCACCATTCAAATGATTTTATGTCCTGACCAGGAGCGAAGTCAGGGTTGTTGGAATTGCGGGCCAGGGGTCGGCAGTCAAAGGTTAAGGAGGTATGGGTTTTCAATTTATCCCATAGGGTTAGGGCTTGCGAAAGGATTGGTGAGAGTATGGGGGGTCTTTCCTTCGAGGGGATCCAAAACTAGTAAATAGTCAAGGGTATAAGTGGGTGCCGCCTGTCTCTCTATTTGGATCCAGTCTGGTTTTTCGGTTCTGGAATAGACTGTAGAAAGTTGAGCAAGTCTCGCCGCCTGATAGTACCAAAGTAGACTTGGCAGCCCTATTCCACCCTGTGTACGCTGTTGGTATAGAGTGTTTCTTGGTAACCTATGTCCTGCTCCTCCCCAGATAAACATGATGACTTTCCTTTGGAGAGATTGCAAATGGTCTTTCCTAAGGTTAATCGAGATAGCTCTAAATAAGTATAGCAGTCTGGGGAGGAGTGTCATTTTTATTGAGTGGATCCTACCCAGCCAGGATAGTTCTTTGCTGGTCCAGGTCTTCAACTCCGATTTAAGTCTCTGGTAGGTGGGTGAGAAGTTTGCTGAATACAGTTGGTCTATTTTGGCGGTAAGGTTAATCCTTAGGTATTCTATTGAACAGAGATTCCATCTAAACTTAAAGGAGCTTTGCAGCGTCTCCACTGTGGCTGGTTTCAGAGATATGTTGAGGGGATGGGATTTGTCATAGTTTACCCTGAGACCTGATGCCATTGCGAAATCGTTCAGGAGTTTACAGAGGTTGGGGAGGGATGTGATAAGTGAAGTTATGAATAGTAGCATATCATCTGCAAAAAGGCAGCATTTGTGTATTTAGGAACCACAGGAAATTCCTTGGATATTGGGATTGGAACGAATCGCAACTGCCAGTGTCTCAATGGCTATTGCGAATATTAAAGGGTATAGGGGGCATCCCTGTCTAGTGCCCCTTGCTATGTTCATAGGTTTAGAGTAGTGCCCGCTGAGGTGAATCAGTGCTGTTGGTGTAGAGTAGAGAGAGTGTAGAATGCCCAGAAAGCGAATAGGAAAGGCCATTCGACTGTGTCGAAGGCCTTGTTCAGGTCCAGGGATAGAAGCATCCCTTCTTGTTTGGGGCTCCCCTCCCATCCTGATTGTAGAAGGGAGACTAGATCAATGGCCCTTCTGATTTGGTCTGGCCCCTGTCTGCCTAGAATGAACCCTACTTGACCTTTATGGACCGATTTATAAAGGAGGCTAGGTGGTTGGCCAGGATTTTCGTCAAAATCTTGAGGTCGTTATTTATTAGGGAGATTGGTCTATAATTCTCAACCTCTTTGGTGTTAATATTTGGCTTTGGGGATTACCGTTACATAGGCGGTATTGAGTTGAGGATCCAAGGGAGATTCCTGTGCCTTTGCGTCAAAGAATTTTGACATGTGAGGTGCTAATGTGTCTGCGAAGGCTTTGTAATATGGCACGGATAGACCGTTGGGCTCAGGAGCTGAGCCTGTTTTGAGGTTTTTAATGACCTCCCTTATTTCCTCAACAGAGATGCTCGCCTCCATAACGTCCTTGTGTTCATAGGTTAGAGTTGGTAATGGTAGGTCTCAGAGAAATCTGGATATCAAGGGGTCCTTTATTCGTGGGGGTCATGCTATAGAGGTTGGTGTAGAAACCTCAGAAGGGTTCTAGTACTTTGTTGGGGTCAGCGGAGGGAGGATTGCCTGCTACTCTAATCCTGGGTAGGCAGTGGGTACGCGGTTGTGGGGATAGCTTAGAGGTCAGCATCGGTCCTATTTTATCTTTTTGGTGGTAGAATCTAGCTCCACTACAGCGGATGTGTTTCTCTACTTTTACCGTGAGGGCTAAATTCAATTCCAGCCTGACAGCGTCCAATTGATCTATTAGGGCTTTAGAGGGGCACTTCTTGTGTTGGATTTTGAGGGCAGCAAATGTCTTTTCAAGTTTTTTTATGTCTATTAATCTTTCTTTCTTTAGTTGAGTTGCTATGCTGATGATTTTGCCCCTAATGGTGGCTTTGTGGGCAACCCAGAGGGTCTCGGGGGAGATGTCATTTACATTGTTGAGTAGGAAGTATTCCTTCAGGGATTTCTCTATTTCGGTGGTTTTAATGGGGTCACTCAGGATGGATTTGTTAAGTTGCCAGTGCGAACCAGTCAGCCTAGTGAGGGAGTTTTGCATAGTAAGGAGGACTAGTGAGTGGTCTGACCAGTCAGTGTCAATTATGGTCGCCTTCTGTGTCGATGGCATAAGGGTGGGGGGTACCAGAATATGATCTATTCTGGCGTATGACTGTTGGGGGGCTGAGAAGTGTGTATAGTCCCTTTTTGAGGGATTAAGTTCCCTCCATATGTTGACCAGACCATGAGAGTGAAGGGATTTCACTATGTTCAAGCTGGCTTTGGTGGGGCGTGTCAGTTTGGCCTTGGGGGGTTTCAATTTGTCGAGTCCATGGTCGAAAGCTATGTTTGAGTCTCCTCCGAAGTTAACTTTGCCTTCTACAAGAGGTAACAGGGTTTTGAGGAGTGTTTGGAAGAATTTGGTTTGGCCTTTATTGGGGGCATAGTAAGAGATTATGGAGTAAATGCTACCTTCGTTACCTTTGACTAGGATAAATCTACCCTCAGGGTCTCAGTGGTCAGAGATGTGGGAAAACTTGCTATTCTTCGAGAATAGGATCGCTACTCCTTTAGTTTTGTTTGTGGTGTTTGCTAGATAGAATGTTGGGTAGTGCAAGTGTAGGAATTTGGGGTTGTATCGGATCGGAAAATGTATCTTTTGGACCAAGACTATGTCTATTTTCAGGGATCGGTAACTTTCAAACGCTATTCTACGTTATCTGGGGGAGTTCAAACCCTGTGCATTGTGTGTGGCAATTCTGAGATCCTTCCCTGTCGTGTTCACATTAGACATTTGGGTGGGGTTGAAATGCTGTTGATGTAGTCATCACTTACCCTTTGATGTCTTCTCCTTAGGGGCCCTGGATGTTGAAGAAGCTTTGTTCCGACCGATATTGGGGTCTGGAGCATCAAACTACCTGCTAAATGGCTTGAGAAAGGGAAGAGGTTAGGAAAGGAGGGGGTGGGAGAGAAAGAACAAAACAGAAAGCAGCTTCTTCTAGGAAGACGATCAGCGCCTGGCGTGGGAGAGTCCCACCAGGCACCATCCAATTGGCATCGGCAGCCTCTAATAGAGGGCCGATGACCCATACCACAGAGGAGAAAGATCCACGTTTGTGGGACGGGTGGAGGCGCAAGGGTGTCACCCCTGACCCTTGCTTCTATGTTAAACTTAGTAATAAAAAATGAACACAGCAAAATGTCAATGTTTCGAATAAACATTGAAATTATAGAAAGTGAACTGAGATCAAAATGTACGGCTTGTATGGGTTTCCTCTGCAGAGGTTATCCCCCAGTACCCTACCCCTCCTATTCTGGAGGGGAATTCCCCTGGAAAATGGGAGCCATTTAGTGTCATTGCAGTTGCCCAGGTCGGGACCCTGAGCTGGATCCAATCGGAGATCCCTGAATTCGGAAAGTCCTTAGAATCTTGATTCCTCTGGTTGATTTCCCGAGATGTGACGAAGAGTTTGTAGAGAGGGAACCTATTTAGCAAACATGAACATTCCTGAAAGTCATGTTCTGTCTTGCAGGTCGAACTTGAAATGTCCAAGTGTTCAAGGACGAGTGTCTCTGACATGACCATCATATGGCTTTAAAAAGGTAACTTGTGTGGAACAAGGAACTTGGAGTGGAAACGTAAGAAGGCCTAATGATCTGCAACATAGGTTAGGAGCCCTAGGCTCCAACAACAGAGGGGTCTACTGTCCCGAAATGGGGTACCCTAATGAGGGCGAATTAAAGAAAGAGATTTGTGAGAGCATCTTATGGGGGTCTGCCATCTTTGGACTTCTTGGTCTTGCCTTTATTCCAGAGTGGGGAATCTGGGCTTGCTGCCGGGGGTCTTTTGGTGAAGTCTCCTGGTGCCCAAGTGCATGGGTGCGAAGTCCATGGGTGCTTCCTGGGAAATCAGTTTGAGGTGGAGGATGAGTTTCTCCCCCTCTGGGAGGGTGGAGAAGGAGTAGACTTTGCCTTGAATTTCACTCCAAAGGGGAAGGCCCATCGATATTTGATGTCCTGTTGGGACAGTACTGTGAGGAGCGGTTTGGGGTTCGTCGCTTCTGGATGGTCGAGGGGGCCAAATCCGCAAAGATTTGTATTTGGTGTTCTCGGCAAGTGACTTGCTGTTTGAGGCGGGATTATCTCATGACTTCCTCCGTAGAAGTGGAGCTTGACAATTACATCCCTCGGGGAGCCATCTTTCCTGGGGGGACCGAGGGCTCTGTGGGCCCTGTCCAACTCTAGGCGGTGGGGGGGCGTGTTAGGTATTAGCTCCTTGATGAGGTCTTTTATCGCTGGGAGGATATACGTGATGGTTTCGGGGAGGCCTCGGACTCAGAAATTATATCTCCTGGACCTGTTCTCGAGGTCGTCTATGCTGGAAAGGGCAGTTTCTAGTTGGTCTTGGAGGACCTGGATGTGGGCAGCATTCTGATTGGTGTGTGAGACAGTAATGTCCAGTTTGGTTTCTATGGCTTCCATTCTGGAGCCGAGGTTGGCAAAATCAGATTTAATGTCTCTGGTGATTTG
Organism: Lithobates clamitans; assembly: GCA_037952925.1. Lineage (NCBI taxonomy): Eukaryota > Metazoa > Chordata > Amphibia > Anura > Ranidae > Lithobates > Lithobates clamitans. The sequence goes on from JBBGZY010001865.1 coordinate 265,254, forward strand.
GACAGCTGTATTAGCCAGACCCCTCTCCAATAGGTGAGGACAGGTCCTGATCTTGCAGACTGGGGGTGGGGGTAGCATGGAGATATGGAGGAGCCGGCCTGGGTGGAGACATGGTGTATTCCTCTATCGCTCTGCTCAGCAGGGATTCAGTGGAGGCTGGGGAGGGAGTTAGAGGGTATTGTGGGGTTCCCTGGGCCACTTGGGAGTATGTCAGTGTGGCTGGTGAAATCACTTGCCTCATGTCCTGAGTTTTGTCTCCACAGTCCACGTGTGGCTGTGCTGAGGAGGAGGGGGCGGCCATATTGGTACACCCGCCTCGGCCTGCTCTCTCGAATTCCGGTCCCAGGTCGCGTCTGACGGCCGCTCCGGACATCCAGGGGGGGTCCCGGGGGTGTCCTGTTAGCTGATGGGTCTTTGGTGTCCTGTTTAAGGACATGCCGTGCCTGCTGTGTTGATTGTGGGGCAGGGGTGATGCGGAGCCCCCGGCTCAGTCAGTCATCACAGAGCTCCCGCGCATGTGCCAGCCAACATGGTTTTTCAATATCAGATATTTCTGGACTGTTGAAACCTGTTTACACCTAAGCCATCTGGATGCTGCTGGGGGTAGTCTTGGGATGCCAGTCGAGCAGGATTACTCAGCAGGGTGTGTATAACAGAAAAGTGCACATCAGAATGCTCATCTGGAAGAAGGATTCAGGCATACCCCATGGCAGTGGGGTATGGGAATAGGAGAGCTCTGTCTCACACCTGGTGATGGGAAAATTAAAGTGCCTAATTGTCTCGCCTGCAACCAGGACATCAAAAGGCCAGCTGTTGATGAAATGTTGATCTGGGTCAAAGCAGGTGTTCATAGGGTAATTCTGCCCCCTTGTGGAAGCCAGTAAAATACTTCCTGGAGGATGTTCGGGGCAATAACATAATTCCTGGTGATTAGGAAGAGTAGCCCCTTATAGCTTCTCATTGGACAGAGGACTACACAGACAGGTAGAGGATGTTTGAGTGGGTCGTGTCTGAGAGTGCCTTAAAAGGCAATGGCCAGCGATGGTCTGTCTCTTTTGTTCTCATTAAGCCCAGCAGAGAGACATTGAATATTGAGGAGGGACTTATCAACGTAACATATCATCTATGCTCTTTTATTTTTTATGCTCTGTATTATTCTTTAGTTTTCTATGTTAGTGTTCTACTTTCCTTGGGAATAAATAAGACCCATGCTTCTTTGAGCATTGTGTTTATTTTTATAGCCAACATTGTTATTGTATCATCACCATTAATATCATTAGAGCTTTGATAAACTAGCTCATTATAGGAAAAGACAAGATAATACATAATTATAATTTAAATATGGGAAATCCAAAACCACCACCTATTTTTTCCAGTTCCCTATCAAATTTGTGTTTGACCAAACTGGCCATGTTACCCATAATAGAAGATGATAGTAGAAACAGTAGGAAGTTCCCTCAGGGGTGAGTATTGATGCAAATGGTTCTAGGTGGTCTGTAAATCATTGTGTCAGTGCTATGTAAATAATAAACTAAGTGTTTACCGTATTTTATTATATATATGCACTGCCCATAGATATCAACCATTCAATAAATAGCATAAGTGTAGTATGTATAACCCATCCTAACAAGTTTGAATGTTTTAAAAAGATTACCATGTGTCCAGAGATGCATGGGTGACTCTACTTTTGTTAATTAACATGTTTCTACTCAAGGCAGAGGACATCCACAAAAGAGATAAGTGATGAGGAATAATTAGCAATTATTGCAGTTTAGAAAGATTGTTACTAGTTCCCTTTTTTTTAAAAAGAACTTGCTAATTACAAAAGTTTAGGCTTTTAAGAATAAAGACCTTTTAAACAGCTCTACTCAGCTAGATAAAAAGGGTCATATCCACAAAAGGTCCGGCAGCGTCCTGCTGCATGATTTATGGATGCAAATTAGACAAAGTATTATCCTAAATAACAGCTATAAAGCTTGGTAATTTAAATGGGTGTTATGCATCATGTGGGTGGCTCTTGGCTTCCGCGTTAGCAGGGATCACATAGGGCGGCACTACAAAAAATTAACATCTATGGGTTATGTTTGTCATTTAAAATGGAAACATAAAATTGAAAACAAGATCAAATAGGGCTGAGAAAATGGTCCATCAAGTTTAACGTTTTGCAATTTAAATAATGGTGATATACTCTTGTAACATTCTTTATTTTTTGTTTAGTTTTCAGATTTATTAATCTAAATTGCCAGATATATTTGGTTAGTGAATTGTTGGCACTGGGGTTGATTTACTAAAAGAGTATAGGCTCTTCACTTAGCAAGTGAATGTCCACTTTGAGAAGTGTAGTTTCACTTATCTTAATAAAGAATGTGAAATTATACTAACTTTGAATACCCAATTATGTTTAAGTGAATTTAAAAAAGCAAGACATTTGTTTGCATATCGACCCCCCCCCCCCCCCTTCCACCTGGCCTATAGCAGAATGACTGCCGGGCGATGTCTTTACTGTTCTGAGTGAACATCATATGACATCCTCTCAGAAAGCACGGCCATGCAGCAGTGCTATCTGTCACCGGCTGTGTCCACCAGGCAAAAGCCAATGACTGATCAGTGTGCTGACTCTCTGCCAATACCATGTGACCAATCACAGCAGGTCACATGACAGTTGTAAACAATAAATGATTTCCTTAAATGCCATCCATTGTGTACAATTGTGTTGCTAGCTGTGATTGGTCAATGTAATCACCTGATACAGACAGGTCCAATCATAGCCCATCTGTACCATGCAATAGGCTTTGACCAATCACAGCTAATTACAACAAAACAAACTGAATGAATCAGTTTCATTCAGTAAAATGCTTGCTTATAGCAATGTAATTCACTGTTATAAGCAATCATAACGTGTAAAAAACAAATCCTGATCACTTCCCCAGAGTAGTACAATGATACTATGGTAACATTATATTGCTCTGGTCACAGTGTGTTAAAAAAAATGAATAAAAAATAAAATAAAAATGTATTTTTTTTGTACTGTCATCAGTCAGTGTCCCTGATCACCGCCACATCAGTTATATGATGGTGCTGTACTGCACTGGTAACAGTATGTAGTAAAAAAAAATGTGTGAACTTTTCTTTTAATATCTTAATTTTCCAAACAACTATGATAGAAAACTACAACTAAAAAAAACACCCTGCCTCTTACTGAATATCTTGGACTGTCTACTTTGAAAAAAGGGGTAATTTGGGGGTATTTGTACTGTCCTGGCATTTTCAGATATATACCATGGTTTGCGGACTATATAAAACTTTCCTACAGACTAAATATTATATACTGATTTATGTTATTTTCATCAAAGAAATGTAGCAGAATACATTTTGCCTACATTTCTGAAGAACAGTTTATTAATTTGCTAAATTATATAACAGAAATTAAGAAAAAAAATTATTTAAAATTTTTTTTGTCTTCTTTCATTTATTTAGCAAAAAATAAAAAGCCCAGTAGTGATTAGCCACTTGCTGACCGTGCTATTGTCGAATGATGGCTACAGCGGATCTGGCAAGTTCTGGTAGGGCATCTATTGACGTCCCCTTATGCACCTGATTCTCACGCGCCCCCTGGGGCACATATATGGAAGCGTCCGTGATTGCTGGGTCTGCGGGACCCAGCGCATCATGGATCAGGGTAATGGGCCAATCACAGCAGCCTTTTACCACGTGATCCAATGACGGAGCGATCACTTTGTCAACAAACCGGCCTTATGTCTGGTTCAACTCTCTCCTCACACCAATACAGCATGTGAGGAGAGAAGAGCGACACAGTGCAGCAGGGTGAGACGGCTACATTTGGTGTGACATCAGTGCCATCAGAGTGCCATCTGAGTGCCATCAGTGCCACCGCAGTGCCATCACAGTGCCACCAGTGCCAACGTAGTGCCATCAGAGTGCCATCACAGTGCTCATCAGTGCCACTTCAGTGCCCATCAGTGCCACATCAGTGCCACTACAGTGCCATCAGTGCCACTACGGGGCCACTACAGTGTAGTTGCAAGTATGCATATGCTGTGTGAGAGAAATAACCTGTTAATATGACAATTTTGTGTAAAAAAAAATCTTCATATTGCAAAGAATTGTGGGGAAAAAAAACTCACCATGCCTCCTACTAAAGGAACAGGAAGGGTTCCCCTTTACGGGACTTTTAAGGCCCTGGTGATTGTATATACAGTCATCACAGATACTACATAATAGTCAAAAGTAGAAAAGTAGAAAAAAGTATGAAAAAATATAATTTTATTATAAAGAGATAAAAAATGTTGTCAAAATACATGTGTGCCATGGGGAGATTGGTTACCCACCTTTCTTTCCACTCTTCCAACTTCTAATTACCATTATGGTTCTTTTGAGATATCAAGGCTTTAAGCAAATGTTACCAAATATTGTCCAGCAGGAACCATTGGTCCATTGTTCTTAGTCAGAAAGCAGATTTAGGCAAGATATGGAACGAAGGATTAAGATCCAAGAAAAAAAAAAGAAAAACTAAAAAAGTCATGCGGAGTCATTGAGATCACTCAAACCATCAGATAAAGCAGCTACAGTTTCTCTAGATCTAACTGATGTGTACATACGCACTTCGGTACACCCAGGCTTCTGAGAGTTTCACTTTGGGTTCGTTCAACAACTTTTTGACCTTTCTACATACTCCAGACATTTTTCCAGAACATTGCTTCCAGTAGTGGCCATCTTGCAGAAGCAAGGGCTGCAGGTTCCTTATGTGAACAATAGCTGCAGGTGGCTCAACATCCTCCAGGTCCTGGCAAACCCTGATTCAGAGGGAAGACCAACTAATCTCATTATAATAATGACATTTTAGACATTCAGGAGAATAGTGTAGAGTTGCCCTTACAGAGGTGACAGTATTGGGTCTTATGTAGAGGCAAGTCCTAGCTCTATCCCATCTGTTTGTATCCCATGGTCTCAAATGGTTGAGAAGTAATCCATGCAGTCGGTTGGATGCACTGGAAGATTGAGAACATCATAAACTGGCCTTCTAAGGTAATGAAAGATTTGCTTCCTATTCCAGGGAAGATTACCCCACATATGGGACTAGTCCCGTTGATGGTGGCTAAGGATAGTTAATCTCATCAACTTCCAGGCATACCAATCATCAAAGTCTATTCACTTTCTTGGTATTCACCTCAGTGACCTCCTATTTCAAGGTCAATGACATAGGCCAATGGAGGAAGAAATGTCTAACATTAGGGGTACAGTGATTCCCAAGTGAGGAGTCGTTTGGGCAACACAGCCTAGGAGGCCTCAGTTATGCTCCAAAGAGACGGAAATAGGTAATTTCCTATCATAATGGCAAGAGGTATCTCCCATTCAGGTTTGCCAACAGTAAAACCTGTCTCATCTCATCGCTCTGTGTTCTGGCTTCCCAGAACTTCCTGTCAGATACGGTAAAATACGAAGCCTTGGATGTCAAGGGTGAGTCCCTAGACCAACAAGTGGTTCAATGAATCTCAACTTGGCAGTAAACTCAATGGTTAGGAAGGGCAGTTATTCCTGCAAGAGGAGCATTTCAGAAGTGGAAGCAGTGCATCTACTAACATCCAGCTGGGTTGGCAGGTTAGCCTATATATCCACCAAACTCGGTAATCTCCAAGCTCCTCATCAGGATCATAGTACATAGATAGGCAGGTTGAAAAGACACAAGTCCATCTAGTTCAACCAGGATCCGTAGTCATACAGCTGGGATAAGGGCAATAATGATCCGGTGGCCTTATAGGTTGTGGTATCCTCAAAGTACAGTCTTTGGCCCAAGAACCTCCAATTGTATTCTTCCTGAAATCTCAGACCTTACACAACGGAGCCAAGTGTATCCAAATTCAGCCACGTTTGACCTAGCAACTGGGAGACCACATTAAGAAGGCTTATCGAGGGGTCTCACCACTATTGTTTGAAACCTTGTGGAAACAAGGGGAACCTACGGCAAACTCCAGGTTTACTAGAACATGGGAAATCTCACAGAATTTAAGGATAGAATCCTCTGCTCCCGGCAGCAAAGATTAAGATGGCTGCAAGTAATATAAGATAAGGGATTGAGCAGTAGTCAAGTATTGGTCAGGTGCTCAATTCCTGAGATCCAGTGGCCGCCGCACATCTTGGGGAACCAATTCCGAAAGGGCGGTACAGATCGTTCTTTCCCCTTGGAACTTGCAGTGCAACTAGTGTTGGGAAGGTTGTCCCACTCCTCCATTCTTCTGAACAAGACTACTTCAATAGGTTCAGTGACACTAAAGCAGTATTTCTTAAGGATATCACGTCTGGGAGAATTATTTCAGAGATCCAAGCGTCAAGCGGTAAACTACCTCATTGCTACCATAATCAAACAAAAAAGCTCTGGTTTCTTCCTCTCCAGCACCAGACAAGGGTCTGCATCCTTGCTTCTGGGTCAAGACATTACCCTTCCGGCATGTCCAAACTGAAATGTCTGCATCACCACAAGCTGGAGTAATGGACTCTATGTGGAAGAAATACATGGAAGTGGCCCTTCTCTAGAAGGTCAGACAGTGGCCTCTTCAGGCCTGGCAGTATCAAAAGAAGACTGTCCACTAGGACAATGGCATTATCTCGGGTCAGAGTAGCCTAAGGGGCTTAGAGGACGAAGATAAATCCATCAATCTAGTGCAGAGCTCACTTTATCAGATGGGTGGCGTGCTCATGAGCAAAATTCAGAGGTCCAGAATTTTACATTATACCAACCAGGTTCATATACTACAAACCATTTTTTTTGCCTATTGCAAAGTCAATTACACAACATTGGAAGCAGGGGAGTTGTCTTGAGTTCTAAACAAATCTAATGTGTTGATTCAAACGCTTCAGGATGGCCCTCCCTTATAAGTTTTGTTGGCGCGCTACATCCCATTCGTGTATGCTGTCATGCTTGTGTCATGAAAACAGAAAATTGTATACTTACCTGACGGTAATTTTCCTTCTTTCCTGATGCAAAGCATGATAGCATACAGGTCTCTCCCTTGTGCGTTTCGCATTTGAGTATAGTTACGAGAATGCCGCCTGGGGGGAGGTAACTCATTTATATATAGTATAACCAGTCCTTATTGGGCAAAAGGCAGAGCCTATCCCATTCGTTTATGCTGTCATGCTTTGCATCAGGAAAGGAAAATTACCGTCAGGTAAGTATACAATTTTTCATTGGAATGTCTACTTTCCAAAAAGGGGTCATTTGGGGGATATTTGTACTGTCCTGGTTTGTTAGTGTCTCATAAAAATAAGATCAGTACATCAGGTATGATCAGGTGTGATCAATTTTCAATGATTGGCACCATAGCTTATAAACTCTATAACCTTCACAAAGACCAAATAATATACAATGATTTTGGTTATTTTTACCAAAGATATGTAGCAGTATAACTTTTGGCCTAAATTTATGAAGAAAAATTACTAGACTGCAAAATTGTATAACATAAACAAAGAAAAATTTGTTTTTTTACAAAATGTTCGTTCTTTTTTTTACTTATAGCACAAAAAATAAGAGACCCAGTGATTAAATACCACCAAAAGAAAGCTCTATTTGTATTAAAAAAGGACATAAATATCATATAGGTACAGTATTGCATGACTGAAAATGTGCTTGGATAGGAAGGGGCTATAAGTGCCCAGTGGGCAAGTGGTTAAACACCACCAAAAGAAAGCTGTAATTGTGTGAACAAAATGATAAAACATTTTGTTTGGGTACAGTGTTGCGTGACCGAGCAATTGTCATTCAAAGTGCGACAGGGCTGAAAGATGAAAATTAGCCTGGACAGGAAGGGGGTAAAAGTGCCCTGTATTAAACTGGTTAATGGATGTGTGAAGTCAACACAGCTTCAGCTTATTTGCTAAGTTTGGTGAACATTCACTCTGCAAAGTGATTATGGACACTGACTGGTGACAGTATATAAGAAAAAAATATATTTTTGTTATATATTTTGTATTTTGATTACATTTTTTGTTTTTTATTTTTACTTTTTTTTTTTTACATACAGTGACCAGAGCAATACAGTGTTACCATATGCTGTACTACTCTGGGAAGGTGATCATGTTTTTTTGTTCTTTTTTACACACTATGATTGCTTATAACTGTGAATTTTACAGTTATAAGCAACCATTTTTTGTGAATGAAAACTATTCAATCAGTGTTTCATATTGTGATTAGCTGTGATTGGCCACAGCTAATCACATGAAACGGATGGGCTGTGATTGGCCATGTCTGTACCATGTGATCACTGTGACCAATTACAGAGCACATTGCAATAATACACAATGAAAGGCATAAATCAAAGCCTTTCATTGTGTACAATTATCATGTGATCTGCTGTGATTGGCTTCAGTGATCACATGGTATCAGGAGCAGGCCAGTACAGTGATCTGTCATCGGCTGTGTCCCGTGGACACAGCAGGTGACACATCACGTCTGAGCACGGCCCGTGGGGGGCGCTTGCGAGGCACGAACCTGGGAGGACGTCATATGATGTTCTCCCAGTAGAATAGGGCTCCCCCTGGCCTATTATAATATGACGCCTGGGCGGGAGCCCTATTATCCTGGGTTGAACAAAAAACACTGAATTTGTGTACCAGGTGCGTTGTCATACGCCAACATATTTTTTCCATTGACAAGCTTTTTTAGTGGGTGTTTTAAATGTGTTTTTGAATTTAAAATTTGAATACAGTTTCATTGAGTTAAAGCATTTGTTACTCCAACATTTCATATTCCTGATATGTGCCTGCTATACCATGTACTTGTATGATAAAGTATCCTGTTCTCGTTGTATTACTTTCTTTGTGTGAAATGCCAGGTGTTCCTGTCAGTCCCTCTGCTTTCCTATGGTTTGCCTTTTCTAAATGTCTTGTCTTTCATTTTTATTTCAAACTGAATGGGTTGTTTTACAAAGTGATTGTTTACAACCACTTTAAGTTGAGTGAATAGAGTTAAAGTGTTATTAAATGCCCAAGATTTTTTATCTTCACGCATTCTATGCATGAAGGTAAAAAATCTTCTCTGTGCATCAGCCTACTCAACCCCCCTAATACTTACCTGAGCTGGATCTTCCTCCAGCGCTGTGCACAAGAGCCTAGGCTCTCCGGCGACTTTCCCTCCTCATTGGCTGAGACAGCAGCAGGAGCCATTGGCTCCCGCTGCTGTCAATCAGAGCCAGTGAGCCAATGAGGAGAGAGGGGTGGGGCAGAGCCACAGCTCTGTGTGTGAATGGACGGGAGCGAGCCTGCCTGGGTACCCCCATAACAAGCTGCTTGGACCAGGAGAGCCGGCGTGGAACCTGAGAAGAGGAGGATAGGGCTGCTGTGTTCATAATTACTACACAGAGCAAGTAAGTATGACATTTTATAATTTTAATGTAAAAAAATCCAAAGCTTTAATATCACTTTAACAGCCATTGACCGAGGCTTGTTATTACTCGTTGCCAAAGCATCAAAACATTGCTGTTGACTCCTAATGGCCTTGCAATGCACAAAAATGCAGAAAAAATGGATTGCAGTATGCCCCCAGAGACAAATGCCCAGAACACAAGCAGACTGAGTTCCAGGTATTCGTTACTGGATGTATACTGCACTACATATAGGTAACGCTTGGTGTACCTTGCAGCTGCACCGGCTTTCAACCTCTCCCTTTGACAGACTCCCAGCAGTGGTGCTGGATGGTGTGCCTGTACCTTCCGCCAGCACCAATAAACTGGAGATACATGCACCTGGGTTAATGTCCAATTTGCATGAGACCTTAATATCTAAGATATTCTGGGTCAGCAGAAAAACCTGCACACTCTAGTCACTGTATTTTTGTTTGAGCCTTGGCATGTTTCAAAAATATGATTTCACATAAGTATATCTATTATTCAGCAGATCCCGAGGATCAGAGGGTCACTAACAAGTGGTTATGGGAATGGCCTTCTATCCACTAATGCTTTAATGTTTTACGATTTGGTTGTTTTCACCTCTTGAAAAAAATGACCTTTATACTCTGCGGTTTGTAATGGAGCAAGTCATTAAATATTGATGATCTGGTAGTCAGCTGCTGAAATGTTGCTATATTAGGACAGGAGTATTTTTATATCCATTATCAATACTCCATACTAGTTAATGGAATTTCATTCTAGACTAAATCATATTTCGATGCTTTTACCATACTATAATTGTTTTCTCTACCACTGGAACATCTCATGGGGCTCTCAGGACTGGAGCATTGTTTCAGTGATGTCTAACTGGTCTTATTCTGACTAAAGCATTGATGTTTATGGTAGTCTTCAGCACTTGCTCACTACCTGTCTGAAGGACTGCTACAGTGTGTAAGTCTTAAAAACATGGAATCACTTGCATCTTGCAGCATTTGATCCACCAGTGAAATAAGATTAATATACAATATATAATGTATTATATTATAAAGTGATTTATAGGTATAAATAAATATATATATTTTCTTAATATAAATAAATATAATCTTTTTTCTTAATAAAGCATACTTTATCACAGTTGACACTTATGTGAATGGTAACTGCAGGACAAAACACTTGTATGTATGTACATACATATTAAACATGTACTAATCACACAGAGATGGTAAAGGGTCATTCATTTTATTTCTACCCAGGGGCTTGGTCTTGGTGCATGAAACAGTCAGTCATTTTGTCCTAAAAAAAAAAAATAGGCAGCCTTGCACATTTTGTATCAAAAAACATTGGCCTTTGTCTAGAAATTTTTCATAAAAAATATGTATAATTCGCAGCAAGGCTTTCAAGAATGAATGTCTATACCTACAATTGGTACATAGAGGTTGATTTACTAAAGTTAAAGTGGTTGTAAACCATCACCTTGTAAAACAACCCACTCAGTTTGAAAAAGGAATGAAGGGCAAAAAATTTGTGTATAGATTGAAAAAATTAAAAATACCTTTCACATTCCCTCTGTTCTCAGCTGCATATGAGGGGGGGGGGGAGCAGCAGCACACCGAGCTTCCCAGTGAAAGGCTGTGCAGGGGAGGCATGTCAGGACTAGGGATGAGCCAGCGGTTTGAGTCGAAAGTAAATTTGACTCGAACATCGGGTGTTCGTTTCTTCTAAAACAAACTAAATATATGCACCTGACCTGCATGCTTTGGCCAATCACAGTGCACTCTGTGATTGGCCAAAGCATCACAGAGTGCACTGTGATGAGAGTCATAATTAGCATAGCCATATGGCCATATACAGTCAGTCTAGTATATATATATAACTCTGCATTTAGCATAGACTATATATTCAGTGTTAGACATAGACTATATATTCAGTATACATATATACTCTGCATCCAGTGTAGCCTATATCTACAGTGCATTCTGTGGTGTTCTGTTCCTAATATGCTTCAGGTGGTGTATTAATATATATTTACAGTCTCGTACATATATATATATATATATATATATATACTCTGCTTCCAGTGTAGCCTATATCTACAGTAAGGATGAGCCGAACACCCCCCCCCGGTTCGGTTCGCAGCAGAAGATGCGAACAGGCAAAAAATTTGTTCGAACACGCGAACACTGTTAAAGTCTATGGGACACGAACATGAATAATCAAAAGTGCTCATTTTACAGGCTTATATGCTAGTTATTGTCATAAAAAGTGTTTGGAGACCTGGGTCCTGCAACAGGGTACATGTATCAATGCAAAAAAAGTATTAAAAACTGACATTTTTTCGAGAGCAGTGATTTTATTGATGCTTAAAGTGGAACAATAAAAGTAAAATATATTCCTTTTAATTTCGTACCTGGGGGGTGTCTATAGTATGCCTGTAAAGTGGCGCATGTTTCCCGTGTTTAGAACAGTGCCTGCAAAATGACATCTCTAAAGGAAAAAAAGTCACTTAAAAGTACTCACGGCCACAATGAATTGTCGGTCCCGGCAATAAAGATAAAAAGAAGTCATTGAAAAAAACTGAGGGCGGGGCCACGCGGTGACGTTCCCGGGTGACCCCACCCCCCTCTGACGCATGGGGACTTCCCTATGGCTTTCCTGGGGTGTCAGAGGGGGGCGGGGCCACTCTCTTATCCCCCTCTTTTCTTGCAGCCTGCCAGGTTGTGTGCTTGGATAAGGGTCTGGTATGGATTTTTGGGGGGACCCCTACGCGATTTTTTTTAAAAATTTGGCACGGGGTTCCCCTTAAAATCCATACCAGACCTGAAGGGCCTGGTATGGAATTTGGGGGGACCCCCAAGAAATTTTTTTTTTAATTTTGGTTCGGGGTTCCCCTTCATATCAGACCCAAAGGGCCTGGTAATGGACTGGGGGGATCCCATGCCATTTTTTTCAATGACTTTTTTTATTTGTATTGCCGGAACCGACAATTTATTATAGCCATGAGTACTTTTAAATTACTTTTTTTCCCTTAGAAATGTCTTTTTGTGCAGGGACTGTTCTAAAAACGGGAAAAACGCGCCACTTTACAGGCATACTATAGAATTTTCCGCAAACACCCCAAATTGTTCACTATTCAGCGAACATCCGACTCGACTGGAACATCGGGCTCATCCCTAATCATATATATATATATATATATATATATATATATATATATATTTATGTACTGTATATACTCTGCATCCAGTGTAGCCTATATCTACAATGCATTCTGTAGTGTACGGTTTCTAATACACTTCAGGCAGTGTTTTAATATATATATATATATATATATATATATATATATATATATATATATATATATATATATATATATAAACAGTCTCAAATATTGTTTTAATATATATATATATATATATATAAAAACAGTCTCAAATATATATATATATATATATATATATATATATATATATATATATACATATATATATATATATACTCTGCATCCAGTGTAGCCTATATCTACAGTGCATTTGGTGGTTTACTGTTTCTAATACACTTCAGGCGGTGTACACAGTATCTAATTCAGTGTGTACATTTTCTACTACTTTTCTGGTGGTGTACACAGTATCTAATACCGTGTGTACAGTTTCAACTACACTTCTGGGGGTGTACACAGTATCTAACACAGTGTGTACAGGTTCTACTACACTTCTGGTGGTGTACACAGTATACAATACAGTGCAGCCGTTGTACAGTTTCTAATACAGTGCAGGCAGTGTACACAGTATCTAATACAGTATCTACAGGTTCTACTACACTTCTGGTGTTGTATACAGTATACAATACAGTGCAGCCATTTTACAGTTTCTAATACAGTGCAGACGGTGTACACAGTATCTAATACAGTGTGTACAGTTTCTACTACACTTCTGGTGGTGTACTTACTATACAATACAGTGCAGCTGTTGTACAGTTTCCAATACAGTGCAGGCAGTGTATACAGTATTGAATACAGTGTGTACAGTTTCTACTACTTTTCTGGTGGTGTAAACAGTATCTAATACAGTGGTATAGTTTTTATACACTTCAGGCGGTGTACGCAGTATCAAATATAGTGTATACAGTTTCTACTACTTTTCTGTTGGTGTACACAGTATCTTATACATTGTGTACAGTTTCTAATACACTATACATGTCCGGAAAGCCACCAAGGAGAGGCAGACGCTCACAGGCCACTAAAAGAGGGCAAGCAGCCTCTGTGTCTACAGTCAACAGTGGTGGTTGTGGACATGGTTCAGCCTCTGCAGGTGAGTGTGGAGCGTGGCCACTAAAAGAGGGCAAGCAGCCTCTGTGTCTACAGTCAACAGTGGTGGTTGTGGACATGGTGCAGCCTCTGCAGGTGAGCGTGGGGCACGCTTGTCCTTTTTTTTTTGCTGCTGGCCGTGTTATTAAGACACAACATGCAGAACAGTTGGTGAAGTGGATAACAAAGCCGTCCTCATCCTCTGTCACCCAGGCTCAGAGTAGTTTGCCCTCCAAAGCAGCTGCCAAAGTGGCCTATTCCACCAGCTCCTTGTCCACAGTCACTCCTTCCGTAGCCCCACCATCATGCACAGAGGAGTCCCCAGAATTATTCGACCACAGTTTTGGGTTGGAGGATGAGCAGCAATTTGAAGACTTTGAAGGTTCCCAGGTTGAGGAAAGGAGTAGCATGAGCCTAGAGAGAGGGGATGCCACAAAAGGACAAGGAACTGGCAGTAATGTTCCCCCAGCTGCAGCATACTACCAAGTTTGCTCCAGTGATGAGGAGAGAGGGGATGATGAGGTCACTGACTGTACTTGGGTGCCTGAGAGAAGAGAGGAGGAGGCACAACTCCAATGAGGCAGCCTAAGGACAGCCACCCTATTGCATCACACTGCAGAGCTCCGCAGGTGCAGGGCGGAGGGTGCTGCTGACTCCCGGCTGACTTTTAAAAGTTCCTTGGTGTGGGCCTTTTTCAACACGTGTGCAGCAGATCACACTGTTGCTGTTTGCAACCTATGTCTGAAGTGGATCAAGTGTGGCCAGAACAGCAGCCGCTTGGGCACCACATGCTTGACCAGACATATGATGACCTGCCATGCAGTCTGTAGGCAGCAGCACTTGAAAGACCCACATCATAGAAAAAGGCGGACTTCTCCTTGCTCCTCATCTGTCCATCTCCAGTCCTCTCAGAAACCTGCACTGAGAGGAATATAGGTATAGCAATAGGTGTCCCAAGTACTTGCAGCTAATCTGCTAGCAGTACACCACCAATTGATTTTAGCAGGCAAATTTCCCTACCCCAGTTGCTGAACCGTATAAAGAAATTCGGCCCCAGCCAACTCAGCGTCTAAATGCTAGCTTGGCCAGATTGCTAGCACTGCAACTGCTGCCTTTTAAGCTGGTAGACTCTGCCCCCTTTCGTGAATTTGTGGAATGTGCTGTACCTCAGTGGCAGGTTCCAAAACACCAAAGGGAATGCAAGCTGCCCACCGACCGTCTCATTTGTGACATGCCCACCAGGTGGAACTTAAGGGGTGAGGGGTGCTTGGCTTCTTTTTGCCACGCCAGTGGCTACTGATCAAGGATGCATGCACTGTCCTCTCACCATTTGAGGAGGCCACAAGGATGATGAGCAGCGACAATGCATGCATCAGTGACACAGAGGCAGAACAGCGGGAGGAAGAGGAGGACTTCCTTTCCTCTCAAGGCCCCCTTTATCCAGATAGCATTCCTGTGGGCCTTCCAAACGCACAGGAAGAAGAGGAGGAGGATTGTATCAGCATGGATGTAGAGGATAACACTCAGCAGCAGTCTTTGAGGGATGGTTTTCAGTCCCCAGAAACCCAAGGAGTTGTACATGGCTGGAAGGAGGTAGTTATGGATCATGTGATCCTTAGTGACCCAGAGGACTCAGAATTGAATGCCTCTGCAAACTTACACAGCATGGCCTCCCTGATTCTGCAAAGCCTGTGAAAGAACCCTAGGATTCGTAGTATCAAGGAGAGGGATCATTACTGGCTGGCAACCCTTCTTGATCCACGTTACAAGGGTAAGGTTGCAGAACTCATCCTGCCTTTGCAGAGGTTGCAGAGGATGAAACACCTTCAGGAGGCCTTGAAGAAAGGTTTGTGCAATGCATTTCCAACCCTGGGAGATTACCATTTCCTGGTGCTGGACAATGTGTTGCTGAGGCTTCGTTCAGTCAGAGGAAGGGCGGTGGAGAAGGTGGCTGACTGATTGATGCCTTTAAACAATTTTTCAGTCCTCAGCGCCAAGGTCTGATTGGTTCAAGCAACCATCGCCAGCGTCTGCATTATATGGTGCAGGAATATCTAGGGGCAAGAGCAGACTTGGAGACCTTTCCAACAGAGCATCCACTGGGTTACTGGGTATTGAGGATGGACCACTGGCCAGAATTCGCTCAATATGCAATTGAGCTACTGGCCTGTCCTGCATTCAGTGTGCTTTCTGAACGCACATTCAATGCTGCTGGAGGGTTTGTAACGGATCAAAGAGTGCGCCTGTCCACAGACTCCGTTGATAGGCTCACATTCATAAAAATGAATCAGTCTTGGATCAGCGGCTATCAAGCACCTGATGCTGATGTAACTGATTGATTTTCTTTGGATGTGGGATCCCTTGAAGACTGCTTATGCTGACTATCCTATTCCTCCTCAATCTTAATAAAGCTAGCTTCCAACAATATTTTTGGTTTAGGGCACCACCACCACCACCACCCAAGGCCCAATTTTTTACCCCTGTTTAACAGGGGCATGTAATTACAATTTTTTATCTAATATTTCACAGCAGGGCCTGTTCCTGCACCCAACAAAAGTACCTGTGAGGGGTTACAGTGTTGTGGCATCACCACCACTACCCAAGGCCCAATTTTTTTGCCCCTGTTTAACAGAGGCATGTAATTACAATCTTTGATTTAATATTTCACAGCAGGGCCCATTCCTGCATCCTTTAAGAGTATTTGTGAGGGGTTACAGTGTTGTGGCACCACCACCCAAGGCCAAATTTTTCTGCCCCTGTTTAACAGGGGCATGTAATTACAATTTTTGATCTAATATTTCACAGGAGGGCCTGTTCCTGCACCCAACAAAAGTATCTGTGAGGGGTTACAGTGTTGTGGCATCACCACCACCACCCAAGGCCCAATTTTTTTGCCCCTGTTTAACAGAGGCATGTAATTACAATCTTTGATTTATTATTTCACAACAGGGCCTGTTCCTGTATCCATCAAGAGTATCTGTGAGGGGTTACAGTGTTGTGGCACCACCACCCAAGGCCAAATTTTTCTGCCCCTGTTTAACAGGGGCATGTAATTACAATTTTTGATATAATATTTCATAGCAGGGCCCGTGCCTGCGCCCAACACGAGTATCTGTGAGGGGTTACAGTGTTGTGGCACCACCACCACTCAAGGCCCAATTTTTCTGCCCCTGTTTAACAGGGGCATGTAATTACAACTTTTGATGTAATATTTAAACGGAGGGCCCGTTCCTGCGTCCAACGAGAGTAACTGTGAGGGCTTGGAGATGTTCTGGCGCCACCAAAAAACAAAGGCCCAATTTTTCTGCCCCTGTTTAACAGGGGCATGTAATTACAATTTTTGATATAATATATCACAGCAGGGCCCGTTCCTGCACCCAACAAGCGTAACTGTGAGGGCTTACAGTGTTCTGGTACCACCAACACCTAAGGCCCAATTTTCTGCAGAGTATATAAGGCAGGCCGTATAGTATATATACTGCTTTTCAGAGTATATAGTGCCTGGGGGCCCCCACTCCATTTTTTTTAAATGTGCGGGGTTCCCCTTAATATCCATACAAAACCTGAAGGGCCTGGTATGGATTTTGGGGGACATCCACGCCATTTTTGGTATTTTTATCTATATTGCTGGGATTTGACAATACATTACAGCCGCGAGCAGTTTTAAAATACATTTTTTCCTATAGCCATTTTGCTGTGGCACTGCTATAAACATGGGAAAAGATGCGCATACTAAGGACACCCCTCAGGCACAATATTTAAAGGAATATTTCATTTTTATTGCTTCACTTGAGGCATTATTAAAATCACTGCTCCCGAAAAAACTGACCTCTTTAAAACTTTTATTTGCATTGATACAAGTCCCCTGTTGCAGGACCCGGGTCCCCAAACACTTTTTATGGCAATAACTTGCATATAAGCCTGTAAAATGAGCACTTTTGATTTTTCACGTTGGCAACTCATAGATTTTAACCGTATTCGCAAAAATTTTTTGCCTGTTTGTATGTTCTGCTGCAAATCGAACTGGGGGGTGTTCGTGCTCATCCCTAGTCAGGACAAGTCTAATCATTGGAGGAGAACAGGCTGAGTTCCCAGCATAGCTAGGGAACTGACCACGGTGTGTTCTCCTGCTTAGCATGGTCAGTTTTTAATAGTAAAGCAGAGTGACTGGCAGGAACACCAGGGATTTCACTCAAAGGAAGCAGTACAAAGAGAACAGGATACTTTTTCATACAAGTACATGGTACAGCAGGCACATATCAGTAATGTTAAATGTTGGGGTAACAAACGCTTTAAATAGACTGTGCACTTTTCAAGTACAGTTGCACTAGTTTTCCCCAGAGCTTAGTAAACGTTTTACTACTGCTGATTTCCATCATCCAATCATGTACAAAAATGTTTTTTTTTTTCTTGCACCTGATTGGGTATTTTTTACAAAGTGAAGCTTTACCACTTTTACATTTACTAAGGAAAATGAGTGCAACTGCACTTGCAAAGTGCAACTCCATTTGCCTTCAGTAAAAGTGTTTGAATGTTTAGTATTGTATTAAAAAAAAAATTGTTTTTTCAGGGACTACTGAATCGGGAATCACGTTTAGGGGGAGCATATCTGTCCAGAAACCATTCACTGGAAGAAGAATTTGAAAGGGCTAAAGCTGCAGTTGAGGTAATGTGTTATGAACAGTTCATGCACAATTATCAATATTTTTAAAATAATGTTTTTTATTTAAAGTGGACCTTCAGACTATTTTTAAAGTTTCCCTCTCTTGTAATTCTCTCCCCTTCCCATAGCATAATTAGAAAAAAAAAACTCCAAATATCTTTTTTTTTGTAATTGTCCTGCTGTACTTCCTGATTTTTTTCCCACCTAGGTGAATGATGTAGCATCTACTCCCGTTGACTCCTGGGAATATCAGCGTCACAAATCCCAAGAGTTTTTGGGCACCAATTTTTGTTGTTATTGTGAGATTTCCATCCTTGAAAGGGAGGAAGAAGATGGAGGAGGCGGACACTATAGCTTCCCCATTGTTTACAAGTTGCCATATCGCAGGATCGAAACTTCCGCTGTCGCTGCCATTGCTATAGCAACTTGTTAACAATGGCTTTTCCGCACTGTGTGCAGGTGCCTGCTATACCCTTAATGCCTGCTCCTATACAGTATACTGTGGCGTTTTCTTCGAAAATATATATAAAAAAAACATATTTAAAGTGTAACTCTACTTTTGATGAGGAAAAAAAAGAACAATTATCCCAATGTATATTGCAACAATTTGAACACATTTTGTAGCAGAGTCTAACCTTTTTCTGCTCTGCAGAAAAAGCTATTTGTTTTACCATGTCCTTTCCAGACTGATTTGGAATGGGAGGGTCTGGTTCACTATAACCACCTGGTGCATTCTCAGCGTTATAATTAGGAAAGCTGTAGTGCCTGCATCCCTTTAGAAATAGTTAGCCTTTAGGGAGTATGTTACCATAAATTAAATTCCTATTGAAGGGGATGCCCTAAAGTGTACTTGTATTTTGGTCCAGACATCTGAGAAATTCAGTGAGCCAATTAAACAAGCAGAAAAGTACATTTCTTTGGGCACATTGTACACCAGCAGTGTAAAAAATGCTTCCAGGCTGCCATATTGCATTGAATTTTTTTTTTAACATTTAAAAAAAAAATGACATTGACTTGATTGAAATGGAAAGGCATTTTTAATAACATTAAATTACAAAATAGGTTGAGTAGCGATTTTATATGCGATATTATTTACTTGATGAAAATGGAGATTTCCTTTAACCTTCATGTACATTCATTATTGCCAATATTCTACCTAGTATGTGAACAATATTATCTAGCTTTGGTTATTTTCAGCCAAAAATGATAAATATTTTCAACTACATGTTACATGTTATCCTGGTCACTTTTTTTTGTTTTTTATCTCTTTTTATTGATGAAGAAGCATTACATCAGTGCAATCGATATGATGCTCAACATGAGCACAAAAAGGCACATAATATGGTTTACAGACATGAAACAGGTCAAATAAAGACGTGCAAAACATTGTTTAGAATTCCAAAGTGGAGTTCAATCCTGAATACTCTTCTGAGTTTATAAAAACATATTTAGTACTAGCAGGTGAGAACCTGGGTCATGATAAATAAAGATTCAACTATCCCTAGGTCACAGATCAATTATAACTGTGCACAACGTTATTCAGTAATGATGGTAAGAGAAGAAGAACACCATGCATCCCAAAACTTATTGTATTTTATGGGGCATCCCCTATGCTCAAAAATGAGTTTTTAGTATGGCAATATATGGTTCACCATCTGTATCCATTTATGAACAGATGGGGGTAGGTTGGATCCATTTAATTGCAGTAGCTTTTCGAGCTAAGAATAATTTCTCTCTCAGCATAGTTCTATCATATCTCTGCCACTGCTCCTCATCCAGAATGCCCAGCAGACACACTTTCGGGGTGTTCGGTACAGGTAAAGATAGAATAGAGGAGAGAATGCCAATCACCTATGTTCAATATCTAGGCATGGCAGGGCATAACCACATAATATGGGCAAAATCACCATTGGTGTAGTCACACCTAGTGCAGCTTGCAGTGGGTATGCGATGCATAGCATGTAACCTATCGGTGTGAGATATGATTGATGCAACATGTAAAGCTGTATTAGCTTATTATTAATGGCCGGAGAGACATATAAGTGAGAGGAACAAGCTTTCTCCCAATCCTCATCTGATAGCTCAGGGATAAGCTGTTGCCATTTAGAATACACCATCAGGGGAGTTTTGTTAATAGTGGCGGATAACAAATGGGAAAATATCTAAAAAATAAGACCTCCATGGCCCTGTGATCTTTACACCCCTATAGATGGATAATTCGAGAAGTTAGTGTTGTTGATTCCAAACTGCATGTGCAGTGTATGGCTAAATTGGAGATTCCTGTAGAAGGTAGTGCAAGGGAGATCATATTTTCTTTGTACCTCATCAAAGGAAGAGAGGACATTTCCATTGTAGATGCCCTCAATAGTGGTGAGGCCTTTTTGTTTCCAAAAAGAATAATCTGCAAAGTGCAAGAAATGGGGCAGCATGGGATTATGCCAGATAGGATGTTCAGCAGCGATTTCTTTAACCTCTGCTATGTGTTTAGCTTCTCGTTAAACTGCACAAGCTAAATTCAAAATTGGCAAACATACTTTTTCCAACACTGTTATTGGCACATCCAATGCTATTAGTAAATGGTTCAGCTTGAGAAAATATGCTAAATGTGACTCAACTACTGCTGGTGTGACAGGTGTCAGCCAGTTAGAAAAGTTGCCCAGCGATGTAATAATAGTACAGATTAGGAAGTGCCATGCCCGCTTCCACTTAGTGGCACTGCGAGGTGGAACGTTTAATCTGTCATCCGTTTTTTGCCCAAATGAATGAGCTAAATAGTGCATCCAATGTTTCAAAGAACGATTTTGGCACCAGGACTGGCAAATGGGAAGTCACGTACAGACATTTTGTCAAAAGAATCATTTTTATTCGATTTATTTTGCCCGCTACGGATAGAAGGAGTTTAGCCCATATATTACGTTTAGTTTTGATTACTTGTAGTAAGGGATCCAAATTAAATTTCAAGGCATCTGAGGGGAAAAGTGTAATAGTTATCCCCAAATATTTAAATGAGGATACAATTTAAAGGGGCCTGCTGCTCCTCCCCATGAAAAAACCTGGGCATCAAGGCTGACTTTTGCCAATTGATTTTAAGGCCCGAATACACACAATATTGGTAGATTATCTGCATGGTCGCTCCTAAAGTTTTGGAAGCGTTTTGTAAATATAGGGTGGGATTTTCCGCTTATAAACCTATAGTGTCAGACCTATTACCCAGTGAAGTACCTATGAGGAGAGAAGACTGACGAAATTTCAAAGCCAAGGTCTCCATAGCCACAGCGAACTGGTCACATTTTTAAACAAAACTTTCAGGTTGAATTATGTTACAGAACTTATTTTTAGGATTTTCTTCATCTTACTTCTCACCCATCACCTCCAGAGATGGACACGATTGAAAAAGGAAAGTGTAAGTTCACCTTTACAGAAAAATCTGTAAGGTGAACTTACACAGGACCCCCTCCTAATCCCGCCCCCCCCCCCCAGTCCCACTGACCTGGACCGTGGCAATCTCCCATTCTAAGCCACGGTATATCCGCGTCAGGAGTCCGGGGCTTAGAAATCCTCTTGGCATCCACGCATCTTCTCCATAGCTGACAGGATGGGCAATGCGGCTGCTGATTGGTCACGCCGCCGATATGACGGTGCTGACCAATTAGAATGCTCCAAAACGTCCCTCCTGACGAGGTATGTTTTGGACATTCATTCAGCTCAGGGGACTTTGTAAGTCCTGGGCTGCTGACGCAGATATACCGGGGCTTAGAACAGGAGATTGCTGCGGTCCAGGTCAGCGGGACGGGGGGGGGGGGTCCTGTATAGGTTCACCTTACAGATTTCTGTAAAGGTGAACTTACCCTTTAATTTAGTTTTGTTTCAATTATGATTTCTTTGTTAAGTTACCGTATTTATCGGCGTATAACACGCGCCGGCGTATAACACGCACCCAAGTTAAGGAGGGAATTTTAAGGAAAAAAACTTTTAGGAGTAAAGTTTAAGAAAGAAAAACTTACATTAAAATGCCCATCAATGCAGCGTTATCGGTGTCCATCTGCAGCCTTGTCAGTGTCAGTGCAGCCTTGCCCCAGTGTCCATTGCAGCCTTGTCAGTGCAGCTTTGCCCCAGTGCAGCCATGTCAGTGCAGCCTTGTCAGTGCAGCTTTTCTCCAGTGCAGCTTTTCTCCAGTGCAGCCTTGCCCCAGTGCAGCTTTGCCCCCATGCAGCCTTGCCCCAGTGCAGCCTTGTCCCCAGTGCAGCTTTGCCCCCATGCAGCCTTGCCCCCCGTGCAGCCTTGCCCCCCCGTGCAGCTTTGTGGGATCGCCGCGATCCCTGCCGTCATACACAGCCCTGTGTAAATTTAAATATGGCGCCGAGACTGCAGGGAATCGGCGGAGCGCTGATACACATAGCCGAGAGTCCTCGGGTTTCCTCGGCGCCGCTTACAGTCCTGCCCAGTTCCGCCCTATGGGCGGGACTGTAAGCGGCGCCGAGAAAACCCGAGGACTCTCGGCTATGTGTAGCTCCGCTCCGCCGAGTCCCTGCAGTCTCGGCGCCGTATTTGAATTTCCACACGGCTGTGTATGTCGGCGGCGATCGCGGCAATTGCCGCGATCGCTCCGATCACACACAATTGGGGGGGATCGGCCTATAACACGCACCCACGATTTTCCCCTGATTTTCAGGGGAAAAAAGTGCGTGTTATATGCCGATAAATACGGTAATCGTTTTGTCATCATATTTTGTTATGTTAGAATGATTTGTTTTTAGAATTTGTTTTGTATATTCAAATTAGTTTCGTATATTCGGATTAGTTTTGTATACTCGTTGTTCCAAATTAAGGTTATTTTGGAAGATTGGCTATATTCGTTTTAACGTGTTTATTCGTTATTTTGGGAGATTATGCACTATATTTGGGTTGGATGGAGATGGATCCATCAAAATTTCTGAATCATAACATAACAAATGGAGCTAAACTAATTTTGGACTTATTTGTTATGTTATGATTCAGGCCGGGTTCACACCTCCGACGAATGCGGCTCGCAGCAGGGGTTCGGTGCGTCCCTGTTCTCCGTTTCAGGGACGATTCAGGGCTGGATTTTTGCCTGATTTCGGCCCTGAATGAAGTCAAAGACGCACAGCGTTCCTGTGCAAGCCGCTCTGCAGCCGCAACAGAGATATGTGAACCAGCTCCATAGAGAGCTGGTCACAGTCTCCTGTCATGCAAATTGGATGCAGGGAAACCCACATCCAATTCACATAGGTGTGAACCCAGCCTCAGATATTCTAATGGAACCACCTCCATCCAACCCAGAGTAAGGGCCCTTTCATGCCAATAAGTTTTTGATCAGTTTTCAGAAAAATGCATGAAAAATGCATCCCTTTAAATCCTATAAAACTCTTCACACTGGTCTTTTGCATTTCAGTTGCACTTTTAAAAGTCCTTCATGCTGCATTTTTGCTGCATGTTTGGTGCGGTAAAACGAAACAATTGAGTATTGTCCGTGATACTTTCTTTAATTTGCACTAACATACAATTTTTCAGGACAAGCTTTCTGGGTATGTCCCCTTCTTCAAGGTTCCAGCAGTACTCAACAATCACCTAAAGTGTGGGGTAAAAAAAAGAAAAACGCAAAACAAAACTGCACCTCTCCATTGAACTGAATGGAAACGACGGCAAAAACGCATCAAAAATTAAACGCACCTGTGGGAAGTGCTTTGTCCAGTCATATGTCGGGGAAAAACACATTAAACATGCATCAAAAATGCAAGGCACTTCAGCAAAAACGCAGCAAAATTGCGTATGCGCTTTTATACGCATTTTTGCAGCAAAGCAGTGTGAAAGCAAACTAAGCAGGAATCGTCATCTTATTTCACTTTTATACCTTGGGGCCCTTTCACATTGATCAGTTTTTTGATCTTTTAAATCCTATGGGAATCTTATGGAACTATTCACGCTGGTTCATTGCATTTCAGTTGCACATTTAAAAGTGATGCATTTTTGTTGCATAGTTGGTGCGGTAAAAAAAAACACACCAAAAACTGCTTAAAAATGCAGAGCACTTCTGAGAAGTGCTTTGCCCAGTCACAAGTTCAAGGGGAAAACGCAATGCAAACATGGCAAAAATGTGGTAAAAATGTGTGTTTTTGGCGCATTTTTGCAACAGAGTCGTGTGAAAGCAGCCTTACTATATTTATTGCAATATGTTTCCATATATTTATTGCAATATATTTCCATTCTTTTCAATACAGAACATCTTAATGATAATAAAAACTAAATGGATAGAAATCAATTTGGATCATTCGTTATGCCGTTACGTTACTTTCAATGCTTCAAACATTAAAAAAAGGTCCCAATGAAACGTATAAATATGAAAGAATGTGTTGTTTCGCTATAATTTTTTTCAGATTAGCTGAAATTTGTTTCTCTTGTAATTCGGATGTATCTGAATCTCCGAATAACGAAAATGTTGTCCATATTTCAATTTCGTAACAGAATGAATCGCCATTTTGCCAGTATTCTACATTTTTCACCAAGTCCCACAGGCTTAAAACTTTTTAAACTTACACATTTCTTTTGAACTTGTAAAAGTGCTGCACACATATTGCATAAACTAGGCCTAGGTATGCCCATGGGGGTTATTTACTAAAATTGGAGAGTGCAATATCTGGTGCAGCTGTGTATGGTAGCCAATCAGCTTCCAGGTTGTGTTGTCAAAGCTTATTTGAACACAATGAAGTTAGAAGTTGATTGGCTACCATACACAGCTGCACCAGATTTTGAGTGCTCCAGTTGTAGTAAATCTCCTCATTTGTCTCAAACTATCCTGCTAACTGGATAACCTCAACAAAAGCTCCATGAAATTGAAAGAGCCCTTCACCTCCAACCAAAAATGTTATGCCTGACGTTCATGAATTTAATGGTGTTTTTTGAAACATTCAGACTGGGTTCACACTGGTCCGACAAACGCTCCGACATTGGGAGCTCATGTCGCATGACGTGTGAAATTCAATGTTTCCCTATGGGAGCCATCCTAACTGGTCCGACACAAGTCGTTCCGACTTTAGAAATGCTCCCTGTACTACTTTGGTCCGACTTTGATGCTACTTCAGCCCATTGACTATCATTGAAGTCGGATCACCATCTCGCATGATCCGACATCGGCATGCGACTTGTGCTCAGATGATCTTGAGGGGGAACTCCGCGCCAAATTTTAAATAAAAAAACGGCATGGGTTTCCCCTCCAAGAGCATACCAGGCCCTTGGGTCTGGTTTGGATCTTAAGGGGAACCCCCTACGCCGAAAAAACGGCGTGGGGGTCCTCCCCAAATCCATAGCAGACCCTTATCCGAGCATGCAGCCCGGCCAGTCAGGAAAGGGGGTGGGGACGAGCTAGCGCCCCCCCCTCCTGAACCGTACCAGGCCGTATACTCTAAACATGGGGGGGTGGGTGCTTTGGGGCAGGGGGGTGCCCTGCGGCCTCTACACCCCAAAGCACCTTGTCCCCATGTTGATGAGGACAAGGGCCTCTTCCCGACAACCCTGGCCGTTGGTTGTCGGGGTCTGCGGGCGGGGGGCTTATCAGAATCCGGGAGCCTCCTTCAATAAGGGGGCCCCCAGATCCCAGCCCCCCACCCTTTGTGAATGAGTATGGGGTACATCGTACCCCTATCCATTCACCTAGGGAAAAAAGTGTCAATGATAAAACACAGTGCACAGGTTTTTAAAGTAATTTATTAGGCAGCTCCGGGGTCTTCTTCTAACTTTGGGGGCCTTCTTCTGACTCTGGGGGTCTTCTTCCGACTTCGGGGGTCCCTCTGGCGTCTCCTCCCGGTGTCCTGATCTTCTGCCGGCTCCTCCGCTATCTTCTGCAGCTCTTTTGCTAGCAGTGGCCCGGACTTCTGCCTTCTGCCTTCTTGTCTTCTTCCCTCTTCTCTTCTTCCGATGTTGACACGACGCTCTCTCCAGCTGTAATGCTCTCTGAGCGCTCCGCAATAGACTTATATAGGCGATGACCCCGCCCCCTTATGAGGTCACAGTCCCTGGGCATGCTGGGAACGTGCCGTCATAAGGGGGCATGGTCAACATCACCCGGCCAGGGTTGTTGGAACGAGGCCCTTGTCCTCGTCAACATGCGTACAAGGTGCTTTGGGGTGGGGGGCCGCAGGGCGCCCCCCTGCTCCAAAGCACCCACCCCCCCATGTTGAGGGCATGCGGCCTGGTACGGTTCAGGAGGGGGGCCGCTAGCTCATCCCCACCCCCTTTCCTGACCGGCTGGGCTGCGTGCTCGGATAAGGGTCTGCTATGGATTTGGGGGGGACCCCCACGCCGTTTTTTCGGCGTAGGGGGTTCCCCTTAAGATCCATACCAGACACAAGGGCCTGGTATGCTCTTGGAGGGGGAACCCATGCCGGTTTTTTATTTAAAATAGTTCCCCCTCAAGATTCATACCAAACACAGTGGCAGGATTTTATATAATTTTTAATATATATAACCTGTCTCAACCCTTTTAACTGACCCCAAGTAACCTCTTAAGCACTGCATTAACAAAAAGCAGTTTATAACAAGCAGTATTTTGTTTCTTTGTTAACATAGTGTGTTAATGTTTAGGTAAATAATAAAAAAAAAAAATGAATGAATGAACTAATGGTTCATAAATTTAAAATGTTATGTCCACTATGTGAATAATAAAGTGCAAAGAATATACAGTGCCTTGAAAAAGTATTCTGACCCCTTGAAATTTTCCACATTTTGTAATGTTACAACCAAAAACGTAAATGTATTTTTTTGGGATTTTATGTGTCAAACTATGGCCCTCCAGCTGTTGCGGAACTTCACATCCTATGAGGCATAGTAAAACTCTGACATTCACAGACATGGCTAGACATGATGGAAATTGTAGTTCCTAAACAACTGGAGGGCCGTAGTTTGATAGACCAACATAAAGTGGCACATAATTGGAAAGTGGAAGGAAAATGATAAATAGTTTTCAAAATGTATTACAAATAAATATCTGAAAAGTGTGACGTGCATTTGTATTATGCTTCCCTAAGTCAATACTTTGTAGAACCACCTTTTGCTGCAATTACAGCTGCAAGTTATTTTTTGGGGATGTCTCTACCAGCTTTGCACATCTAGAGAGTGACATTTTTGCCCATTTTTCTTTGCAAAATAGCTCAAGCTCTGTTAGATTGGATGGTAAGCATCTGTGAACAGCAATGTTTAAGTCTTGCCACAGATTCTCTATTGGATTTAGGTCTGGACTTTGACTGGGCCATTCTAACTATTTAATCTAAACCATTCCATTGTAGCTCTGGCTGTATGTTTAGGGTTGTTGTCCCGCTGGAAGGTGAACCTCCGTCCCAGTCTCAAGTCTTTTGCAAACTCTAACAGGTTTTCTTCTAAGATTGCCCTGTATGTGGCTCCATTCATCTTCCCATCGACTCTGACCAGCTTCCCTGTCCCTGCTGAAGAAAAGCATCACAACTACATGATGCTGCCACCACATGTTTCACAGTGGGGATGGTGTGTTCAGGGTGATGTGCAGTGTTAGTTTTCCGCCACACATAGCGTTTTGCTTTTAGGCCAAAAAGTAAAATTTTGTTCTCATCATCTCACCCTTCTTCCACATGTTTGCTGTGTCCCCCACATGGCTTTTCGCAAACTGCAAATGAGACTTCTTTTAGCTTTCTTTCAACAATGGCTTTATTCTTGCCACTCTTCCATGAAGGTGAGATTTGTGGAGTGCACAACTAATAGTTGTCCTGTGGACAGATTCTCCCACCTGAGCTGTGGATCTCTGCAGCTCCTCCAGAGTTACCATGGACCTCTTGGTTGCTTCTCTAATTAATGCTCTCCTTGCCTGGCCTGTCAGTTTAGGTGGACGGCCATGTCTTCGTAGGTTTGCAGTTATGGCATACTCTTTCCATTTTCGGATGATGGATTGAACAGTGCTCCATGAGATGTTCAAAACCTGGGATATTTTTTTATAACCTAACCCTGCTTTAAACTTCTCCACAACTTTATCTCTGACCTGTCTGGTGTGTTCCTTGGCCTTCATGATGCTGTTTGTTCACTAAAATTCTCTAACAAACCTCTGAGAGCTTCACAGAACAGCTGTATTTATATTGAGACTAAATTACACACAGGTGGAAAAATATTTATAAACAATAATCTACCTATAAACAAATAAATACACACACACATATATATCTATATAGATATATATCTCTATATATATCTATATAGATATATATCTCTATATATATCTATATCTATATAGATATAGATATCTCTATATAGATATATATCTATATATATACATATATATATATATATATATTATATATATATATACAGTATCTCACAATCTCACAAAAGTGAGTACACCCCTCACATTTTTGTAAATATTTTATTCTATCTTTTCATGTGACAACACTGAAGAAATGACACTTTGCTACAATGTAAAGTAGTGAGTGTACAGCTTGTAAAACAGTGTAAATTTGCTGTCCCCTCAAAGTAACTCAACACATAGCCATTGGGCTCTGTTTCCTCTACTGAGAGTTGTTGTGCGACTTGACAAGTCAAAATCCATGTATTTTAATGGTCCCCATTCTAATTGGTGCGACTCAAGTCGCAGCAACTCCAAAAAAGGTTTTTGCACTACTTTGTTAGGACTTTGGTGTGACTTGTTCTCGCATGGTTCCTTTGGGGTCACAATAGTGGAAACCTAGCCTTAATGTCTAAACCACTGGCAACAAAAGTGAGTACATCCCTAAGGCCCCTTTCACACTGCCACGTCTTAAAAGTCACGTGATTTTGCGGTCGCAAATTTGATGCGATTTCGGGGAATGGCTGTATGAACTTGAGGTCTATGGACATCAACTTGCATCAAAGTCGGACCAAAGTAGTACAGGGACTACTTTGAAGTAGGTGCAACTTGAAGTCACGCAGATATGAATGGTACTCATTGGAAATCATGGGGTTCGACTTGTCATGCGACTTTGCAGTCCCAAGTCGCAGGACAAGTCGCACAAGTGTGAAAGGGGCCTAAGTGAGAAAGTCCAAATTGGGCCCAAAGTGTCAATATTTTATGTGGCCACCATTATTTTCCAGCACTGCCTTAACCCCCTTGGGCATGAAGTTCACCAGAGCTAACAGGTTGTTTATAGGTAGATTATTGTTTATAAATATTTAAAGGAGTTGTAAAGGCAGAAGGTTTTTTTTACTTTAATGCAAACTTTGCATTAAGATAAAAAAACCTTCTGTGTGTGTAGCACCCTCCCCAGCAACCCCTAATTACTTACCTGAGCCCCATCTCTCTCCAGCGATGTCAACGTGTGTCTTAGCCATCCAGGACTCTCCTCCTGATTGGCTGAGACACAGCAGCGACAATTTTTCAGTCGGCTCTCGGGTGCTGCCGCCGCCATTACTTGTAAGGGAAACCTTACAACCTTACAACCTCACAGCCGGTTCCCTACTGAAGCGTGCTGCGATTTGTGAATGGCCCGGCAGCGGCGTAAGAAGGAGGGGGTGGCAAACTTCCGAAGGATCCTCGCCACAGTGAGGTCACCCTGAAGTGGGGATGGGTACCTGTCAAAAATAGGTGCCCGCTCCCCCTTCCTCCCCAAAAGTTGCCAAATGTGGCAGGGGAGGGGGGAAGAAGCAAACAAGTGGAGCTTCTCCTTTTGGGTGGAGCTCTTCTTTATGGAACAAAACAATTCTTATGCACCATAACGTTTTTTAAAACAAAATTGCCTAAGGAGGAACTGTACTATAATACCCACCTTTAAAATCTGACCACTTTGCTCTTAGTAAAATAATAGATGATAAAAGATATGAAGTTGTGTCTTTGGGGCTGGTTCGCACCACACGCAGTCCAGTGCATTTTTTTCTGCATCAGAAACGCATATATAGTAGGTTATATAGTTTTGAATGGCATAGTTCACACCAGTGTGGTCAGTTCCAGCGTGTTCCAGTTCCAGAAAAAAGAGTAGAACATGCTGCATTTTTTCTGCACTGAGCTGTACTGGAACATGGTAAAACACATCAAAAATGGGTGGCACAGTGGTGTCGTGGTTAGCACTTTTGCCTAGCAGTAAAAAGATTTGTTGGTTCAAATCCCAACCACAACACCACCTGCCTGGAGTTTGCATGTTCTACCTGTGCCTGCGTGAGTTTCCTCCTACACTCCAAAGACATGCTGGTAGGTTAATTGGATCATGTCTAAAAATTGGCCCTAGTATGTATATGTATAAATGTGAGTTACAGTCCTTAGATTGTAAGCTTCTTGAGGGTAGGGACTGATGTGAATGTATAATATATATGTAAAGCGCTGCATAAATTGATATATAAGTAAACGAAGTTAAAAATGCACATGTCCCCTTTTAAGGTAAAGAAAAAAATAGGGGAAAATGCACTGGAAGGCATCAAAAATGCATCCGGACTGCATTCCTATGGTGTGAACTGACCCTTTTTCCCCTCAAACTTTCATCATGCCTCCTTTCTGCACACAGATCCCCCAGTAGTAGAAGAGGCAGGGGAAGTTTTGATAGGAGAGTATGAGGAAGGTTGGTGAAGATAGCGGAGGATTGATGGATTAAAGGAATAGACAGTTTTATTATGAGAGAGGAGAGAAGAAAAAAATATAGCAGAAGTGATGACAGTTTGCATTAGGAAGGATGCTTGTGAGGTGGCTGTTACTGGCGTTTAATGTAGATTGAGGGAATGTAGGACATATATCCCACAATCCTTCTTCTCTTTAAATACTTTTATTTTAGAGAGCTATTAACAAGCAGTAAAAAAAACAGAATAAACCCAGCGCTGCTTCCATATTCAGTATCACGTATACACCAAGTATAAAATTATACACGTCTATAAAGTGCCAGTGCAAACAACTTAGTAATTTTATGATCCATAAGTGCAAACAAAAGTGCCGATGAATTATTTCAGTGTGTATCTAAGGTGCCACTCCGTACTCCCAGCCTGTATTCCCCACTCACCAACAGTATGAATCAAATAGTATGTATCCTGTTATGATGTAAATGGATATGGCTCCTTTCCTCTCCTTCAATTACAGGGTCCACAGCACAATTATATCCATAGTATGGAATTCAATGAAAAGAGAGATCTCCATAGCATAATACTGTTTGATTTATTCTATGATTTAAAAGCAATTACACTTACAAAATGTTAAAATTTTCAAGCATGTACATGGTGCAGGGGATCAATTCTACCACTGGTCTCCCTCTTACCTTTTAGCCTTGGCTACAGGGCCCCCGGAAGTCCTGGCCAAACAGACACAGACACTGAACTGAAGAGCAGAGACTTGTTTATTTTGGCTTGTGTTTCATCCTAAGTACACATAATGAGATGGGTGTTATTAATTATTTTCCACCAATAAGGGGTACATGTTTGAAAGACATATTTCCTTCATAATAAGAGAGGAAACCTACTTATTCATTTAACCAATTAGAATGATATATATATTTAGAATTCTTTACGTATTGTTAGCTAGGCAGAACTATAATGTTACTTAAAGTTTATAAAAAAACTCCAGTGGTGTCCTGTCAGCCAAACATCTGTCCGGTTCATATCTTCACATATACAAGTTCCTCATATTAAGTTTCACAATTAATACAAGCTTACTGTAAAAAGTTCTATAACACATTTTTATACTGAATTGTACAAAGAGGCACTCTACAGACTGAAATATTGTTCATCTTTATATTAAACAATAATCTACCCTTCACATGGGTTTGGAGTGCTGCCACAGCGTGCGTTCCAGTTACCGGATATCACGTCACTAAGTCGTCCCCGCTTGACGCGTTTCTTCACTTCCCACTGGGCGTCTTCATAAGCTGGGGGCAGCCATGACTGGCTCGCTTTAGTATCTTATGCCCCTCCTACTACACCCAACCGCTCCTACTCCTCTCTACTAAGCCACTTTCTTTTCTTTATCATTATGGCATTTCCTGTCTGTGGCCGGAAGTTGCACAGACGCCATATTGGTACACTCTTTATACTCTAAACGCGGTTGTCTCTATTCCAACTGTATTTAGTCCTCCATCTTACTCCACCCTACTTATTTAACTGGATTCTGTCTATTTTAATATAACTTCCTATGTCGCGGTATGACCAAAATCGCATTTGTGCTGATTGTATTCATCCTTTTTCAAACTCAATATTGGGTGTAGTATATTTAGGCCCATATTCACCCATTAGTAAATCCAATGTTATAAACTTATACACTTATTGCCCAGTATAAAATCATTAATGATCAATAAGCTTATTTTATATATTTCCTACTCACAGCTTCTTTATGTGCTATAAAAAAAAAAAGTTTCTGCAGGCTACCAAGGCCATTTGGCAGGCAGCTGCACATGTAACTGCAAGTGAAATATTGATTGGGAAATACTTGCTTTTATCAGCATATGAATGGTCATCTGAAATAATGTACAGAATCTATGCCTATACTGTATCTATGTATGATGAAGTTATATGGACTATATCTAAGATCCCTTGATTGGGCTTGAAGTACTGCCTAAGTTACATGTGATAATGTGTGCTTTCATTTAAATGGTTGTGGCATGGACTGCATCTTTCATTTTTTCATGTCCTGTATATTGAAGAGCATTTTCTGAAACGGACACCAGAAACACACCCTTAGGGCACATTGCTGCTGGAAAGCAAAATATTGTTTAACAGCTTGATGTTGGCAAGACTAGCATGTCTGCCATATCCTCTTCTTTCTTTGACAGATGTAAAGGGGGAGATTTACCAAAACTGGTGCACACAGAATCTGGATCAGCTGTGCATAGTAACCAATCAGCTTCTAGGTTTTATTGTTAAAGCTTAATTGAGCAAGCTGAAGTTAAAAGTTGATTTGTTACTATGCAAAGCTGCACCAGATTGTCTGTGCACCAGTTTTAGTAAATATCCACAATGATAAGTAAATTCGTGTCAATGATGAGGACAATTATGCCCACTGCTACTTGATCCCTGATTGTTCAAGCCCCACACTGTTTTTTCCATCCCCAGGAGAAAAGATATTCATAGCACTACTTAAAGTGGTTGTAAATCTCACATGAAATATGAAAAAAAGCATATCCCTCTATAATGTGTGCTTGTCTCAATTAAGAGCACTTAGTGCCATTTCTGTCTGCTGCTTCGTTCCTCTACTATCAGCATGAATCACTTCTGACAAGTTATCCTGACACCAAGAGAAAAAAATGTGATGGGGAGGGAGGTCCAGCATACAGCCTATGATTGACAGCCTCAGCTCTGTTCCTGTGTGCTGTATGGAGGGAGGTGTATCCCTTCTCTCTCTCTCCTCACTGAGCTCTGCAGAGTGTATTTTCAGCTCTCTGTTTTCTGGCAGCTCTGACAAGGTTTATATATTCCAGACTTTGAACAGATGTAGAGAATAGAAGAGTGCAGATAAACAGGTATAACTTACGTAGGAGACTTTATGTCATCTCTGTGTATCAGAAAGGCCAGTCACTTCACTGGGTATGAGTAAGGGTTTACAACCACTTTAATTTAGCAATCAACAGCAATAGTGACAATCAGCACAGCCCGTGCTCTCTCCTAGCTTTATTTCTTCCACATACAATAGGATAATGATTTAGAACTGCTAAAGAGAGTAAAAGAAACCATGAATGCACCTCAGTGCATATGCTGTAGCTCAAATTTGCCATACTGTAATTAGTGCATGTGCCAGGGTATGCAAAAGGAATTTTGCTGTAAAAGTGTAGTTTGAGCCACATGCAGAGTGTGGCTTGTGGTGTTGCATTCAGTAACAAATGCTGTATATTCAAGCTAAACTGTGCCAGGAAAAATTCCAACAGACCAACCTATATGGGGCCCATATCATTGGCTGCAAGAAATTTTCATATTCACAGAAGGTT
Organism: Lithobates clamitans; assembly: GCA_037952925.1. Taxonomy (NCBI): domain Eukaryota; kingdom Metazoa; phylum Chordata; class Amphibia; order Anura; family Ranidae; genus Lithobates; species Lithobates clamitans. Next base: position 299,517 of record JBBGZY010001865.1, read on the forward strand.
CAGGCACCTTTATGAAGATAAAGTGGATGAGTTTTTCTAGACTAACAGCTTGCTTGAGTTCTACACACCTGTGGGACATCATTTCTCACAACCGGACCACAATATGGAAGACTTCAATGTCTTAGTTATTAAAAGGAATCTCGCTAACTATGCTGGTTTTATTACCATTACTGTGTACATTTGTTTGTGTGTGTTTGTTTTTTCTTTCCCTCAGAGATTGTCTTTTTTTTACATCTTGCTAAAACGTTTTTGAATTAGTACTGCTTGGACCTTGAAGAAGAGAACGTACCCCGAAAACTTGTCCTGAAAAGTTGTATGTTAGTGCAAAAAAAAAAAAAGAATCACGGACAGTACTCAATTGTTTCTAGACTAACAGGAAACAATGGTCCAGAAAAAAATACCCGCATGCACAGTATCTGGCACTTTTCTGTAGCCTTTGCCCCAGCCCTTGAGAGGCTGATATAATGAGGTTGGTTTACCAAAGGAAAATAAGCTGTTCACTTTGCATGGGAATGTTCCCCAGAGCTTACTGAATGTGATGAAATTTCACTTTGCAAAGAATACCCAATCACGACCAAGAAGCATTTTGAAAAAAAACAGCATTTTTGCTTGCATGTGATTGCATAATAGAAGTTAACAGACCTTCATTGCATTCACTAAGCTCTGGAGATAATTCTCTTGAAAAGTAGAGAGTCTATTTGCCTTTAGCAAATCAACACCGTTGTATCAAGGCTTTCCCCTTCTGCAGGTTAGTGGTAATAGCAAGCACAAAAGGCAGTGATCTCGGCAAGAACACTATTTTTTCTCCAATCAGACACTTGTAGTCTTCCAACTAGGTGACCAAAACCCAAGCTAGAGTCTTTTACCTATCTCAACTTTGTCTATTGCCATATTCTTGGACTGTTTTTCACAACGTTTTTGTTATGGGATGCAATAATTTGTCTTTTGGGTAAAAGTTATATTTTCCTATGGAGTTTGTGCACAGGTGAAAAATAGCTCCTGGTGAGTCTATCAGTTTATAAACTTCTGTTTCCTGAACAATGTGCCTCATGCACATTCGGGTTTACAAATCTGTTAGGCAAACATAGATTATTATAATGTCTACCATAATACATTTTTACAAAGCTGAAAGGAGTTGTAAACATAGTTACATAGTTACATAGTAGGTGAGGTCGAAAAAAGACACAAGTCCATCAAGTCCAACCTATGTGTGTGATTATATGTCAGTATTACCTTATATATCCCTGTATGTTGCGGTCGTTCAGGTGCTTATCTAATAGTTTCTTGAAACTATCAATGCCCCCCGCTGAGACCACCGCCTGTGGAAGGGAATTCCACATCCTTGCTGCTCTTACAGTAAAGAATCCTCTTCGAAATTTAAGGTTAAACCTCTTTTCTTCTAATTTTAATGAGTGGCCACGAGTCTTGTTAAACTCCCTTCTGCGAAAAAGTTTTATCCCTATTGTGGGGTCACCAGTTACGGTATTTGTAAATTGAAATCATATCCCCTCTCAAGCGTCTCTTTTCCAGAGAGAATAAGTTCAGTGCTCGCAACCTTTCCTCATAACTAATATCCTCCAGACCCTTTATTAGCTTTGTTGTCCTTCTCTGTACTCGCTCCATTTCCAGTACATCCTTCCTGAGGACTGGTGTGCAGAACTGGACAGCATACTCTAGGTGCGGCCGGACCAGAGTCTTGTAGAGCGGGAGGATTATTGTTTTATCTCTGGAATTTATCCCCTTTTTAATGCATGCCAATATTCTGTTTGCTTTGTTAGCAGCAGCTTGGCATTACATGCCATTGCTGAGCCTATCATCTACTAGGACCCCCAGGTCCTTTTCCATCATAGATTCCCCCAGAGGTTCTCCCCCCAGTGTATAGATTGCATTCATATTTTTTTGCACCCAAATGCATTATTTTACATTTTTTTACATTGAACCTCATTTGCCATGTAGTTGCCCACCTCATTAATTTGTTCAGATCTTTTTGCAAGTTTTCCACATCCCGCTGAGAAGTTATTGCCCTGCTTAGCTTAGTATTGTCCGCAAATACAGAGATTGAACTGTTTACCCCATCCTCCAGGTCGTTTATGAACAAATTAAACAGGATTGGTCCCAGCACAGAACCCTGGGGGACCCCACTACCCACCCGGACCATTCCGAGTTTTCCCCATTTATCACCACCCTCTGAACTCGCCCTTGTAGCCAGTTTTCAATCCATGTACTCGCCCTATGGTCCATGCCAGCGGACCTTATTTTGTACAGTAAATGTTTATGGGGAACTGTGTCAAATGCTTTTGCAAAATCCAGATACACCACGTCTACGGGCCTTCCTTTATCTAGATGGCAACTCACCTCCTCATAGAAGGTTATTAGATTGGTTTGGCAAGAACGATTCTTCATGAATCCATGCTGATTACTGCTAATGATACTGTTCTCATTACTAAAATCTTGTATATAGTCCCTTATCATCCCCTCCAAGAGTTTACATACTATTGATGTTAGGCTAACTGGTCTGTAATTCCCAGGGATGTATTTTGGGCCCTTTTTAAATATTGGTGCTACATTGGCTTTTCTCCAATCAGCTGGTACCATTCCAGTCAGTAGACTGTCAGTAAAAATTAGGAACAATGGTCTGGCAGTTACTTGACTGGGTTCCCTAAGTACTCTCGGGTGCAAGCCATCTGGTCCCAGTGATTTATTAATGTTAAGTTTCCCAAGTCTAATTTTAATTCTGTTCTCTGTTAACCATGGAGGTGCTTCCTGTGATATGTCATGAGGATAAACACTGCAGTTTTGGTTACTGAAGCCCCCCGATTCCCTCGTGAAGACTGAGGAGAAGAATAAATTCAATACCTTCACTATCTCCCCATCCTTTGTAACCAGATGTCCTTCCTCATTTTTTATGGGGCTATTATAGTCTGCCCTTCCTTTTTTACTGTTTACATACTTAAAGAATTTCTTGGGATTTTTTTTGCTCTCCTCCACTATGTGTCTTTCATGTTCTAACTTAGCCGTCCTTATTGCACCCTTACATTTCTTGTTGCAGTCTTTATAATGTCTGAATGCTGACGATGATCCCTCAACCACGTATTTTTTGAAAGCCTTCTCCTTTGCTTTTAAATGCATTTTTAGATTGGAGTTAAAGTGGAGGGCCACCCTAGAAAAAAAAAATTACATTAACATTCTTAAAAAAATATTAAAAAAAAATTTGAAAAAAAAAAATTTTTTACTCACCAGAAACCCCTGTTGCTAGGTAGTCTTCCTAATCTGCCTCTTCCTATTCCGTGGTGCTGTTTCTTCAATTCCTCCTCCTCGGCGAGCGGCCCCGTTGTCTTCTGGGACATGTGTCCCACAAAGCGCTGCGCGGCTCACGCATGCGCAGTAGGAAACAGGCAGTGAAGCCGCAAGGCTCCACTGCCTGTTTCCCTTAGTTAGGATAGCGGCGCGGGCAGCTGATCCGATGGACGTATCGGCCTCGGGGGGGGGCCAACATCGCGGGCTCGCTGGACAGGTAAGTGTCCTTATTAAAAGTCAGCAGCTACAGTGTTTATAGCTGCTGACTTAAAAAAAAAAAAAAATGGGCGGAACACCGCTTTAAGCCATCCAGGACTTTTGTATGCTCTTTTAAATTTATTTGAAAATTTAGAACCCTCATGGTTTCAAATGCAGCTGCCCCCTAGACCCCCCTTTTTCTTACCTGAACCCGATCGTTCCAGCGACGAGCACGAGCCCAGGAGCTCCAGCCGCTGTCTCTGTCCTCATTGGATAGATTGATAGCAGTAAGAGCCATTGGCTTTGATTTGTTAATTAAATCCTTTGACACGGGAGCCAGGGGACGGGGCCGAGTCCTGCTGTCTGTGTCAATGGACACAGCAGCAGGACTCAGGAGTGAGCACACACGAGTGCCCCCATGGAAAGCGGCTCTTCGTGGGGGCACTCAATGAAGAGGAGGAGCCAGGAGCGCCACCGGAACACCCCAGAAAAGGAGGCTCGGGGCTGCTCTGTGCAAAACCCTTCCACAAAGCAGGTAAGTATAACATGTTTGTTATTTAAAAAAACAACAACTTTACAATCACTTTAAAGTATGTTTTTAGTTTAACACATTAAGCACAATAAAACTAACATTCCCCAGTAAACTATTTGTTAAAAAAATCTTACCCTAGCACTTGCAATTTACAACTTTCATGTTGTAGACAGTGCAGCCTCAAGCCAGTTTGTTAGCTTGGAGAAAGAAGAGGGGAGGAGAAAAGAAGAGAAGGGGATTGCCTTGCCATCTTAGGTTATGGGACCGTGTATTTGTATTAATGCACGCAGTATAGGGATACATAACTCTAGTCCTTGCATGCAAGGGTGGCTCCATGGGACACTGTAAGAGAAAGAAGCCATTCTAAAACAGGAAATATGGGGCAGTTGTAATGGCTCCAACCTAAACAGAAACATGGCCAAGAAAGAAGCTGCCTACTCAGTCAGTTACTAAATCAGCTGCAGAAATTTCCTAAAAAAAAATCTGAGGGTTTAATATTACTTTAAAATGTATTTCCACTTTTGCAGTCAAATTGGGAAAACACCTACTGTATATTTGTTACATATTCTTATTCACATAACATAACTCAAAAAAATAGCTGCTTACATTCTACTAGTTCTTTTCAGAAAACCCAAACACTGAAGTGTTTCTCTGCTGTGTAATGTTACCTAGAGGGCTGGAAAGCTAATGTTTATCATAATTAAACAGGCCTGTACTGTGCGGACAGATCTCATTAACACTTGCAAACTAGATTTGACCATATCTGTACTGTATGTTAATGAGGGGAAATTCTGTGTGTTCCTCTTTGTCAGTGGTGACAGACTGAGCTTCCTCTCATTTCAAATTATTCACTGCAGCTTGCAGTCTGCCCGAAGCCTGGTCCAAACAAACACTTTGGAAAGGTAAGAAATACATGTTTTATTATTTTATTATTTTAGGTATGCTGTGTCAATGGGAACACATGAAAAATATATAGTGGGGTTTTCTCAGTGCCATCTTAAGAGCATTATAGGTCCCCGGGCAATACAGTGCACTGGGGCCCTGTCTACACAATCACGCACGATTGTGCAAAGTTTGCACATTTTCTCTTACTCCTCTGCAGCCTTTTTCCTCTTCTGTGCTCCACTCAAAACATTATGTTTCATTCTGCTCTAAAGGTTATTTTCACCAACACGTAATAAAGTTTATTTTTCCTCACCTTTCTTACACTTCCTCGAACTAGTGGAAACTCTAATGCCCCGTACACACGATCACACAAATCTTGCCGGAAATTCCGAACGCCAAGAACGCGGTGACGTACAGCACGTACGATGAGCCGAGAAAAATGAAGTTCAATAGCCAGTACGGCTCTTCTGCTTGATTCCGAGCATGCGTGGAACTTTGTGCGTCGGAATTGTGTACACACGATCGGAATTTACGAGAACGGATTTTGTTGTCGGAAAATTTGAGATCCAGATCTCAAATTTTGTGTGACAGAAATTCCTATAGAAAATGTTCGATGGAGCCTACATGCGGTCGAAATTTCCGACAACAAGCTCCCATCAAACATTTTCCGTCGGAAAGTCCAACCGTGTGTACGAGGATAACATTGATATACAGTAGGTGACCGCGATATTGTGTCAATCCCGCCACTGTTGTCGGCGAGATTTGACACCTGCGAGCCCCGACCCGGGAGCCAGCGCCGAGCTGGCTCGCTCATTGGGAAAAGAAAACAGTTTTTTCCTTTCGCGATGAGCGACGGGCAGTGCTAACAGCTGTCTGGTATGAATCATGGCCATTGGTTGTCGGGGGCGGAGTGCTTATCAGAATCCGGGAGCCCCCTTTAAAAAGGGGGCCCCCAGATCCTGGGCCCGCAGATCCCAGCCCCCCATCCTATGTGAATGAGTATGGGGTACATCGTACCCATTCACCTGGGAGAAAAAGTGTCAATTAAAAAAAACACACTACACAGGTTTTTAAAGTAATTTATTAGGCAGCTCTGGGGGTCTTCTTCCGACTTCTCTGCTCTCTCTGGCCTCTTCTCCCTGTGTCAGGTTCTTCTCCCGCTCTCTGAACTCTTCTCCCAGTGTCCAGTTCTTCTCCCGCTCTACGGATCTTCTGCTGGGCTCCTCCGCTATCTTCTGCTCTTTTGCCACTCTTTTGCTAGCGGAGGAGCCCGGTCTTCTCCGCAGCTTTGTTCCTTCTTCTCTTCTTCCGATGTTGACACGACGCTCTCTCCCGCTGTAATCATCCTAAATCATTGCAATATTGAGTCTGATTGCCTGTGTTTTATCAGATTAGGTGACCCATCAGAACGTGTAATGGAAGTGACGTTTCGTCGCTGCCATCTTGCTACACCCCGCACTCCTCCATAGTAAGGATACACTGAGAAGGGGGCAAGCGGACATCTTGTTATACCCACCAGAGTTTTGCATTTTACATTTATTTTTACAAGTAAACTGAGTTTATATAGTGAAATACAGTACTTAGAACTCTGTCCAACTGGCTAGATGTTAAATTTTAAAAGCAGCAGCAAGCCTGCTGATCTCACAGGTTTGCTAATTGGGCAGAAGTTTGCTGCTTTTAAAATTCAACATCTAAACATTCACAGGGAGTTCTAAGTACTGTATTTCACTATATAAACTCAGTTTTCTTGTAAAAATAAGTGTAAAATGCAAAACTCCGGTGGGTGTAACAAGATGTCCACTTGCCCCTTTCTTAGTGTAGCCTTACTTTGGAGGAGTGTGGCGTGTAGCAAGATGGCGGAGACGAAACGTCACTTCCGTTACACATTCTGACGGGTCGCCTAATCTGACAAAGCACCTGCTACCCTAATCTACACTTTTGAAGAACGATTGGAACTGGAAAATACTGTAATAATTTGAGAATACAATAAGAGCAATTTTATCTGCATTAAGTCCTCTTCGCTGGCTGCTAAGTATCTGAGGAGCTGTTATGCAGACAGTAGATTGTTATTGGATCCAGCAAAAAAAGAAGAATTGAATGACTATTATCAAATTTCTATAGGCATCTTTAGTGCCTGTGTCAGTGAGCTTTGGGCTTGTATTGAAGGCATTAGTTTGACATCAGACTGAGTTGCTTCAGAGATTATAAGGAATTCAATGACGTGCATTTGACCTGCGGTAGATCTCCTTCTGACATACTGTACATTTGACCTGCTTCAGGGAGATTTTGCTTTTCCATAGACTTGAAGCAAACAAAATCCCATCAACACCAATCCCTAGAATGTTATTTTTGTGGGGTTTTTTTTTTTTGTATTTCAACTCATATCCCTCCATGTTTAATTTCCTGGTTATATAGAAAATTGCTTTTTCTCTGTCTGGACACGGCTGGATGAGTAAGGTTGAAACATGTAGAACTGAATTGAAATTTGAGTGTTCAGTGCAAAAATATGTTATATACTGTATTGCAATGAGCACAAATGATATGCACACTGTTGACCCTCTGTTAGGACTTCACGACTCTAAACTAAACCCCCATACAACGCAGCTCCCTCTAATGTGTGCAGCAAGCACAGAATAAGCCTGTAGAGTTCTCATTCTCTAGCAATCTGATCTCTTATGCAACAAGCTAGAAGATGCTGGGACAAATAGGGATTTAGCTAATAGGGCACAAAATGAAAGGTGGGAGTGAAATGGTGATTACTACGAATGAGGTGTATCACCTAAGTTTTAATGGAAAAATTTCATGTTTGGCTGGAATCTATTAGATACATCAGAAAAATGTCTGTGGACATGAGAAATGCAAGAAACTAGGTACACAATCTTGCTTGTATCTTTTACCAAAGTTTATACAACTGGCCTAATAACCTCAGATGAAAGTGGCATAGCATAAATTGTATACTCCTCAGAAATACAGAGAAAAGGAGCAATTGCCCAGACAATGAAGTTATGTGCCCTAGCACACCATAAATTAACCTCAAGCCTTTTCATAGAACCACAGCAGATGTATAAATACACAGACACTGGTCAGAAAGGCCAGCACACCAATTAACAGCTGTGCTTTTCTTTTATTCCTTAGCTCAAACAGATTTCTGTTGGTAGGAATTGAACTGAAAATCATGCACCAACACCCAGTCATAAGCCTACACAGCACAGTTCACCTTGTGCTTGCTCTGGGCTATCTCACTAGAGATAAAAGCCAGAAGCACATCTCATTGGGGAGTAGATACACTACTGACATATTGGAACAAATACCCAGAAATTCAGGACAGTTGGAAAGCATGCAATCTGGCAAGTGAATTGTTACTTTCTAGTCAGGTTATTTAATATGTGTTCTATATTATATATTATTTCTGTAAAACTATATTAAGCCCCGTTCATACCGGTGTGACTTGGAACTGTCAAATCGCATGACAAGTCACACCCTATTGTCGGCAATGAAACCATTCAAAGCAGTGTGACTCCGACTTTGCGGTGCTCCATGGACACTTGCTTATTTTTAAGCTCCTAGCAGTTGCTTTGAGTATTTTTTTTCTGCCCCTAGAAGCAAACAGTGTTATCCTATGTGTCCATGCATACTATTTTAGGCTAAAAGAGTTTTTCAAACTTCAGCTTCTAGCAGCAGAAAAAAATGCTTTTTTTTGCGCTTTTGGGAGCAATTTGCCAGCAGAAGAAAAGGTCTGACAGCTCCCAAAAGCACCTAAATGCTGTTAACTGCTGCTAGGCACCAGTTTCCAGCATTTTTTTTCTTTGTTTCTTAGCCATTGGCCCACTGGCAACCTTAACAACCACCATATAGCCGGTTGCTAGGGATCGGCCGCCGCATGCTTAACAACGGATGACTCATCAGCTGTCAGCGGGTTCCTTTAATGTAAACAAAACAATTGCAATAAAAATTGAGGAAAAAAACAGCATGGGGTCCCCCCCCAATCCATATCAGACCCTTGGCCGAGCATGCAGCCTGGAAAACCAGGAAAGGGGGGGAGAGTGCCCCCTCTCCTGAACCATACAATGCCACATGCCCTCAACATGGGGGGTGCTGTGGGGTAGGGGGCTTCCCCCCAAAGCACCTTGTCCCCATGTTGATGAGGACAAGGGGTCCCCAGATCCCACCCCCCTATGTGAATGAGTATGAGTACAATGTACCCCTACTCATTCACCAAAAAGTACACATAGCTTTTGATAAGTCCTTTGGCAACAGACTGTCAAACATATGGCATAGGAATCTGGGCAGTGTCATGGGACCATGTACCAATACATTTTACAAGTGGAGAGAGGGTCTCTATTTTATGTGACTTCAAGGACGACCTGGGAAAAACACAATTTCTTCAAATTACATGCTTGCAAGATGCAGCTAAGCCAGTGGTTCTCAACTCCTGTCCTCGGGACCCACTAACAGGCCAGATTTTAAGTATTACCTTGGGGAGATGCAGACTAGAATACTGCAATCACTGAGCAGCAAATTATATCGCCTGTGATGTATTTCAGCTATCTTGCAAACCTGGCCTGCTAGTGGGTGCTGAGGACAGGAGTTGAGAACCACTGATTTAAGCTATATGAAGCATTTTGGGACAGCACAATTCTCCCAAACACCATTAGTGAAACCATATACCCGCATGACATACATTACATTGCAATATTTTTTTTACTACTAAATTGTTACTTGGCTTGCATACAGCAGCAATACCCCAATCGGAGTCATTTCAACTTGATAAACCTTTATTAGATAGTTTTTGCATCAAAAAGCTTTACACATGCAAAAAAATAAAGCCCTCAACTTTCTAAGAATTTCCAAATAGCAGCAAAACTTTCCAAATCATAAGGCAAGATGAGGCAGTTGTTATGCTTAAATAAAAATGGCAATTCAACCACAATATTCAGTCATATAGCACAGTGGTTAGAGAGTATGTAAACAGCTTGACTGGGCAGCAATGTAGGAGGGACAGATGAGCAATTTCAATCCAGGAATAAAGGTTAGAGTGTATTATTTTAGAAACAGCAGACAGAAATATGGTACAAACATTATGTAAGCATTTTCTTGCCCACAATGTGAAAGGGAAGGACAAAACTTTATATATTGGAAAATACAAATGAAAGTGTAATATGTTAGAGACAGAAGCCTGCTATATTGCACACACAAGCCACACATCATGTCAACAACTTTACTAGGCGGCAATGGTGGAGGGAGAGATGAGAAATAAAAACTACAGTGTCAGAGACAAGAGCCTTAAATATTGCACAGACACGCTGAACATCATGTTTTTCTAGGCTGCAATGGTGAAGCGAGAGACAATGCAGTTTTTTTCAGTGTATTAATAAAGTGTATTATGTCAAAGTTAAGAGCCTAAAATATTGTCACACTGCACAAGCAGTTTGACTATGCCACAATGGAAGAAGGAGGGACAAGGTAGGTTTTATTGTGAAATACAATTTAGAATATGTTTTATATGAGAAAAAGGCCAGAAATATTGTACAGACTCCATGTTCAGCATTGAGAAAGTTGGAGTAGGACAAATTTTGAAAGGAACATGCACCATGCAGCTTTTCATCCAAAAAGTTACCTAAGTGTATTTATGCCACAGAAAAAAGGAGGACATTTTATTTTTCAGATTGCAGTAGAAGGAATATGCTATACACAGCAAACACAATATTTCTACAATCTCTTGCAGACTTCATTGGCTAAACCACAACCCCAATTTAGGTGTAGACAGCATCCAAAAATGTCAGTTTTATATTTTGCATGTTAAATTCATTGGAATATCTCACGGCTTCAGTTGTTTTGTTTGCTACATAACTTCCTTGTTTTCAATTATGTTACCACCCTGATTATTCATCTGTATGTTATAGCCCTTATGGCTATATGAGCTTTCTATTTGTCCATAAACGCTTTGTGCACCTCCTTTTTTACTCAATAAAAATATATTCAGAACCCAAAATAAAGTGCTCAGTTTGTTGAAATTAAATATAGTATGTGCTGCATAGACAGTATTTTAACAATCCGTCATTATGAAAATGACAGACTGTATGCAGCTCTGCTGCCCAAAATGATTTTATTAACTCCATAGACAGTATTTAAGCCCTTTTGGTAAGCTATATTTAAAACCGTAAATACAGCAGTTAGATTTTAATAATAAAAAAAATAACTTTAAAGTCAGCTAAATATTATACTGACTTTATACACAGTAAATAAAACATTTTATATGGACATGTTTTGAAAAGGAGAGGCCTTTGACTTCATATAATCAGAGATCATATGGTTTAGGGACTGCCTTTGACAGCTGCCAGCAGCTAGGCCTAGATGATGCATATTAAATAAGGACTTCAAATTCTCATGTAGCCAGCCGCTGCTGCTCCTCCCTTTCCTGACCAGATGGTCCAAGCCACTTTTCTATGAAAGGGGGTTCTGCTACTTTCTGGAAAGGATGTTAGGGGGCAGCACCTCTCCCAGATGGTACATTTTTAGTTCTCTGTGTCATTGCAGAGCAAGTGCTGGCATTTTCTCATTTTAAAATGGATTCAAAAAGGGGCCAAGCAGTAATGGTCTTTCCTTGATGGCCCAAATCCTTGGGTCCTTGCACAGGCACCACAATATGAGTAAGCCTATTCTCCACAAATCATTGCATATTGGCAATTCAACCACAATATTCAGTCATATAGCACAGTGGTTAGAGAGTATTTAAACAGCTTGACTGGGCAGCAATGTAGGAGGGACAGATGAGCAATTTCAATCCAGAAATAAAAGTTAGAGTGTATTATTTTAGAAACAGCAGACAGAAATATGGTACAAACATTATGTAAGCATTTTCTTGCCCACAATGTGAAAGGGAAGGACAAAACTTTATATATTGGAAAATACAAATGAAAGTGTAATATGTTAGAGACAGAAGCCTGCTATATTGCACACACAAGCCACACATCATGTCAACAACTTTGCAATGGTGGAGGGAGAGATGAGAAATAAAAACTACAGTGTCAGAGACAAGAGCCTTAAATATTGGACAGACATGCTGAACATCACGTTTTTCTAGGCTGCAATGGTGAAGCGAGAGACAATGCAGTTTTTTTCAGTGTATTAATAAACTGTATTATGTCAAAGTTAAGAGCCTAAAATATTGTCACACTGCACAAGCAGCTTGTTGAAATTAAATATAATATGTGCTGCATAGACAGTATTTTAACAATCCGTCATTATGAAAATGACAGACTGTATGCAGCTCTGCTGCCCAAAATGATTTTATTAACTCCATAGACAGTATTTAAGCCCTTTTGGTAAGATATATTTAAAAAGGGGCCAACCAGTAATGGTCTTTCCTTGATGGCCCAAATCCTTGGGTCCTTGCACAGGCACCACAATATGAGTAAGCCTATTCTCCACAAATCATGGCATATTATACAGTTGGGAGGCAGGTTGTGGTCGCGCTGAATTTCATCCCTGTGAACATTGCATAGTCGCAACCACCTGAAGGCCTTCCATGCGGTCAGCAAATTTGCCCAGTGTGCCCTTAAAGAGATGTAATGTCCCTGCCCATATTTGCTTGACCATCTGTCTGTGGTCATTTGGGCCCTGTCACTGGATTGTATTCATTGGGACACTTGCAGCAAGGATGAAACCTATGCTTGGCCCTACTCTGAATGGTTCCGGGCAAGGTAAGCCTTTCATACCACTTGCAAGACTTCTATTCCTATCACTCAAGGGCAAAGATGTTGTAGCAGAAGCAGATGGAAATTTTTTTTTGTAATGGGGGGCAGAGGATGGCAGAGGGTGGCAGGGAGATGTAAGAGGGAGAAGGGGTGTAGGCCTATTGCTGACAACTAATGTCATTCATGTGCTGCTTGCACCGATGTTATCATGCTTGATACACTGCAGGTGCAAACTACTATGGTGCTGTCTGCAGCAGTTGTGTGAAAAAAAAGCTGTTGTCCTCTGCTTTGTAAACCAGGGTCTACAGTAATGGAGCGATGCCATCTGGTTAAATAGGGTGGCTCCTCCCTCCACTTCTCTGTAAAGCTGCCCCTGGCTAACATCCTGTCTCACTGATTTTGTGCCTCTCCCTCACTTTCCTCCTTTACAATCTCTGGCACCCAGGTACGGTCTACCACTTCATCATCCTCACCCTACTCATCACTCCAGCCTACTTATCAGTTACTGATGGTGTGCTCAAATAATTCAGGCGACTCCCCAATGCCAATTTTTGGGGGAACAGTAGCATAAAATGTAGAAGAAGAGGAAGAAGAGGGCAGTAGGATTATGAGGAAAGCTTGGTTATCCACTGCACCACCTCCTCCATGTGCTCTGGCTGTGCAAAACCCCCACTATCAGAAAGGAAAGACAGTCCTGCCTCTCAAAGGTGCCGCCTAACCACTGCTTTTGCATGGGGATGCAAAATCTGCTGGTCCTGACTAGCTGAAGGTAAAGAACCTCTGCTTCTCCCTTTAGCCCTTTAAGTCAATGATGATAAAATCAAATATTTTCAAATTTTACTACCAGGCATGGCAGTAGTTGGATTGAGGGTGTAATACTTTTGCACACTTGACAATGTGGTAATTTTGTGCAGTAAGCTAGACCACAATAGTATGCAGTGATGTGCTGCAAACAAAAGGCAGCTTTGCCATATATTTAAATGTAATATACTTCCCTCAATAAAAAATGATAACTAAAACAATTCCAAACACCAACCCTAAAAAAAATGTAATCCATGCTTTGGAGATTTTATACGTGGGCAACTCCTATCCTCATAGTGATCTGTGGTTACAGAAACTCAGCATCTTGCCAAATAACTGTTCTATTCATTCAGCACATTTGAAGTTTTTTCATAATTATGCTTATGTGGGCATCACATTATTATTACAATTGTAGACAGTACAAAAGTTTGCTGTTTTTTTTTTAAATCTAAATAATGTGAATATGTAAATAATGTTGGCTATGTGATAAGATGAGGCACTGAGATCTTGAGGAATGTAGAATTTAGCTTTACTTGCATAGAAGAACAGCATACATGAGTGAGAACAGCATTACAGGAGAGAGCAGAGAAAAAAAAATGTACTTGCTCTGCAAAATATATAAGCAAATATAAACACACAGGCGCTAGTATATCACTACAGCGCCATCTATAGTTCAGAGTGCATAGTACATGTTGTTGCACTTCCAACAAGAAAAACATTATTAGTGCTGTGTGTAGAATATGAGTGCAGTGTGCAATACATAAGCAAATCGTACAAAATGTAGTACAGTTTTTTACAGAATTTGCCATTTCTTTTACACTCCAAACCCATTCTTATTTTTTTTTTAAATATTTTCTTTCCTAGCTGAAACCTGCTAGGGTCTATATACTGTAAATACACTGGGTGGTACACAATAATACGTAACCCACCACAATGCAACTCAGTAATGAACACTATACAGCACATTGAATAAGGGAGGTACACTCCACTCGCTGTAGTCACTGCAGTTCACTGTAATGTAGCATTAGCACTATACAGCACCATTTAAATCACTGTATGACTCTGTATGTAATGCGTAGTACATACGATGAGATAATCGGATGAAAAATACTGTTTTCTGAGAGATTGACCAATAATCGGATCATTAGTATACAGCTTTCAAGAGCCGATTACGACATGTGTGAAAATATCACGAGCAACAAGCACGAAAATCTCTCTCTTACAATAACAGAACGAATTCTCGTGTAATTACTATGGCATTTGTATGAAAAAAATTGTGTGACCAAGACCACACATGCGTGGAAATGAAAGTATACATTACAATACAATAAAATACTTTACTTCTAAAGTATTCCATCGTGGAAAATTTTTGTAACTTTAGTAAAATATTCATTTTTGATATGAGAATAGCATGCAAAAAAAAAACGGACAGTCATTCGCTTGATAGAAGTTATGTAATGCTGGGAAAACATTTGATAAACAAAAAAAAAGAGATAATTTTGGGTATATTTTATTAAATTATTTTAAATACATTTTTAGTATGATGTACCATATCTTTTAAATACACAAACATTTATTACAGGGTGCATTAGCACAGGATTCACAGAGCTTTAGAAGTAAGGGAGAGCACAGCAGCAGCTGTTTACTTTTACATTCTCTCTCTAAAATTCTGTTTCTGAAATTGAAACTCCATATAGCCTCAACTGAACAGAACTTATGGGGTATTGGAGAGTGAGGTCATCCATCTGACTGATTCAGTTGTATATACATTTGATTTTGGGCAATAATGATAACTGTGAACAACAGAATTTTCTACAGATCAGCTAAGAACAATCAGTTAAACCTACTTGCTGCAATTAAAAATAATCATATACAGTATTTCATATCTAGTAGAATAAAAGCTAAACTAAAACCTTTTTTAACCTGATATAGCATTGGATTTTGAGTTTACTGATTTTCCACAGTTATCTGTATATAGAATTTCCTCACATCCCCCACTGGCATCAGATGACATACAATGTGAAGTATGCTGCTAGCTGATAGATATTTTGTTGTATTATGGATTTGATAGCTTGGCTCAGTGCCACATGTCAATCCCCTGCTTCTAAGAAAAGATTTCAGTTTATCATATTTGAAAAGAATTGATTTTAATTTTTCCATATAGTGTTGGAATTCATAATGGGAAATCATCAAGCCCTTGGTTATTTTATACTATTTTACACTTGATTAAATATGTAAACATGTTAGACACCACGGTGCCCTTTCTTAGAAACAGAATAGGAAGGAATTATGATATGCACCTGCTTCCCTCTAATTAGGAATCTGCACACA
This sequence comes from Lithobates clamitans, assembly GCA_037952925.1. NCBI lineage: Eukaryota > Metazoa > Chordata > Amphibia > Anura > Ranidae > Lithobates > Lithobates clamitans. The sequence goes on from JBBGZY010001865.1 coordinate 315,258, forward strand.
GCAACTCGAAACTGCAGCTTGCACATAAAGTAGGATTACACCGCTATTGATTTACAACTCTTCCAAGGAAATGCATTAATTACTATATGAGGTTTCGGTACTCTGTAAGGTTTCTGTACATTTTGCATCTGCTGGCTGTTAATTAAAGATTGTGTAATTCAAAACTGTGAAAACCATAAACTCTTTGAAATGGCATCCAATTCCTTAGCGTGTATAGCTTCCAGATTGTCAGTCATGGGCTGGCAGTCCAAAAGCTTTGGTGATTTCCAAAGGAGCTGTTACATCTGAGCTACTTTTTTGTTATTTATCTGCTCTATTTTTGCAGTCTAGACATGAATACAAGCATAAGCAGCTCCTGTAGTCCATATAAACACGGTGGAGAATAAATGCCATTGATGGTCATGGTTATGATAAACAGAGGGATTTTCTTTCTCTCTGCCCCAAGCCCCCTCTGCTGGCATGGCCTACACGAAGGGTACATGGAATCAGTCAGTAGGGTGCCTGAAACAAAGAGCCTTAATATTGAGACAACAGGGAAGGATTCACTTCTTGAATGCCTGTTTCTGCCTTTATATGACCTGTGTGTATCAGTGAAATGTTACATATACGCTACATAGGAACATCACCAGCATAATTTTTTTGGTGATGCTAGAAAGGTGTTAGGTAAATTTGTGCAGGTACTCAAGCACAAGCCCTTCATTTGTTAATAATAGAATAGTGTTAACCATGCATGTGAACTGAATTCCCTAGTTTGAAGAGGGACAATAACATAATTACTAACAGCACTAATGATGCACTTGCATTTTATTTTATTTATACCATACAGAATGTTTTGTTGTATTCTTTTAAGTCCCTGAAGCATGCATACCAGGAGACGGAGCATAACTAAATAAATATATTCATATATTTGTAGTAAGATAAGCTAAAGACTTAATTATATCTTTCCTAGTCAGACACTGAATTTTGGGATAAGATGCAAGCTGAATGGGAAGAAATGGCAAGAAGGAATTGGATTTCTGACAGTTCAAACTGTTCAAACCAAACTGGAACATCATCTAAAGAAACGGTATGTACAAGTATACAAGGATCCTATTTTGTTCTTTGTTACATGAAATACATACTGCTGCTGTTGTCATCAAATATCAAACTCTGACCTAGAATCTTTTCACAGCCCAGCAAATGCCAAACTCTACAGCATGCTGACAGCTTTGGCGTGATTGTTGATTATAGTGCACGAACTGCAGTATGTGGGATACTGTAGATGGAAATTGAGGAGAACAATTTACTGTTATTCATATTTCAGTGTTGGATGAGCTGTATTCTCTGGTATGAAGATTAAAAGTGAAATGCAAGAATTTCTTCAAAGCAACCATTAGTAAAATAATTTATCTGCCAGATCCTTTTTTAGTGGACATTTATAGCATAAAAATCAGCTGTATATTAAAAGGCTGTTGACTTATGACATAGGCACTTGACCTAAACAAGGTTAAAAAGAGTGTCCTGTGCAGTCACCGTCAGGATATCTAAAAAGCCTGTGCAATCCTCACTGAGGACATGTAAAATGATATATGAGCTTCTGCTGTGATACTGTATCTTTAAGGAGAAAAGGTTTGTCTACAAGTGAGAGTACTCTCTGTTTGTACATTGCTATACGTATATGTCCCATAGTTGGCAACTCAGATAGTGTAGCTTCCACATGTATTTGCAATTGTATGTAAGTAAAACCTTTGTTTTTATTCTGATGATTGAAACAGATTGACTTTTTTTTCCAATTGCTAGCTTGAAAGTGTGCTTTCAAGCTGTCTTTGTACAGAGCAGTAGAAAGCAGACATAATTTCTAACCCTTGCCATCTAGATTCGAAGTATTTAAAAAAACAGGTTTTTGGCTAAAGTCGGACTATAACTCGTGTTCAAACACACAGGGAATAGTGTTAAAACTCTTCTAAAAGTGGTCCAGGGTCCTCCTGTTAAATGCAATAGTCACCCATACAAAGCGGTAAACAAAAAAGGATGCAAAGCATACATATAAATCAGTAAGAGAAACAATCTGAGGAATGGCTGCCAGACATATATTTCTTCCCCACTTCAGAGCTCTTGAACACAGTGATGCATCATCCTATATATACTTTCAGTGCATGGTATGTGTAGATTAATATATGACCAGTCTCTGAAGCAGAAATTAAAGTATAGCAATCACACCCTGAAGGAATATCTGCCTAGTGATATCCCTGTGTGTATGACAGTGGTACTATAAATGCCTCGCAGATGTTGAATTCAGCCAAAGTTGAACATAGTGAATACCAGCTTGAAATAAAGCAGCTACACTATTCCTGGGTGTCTTCCAGGTAATATTCCCATAAAGCAAAACATAGAGACATACGTATATATATGACCAGTTCTGCAAGCAACAGTTCAGAACAGCTTTGTGAAAAGCATGAAAAAAATTCAACTCCTATGGTGTAACTATAGGATAGCTTTGCAAAAAGCATAACCACATGCTATGATGTAACTGTAATATAGTAACTGTGTGCTTGCATGTAATCAATCCCAATGGATGTAATATAACAGATGCATAGTTGTGCCTATATTGATTCCAATGGATAATGTTCCAAAGTAATGTGTATCCAAACAAGAGCCACCTTCAGTAGATTTGGGCTTGTGCTGATATTAAGTAGTGATGGCAGATACTTAGCAGTCCATGCGATGTACTGGAGCAACAACCATGATAAGTCCTAAACAGTGATGGTAGTCATGGTTTATGATGGTAGAGAAACCAACAGGAGACTGATCCAATTCGCCAGTCCCTCCCGGCTGCATTGCTACAGTATATATGTCCCATAGATCAGTGTTGCCAACCCCCTGAAGTGAAATTTACTGGCAGGATGTCAAAATCATGAAAATTACTGGCAGATCCGCATTTTTTACTGGCGCTGCAAAAAAGTACCTAAAATTACTATTTTCATTGCTAAACAGTGCAAGGATACATATTTGAACTATAAACATATAGCTAGTGCTATTAGCAATGTGTTTAAGTTAAACAAAAGTCAAAAAACATATTTCTCCATTGACATGAAGGTCAGGTTACTATAACCCAGCTAGCACTAGGTTCCCTCCTTACATCAGAGTCTGCAGGGATCCCCCTTACAGTGAAAGGGAACTCTTATGTAAAGGGGAATGCTGCAGATCATGATCTAAGGGGGAACTCTGATGTAAGGGGAGGCTCTGGTGACCAGAGACCACCTTATATCAGAGTCCACTGTGTTCCCTTTACATCAGAGTTCCCAATTACATCAGGGTCTGCAGATTGAGTTCCCCTTTGCACTGTAAGGGGCAATCCTGCAGAATTTGATGTAAAGGGGAATGCCAGGAACTCTGATGTGGTGGGCACTCTGGTGACCAGAGACCACCTTCCGCAGAGTGAATACATTAAGGTAAGGGCAGTTACTAATTTAGGGGGAAACCTTTATATCAGTGCCCCTTACATTATTGTATTCACTCCCCCTTAAATCAGCAACCCCCCTAGACTGGCCTGGCGGTGCTGTCACTGACCTCCTCTCAGGTGCATCGTGCAGAGCTCAGTCAGATGGCTCCAGCTTGGCGGCTCTGGTTTTTCTATGGTCTTCTCTCCACAGTCTACACATGTCTGACTTCTCCCATGACCCCATGATCCCGGCGGCGCTCCCACTCTTGACTCCTTTCCTGACTCCCCCTCAGAGACTGCAGACATGATGTAGGAAATGGTCAGAGGCTGTGGACAGGAGATGGTCATAGGCTGCGGGCAAGAGATGGTCAGAGGCTGCGGGCAGGAGATGGTTAGAGGCTGCGGGCAGGAGATGGTCAGAGGCTGCGGGCAGGAGATGGTCAGAGGCTGTGGGCAGGAGATGGTTAGAGGCAGCGAACAGGAGATGGTCAGAGGCTGCGGACAGGAGATGGTCAGAGGCTGCGGACAGGAGATGGTCAGAGGCTGCGGACAGGAGATGGTCAGAGGCTGCGGACAGGAGATGGTCAGAGGCTACGGGCAGGAGATGGTCAGAGACTGTGGGCAGGGGATGGTCAGAGGCTGTGGGCACTGGGCAGGAGATGGTCAGAGGCTGTGGGCAGGAGATGGTCAGAGGCTGTGGGCACTGGGCAGGGGATTGTCAGAGGCTGTGGGCACTGGGCAGGAGATGGTCAGAGGCTGTGGGCAGGAGATGGTCAGAGGCTGTGGGCACCGGGCAGGGGATGGTCAGAGGCTGTGGGCACTGGGCAGGGGATAGTCAGAGGCTGTGGGCAGGAGATGGTCAGAGGCTGTGGGCAGGAGATGGTCAGAGGCTGCGGACAGGAGATAGTCAGAGGCTGTGGGCACTGGGCAGGGGATGGTCAGAGGCTGTGGGCAGGAGATGGTCAGAGGCTGTGGGCACTGGGCAGGGGATGGTCAGAGGCTGTGGGCAGGAGATGGTCAGAGGCTGTGGGCACTGGGCAGGGGATGGTCAGAGGCTGTGGGCAGGAGATGGTCAGAGGCTGTGGGCGGGAGATGGTCAGAGGCTGTGGGCAGGAGATGGTCAGAGGCTGTGGGCACTGAGCAAGGAATGGTCAGAGGTTGTGGGCACTGGGCAGGGGATGGTAAGAGTCTGTGGGCCACTGGGCAGGGGATGGTCAGAGGCTGTGGGCAGGAGATGGTCAGAGGCTGTGGGCAGGAGATGGTCAGAGGCTGTGGGCACTGGGCAGGGGATGGTCAGAGGCTGTGGGCAGGATGCCGTAACGGACATTCACGGGCGCCCCGAAAATGGAGTGATTTTTACGGGCTGCCCGTAAATTAATGGGCGGTTGGCAACACTGCCATAGATGGGAACTCAAAGTTTAAAAAACATGAGAAAGAAGTTTTGCCTGAAGTTGAGCTATAACTCACGATATCAAAGCACAGGTGATTAGGGATTCGGGGTGCAGGTATTTTTTATTTTGTATTACACAGCAATGTTGCTTTTTAGTTCTATTTTTTTAGTGTATGTCTATCAGTCTACTCAGACTGTCTGAAATCAATGCAGCAGAAATAACCAACAGCTAGTAATAGTTAGTCATATGTAACTGGACTTATTCTCAAATGTTGAGGATGTTTTCCTAGCTTATCCAAGCCAATTCTTCAGGTTTAATGAGTGTCAGGGATGCTCATATGGAATGCATCAGGTAAATTATAGAGAGCACATGTAACATTTGAAAGTCATATATGTAATAAGAATCATGAATTACAAATATGTACTTAGATAATATATGCTTTAGTTAAGGTCAGATAAATGACAAATAAGATGAGGTTGGACACAGGGAGATAGATTTCACTCCATGCTGAGCCTCTGAAGGAGCAAACGGAGACCGGTGAAACCGGTCAGGCACAGGTCTCATCCATCCATCCCAACTCTTGATCCACCAAAGATGCATTCATGATGGGGACACTTCCATTTGGATGGATCTCAAAGGAGCTAAGGAACACTCCATGAACAGCAGATTTCGATAAGTATCTTATATCACATCATGCCAATGGATTCATGTAATTTGAATGTGGTATACAGGTGTCTGCAAGGAACTGTCTTTACTTACCAGTAATCTTGCGCTGAGAATGGACTTTAATTGGCCAGTGCTGTCAGACATTTAAACTGGGATCCAACTTGGCAGTGTGAGGGAGGTTTCCAGGCTCAACAACTGGAGATGGTACACACAGAATCTCACAAAAGTGAGTACACCTTCACAATTTTTAAAAATATTTTATTATATCTTTTCATGTAACAACACTGAAGAAATTACACTTTGCTACAATGTAAAGTAGTGAGTGTACAGCTTGTATAATAGTGTAAATGTGCCATACCCTTAAAATAAATCAGCACATAGCCATTAATGTCTAAACCGCTAGCAACAAAAGTGGGTACACCCCTAAGTGAAAATGTCCAAATTGGGCCCAAAGTGTCAATATTTTGTGTGGTCACTATTATTTTCCAGCACTGCCTTAACCCTCTTGGGCATGGAGTTCACCAGAGCTTCACAGGTTGCCACTGGAGTCCTCTTTCACTCCATGACGACATCACAGAGCTGGTGGATGTTAGAGACCTTGCGCTCCTCCACCTTCCATTTGAGGATGCTCCACAGATGCTCAATAGGGTTTAGGTCTGGAGACATGCTTGGCCAGTCCAACAGCTTTACCCTCGGCTTCTTTAGCATGGCAGTGGTCGCCTTGGAGGTGTGTTTGGGGTCGTTATCATGTTGGAATACTGCCCTGCAGCCCAGTCTCTGAAGGGGTGGGGGTCATGCTCTGCTTCAGTATGTCACAGTACATGTTGGCATTCATGGTCCCCTCAATGAACTGTAGCTCCTCAGTGTCGGCAGCACTCATGCAGCCCCAGGCCATGACACTCCCACCGCCATGCTTGACTGTAGGCAAGACACACTTGTCTTTGTACTCCTCAGCTGGTTGCCGCCACACACGCTTGACACCATCTGAACCAAATTTAACTTGGTCTCATCAGACCACAGGATATGGTTCCAGTAATCCCATGTCCTTAGTCTGCTTGTCTTCAGCAAACTGTTTGCGGGCTTTCTTGTGCATCATCTTTAGAAGAGGCTTCCTTCTGGGCTGACAATCATGCAGACAAATTTGCTGCAGTATGCGGTGTATGGTCTAAGCACTGACAGGCTGACCCCCCACCCCTTCAACCTCTGCAGCAATGCTGGCAGCATTCATACATCTATTTCCAAAAGACAACCTCTGGATATGACGCTGAGCACGTGCACTCAACTTCTTTGGTCGACCATGGTGAGGCCTGTTCTGAGTGGAACCTGTCATGTTAAACACCTGTATGGTCTTGGCCACCGTGCTGCAGCTCAGTTTCAGGGTCTTGGCAATCTTCTTATAGCCTAGGCTATCTTTAAATAGAGCAACAATTCTTTTTTTTAGATCCTCAGAGAGTTGTTTGCCATGAGGTGCCATATTGAACTTCCAGTGACCAGTATGAGAGAGTGAGAGCAATAACACCAAATTTAACACACCTGCTCCCCATTCACACTTGAGACCTTGTAACACTAACGAGTCACTACCTCAAATGTCCACAAGTTGTGGACATTTGGGGTAGTGACCCCTCATGAAGTTCCTTTTCATGCCCATAGAAATCCAGGAAATGTCCCCTGAAGCTTTGCCTGAAAACTCAATATCAAAAATGTGAAAATTACAATATGCTGTATGATATATCCTTTGGGCCTGAAGTTATTCAATGCATTGCATCTGTGTGGTGGATGGAGAGTTCTTTTTATCATTACTGTGATTTTGTCTGTGATACAGTTTTAAATGTTTGACATGTTTTACTAATATAATGCAATCTTAATTGATCCAGCATGTTGGCAAAAATCTACATCAATACATTTGTATATATATATAATACAATGTTGGTTGAGCTAAATCAGGTTTTTAAACAGGAGTCTTTCACTTTGTTAATACCTTGTTGTTGTGGCTTGGTAGCATGTCACAATTCTGGTTCTGGAAATACTGGAATTTAGCACAGTGTGCCAGGTACCATTTGAAAATATGACAGAAGATAACATGTAATCTAGGTCAGTCCTGAGTCAGTACTACGGGCAAGTCATTATTATTGTCTCATAAATGACTTGTTGAGTCATCATTAAGATTAGTTAACTGAGCCATGCAGCCATTATAAGGGTCAGATAAATGGTCCATGTAGTCATCAGTAGATTCATGTATTTTGCCTAAACAGCCATCATTATGGTCATGTGTATGATTTCTGCACCCATCATTAGAGCTGTAAATGGCTTGGGGACTCATCGTTAGAGTCATATACATGGTTTGTGCAGTTATCATTACTGTCATTACTGTCAAGCGTATCACTTGTGCAGTCATCATTTTGGTCATTCATATACAATACATATACATACAAAATGGTCATGCATTCAGTCTGTTCAATTATCATTAGTGTCAATATTAACTTCATTCCTAGTTTTCCTGGATGAATTATGTAGCAAAATGCAGCCCACTTCAGAAAGACATGAGACACGGGGCAAATTTTCATGACCACGCTAATATTGTTTTAGAATTTAGAACTGCTGTCTGTTAAATCATTTATTTTTACATGTTTATCTTTAACAGAGGCAATTTTTATATTGATTAGCTTCTAAACTGTATGCCGTGCTAGAACAGGGTTAGTTTTGTTTTTCTCAAAAGTTAAAAAATTTTATTTTTTGTTTTACAAAACAGGGAACCTGGCTTTTAACAAGCATAATATTAATGGTGCATGTGATTTAAATTACAGTGACTGATTTAGCACAAGTGAATGTTTGGTGATAGTTACAGCCACATTCCCTCTATTATAAACCATATAAACGTTTTTTTTAATATGCACATGACGTCTGCCACTGTTTTGTTTTAGGGTTATTATTTCCACATGGATAATCCATTTAGGGAATGTTTTGCTGCCTTTGAAGAAGGTATGAAGAAGTTGAAAGAAGGGGATTTGCCTTTGACTATTTTATACCTGGAAGCTGCTATTTTGCAAGACCCGAATGATGCAGAGGTAAAGTTTCTGTAGCTTCCTGTTTATTTTTAATATTCTAGTAAGATTGGTTCTATTAAACAAAAGGTGTAAAAGATAGCACTATGTAATTACCCATAGCAATCAATCCAATATCAGTGTTTTTTATAAATTAAAAACTGATTTCAGGCTTTGTGTTAAGGGTTAATGCACATCGCAAAATGCGTTTAGCAGTTATAAATAAGGACCTATAATTGTCAAAAAATGCTACACCTTTTTTGAAAAGCCTTGAAGTTAAAACCTTGCATGCTAATTAGGAAAAAAAGGCAAACGTCATAAGCGCAATTAGATGGTAGAGAACGGATTAGAACATGAAAGTCAATTAGCAAATTAATTCTTGAGATCACCCCTGCTAATCTGGACAATGGAAATTCCAGGAAGGAGTTTAGATTGGAAGACAGTTAAAATGGAAGGATTAACCTAATCTCAAACATCTTTTATTCCCTAACAGACCGAACAGTCAGGTTCCTATTATAGTCATTTCCATAAAATGTCTTATTTTTGCTTGAATGTATCAAACAATCTGTTTGTTAAGAATACTGATGTTAATATGTTTTCCTTTCCATATTTCCATCTTTTCCTTCTCTCTCTTTCTTTGTACTAAAACTTTGTTAGGCTTGGCAGTACCTTGGTATCACTCAAGCAGAGAATGAAAATGAACAGGCTGCTATTGTCTCTCTGCAGAGGTAATTAAAAGAAAATTAATTGAGTATTTGCTAAACATAAATTTTTTTTCAAATCACTTTAGCTGCAGCATTTACCACTATCAAATGCAGGTCTGCTTGCTCCTATCTTGAAGAAAGGTTGTTTTAATCATCTTTGATGTCATCATAAGGGATGGGCTCGAATGGATCCCTGTTCGGTTTGCACCAGAACTTTCGAACACCGCGAAAGTTCAGACCCAAATAATGAACCCCATTCAAGTCAATGGGACCTGAATGTCAAAAATCAAAAGTTCCCATTTAAAGGCTTATATGCAAGTAATTGGGCATACAATGATTATAGGGGTCTGGGTCCTGCCCTGGGGGACATGTATCAATAAAAAAAAAGTTTGTGAAAAATTTCATTTTTAAATGAGCAGTGATTTTTCGATTTTTAAACTGAAAGCATAAAAATGAAAAATTCCTTCCAATATAGTTCCTGGGGGGTCCCTTAGTCTACCTGTAAAGTGGCAGATCTCTACCATGTCTAAAATCTGCTGCAGCAATAATTGCATTAATAAAGCCAAAAAAAATGACATTTAAAAAAAAAATGACATATATATATAAATAACACTTCCTATGTTTGTGTTACATTTTTTTAAAAAGAACATGGTCTTTACATAATAATAAATTGGGGAACTTGCAGGTTTTTCTACTATTTCCTGCTTTCAAGCACATATTTTATGTTCTGCTAGAAAACAGACCGAGAAACTCGAATACTGTATGCACTGAATTTTTTAAAGATATACACACCTAATTACCTAGCCCCTTATAAATTCTAATATGTGGTTTCATTATTGCTTTCTAGGTGCTTACAGCTACAACCAAATAATTTAAAAGCACTCATGGCCTTGGCTGTCAGCTATACCAACATAGGGCATCAGCAAGATGCATACGAAGCTCTGAAAACATGGATTAAGCAGAATCCCAGATATAAGTTTCTAGTGAAGAAATCTGAATCTCCAGCATTGACCAGGAGAATGTCAAAACCATTTTGTGAAAGGTAAAGTTAAAGACACTTTATTGCTAAGGAGACAAAATTGACCACAATATTAGCTCTTTACTTACTACATCAATAAACAATATTTACTGTACTAGTACTTGGCCAGTTAGAACTAACTACTTATTGGTCTAATTTTCTTCAACTGACCAGAAAAGATTTATTTCAAAGGGCCCTAGCATCCAGAGTCGCGCATTTTTAAATGTACAGCACAGTGCCCCTATCCAGTTTTATCTATTTTTTTTCAGCATTTTACATTAAATTGGATCAACATTTTTTCCTGTACTAATAGTGTATGAATAGTGACTGCAACAAAAAAAATACTGTTTTATGCAATTTCCTTGGAAAAATTACATCTCTACAATTATAGGACAAAAAAATCAAAACTCACAAATTAGAATCAGCTTTTTCAATTAATTTAAATGAGGGCTAGGCCATCCCTGCCCATATAATTTCAAAAATTAAACCCTTACCAGCAAAAGTCAAATTAGCAAAGCAGAGGTTTATTGACATGCTTAGCAAACAAAAAATGTTTTGAAGCCTATTACTCCAAGCATGATATATGCATTAAGATTTAAGATTCTGAGCTTACATCAAACTGCAGTCAGAATCATATTTATCATACAATTGTACTAGAAAAATTCTGAACAATGACAATAACTGCATGCATCAAAAGACTTCAGAGAAAATTATCTGGACGTATACATTAAACATGAAGCATCTAAGATGATTTTGACTACTTTTCAAAAGGTGCTCTGTAGTCAAACACACTTCTGCCTCATTTAATCAGCGCAATTCCTCTATAGATAAACGGAGTGAATATTTGAGTCCCTAGGACTGTAAGTGTGTTACTGGCAGAGTCATAAGGGGAAAATAAAGGAAAAAAAAGCTGCCTAAAAAGAAAACTAGTCAACCACTACATCTAAGGATTATAAGCTACAATATATGGGTTTAATCAGCCACTACATCTAAGGACTTGTAAGCTGCAACATATGGGTTTAGATATACTTGCATTGTAATCATTGATTCTCTTATACTACTGTTGCAACGAGAAAATCAATTGTTCGATGCTTATTAAGTTTACTTTTTAAAGACTTATTAGCAGTGACCCATTTCCTGTAGTTATTTCAGCTTAATCAAGAAGGGCACAGTGTAATAACGCTGAATATTTGTGAGGCTAAGTTATTTATTTTCCAAAGACAAAAACAGGGGAGAAATTGCCCAAAATACTGTCAGAATCATATTTATCATACAACCACAAAATTCTCTGGACTTTTAAATTAAACATGGAGCGTCTTAGATGATTTTCACTGATTTTCAAAAGGTGCTCTGTAGTCTAACACACTTCTGTCTCATGGTATCAGCGCAACTTTTCCTATAGATAAAGTGGGTGAATATTTGTCACCCTAGGATTGTAAGTGTGTTATTGGCAGTCATAAGGTAAAAAAAACTGCCTAAAAAAAGAAAACTAGTTAGTCATTACATCTAAGGACTTGTAAGCTGCAATATATGGGTTTAGATATGCTTTAAAGTACTTTTTTTCATTTTGGATAAAGCATGGGAGTGTTATAAACCCTGTAAGATTTTTTTTTTTGCCATTTATGTCTCGTGGAGATTTCCCTTCACTTCCTGTCCCATAGCCAAACAGGAAGTGAGAGGAAATCCCTGCAAATTAAGGAAATTCCTTGGGGACCCCCAGGTCACCAGAACTAGCGTCCCCATTGGAAGGTTTCCCCTCTATTACTTTTCTGGGGACAACCCAAAATTTGGGTTTTTTCTATTACTTTCAATGATGATGGTAAACAGGACAAATAGAGAGGGTAAATCTCCCTAACAGGGGCACAGATAGCAATAAAAACTGACAGGTGTTCTGATCCCCTTGCACTCTATCCAAAATGAAAAAAAAAGTTTTGCCTTTAGTTTTACTTTAAGTTGTATGCTTGCACTGCAATAATTGATTCTTTTAAACTACTGCTGCAACTTGCAAATCAATTTTTTGAATGCTTATTAAGTTTACTTTTTAAAGCCTTATTAGTGGTGACCCATTTCTTGTTGTTATTTTTCGGCTCAATTAAGTAGGGAACAGTGTAATAATGCTGAATGTCTGTGAGGCTTAGTAATGTATTTTTCAAAGACAAAACCAGGGGAAAAATTGCCCACGTAATCCTGGAAGCCTTTTATATGCTGGAGGGATCATGTTCTTCTTGGGTGAAAAGGCAAATACGTTATATTGCTGTTTTGCACTAGTTTAGAGCAGTTTATCTCAGGGTAAAGATAGGAAGCAAATGCTTATTTCTCTGCAGTATAAATAGTATAGGGGGATCCAAGATACACACAAATTGGTCATTTCTTGTGTGTATTTCCCAAGGAAGATGATAATGTTTAGGATAAGTGAAAGCTAAAATGAAGTTTGCTTTTTATAAAAGCAATAGGAAATAATTAGATCATCAAAATGTGCTTGACAACACAAGATTAGAAAGAGCCTAAATTAACAGATATACAATTGCAGATATTCAAAGAATAAAGAAAAATGTCTGTTACAGCACACATAGCACGGGGTATGTGCCTAAAGAAGGTACACATAAAATAAGCCAGGTGTTGAATTCATTTAGAAGCTGTCATTGGTATGCACAGAGTTTTATAGACAACAGCAAAAGCTATTATTAAATATTTTTAGAATAACACAGCTTGTTACTACTAAGCCATGATATATCGCAACAATGGTATAATGCAAGTTAAATCATACGTGTGACCACAATCTCCTATGTTGTATGGGTTGCTTTACTTAATTTGAATTGTTATATTTTCAGTGTTTCCTTGGAAGAGGTAAAGGATTTGTATCTAGAGGCAGCGCATCAGAATGGGGATCTAATAGACCCGGACTTGCAGACTGGACTCGGAGTTTTGTTTAACCTAAGTGGGGAGTTTGATAGAGCTGTAGATGCTTTCAACTCTGCCTTAATGGTCCGACCTGATGTAAGTTCATGAAGCTGAAGAATTTCTAAATACCAACTTCACTTCTTCTTAACCCCACCTATGCCCTATGTATATTTTAAAATAAATAAACAATTTAAACAACAAATACTTAGCAGGTACACGGCATCAATAACACTAAAGGCTTTCAAAGTGTATATGCTCAAAAGCAGCTCCCTGCCCCTGTCTTTCCTTGACATGGTGACCCTATGTACCCTTTAACAACTGCCCTATGGAGCACACAATATTATATTTCCTTCTGTTTGTTTTAGAATCACTTGATCCTATTAAAACAGAACTCCAGGCAAATAGTTCAGTTTGACAGTGCCGTTTTGTCTGACAGTTGTCACATTCCCACCCCCATTTTTTTCACTGGATCGTCACTTCTCTCCAATTAGCAAATAAGTGGTCCAGGAAACAGCAAATCTGAACCATAATGTTGGCAACCACAAAAGACATAGTAGAGTCATCATTTTGCCTGGCAGTGGGGCAGATGTGTGTAAGTTAAAGTCCAATTGAACTCATAGCAATAGATCATATAATCATATAGACAATGTACTAACAACCCCCATTTTCATAGACTTACCCCCCTGTTACAGCAGTTGTGAACATTGTCTAAACAGCAGTGTGCAGTTCAGTAGCCACCAGAGTTTGACTAGCCAGACCAAGGTATCAACACTCAGTAATATTGCTGTTCAGACATGCCCCCTGTTTTCCTCTGCAGTTCAGGTCTGCATAAAGACACTAGTGCTGAACGGTGTGACTAAAATTAAGCTATACTGGCATGAAACAATTGAGGATGAGTGCAACATTTTCACTGAAAGAAAAGGGTGTTTTGGACATTAGTGAGCAACAATCAGTCAAAAACCATAACTTGCAGAGGTATTTGATAAGAAGATAAAAAGGTATGGGGCATGAACTGGACTTTAATGTCCTCATGATATATTTTTAGGTTTGCATTATAGCTAGACCAGTGATAAATACTATACATATACATGTAGATGACATTAGAGACAAAATAATTGACTTGCACATTACTCTGAAATATTTTAGATATATGTTACATTTATCTTTGCTAGCTGAATATGAACTGAAAAACAGTTTGTACTAACTCTTCTTTGCCAGGACTACTCACTTTGGAACCGCCTGGGTGCAACGTTAGCCAATGGAGACAAAAGTGAAGAAGCAGTAGAGGCCTATTCAAAAGCCCTGGAGATACAGCCAGGATTTATTAGGTCCAGATATAATTTAGGAATAAGCTGCATTAACCTTGGAGCGCACAGGTCAGTAACAAGAACCTAACATTTTAAACTGCATTGCGAATCTATATCTAAATCTTTTTATTTGAGTTTTGGGTAGAGTAAGGAAAGGTTATAATCTCTGTTTGGTAGGTAGATATTGTCTAAATACAAGCAGCATGCATATTCTTATTTTAATCTTGGTGCGTTTTCTGTATTTGTCAAAATCTGTGCAGTAAAACTTCGGCACTGTACATGTGCTAATTTTAAAGTGGTTGTATACCTAGAGAATATAAAACAATCTAATTATACCAGCTTAGTTTCACACCTACAAGTGCTCCTGTTCTCCATCAATCATCCCTGCTCTGTTACACTGATTTAGTCTGACACCAGGCAAACCATTGAGACAACCTGCCCCTTCTCTTGAGACTTACAGACTGTGGGGAGGAGAGACAGATCTGGTACAACTACAGCTGTGCAAGTTGTTGGTGGTTGTGTATGGCTGCAGATAGTGCATGATGTCCTGTCTTCATCTACCAATGTTCTTGTCCTAAGCCACGCCTATGGCCTGGCAGCTTTAGGAGGGCCAAGAGAGGCTAAAGAAGACTATTGGAGAGGTGAATTTGCAGCTGTAGGTTTAAGTCCATTACCCTTCATTACATTGTGCTAATGAGCTTGATTATAGTGGTTTACAACCACTTTATAACTTACCATCCACAGGACATATATAACTTGGACTTCAAGTTTTTAACTTGAAAGAGTAAACAGCCAATCATGCACAGTCCTGAGCTTGATCAGCTAAAGTGGAGGACAGAAATGGCAGCTGCAGGGGATCAGTCACAGTGCTGGAGGGAGCCTGTTGGAGTGAGGAGTAAGATAAGTAGTTTTCCCTTAATCCACTGCCCCTAGATTAAACAAGCAAATAACCTTTGAAGTGTAGGGGTCCCCACCGCAAGGGTGGATTTTTTTTTCTTTTGGAGTTGGGCTTTAATAACTAATTTCCATTATTATCATGTTCATTTAATACCGTATGTTAACTGTTCAGGATAAAGGGAAGCTCAAATGTTTGACTGTGATCTGGAAGACTGCCATATCTAGAAAAGAAAACATTTTATTTCTTGGTAAAGATGATGAAGGAATAGTAAAATGTTGTATTTTGTTAACAGCGCTTTCTAAAATCGGCTTTCTTTTAATTTAGAAGTATCACATTAGCATATGAATGTGGTTATGACTTTATATGTTTTTCCTGTGATATGTTGTCTTTGCAGAGAGGCTGTTAGCAACTTCCTTACAGCCCTAAGCCTGCAGAGGAAAAGCAGGACTCAGCTGCAGTCTCTTCACCCAGTCATCTCAGGCAATATTTGGGCTGCACTCAGAATAGCCCTTTCTATGATGGACCAGCCAGAACTGTTTCATGCTGCCAACGTGGGAGACCTGGATATTCTCTTGAGAGCCTTTAATATAGAATCATGAATGACTGGACCTCAATGTCCTTTTCTACAAATCAAGTGTTTGCTGCAGATTCAGATGGGCATGATATTCAGTACTTCCATCAGATGATAACTTGGCCTTTTTATCCCAAAGATTGCTCAGTTACATCTGACATAAAAGCACAAACAGCAAGGAGTTGCAGATTACATTATTTTATGAACATTTGAATAAAATTTGCCTTTCCAATAAAGACCATTTTCAGAGAAATTATCTTTTATTAGATATCTATGAGACTGATCAGACTGCGTACAAAAGAGTCCTAGATACTTTGATACAGCAAACTAGTCCAGATTCTGGATGTATTTCTTCCATACTACATCAGATGTCCATGTTTAGAAGGTGCTGCTCTGTACTTGAGCTTAGTACTACTGTATGACCATCTGCAGTACAAAGAAGGAAAACTCTTGGCCAGTGCATGAGGATCTATACCAACTATACAATGATTGCTCATAACCTGTATGACCTTTATACATGTTAGTAGATGTGGAGTAGTTTTATTAGCAACACTTTGCAATCCCTGCTATTATATATGTAAGCAGGTACCTTCCAAGGAATACCATCTATAAGATCCAGTGCACCTCAATATACAGCAGTAATCAAGAGTCTGAAGTTGGTTGTTGTCAAAAATGCCTTTGTTAACTAATATATGAGGTATTGTCCACAGGTATAACCAACTGCCAAAATTCATTATAACTTTACAAATACAAAGAGAAAGTTGCACTGATTGAGGCTGTACCAAGCCTGTTTGTAACTATACGTTTGCACTTTAGTTAGTTTTAATTATGCATGACATTAGTGTCTGATAGTTATGAAAGATTTAAAAATCTGCCTGAAAATGGCAAATAGGACCAAATATATTCTATAGGGATATTTTTATCCACTAAGATCATGAATTGTGTACACTCTTAAAAATGCTGGTAAAAATTAATATAAAACCATATGCAAACTGACATAATCTAAACCAGAGATGAGCAGTTCTGTTCAGTAGTGGAAGAGCTGTAAAGGGTCTACCAGCTTCACGTGGACCCAAGGGTGCTCCAGTAAAAATACATATATGCTTTCTTTAAGATAATTCTCACTTTTTCTTCATAAGTTTTAAAGTATAAAAACTACTTTTGGAAACAGATCATAATTTATACCGGTCAGAAAGTGTAAGCAAATGCTAATAACACAAACCTATTTAAGAATATTGGGGGTTAATGAATGTTTGGAAATCCCCAGCAAGAAAAACTGTCACTAAAACAGATATCAGCTCTAAAGTAACGTCAAGAACCTATAGAAACCATTCCCTTGAAAAGGTATATATGTATTCTGCACAGTAGACACTAGGAGACACAGTAGAACTATTTTAGAGCATGGGTCATTGATAATATATCCTATATGCCTATCTATTAGACTTTTTTCTCCGAATATTTAATCAGTGTTAGCAGTCAGATAGAAGCATGTTAAACAGCTGGGCAATTTCAGAAAAACATTGCAAAAGCAGTAATTATGTATCAAGGGCAGTGGTTCAATTGCAACCAATCAGATTTAAGCATATTCTAGTTATAAAAGGTAAAGATAATTTCAAGCAGGTTGCTTTGGGTTACTGCACTTTGTACATTACTGTTTATCTTATGAAATAAGCCTCTGTTCTTTTCAGCAGTATATCTTCCTTTATGTTATAGTTTCAGCATTTAAAACAGAAATCCTGCGATTGTCAGTGATGTGTCTGTTCATGTAGATCTTGTTAGACTATTCATTTTGATTTTTTTTTAACTAGCAGTCTCTTAAAATTGTACTAGTCTAGTTAATAGTTTGCAGGCCCTGTTAGCAAGTGACTAACAGAATATAATTAATGTCTTAGTCCAGTTATACCTAGAAGGAAACAGGCTATCTAACTCTATCTGATATAGAAATGGCACTGCTCTAGATCAAGCATAGCAATTGGTATGATTTAATTGGTCAAGCAGTTTTGAATGACCAAGACTACATAATAAGTTTTTACACGGGTCAAGACCTACTTGAACACTGCCAAACAAGCAGAAATTTTCTTTAACACAAATTCACAGACTGTTTTGCTTTATTGCTAAGCTTCCCAACAAATACTTCTACGACCATGCAACTAAATGGTAATAATAATGCACTCTGACTGTTGCACTTGATGGGTCATCAGAGTAGGTCTGTGATCCGGGATAAAAAACAATCATGTATCTGGTTGACTGTATGTTAAATTACGCAGTGGGTTTACTTATCTCAAACAAAGGTAGACAAATTGTTTAAAAAAAAGTAAAATTTTAAAATATGTTTTAAATAAAGGTGATCCATATGGGACTGTGGAGGGTCAAAACCATGTTTTGTTGAGTCTGTTTAAAGTATATAATTGATATAGTAAATATGTGCCAGAAAATCTTATAACCATAAAACTAGACTTTCAGGATATCTGAGTTATAGTATGTCTCCCAAGAGGTTAAGATGAGACCTAAATGGTTCTACATCCAAAGTCAATTATAAATATATTCATTAGCAATGGCATAATATATTATTGAAAGTGATTGTAAAGCCTTGTTTGTTTTCTATAAAAATAACAAACATGTCATACTTACCTGCTTTGTTGCAGTGGATTTGCACAGAGCAGCCCAGATCCTCCTCTTCTAGGGTCCCTCTTCTTTGCTCCTGGCCCCTCCCTCCTGTTGAGTGCCCCCACAGCAAGTAGCTTGTTATGGGGGCACCCAAGCCGAGCTGTAGCTCCTTGTGTCCATTCAGACATGGAGCTGTGGTTTGGCGCCACCCCCTCTCTCTCTCAATTGGCTAACTAACTTTGATTGACAGCAGTGGGAGCCAATAGCGCCACTGCTGTATCTCAGCCAATCAGGAGGGAGAGTCCAGAATGCTGAGACACTCATGGACATCGCTGGACAGAGAGGGGGCTCAGGTAAGTATTAGGGGTACTGAGAGGGGCTGCTGCCCACAGAAGGCTTTTTATCTTAATGAATAGAATGCTTTAAGATAAAAAAACCTTTTGACTTTACAACCCCTTTAAAGCACAGACATTCCATTTCGCAGATGCTACTAACAAAACTTAATTTCCCACAATTTCCTGCACTACAAAAACCAGTCTGAAATACATTTTTCAGTATTGTCAGCTTTATATGCTTCCATTACAAAGCACATGTCTATCTGTTCTTTTTATGCACCCATACATCACAGCAGTGTAAAGCAGGCCTTCAGATTTTACGGGTCCTATGTAGGACCACGTGTGCCTCCATAAATCCATACAGTATATTTAAATTGTGCTTAGAATAATAATAATAGGATGGAGATAAATGTTACACATAGCATACATAATACATAATGCTTATGTAATACATATATAAAGCAGTGTGATCAACAGCCATGTCATTCATGTCCCACAGTTAGTGGTGATGCCCCTTAGGACAAGTTAACCAGCACAAAGTTATATTTGTTATTCAGTTTTTCATATTTCTATTGAAAAGAATGTTAAGCATGTAAATATCACCCTAATATATTTTATATCCACATGTTGCTTGTGCCCTAGGCTGCCATGTCAAGCCACGAAAGCAACAGGGATGGGAAACAAGGGTTGCCAGGTAGACATCACTGTACCACAGGTCTGCTAAGAAGATGTCAGGGTTTCATTTTTATTTCATTTTTTTTTTTTACAGATCCCATTTTTTTTGTTTTAAATTTACTATATTATTGGTGTTTACAGGATAATGCTAGTGCATGCTGTGTCAACTATGATTCACTGGTTTTGTAGAAATCAAGACAGTACTGATAATATGTCCCTAACTTTTTCCACCTTTACTTTCAGCCTGGATCTAATCTATTTAGAGACATATTTAGGCTACAGCAGGAGTTGTACGTCCTCCAGATGTCATTGGGTCCCCCTCTCTCCCTTCAGCCTCACTCCTCTCTCTGATTAGCTTCCGCCTCTCCCGTAAGCTGTGATTGCCTTGTCTGGCTTAAAAATAACTTGTCTTTGATTGCTCTACTATTTTTAAAGCTACTGATTCTCATAGATAACATTTTAGCTAAATATACACATGTAACCACGATTTCCTATCAAATATCACAGGGCTCGAAGTAAAATCTTTTAATGTGTTACTATGAGCAGCAATGCATTTACCTTTGATTAAATACCTGTGAATGTTCAGAACATGTTTTCTTAAGCTTAACGAGGAAGACTTGGCTTTGGGTATATTAGGATTCAATGATGACTCCACAAGATGGTAATTGGTTATGGCTCTTAACTGTAAAGCCTGCAGTTTTTGTTGCATCATGATGTGAGTAGTGCATTAACCCACAAATTTCACCTCTCAGCAGGTTAAACCAGGCATGAAAGATGGTTTCTGATTAGTTGCTATGGGTTACTGCCCTTTTAGTGCAGTCCTCGACCCAAGGCAGCTCACAAAGATTAACTTTTGATATTATTCCTTTCTGTGGCATATCCCACCCTTCCTTAGGTATTTTAAGCAAGAACTCTTTAAAATATGATTTTAGGTTTCTCAGTTTGAGCTTCTGATTTTAGTTCAATAACTTTTAATGAAGCAGGATTTGAAGAACACAGGCAATGGAGTAATGTCAAATCCCATAAATTATTGTTGATGCATGGTATCCTAAAATGACCCATGTAATTCCTTGTGCTATACTGTTTAACAATACAATGCACAGGTTATATAGGCACTATATCTCAATCTCTCTAGCAATTCCTAGATAGCAGCTGTGAAACTCTCTGTAAAAATAAACTTTGAAAAGTTTGATTATCCCTTCTTTCTCCATTAGTTGGATTATTTTTTTTCTTTTGGCTAATATCAACCAATAAGGAAATAAGTAAATAATCCCAGCCAATTAGGAAATGAGGAGGGAAGGGAGGTAAATAAAAAATGGGTAAAGTCATATTTTACACAAATTTTTAACAACTGGTCTCTTGGGAATACTGGAGAACTGGGACATATGTAAAGGGAGCAAAAAAGAGCATACATCAACCACTATGCACAGGTACTGTTTAGTGCATAGCAAAACTAAAGCCAAAAGGTATGCTAACTAAAAAGAAAAAAGGTTTGAAGTCGGTAGTTTGTAGGGATTTTGTTGATCTGCATACTTCATTCCCATATATTGGCCCAATATGATCTTCATACCAACACCCCAGGGAGAAACCTTCTTATACTCCTCGCTGTTATAAGACATCTAAAACCCCTGAGATAATAGTGCCCAGTGCAAACACATACACAGCTGCCTTAAAAACAGAGCCTATTGTTTGTGGGATGCAAAAGAGAGTAAAAGGTCCTTTTTGAAATAGAATTATGAGTTTAGGATGTGTGTATTATGGCTAGACATGTAAAGAGGGCCCTTGAAAACATTCCAAATGGTTATTTTCCATTGGGTCTCACAGGGAATTTAGAAACCATTGTACTTCCACATTAGTCATCAAAATGACTTCACTGCCAGAGTGATCTGCTTTCAGATTAATTTCAAACAAAATTTTAACATTAAAGCAAATATGTGGCCTTACTACTATATAACCCCCTTTTCATAAAGCCCATAGAACATAATTACTGAACACAAATTGTATTCTAGAAGTAAATGGCTCAGCAAAGAGCCATTATTAGAGAGCACTTAAAGGTTTCAGTCTAATGATCATCTAAATATGTGCAGTCTTTTCTCCCACTTCAATGATTGTAATAGACAAAGACTATTCTTTACCAAAATCTGAGAATTTTCGCACATTAGTAGAGAAACCATGTTGTTATTCTCGGATCTCATTCAACTAAACGGTACAGTTGCAACTCATTTCATTGTAATGTTGAACTGTACCCCTTTTTTGAGATGGTGTTGCTCCATAAGGTGCATTTCTTGGTCATGTTTGTCTCCCTAACTTTTTAAAATGACTATTCTACCATTCTACACGCAATATGATATTTGTACACCCCGAACAAAAAAGAGAAATCTATATTTTTAAAGTATGATTATCTTGATCATCAAAAGCAACAGATTTGTATAAAAAAATATAAGAAAAAGGATTTTTTTTAAAAAGAATATAATAACCTCAGGTATTGCCATGTTGCATGAATTTAGCATCTATGTATATTCAACCTATTAACCAAAAGCATGCATTCAAATGTATTTTACTGTACAAAAACAAGAAACATGATTAAATCACTCTAAAGATTATTAAACTTGTGATGTGGGTCTTTTATTTGTGGGTATGTAAAATGTTTGGTTTCTTTCATTATGAAGGCATCACACAAAATAATCTCTGAAGATGAAGATTTTTTTTTGTTGTTGTTGGTAAAGCAATTTATAGCATATGCCTTATTAATTTTATTCTAGACGTTTCAATTAAAACCAGCTTTAATGTTGGCCAGTTTGATCTGATCCAAAATCAGACCTGAGTGTTTGCTCAGACAAATTATATCTAAAACTCTCTCCCTGCTTTAATACAAGTATGTCTTCTAAGTGTGTGTGTGTGTGTGTGTTTTATAGAACATTAAAGGGAAGAATGTGCAGTAGAGGAAAGTCTACATAAATTGGGTCTCTGTGAGAATTCTTAAACTACCAAACAAATACATACAAGCTAAAAACTGAACAAGAAAATCAAATAAACACAAGGTAGGAATACAGCAGAAAATCAGTTTTTATGGCAGAAAAGGCTCTGAAAGAAACCAGTACAGACTTTGTTAAATTTTTTGTCTATGTCAGTTTTTTGTTTTATCTGACTTGTCATGTTTCATTATACCCACTGCAATCCTATGTATTATACATCAAGAAATCATCTTCTATATACAGGTTTTGTCACTGCTGTATCATCTTCCTTACTGGCATAACATTTGAGCCTTTCACATTCTAGTTTTTGATTGCGTAGTACCCTGCATATATCTATACTTTGGTGCCTCCTCAGGCAACACCAATGCTACATGCTCCTTTGTATCACATTATTATCCATATGTTTGTTTTCAGCATGCATTGTGTTGCATTTGTATTAGCATTACATGTCCTTTTTTGTTGTGTTTAACTGCTTTGTATTTACATACACTTTTAGTTATCCTAAACTAGGAGTCTCATACTAAAGTGCATATCATAATAGACCACAATCTTCAAAATGATTTAGGGACAAACCCTTTTGAGAGTAAAAAAAAAAGCAAACATGCCACAGTGGGAATTAGTTGGCGTGACCTAAGAAGGGTTAGTCCTTAAAGTATGTAAGTCATTCACAAAAGAAACAGATAAACAATTGGTGCAAATATAGGCCCTATGTCTAAGTCTGGAGCTCTGGTAAAGAAGATACAATGAGGCAATAAATAAATCAAATGTAGTCCATATCAATGGATAAGTTCATACATGTCCATATAAAACCTACTGAAGCGGCAGCTCTGTGTGGGAGCAAGAAGGGGCTCAGAATGAAGGCACTAGGAAAGATCACATGTGCCAACTAAGTGTAGCTTTATAGACTTTAAGAAGGTGAAAAGGAGCAGCCTGAAGAAGGAGCGCATGCTCTGCAAACGCGCCGCTGATGTACCCACGTCATATTCGGGAAGTGAAGTCACGCCAGCCCTACAGTGCATTCCACTGGACCACGGGACCAGGAAGTTCCGGTATCCACCAGAGCACCCAACCATAGACTGATTGCCTGTTATCCAGCTGGTCTCTTGTTGAGGTTCGCCTATTCCCTCTCCCCCTCCATGATGTCGATATCATTGATGTGCAGCGTCATTCTATATGTGCCTGTGACCATTTACAATGTGTGAGTAACACTCCTTTTTCTCCTTATTAAAGTCTATAAAGCTACACTTAGTTTGCGCATTCTTTCCTAGTAAGTAAGTCCTTTAGAAGAAGCTAGAACTTTTTTAACATTGTGGATAAAGAATTAAATGATTAAAAACCATCTCATTCTTTTTGCCATATGTATTGTACTGCATCTGGGAATTCATCTTCACTTCCTGTTCCTTCAACACAACAGAATGCGTGAGGAAATTTCTCCAAAGTGAGGGACATTCCCAGTTGTCAGTGAAAGAAATTGGAAGATTTCCTTTCCTCTCCTTTTCTGTTCTGGTCAAAACTAAACCCTCACTATCCTATCAAAAAATGGCTTTAGATACACTTTAAGGGATGTCCTTTACTGTGACCTATTTTTTTATGTATGCTATACACATTGGATTGTGGTGAAAGCAATTTTGGAATGTGAATTTGTGCAAATATTTCCTTGTCTGGTGTTGTTGTGACTGTACCTTCCTGGCATTTATTTGTTTCCAAAAAATATACTAAACTTAAGATAAATACCCAACAGATTGGGCAGACCCCAATCCCTCACTGGAGTACCCTCCTGAATTGATTTTTTAGGTTTTTATTGTATATTTACCGTTTACATACCTTTTACAATTTTTTGTATACAGGCTTTTTTTGTACTGTCTTTATTGGTGTCATGTGACATCCTGGGGTCCTCTTCCTTCTGCAGTGGTTGGATTTGTACAAAAAAAGAACAGCATAGAGTTCTCTACATAGAGCCCAGGTTGTTTGGATGATGTACCCCAGGAGACTTGTCCTTGTTGCCATGGGCTCGCAGGAATTATGTTGAATGATGTCATGATTCAACTCAGAAGAGGCAGCTGAGATAGGAGGAGGATGAAGAATACAGTGCAGAAGCATGAAGATGACTGCTTGGAAACTTTTTTAACAGGGAGGGATATTAAATACAAAATAATTGGAGGCAGAGTTTTAGCCACTTGGTGATTATGCAATGTACTATGGGAGAGTGGCTGCTGTAGGCAAAGTGACTTCACTGCTTGCTCCCGGGTTTCGGGTGCGCTCATGCATGTCCCCTGTCCGGCACCCGCTATGATTGTACACAGCAGGAGCCTGTCAGCAAGTCCCGGCCAATGATTCGTGACAGTAGTCATTAGTACAGTGACAGTGTAAAGTATTATCAATGATCACTGTATTAATGTCAGTGGGGATGTCAGAGGCAGTTAGTCAGTTCCCCCCTGCGTCAGTTAGTGTCAGATTTCCCATGGCACTATCACAGTCCCATTATAAGTTGCTGATCGCCCCATTAGTAGTATAAAAAATAAAATAAAATTCCAGTATACAGTATATAGTTTGTAGGTGCTATAACTTTCACTCAAACCAATCAATATACACTTATTGGGATTTTTTTTATATCAAAAACATGTAGCAAAATACATTTTGGCCAAAATTTATGAAGAAATTAGATTTTTTTTTTCCTATTGGATATTTTTTATAGCAGAAAGTAAAAAATATAGTTTTTTTCAAAATTCTCTGTGATTTTTCATTTATCGCAAAAAGTAAAATACCCAGTGGTGATCAAATACCACCAAAAGAAAGCTCTATTTGCGTGGAAAAAAGTATATAAATTCACTTTAGATACAGCATTGCATGCCTGCGCAATTACCAGTTAAAGTAGCGTAATGCCGAATAGCAAAAAATGGCCTGATCATGAAGGGTCATGAAGGGGTAAAATTTTCTGAAGCTCAAGTGGTAATATCTTGCTTCCAATATAAACTACAAATTTATTAATATACAAATGTATTTTGTTCCCCTATCCTACTCCTTGATTGCCTTATATTTAGATAAGAAGAATAGCATGATGAAGTTCAAAGCCTGATTTAATTTAAATTTTGAAATCAATTTTTATTATTTGTAAGTAATACTAGTGACATCCAACGCGGATGATTTTTGCACCTCAAACTATGATCAGTTTCCTTCAAAGTTGTCTTTATCTAGAAGACATAACCATTGATGTACCCAAGTTACTTTTGATGTGATGCTGCGCTGTTAGTTTGTGATGAAAAAGGCAGTTCAGCTGATGTTCTCATCAATGATTTATGACTTTCACTTCTGAAGTCACATTAGCACTGTGTAACTAAGCCATAATGTGCAAAAAAGGAAGTCAGCTGATGTGCAAAAAGGTGCAGCATGTCAGTGTTAGCAGGAAAAGACACAGCAGGATGCCGACAGCTTCCTATTAATAAGTTATGAGAGCGGGAACATAAAAGAGTCAGGAGATGGATAGAAGGAAGTTGGTGAAAGAACATAGATTAGGAAACAAAGCAAATGAGATTAAAAACAACTTTGCAATGAAAGTAAGAAAGTGCACCTGTCTATTGCAAAAGTGTAGTAATATTAAAATATTTGAAAGCTTATCTTTCTTATATTTCGGTTATGCTGACTATTGATTTGCAAACTCCTAAAGTAGGAAACAGAGAGACAAAGGTCAAAATATATTTACTAAACAAAAACAATGTATAAAAAAGCAGAGAAATGAAACTAAACAAATTACTTTAAACTTTTTTTTTTTTTAGTTTTTGATATACTGGAGAAGGGTTAGATCCATCTGTCAATTGTTTATTGCAGCCTGTGGCCCCAATGTCCCCTCATTTGTCCTCATGGCCATAGTAATCCAGACAGAAAGTGAGTGGAATTACTAAATTTTAGTATTGTATTAAGAGCAAGTGGGGGAGGCTAATTTTGTAATAGAGACAATTGTTCTAGTGATGAGTCGATGAGTCCCCCTTACTTTTGGAAGATTTCCTCCCACCTTCTATTGCATTTTCAAGATAGAAAGTAAAAGAAAATTTTCCCCAAAAGAAAATTGCTTATAACCCCCAAACATTATATATATATTTTTTTTTTACAGAGGCCCTGGAGAATAAAATGGTGATAGTTTAAATTTTTTGCCATGCGTTATTTGTGCAGCAGTTTTGCAAAGGCAAATGTTTTTAAAAAAATACACTTTAAAGAGGAACTGCAGTCTGCTCACATAATTGGTACTAAAAACATATTTGCCATTCTGAAGCTTACCTCCAACCATTTTGCATATTATTTTATATATACTGTGATTCTGTACTTGCCAAATATGCTGCAGAAATCTCCCTCCACTGAGTCTGGCTGCAACCATTTTAACTGTGGGCAGCTGAAGTTGCTGCCTGTTTACTTCCTGGATTTACAGAGGCAGCGATTTCCATCTTCCAGGGGCATCAGCCAAGTATGGTATATACATAGTTACATTAGTTCAAGCTAGATCAATGTAACTATGTTTAAAAAAATCCATACCTGGACTCCTTTGTGCAGGCACGCACGTTACATGCATTGGGGTGATGTGATCTGCTATGCACCTTGCCAGCAGATATGCATTGCAGTGCAAAACACTACTGTATGTTGTGGTGCACTGCCATAAATGGTACATGCACCTTTTGTGGTGCATTAACCAGCCCATTTAAAGTACTAATCGACTTTAGGAGCAACACACATTAACACTTGGCACAATGTAATTTAAGATACCATAACGTATGTACTGGACTGTAAGTGGGCTCATAAATATATCATTTTACTAAGAAAAGTCAAGGCATTTTTCTTTTTCCAAATGAATCAGTGTTTTAAAACAACTAGTGCAAGCATATATTCCATGGCTCGCTCCGGGCTCTCCCGTCCCACCGGGAGGCCCGAGCAACTTGCTGGCGCATCCGCCGACTAGCTGGAGACCCAAACGAAGCCGGAATCGGCTTTCAGTGGGTTTCAGATCTAGTAACCCGGAATCGATGTCCTGACATCAATTCCTGTTTACTGGAGCCTTAAAGGTGCCAAATTTTAAAAAATGACAGTATTCAAAACAACCAAACTTGGCGTGCAAAGGAGGGATAGACCCCCGATCCCTCCATAAAGAGTACCTGTCACTGCCTATTACTGTCACAAGGAATGTTTACATTCCTTGTGACAGCAATAAAAGTGCTAAAAAAAAAATTAAAGGGACAGTAATTTTTTATTTTTTTTTTTAAATGAGAATGCCGCATTCCTCCGTACTCAAGCACAGAAGCGAACGCATATGTACACAGTGTTCAAACCACACATGTGAGGTATCGCCGCGATCATGAGAGCAAGAGCAATAATTCTATCACAAGATCTCCTTTGTAACTGTAAACTGGTAACCACGTAAAAAATGTTTAAAGTGCCACCTTTGGAGATTTTTAAGTACCATAGTTTGTCACCATTCCACGAGTGTGCGCAATTTTAAAGTATGACATGTTAGGTATCTAGGTACTCAGCATACCATCATCTTTCAGATTATACAATACATTTGGCTAACTTTGCTGTTTTCTTTTTTTTTTTAATTGACAAAAGTGTATTCATTCCAAAAAAATTTCATTTGAAAGACCACTGCGCAAATACAGTGTGGCACGAAATATTGCAATTATCACCATTTTATTCTCCAGGGTCTCTGCTAAAAACATAAATATAATGTTTGGGGGGTCTAAGTAATTTTCTAGCAAACAATGCTGATTTTAACTTGTAAGCAACAAGTGTCAAAAAAAAGGCTTAGGTATGAAGGGGTTAAAAATGAAATAAAGGGCTTGACTGACTATTCTCTCCTGATTTAAATACTAAGAAGTTCAGCCTTGGCCTCATACCCTGACTATTCCATAGTTCAAAAAGATCTCTCACCCTTAGAAGAACTTCTCTTACTGGAAGCTCCACCCCCACTCTATACAACATACTGTTAACAACATACTGTTTTTCCTCAAAACACCCAGCTATGTCAAACACTGGGAACAGGAGCTTAATGTCTCACCTACTCCAGAGGAGTTGGAAAAAGTATACACTCTACTACATAAATTCGCCATCATCTTTAACTTGCAAGAGAAGATTTTTTATCCACTGGTATGTATGCCTTACACTACTATAACCCCACTCTGCCACAAGCATGATAAGGCTGCCAGAAGCACAAAGAGCAAGCCTGCAGCTAGAGAAGCTCCTGTTCCATAACTGGTGTAACAGCTGGCTGCAGACACTTTTGGTTCCAGCTTGTCAGAGGGCCAAGATTTCTATAATGTCCAATTGCTTCTCCTCCATAGCCCTAGGCAGGCACGGTCAGTTGGTAATCCATTGACATTAGATTGTGTCAGCCATATGAGAAAATTGTCACGGGTATCTAAAAGTGTGTTATCTTTGGAAAGTGTAAAGAATCAAGTAAGGTGGCCTTTTTGTTAAAAATGAACTCCAACAAATACAGTGTCCCCCCACAGCAAGGGTTAAATGCTCAATAGGTCTGGGGAATGATGTATAGGCTGTAATATTTCACCCGCTCGGCAGACAGTGCTTTTCTTCTCTCTGGTGCTCTAGGTTGTGAGTGGTCCTCATTGTCCTCACGTACATCCCTGTGATCCCTGTACAAAAAGTTTTTTTTGCCTATGTCTTTATTGGATAAACTCTTCCTCATATGCTGTCAGGACTCCCCAAGCAGGAACACAGATGGCAATAAAAACCTGACAGAGGTCAGATCACTATACTGAGGTGTGCCCTGGTCAGCTGGTCGGTACAACAAAAAGGAGGCATACCCAGGATAGGTAATAGTTGATTGTAGAAGAGGGATGTGAAGAAAGTGCCCTGTAAATGGGATGGGAGGGAGGGTATCGCGCACTGGAACCGACAAGGAACACAGGTGAGCGGGCTGCTTAAATATTCCCCCAGGGCTCCTCCCATAAAGTCAGGCCACCATACTGGCCTTCTAATTTATTGTCAGAGCTCTCCAACTGAGATAGATGTGAAACCACATAAAGACGCCACAAGACTCACAAAATAACATAGACCTGAGGTGTGCCCTGGTCAGCTGGTCGGTACGCCATAAAGGGGGCAAAAAATACCAAGATAGGGAAAGCTGTTTTATTGGTATACATGACATTTATTGAGCAAGCTTGGTGAAGGCTTGCAACATCTCAACCAGAGGATTCGGAATGTACTGGGTAAAGCAGGTGGATTTCCATCTGCCTAAGCTTATGATGACATGACCCGGCACCCCATGCCAGGAGGCGGCCGAGGCTGCTCTGATCCGGAAGGAGTGCCCGGAAAACTAGTTAGGGTTGAGGCCTAGATTAGCCAGGAGGATGCGAACATGTCTGATGAACTGGTTAGCTGTTAGTGGGCTGGAAGGAAAAGGCAACAATGGGCTGGAGCTAGACTGGCTCGGCAGGTATGATAACAACTGGTTCAGAACTGCTACTGGACACCATTCATCGGGGGTCTGGAAGAATTTGATGTTGACCCCAGAGCCGGACTGATGAGTTTTGGACACTGCCAGATGTAGGACAAAATGGTCTTGAAGGTAGGCCAGATGGCACCTGCTTAGCACCTGGCAACTGTAAGTGCATAGCACCTGGCAACAGTGTAAGTGAACTCACCTGGCCGTAGGAAGTCATATAAGGCCAGGTAGATAGCTGCTTGGATGACCAGCCTGGGCAGCAACGCAAAAGAAGACTGTGACAGGATGGCTAACATGTCGAGGACCGTGGAACTTGAAATGGGCAAGCGTTTGCTACTGGCTACTGGCTGATGTTTCTGGATGCCATGCAGCAATGCTTTGACCGCATGGATTGCGAACAATGAGGGTTTGAGGCTTGTAGGGAGAGGAAATGCTGGATGCCAGCTAGGTACAGTCTGACAGTGTTGTACAGTCCCACATGGGTCAGCTCCGGGGTCTCTGAAAGAAATACAAAGGAAAATTGAGCATATTGAAATTGCAGTGAAGAGATATCTGCACCAGCCTGCATAGGAAGGACGAGATGGCCAGGGACTTGGACCTGCCTTTGTTGACAATCTCAGCTAAAGTTAAGTTTTCAGTGGCGAAGACCACGTCTGCCCCACCCAGGTGTGTCCCCAGACCTGAGCTGCCACGATGATAGGGTAAAGCTTGAACAATGAGGACGTCTGGCTGAACCCAGGGACCAGGAGGATTTCCTGCAGCCATAGACCTGCAAACCAGTGGGTGCCAAAAATGGCAGTGGAGGCTGCTGCATCTGTTACTATATGAGGTGAGAAGGCTGAAGCTGCTGGGATGAACATGGATATGCCATTCCAATTCTCAAGGAAGTTGTCCCACATTGCTAGATCTGCAGCAGCTGCCTGGTTTAGCTTGATGGTTTGATAGGGTTCCTGTGCGTGAGAAATTAATACCAGGAGGCGAGAAATAAAGAAACGCCCCTAAAGGACAATCCTAATAGCAAAGTTCAGCATGCCTAACAGGGACGGCAGCTGTCTCTTGGTTCAACTTCGTGAGGTGGTGAAGGCATGAATGATCGCCATAATCCGGGACAGCTTGTCAGGGGGTAGGCTGACCTGCATAGAGCAGGTGTCAAGGGTGATTCCTAGGAAAGTGATGGACTGCACAGGGCCTTCCACTTTATGCTCCGCTATGGGCACGTGGAGGTTGCCCATAGCAACCATAATAGATGACTTTCTGGCACTGCGCCTGGTGGGTTAGGATCCAGGTGAGGGACTGAGTGAACATATCGAAGAGCCATGGACTGCTCTTTGAGCTGAAGGTCAGTTTGGTAGCAAAGTAGTATGAATCTCTCCATATGATGCCGTGCCACTGCCACAAGGAAGGTTCAATGGGTAAAAGCTTGGACAGCCATGCGCCCATGCCTACAGTAATGATGGACTGTACAGCTAAGTCAACGGACGCATATTTGAGAGAGTATTTGAGAGAGAACTCTTCGGAAGGAATCAATGAGTTAAGACTGGGGATGTGGGAGGAATGAGGCACGGACAAGTCGTAACCCAAACGTAATTTATTTTAGAATTTGCCCTTGAAAAGCCCAATAGGGCTAACTCTCCATGTCTCAAATGGCGACTTAGCGAAGGGGCCAATAATGAATCCCTGGTCCAGCTCGGACTGCAACAGATTGTCAATAGCCTGCTCGTCAGTGGAGACTGAGCGGAGGTTCCTGCACTCATGGGTGGTATGGGGTAGGGTGATGAACCCCGTGTGGAATCCGGAGATAAACCCATGCACCAGGAATAGTGTGTATGCGGGTGACGGGTGAGAGGAAAGGTAGAAGCTCAGCCACCATACGTTCACCCGGCTCAGTCAGGATGAGTTGGGAGGCTTGAGGCTGCATGTGCTCTTGGGATGAGCTCTATGATAGTTGACACAAATGTGGAGCAGACGGCATCGGTTGCAGCTGCAAGTGCCATCGTTGAAGTTGTTGCAAATAGGTGTCTTGCCTAGTAACTGGATGAGCCATTCCAACTTGTCTACCTGAGGATGTTACATAGGGGCAGGAATGTCTTGAGTGGCACTAGAGGTAGAGGGGAAGGTCAATGTCTAGCATCTGTGTTAGAGCACCAGTTTGCCGTGTGCGTGGAGGACTGGCAAACGATGCAAAGCAGGGAATGCAGACCCACAAACTGGTGGCAGAACAACTTGGTGTCCACGATGCTCCAATTCGTGCTGGATTGGAACCTGGGCAAGTTTGGCTGCGAGCGAGTGGTGGTAGTCGTAAAACGCAGAGCCTCCATATTTGTACCCTAAGTCAACCACAGCATGGAGGTACAAATCCATCTCTTCTCTGCTGATGGGGTTGGCCGAGCACAACGTGTCCCTAAACATGCCGAAGGCCAGCACAAACTCGGTGATCGACAGTTTACGATTGAGCTTGGGGTCTTTGACCTTCAGAACCACGGACACGTCCCCTCAGGTGTAGGATTTATTCTCGGCCAGATCATGGACTGAAATGAGAAGGGAGACCAGGGTAACACTCTTTCCCTCCAGGATGTCCTTCCTGATGCCGGCAGGGACGAGGTGACCATGAACTGAGAAGCCACAACACACTTGTAATCGATTGCACAGACTCACGAACACGAAGTGAGCTGGGGAGAGTCAGGATAATAACGTGTAGTATCATGCACTGCGGTCTTTTTTTGTATATATAAAGCAAAAATTTAAAAAACCCAGTGGTGATCAAATGTCACCTATTTGCTCTATTTGTGTAAAAAATATATGTATATATATATATATATATATATATATATATATATATATATATGTATATATATGTATATATATATATATATATATATATATACATACATACGTATATATATATATATATATATATATATATATATATATATATATATATATGTTTTATTTGTGTACAGTGTTGCATGACTAAACAATTGCCAGTTAAAGTAGCAAAGTGCTGAAGAGTGAAAAAATGGCCTGGTCGTGAAGGGGGTAAAACCTTCCAGAGGTCATATGGTTAAATCAACAACAAAATAAAAATAACGACAAATGAGTCCACAATTAATACCAACAAAATAATAAAGGTAACAAAGGTGTTGATTGCCCAAGGAACTAGGAAGCAAAAAGATACTCTTTCCAAATTAATCTTATTCTTTCCCTATGCAGTTTGTCAGCTTTGTCTATCCTTTCCCTGCAACAGTTTTCAATACTCTGAAACAATGGGGGTTATTTACGAAAGGCAAATCCACTTTGCACTACAAGCGCAAACTACAAGTGCAAAGTGCACTTGAAATTGCACTGAAGGTTCACTTGGAAGTGCAGTCGCTGTAAATCTGAGGGGTACATCTGAAATGAGGGGAAGCTCTGCTGATTTTTTCATCCAATCATGTGCAAGCCTAAATGCTGTTTTTTGTTTTCCTTGCATGTCCCCTTCAGATCTACAGTGGCTGCACTTCCAAGTGCACTTTCAAGTGCACTTTGCACTTGAAGTTTGCACTTGTAGTGCAAAGTGGATTTGCCTTTCATAAATAACGCCCAATGTCTGCTCTGTGGAGAAGTCTGCAAAGTGCATACACCTCATCACTATCCGTAGGCACATTTCCCTGTCTGAATTTACTACAGTCTTCTAGTAGCAGATGGTCATATTTTAAAGCCTCACTTTGTACGATACAAAAGTAATGAATAGGCAAGATTTTCAGCCCATAGCTCAGCTGAATGGGAAGTATTTGCATCTGGCACTACTAATTACCTTAACAGCTCAAAGCTTTGTTGGAATGCTTCCCTTTTTAACCCATTCCTATAAATGAACTTTCTGAATTTTTAATTAACTTGTGTCACATAATATTCTATAAAGCAGCTGGCCTAGGTTGCATCATAGTGAATCCTGTCTTGATTAAGGATTTCGCTTAGAAGAATTTATATAAAGCTGGCAGCTAAACCCCAATATGATTTCAGTAAATCTGTTAAAAAAAACACTTATCAAATACCACTCTCTCTGCTCAGCACTGTTGTAAATACTTCACACTGCACCTGGCCATAGTTTTTACAGTAGTTTATTGTGGAGCCAGACTGTTGTGTTCTTCAGTGTTTTCCACACAATGCTGCTGAGGACATTCTGTTTTAGGATATGGCCATGTATTGCCATGTTAAGACTATACAACTGTTTTATAAATAGGCCCTTTAGTGCTCTGAGGTCCCGCCCCTGCTTACTGTCAGTTACATATGAAATAATTTTAAAGAGTAGGAACTGTGGGACCGCTCCAAGATGGCCGCTTAAGCCAGGAGCTCTGCGCTGCCTTAACCACCCGGCGCATGTAGCGGGGGATCCGGAGCCCCGGGGGCCGTTATACCCACCCCATCCGCTGGCAGAATAGCTGGGGCACAGACCCATGTCCGTGGGATCGTTCAGGAGAGACCTTGAGCCGAAGTTCAGAGCCTTGGCAGAGCGGGCCGAATCCAAGATGGCGGGCGCCATGCTACCTCGCACACAGAACGCTGAGGAGAGCCCTGGAGATAGGCTGTCCTATGCCGCAGTGACCCGCATTCAACCTCCTGGGACCCCAGTGAGTAACCTCATGCCCATGGCTCACTCCCCTGCATCCACAGAATCCCTTATTGAACAATCAATGGAGGATCTCCTGCGCTCTCCCATGCGGCCTGCATCGCCTCACAATGCAAACGGGCCTGCACTGAAAGACATAACTCCCCACACACTGCTCTCAGCACCTGATCTCTTTTCCCAACTGTCAGCCTTATTGGACAGAGGCTTAGCTCAGACTGCAGCCAAAATTACGGGAGACATCAGGGAGGATTTCCAAATCCTTGGCTCAAGCATGGAAGCTATTGAAGATAAACTTGACCAAACAATTTCTAAAACCAGACAGAACTCTGACCACATCCAGGTGCTACAAGATCAACTAGACACTGCTCTATCTCTTATCGATGATCTTAAAAATAGATCTAGAAGGGAGAATCGGGGGGCTCCCAGAATCGTTCATGGACACCACATCTGTAGTACAATATTTTCTCAGACAGATTATCCCTGACATTCCATCGCACAAGTTGGAGATCGATCGAGCTCACAGAACCTTAGGACCCCCGAGGAAAGACAGCATGCCCAGGGATATAGTGGTTAAACCCCACTACTTCTCGGTGAAGGAAGAGGTGATGAAAAAGTGCAGATATCAACATCCCCTCACGTGCAGAGGACACCCCGTTCAAGTGTTCGCTGACATTTCACCGCCCACAATACAAAAAAGGAGATCCCTGAAACCCCTACTTACTATTTTATCTCAACGTGAAATCAAGTATAAATTGGCCTTCCCTTTTGCACTAAAGTTCGACTATAAGGGCAAGACGCATTCCCTCCGCAGCTTACAAGAAGGTGAACGTATCCTACTAGATTTTCGCCTCATCTCACAAGAGTCAGCAATGGATCTCACTAACTCTTCTGCAGGTTCCACCAAACTCCCCTCTCCAGCGAGCCCTCTGCCGAATGTATGGGACAAACCTAAATACAAACGATCTAAAGAAACCAAACCTCCATGACACCGCGGGTCAAGTTTTTTTTTTTTTTGGTACCACTCTAAATGGACTTCCTCCTTAGTCTCCAATCTGAGTTCTGGGAGACGCCTGGGGTAGACAATCCCTTTCCCTTTTTTTTTTCCTATTTTATTTCTTTCATCTACACTTTCACATTGGTCAATTATCCTTTCTGTTTATTCGCAATTTTGTTGACACTTTACCTTTTTGATTCCGATGTAGGCCTACCTACCAGGTTCTGTTAGCACGGTTATAACAGCAATGTAGAATCTACTTGGACCTGGTCAAAGTTCATTGTTAGTCTCTCGCTTTTAAATTTTCTCCCTTCCAGTTCCAGGCATAAGTTTACAGAGGCTATTGTCAGTGTCTTATTGCTCTCTCACATTTACTGTTGATGTGCTATGTACGTGGGTCTGGCCCTTTCTCCCCGAGGCTGGTTCCTGGGGAGTCCGAACCCCCCTCCCGATTTTTTTTTCCTCGGAAGAGGGGAGCGGACTGACGGGGGGTGGGCTGCTGGGGTCTCCTGAGCCCCCAAATCAGGATAATCATTTTTTTACGTTTTGCAGTTTGTTTAAAGGCGCGCCGAGGTTGGGGCAGTTATGCCATGCCTCCCCCTACCCCACGGATTAGGTTATGCCTCCTCCCTGAGTTAGGAGTCCACACTGTCAGTAGGGATTGGACGTTTCTTCTATACTGTTGAGCAGTGGGATCCATTTCTCTCACTGCTCACTCAAGCCCCTCTCGGGTTTGAACCACCTTTCTTTCCTCTCCCCCCCTTCCCCTTTTCTTCTTTCTTCTCTAACATTTCCTCTTTTTGCAGTCAGCCATCTGCTGGTCGATGACCCTTTTCCACACAGAAAGCGACAGATCTCCACTCCTGCAAAGTCTTCAGATTCCCATAGCTGCTTCGTAAGTGACGGTAGATTGGTGGTGCTCCCGCCCCCTCTGCTCCATGGCTAATTATGATTCACCGTCTACCCTGTTAAGAGTAGCAACTCATAATACCCAAGGATTAAATTCACCTTCTAAACGTAGGAAGGTTCTAGACTATATGAAATCACGCAAAATAGATGTCCTATTTCTTCAGGAAACACACTTCCCGATCTGGTACAAACCCAATTTCCTACACGTCCAGTACCCCCTGTTTTATCTGGCTAATGCGGAAGAAAAAACTAGAGGGGTGGCAGTCCTCATTTCAAAGAATTGTAGATTCACATTGCAGCAGGAACAGCGGGATCCAGAGGGGAGGTTTGTCCTTGTAAAAGGAACTATAGATGGTCGACTCTACTCCTTGGTGTCCTATTATGCCCCTAACGCAGGACAACTTAAATTTTTCAGTAACATGTTCAAGACGCTAGGCCCCCTATTAGAAGGTTCCACAATCTGTAGCCTCAGATCAGGGCCTGGACAGATCCAAACAGATCCATACCTCCCCACACCCAAACCATTCGTCCAACCAGGAGTAGCTCCAAGTTAGCTAAATTGATTTACTTACAGGGCCTCACAGACATTTGGAGAGAGCTAAACCCCACCAAAAAGGACTATACACATTTCCCCCATGCACACCAATCTTACGCAAGATTAGACCATCTGTTGGTCTCAAATGGTTTAATCCCGTCAGCCGAAAGAGCACAGATCACAGACACGGTTTGGTCCGATCATTCTTTGTTGAGTGTGGTGATCAATAACCGAGCCCCACCAGTCAAATTCCCTTACTGGAAATTGAATGAAACGATCCTAGGAATTCAATAGGAATTGAAAAGGCCATTTCTGAATATTTTCTTCAGAACGATACTGCTGACGTTTCGGCTAAAACCTTATGGGCGGCACATAAGACGACCGTAAGAGGGAAAATAATTCAAGTAGCTTCCCAAATTAAAAGAGCTCAAAAGGTCGACATTGACAATCTTGAAAAGAACATTCAAACACTCCGTCTGGAGCACATGAGAGACCCAGGTCGTGTTACCATGTCCCGTCTGGACACAGCCTGCCTTGAACTTAATTTAGCTTTCACAGTTAAGGCAGAAAAAAGCATTCTATGGCAAGGGGCAAAATACTACCACCAGAAGGATAAACCTGGGTCTCTCTTGGCCTCCAAACTCACACCACGCATCCACTCTTACACCTTCCCCAGAATTAAAATAGCTGGTCAACCACCCACGGCAAATCCCCTCAAAATCATGGATGCCTTTCATAGATTTTATGCTGACCTATATAGTGAACACGGGGCGAATAGACCTCATGATGTGATCAAATTTCTAGAAAATTTACCGATACCCACCCTATCGGTGGACCACAGAGATAGACTCGAAGCCCAGTCACTACAGAGGAAGTCTTAGCAGTGATAAAAAACTTAAAGAAACATTCTGCACCAGGTCCAGGTGGGTTCTCTATACCATATTATAAAGCCTTTGCGAATACCATAGCGCCTTATTTGGCCAAATTTATTCATTCTAAAACCAAAGGGGATCCTCTGAACTCGCAGATGAACGCTGCATTCATAACCGTCATCCAAAATCAGACAAGGATCCAGACGAGGTTACTAACTATAGACCCATATCTTTGATCAATAACGATCTTAAAATAATGATTAAAATATGGCAGATCGCCTGGCGTCCTTCATTGGATCCTATATTAATAAAGATGAATATATGTGGAGTGTTGAAAGAGAGTGCACATAGCGTGATCCCATATATAAATCAGTTTATTAGGTTAAAAACAACATGGTACACTTACATTTAGCAGAAGGCTATAGTAAAAAACATTCACGAGCACCAAGCTCGTATCCTATCTTCAGTCTATGACAGTTCCCGTGCTCCAATCCTGACGCGTATTGTCACGTCACGTGACTTCATCAGAGGATCCGTTCCTCTGATGAAGTCAGGTGACTTCATTATACTGTTATATTTTGTATAATTTTTTCATTTTGCCTTTCTGGAACTGATGACCAAAAGGTGGTGGGATTGTTCAACATTTATTTATTTACTTGGAGTCACCAATAAGTATTTGCTGAGTTACCACATATGTGCTAGTATGATACTAGCCCTTTTGCACTGAGATTTTTCTTTTAATAAGTATTTGCTGAGTTACCACATATGTGCTAGTATGATACTAGCCCTTTTGCACTGAGAATTTTCTTTTCTATTGTTTCAGTATCTACAATATTTTTTCATGTGCTATTATGATACTAGCCCTCATGCTCATTATACCTTTTGTAATTTTTTTTCATTTTTTCACTCACCTCTCTGTACAATTGAGTTAGCCCCTTCCCTTTCCTCTTCCCCCCTTCCCCTTTTTATCACAGCGCAATCACCACTTACTTTATTCAGTCCCATCCTTCACCTTGGATTTTCTCCTCTGGTGTCCTCCAAAGACTAGGCCTCCCATCTTATCGCCATCCTTGTTACATGCCTTGAAGATTTGGTATACTCTCAGGAAGTCTCCTTCTTTGGTCTCACACAGCAAGCC
Organism: Lithobates clamitans; assembly: GCA_037952925.1. Lineage (NCBI taxonomy): Eukaryota > Metazoa > Chordata > Amphibia > Anura > Ranidae > Lithobates > Lithobates clamitans. The sequence continues at coordinate 354,266 of JBBGZY010001865.1, forward strand.
CTTAGCACATATCTTCTGTAATCAGGAATTTCATCCGGGCCTGGACATCAAAGCATTTCAGTGGTGGCTAGATAGGGGGATGTACCGGATCGAGAAATACTTCACCTCAGCTGGACCTATTTCCCTTTCCCACTGCATTAAGCACCTAGACCTCCCCAATTCAGAGAGGTTTAGATTGCAGCAACTGTCACATTTTCTTCACTCAATTTGGGATTCGAAACCTGAGCCACCTCAATTTACCCCTCATGAACAATGTTGTGGACAACACCTGGAGCAGAGGGGCGGGGGTCTCCATAATCTATTTGTCACTTGCTAGTCGGAAAGCACCGTTCATGCTGGAGTGGCAAAAGGACTCGCAGGAATCTTGGGATCTGGAATCCTGGCACAAAACCTTCTTTAGATCCTTCAAGGGTATCCTCAATATTTCACTAATAGAAGCCAACCTGAAGGTCATCACTAGATGGTACATGACCCCTTCCCGGCTCTCCCTCATGTATCCTTCATGCTTCCGAGGGTGCCATATGAGGGGTACCATGATGCAAATTTGGTGGGACTGCCCCAAAATCAGAGGCTTTTGGAACAAAAATTTTCAAATCATATCTAAAGTCACGGCTTTGACCATTCCCAAATCTCCCCTGACGGCCCTTCTTAATCAACTAATTCCCAAGGTTCCGAAGTATTCGCAAAAACTAATATTTTTTATATTACTAGGTGCTAAACTCACCTTAGCCAAAGCTTGGTAGCCTCCTAAGGTCTCATTTGCAGCAGCTAAACGCAAAACATCTTGGATAATGGCCCAAGAGAAGATGGTGAGCTCCATATTGGACACCTCAGCCCAGTTTGGGAAGACTTGGGAGCCTTGGGCCAAATACATAGGAGTGGACAACTTCTCAGGCTCACATTGATCATAATACCTCTACTCAGGGTCTGACTGGCAGATGGCTCACTCTCTTTCTCTTTATCTCTCTTTTTCTTCATGCAGACAGACATGTCTGTGAAAACCTCCACATTCTATTCTTAGTGATCCTAAAGCGGAGTTCCACCCAATTTTGAGTGGTGGTCTTGAACGAAAGACCACCTCTCCAACCCTCGTTTTTGGATATTTAACCACTTCAATACCAGGCACTTAGACACCTTCCTGCCCAGACCAATTTTCAGCTTTCAGCGCTGTCGCAATTTGAATGATAATTGTGCGGTCATACAACACTGTACCCGAACAAATTTTTTATTATTTTGTTCCCACAAATAGAGCTTTCTTTTGGTGGTATTTGATCACCTCTGTGGTTTTTATTTTTGCGCAACAAATAAAAAAAGACCGAAAATTTATTTTGAAAAAGTTTTTCTTTGTTTCTGTTAAAATTTTTTGTAATAAGTAAGTTTTATTTTTCAATGACGGGCACTGATATGGCTGCACTGATGGGCACTGATAAGGCGGCACTGATGGGCACTGATGAGGTGGCACTGACGGGCACTGATGATGGGCACTGATAGGCGGCACTGATGGGCACTCATAGATGGCACTGATGGGCACTCATAGGCGGCATTGATGGGCACTCGTAGGTGGCATTGATGGGTACTTATGGGTGGCACTGATGGGTACTTATGAATGGCACTGATAGGTAGCATGGATGGACACTGATGGGCACTGATAGGTGGGCACTGATGGGCACGGATGGGCATTGACAGGTGGCACCGATGAACACCGATGGGTGGCACTGATGACACTGATTGGTGGCACTGATGACACTGATGGGTGGCATTGCTGGGCATCACTGATATATAATTGTGCCAGTCAGTGCTCATTTGTGGGAACTGATTGGCACAGATTAGGCATAATTTGCACATGTGGATGGCCATGGGGTACATACCTAGCCATACACATGTTGCCCCCTTCCCTGGTGGTCCTGGCGGCTTCCCTGGTGGTCTAGTGTGGGCATCCAAGGGGGGGCTGCTCTGATAAACAATCAGCGCAGACCCCTCCTGTCAGTAGAGCCGCCGATCGGCTCTCCTCTACTCGCGTCTGTCTGTCAGACGCAACAGGAAATTAACCTTTAGTTGTCATTTTAACCTGTGTGTGCCACCTTCTGTGTCTGTACCAAAGCCAAACATTCCAGGGTATGTACATTTTTTATCAGGGCCATTTGGGTGATTTCTGTTATCAGTATGATTTAAAAGGATCCAAAAAAACTATGTGATAATAAATGTCTTGATGTGATTGCTATCCTTACATTAAAAAAACAGTTTTTTGGCATGATCAGTCAAATTTTCAATATTAACTCCAAAATTTCACAATTTCTGCCAGGGTATGCAAACTTTTGAGCACAACTGTATTTAGCGGCGGGAGGCGGCGGAGCAGTCATTCAACAGGAGCCAGTGTTGGGTGCAGACTTGTTTATCAAGTCGGCGGCCAACGTTCATCATGATTGACGTTGGATCTACTACGGGGGGATTTTTTTTTGGGGGGGGGGTTGCATAAAGGACTTGACAAACACTGGCTCTGTGCTTTTACTCACTTTCAACACTTTTTTGGTGAATGAGTAGGGGCACTGTATTGAAACATTGGAGTGGAAGTAAAGTGGAATAAAATAAATAATAATAAAAAAAAGTAAGCGCCCCCGTACCCACATGCTTGCACACAGTGGTGAATGCATGCATAGGCCACTCCCACATATCTAAACAGAATTCAAACCACACATGTGAGGTATCGTCACGAACCTCAGAGCGAGAGCAATAAATCTAGCACTACACATCCTCTGTAACTCTAAATTGCTAACCTGTAGAAAATTTTAAAGTTTTGCTTTGGAGATTTTTAAGTACCATCGTTTGGCACCATTCCACAAGCGCGTTTTAAAGCATGACATGTTAGGTATTTATTTAACATCATCTTTGATATGATACAAAACAATTGCGAAATATTATGTTTTTTATTTTTTATTCATTAAAGTGTATTTTCTCCCGAAAATTGCATTTGAAAAATCGTTGCGCAAAAACCGCGTGGCATAAAAAAATTGCAACGACCGCCATTTTATTCTCTAGGGTCTCTGATAAAAAAATATATAATGTTTGGGGGGTTCTAAAAAATTTTATAGCAAAAAATACTGATTTAAACTTGTAAACAAGTGTCAGAAAAAGGCCTGGTCGTCAAGTGGTTAAAGAGATATGGCAAGTCTTTTGAAGATTTTTGCCACAAGTTTTTGGAAAGTAAGGAAAGAAAATGAAAGTGTATTTTTTACACAAAGTTGTCAATTTATTTAAATCTTTCTAACACAGGATGAGCATATTTTTAGGCCCCTTTCACACTGGGGTGGGGGGCGGCGTTGGAGGTAAAAAGGCGCCATTTTTAGCGCCGCTTCACCGTAGTTTTAGAGGTGGTATTCGGCCGCTAGCGAGGTGGTCTTACCCCCCCTGCTAGCAGCCGAGCAAGGGTTAAAACCACCACAAAGCGCTTCTGCAGCAGCGCTATGCCGGCAGTATAGCCGCGCTGCCCCATTGATTTCAATGGGCAGGAGCGGTGAAGGAGCAGTGTATACACCGCTCCTTCACCACTCCAAAAATGCTGCTAGCAAGACTTTTTTAAGACCCCTTTCACACTGGGGCCCTTTGCAGGCGCTACAGTGCTAAAAATAGCGCCTGCAAAGCGCCCTGAAAGAGCCACTGCTGTGTCTCCAATGTGAAAGCCCCGAGGACTTTCACACTGGAGTGGTGCGCTGGCAGGACAGTAGAAAAAGTCCTGCTAGCAGCATCTTTGGAGCGGCGTATACACTGCTCCTTCACCGCTCCTGCCCATTGAAATCAATGGGGCAGCGCGGCTATACCGCCGGCATAGCGCTGCTGCAGCAGCGCTTTGCAGTGGTTTTAACTCTTCCTCGGCCACTAGCAGGGGGGTAAAACCCCCTGCTAGTGGCCAAATACCGCCGCTAAAATGACAGTAAAGCTATGCTAAAAATAGCGACGTTTTGACGCCAACACCGCCCCCGCCCCAGTGTGAAAGGGGTTGCGCCAAGGGTAGAGAAGACATAGCAAAGTCTAAAAAAAAGATTTCTTGTGGTTTCAGGAATGCAGTTATCTGCAGGGAATGATGCCTTGCAGAAACAGTCAGTGCAGGTGAGTCAGTTCAGGTGGCAGGCAGAGACATGATCAGCAAACAAGCAAAGAATCAGTTCAGACAGCAGGCAGAGGCAACACTGTATTGGTGTGGCAATGATCAGGAACACTGTTGCTGGCTGCTTTGTCGCTGGTGATACTGTACTGATGTGGCAGTAATTAGGGACATTGTTGATGCCTGAACTGGCTCTGTTGATACACAAACGTGTGTAGTGGTGATCACGAACACTGTTGATGGCTGCACTGGGTTGGTAACTCTGGCACAGGTTTGGCAGCAATCAGGAACACTGTCATTAAATTACACTGGTCTGGTAACACTCAGACCTGTGTGGCAATGATCAGGAGCATTGTTGCTGGCCTAAACTGGTCTGTGACACTGGGACTGGTGTGGCAGCTATCAGGAACACTGTCGCTGGCAGGGCCAGATTAAGAGCATTATGGGCTTGGTGCTGAGGATTTTGGTAGGCCTTAAGGGCTCTATGTCAGCGTGCACCCTGAGGTGAAAGTGAACTGGTGCAGTGGCACAGGCCCAATGCTATGGAAGTCCCAGGCTTCCATAAGAGCACTGCATCGGCGTGTGTGGAATGCCCTGAGGTGAGGTTGAAGGGCGCAGCTGTGCCGACCTATCACAACACTACAGAAGCTGAATACCTGGCTCCCATTAGGACTGCCCATAGTGCCCGTTATTAATCCTGCCACCGAGGCCAGGTGGCGCATGCGGAATGCAGGACCGGTCAGGGCAGGGGAGATCTCTTCCTGTCGGCCCATTGCTTTCCGTGTGCAGCCTGTTCCATATAAGCGACTGGGCCCCGGGCTTTTCTTTTCAGAGAATAGGTACAGGAACTCCCCTCCCTCCCCCCTTCCTGTGGGGGAGAACACCACGTCATAGGGTGGGTGTGGCCAAATTGTACAGTGGGAGGGTCTTAAAGGAATATTGTTCAATAAAACCAGGAATTCATAACACAGAGTTCAGGAGAGCATAAAACACAGAACTCTGGGTTCAGGAGAGCGTAAAACACAGAGCTCTGGGATCAGGAGAGCGTAATACAGATTTCTAGGTTCAGGAGAGCGCAATACACAAAGCTCTGGGTTCAAGAGAGTGCAATACATAGAGCGCTGGGTTCAGGAGAGCGTAATACAGAGTGCTGGGTTCAGGAGAGAGTAGTACACAGAGCTCTGGGTTCAGGAGAGCGCAATGCATAGAGCGCTGAGTTCAGGAGAGCGTAATACACAGAGCGCTGGGTTCAGGAGAGCGTAATACAGAGTGCTGGGTTCAGAAGAGTGCAATACACAGAGCGCTGGATTCAGGATAACGTAAAACACAAAGCTCTGGGTTCAGGAGAGCGCAATACACGGAGCGCTGGATTCAGGAGAGTGTAATACGCAGAGCGCTGGGTTCAGGAAAGCGTAATACACAGATCGCTGGGTTCAGGAGATCATAATACACAGAGCGCTAGGTTCAGGATAGCGTAATACACAGAGCGCTGAGTTCAGGACAGCATAATACACAGAGCGATGGGTTCAGGAGACCATAATACACAGAGCGCTGGGTTCAGGAGACCGTAATACACAGAGCACTGGGTTCAGGAGACCGTAATACACAGAGCGCTGGGTTCAGGAGACCGTAATACACAGAGCGCTGGGTTCAGAAGAGCGTAATACAGAGCGCTGGGTTCAGGAGAGCGTAATAAACAGAGCGCTAGGTTCAGGATAGCGTAATAAACAGAGAGCTGGGTTCAGGAGAGCGTAATACACAGAGCGCTGAGTTCAGGGGAGCATAATACACAGAGCGATGGGTTCAGGAGACCATAATACACAGAGTGCTGGGTTCAGGAGACCGTAATACACAGAGCACTGGGTTCAGGAGACCGTAATACACAGAGCGCTGGGTTCAGGAGACCCTAATACACAGAGCGCTGGGTTCAGAAGAGCGTAATACAGAGCGCTGGGTTCAGGAGGGCGTAATAAACAGAGCGCTGGGTTCAAGAGACCATAATACACAGAGCGCTAGGTTCAGGATAGCGTAATACACAGAGCGCTGAGTTCAGGAGAGCATAATACACAGAGCGATGGGTTCAGGAGACCGTAATACACAGAGCGCTGGGTTCAGGAGACTGTAATACACAGAGCGCTGGGTTCAAGAGACTGTAATACACAGAGCGCTGGGTTCAGGAGACCGTAATACACAGAGCGCTGGGTTCAGAAGAGCGTAATACAGAGTGCTGGGTTCAGGAGAGCGTAATAAAAAGAGCGCTGGGTTCAGGAAAGAGTAATACACAGAGCACTGAGTTCAGAACAGCGTGATACACATATCATCAGTGCCCAGCAATTAGTGCAGCCTTACCTGTGCTGCCCATCAATGCAGCCCGATTAGTACCCATCAGCTCAGCCTACCAGTGCCCATCAATGCAGCCTACAGTCATCAATGCCCATCAATACAGCCTCATCATCAGTGCCCATCAATGCAGCCTCACCAGTTCCCCATCAATGCAGCCTCATTAGTACCCAGCCATCAGTGCCCATCAATACAGCCTCATCAGTGCCCAGCCATCAGTGCCTATCAATGCAGCCTCATCAGCGCCCATCAGTACAGCCTCATCAGTGCCCATTAATGCAGCCTCAACAGTGCCCAGCCATCAGTGCCCAGTAATGCAGACTCAACAGTGCCCAGCCATCAATGCTCATCAGTACAGCCTCATCAGTGCCCAGCCATCAGTGCCCATTAATGCAGCCTCATCAGTGCCCAGCCATCAGTACCCATCAATACAGCCTCATCAGTGCCCAGCCATCTCTGCCCACCAATGCAGCCTCATCAGTGCCAAGCAATCAATGTCCATCAATGCAGCCTCATTATCAGTGCCCGGCAACATCCCATCAGCCTTACCTGGTTTAGCTGGCTATTGCGTGCCCAGGTATTTGAAGAGGAGAGCCGCCGCGGCCCGCTCTGTGTAACACACGTGTGACACACGAGGTCCAGCCTCCTGGACCGGGTAGGCTCCTATGATGGATGGCTCAGCCGTTCCAGGAGGCGGGACCTTGCGTGTCACTCGGCCACACCGGGTAAGTGAAATATGGAAATCCCTGGTCGCTCTGTAAAATGGCGGTGCTTGCGCCCTCCCTCTCCCTTCTGATGCCACTGAACAGCGTGCCATCACTTGTAGCACAGAAGCCAGGCTTCTGTGTTTACAGGTGACAGAAAAAATAACAGTGACAAAGGAATCTGGCCAGCCAGGGCCTATTTTATGGAAGGGATCTGGTGCTGCAGCTCCAATAGTCACTATGTTAATCCGGCCCTGGTCGCTGGTTACAGAAGCACTGGTGTGGTGGTGATCAGCAACACTGTTTATGGCTTACACTGGTCTGGTCTGGAGACACTAGGACTGGTGTGGTGGTGCTCAGGAGCACTGTTGCTTGCTTACAGTGGTCTGGTGACATTGGAACTTGTGTGGCAGTGATCAGGAACACTGTTGATGACTTACACTGATCTTGACTTACACTGATCTCGTGACACTGGGAGTGGTGTGGCAGTGGTCAGGAACAGTGTTGATGGCTAACCTGGCACATAGTTGCCAACAGTCCCGATTTTCCTGGGACAATCCTGATTTTGGGACTCTCGTAGCGATTGAAGGCAGTCCCGATTCCGGATTTTGCCTTTTGTCCATGAAAAAACATTTGGCTCTGCAGCAGTTCTGGCTCCTGGCTTTAACAAAATGGCCGCCATCGCCGTTGTGAGAGCTTTCCCCTTGTGTTCAGCTACATCTCCTCTCATTCCTCGTGTTCGGTGGAGAGGGGAGGGGCCGATCCGTGCAGCCAATGAATCGGCTTCTCTCTTCACAATTCTCCAGCCGGGGTTAGCTGCACGGAGTGGCCCCTCCCCTCTCCACTGAACATGAGGAACAAGAGGAGATGTATAGACTACAGCCAACACTCCATCTGCAGGCAACACTCCGCTGGGCACTAATTTAGGAGGCACTCTGCTGGGGGCACTGATTTAAGAGGCACTCTGCTGGGGGTATTGATTTAAGAGGCACTCCGCTGGGGGCACAGATTTAAGAGGCACTCCGCTGGGGACACCTGATGTAAGAGGCACTCCGCTGGGGACACTGACCGCTGGGGACACCTGATGTAAGAGGCACTCTGCTAGGGACACCTGATGTAAGGACAGAATCTGCTGGGGGCACCCGATGCAAGGACAGACTCTGCTGGGGGCACCTGATGGCATCTGGTGGCAGGCGATGTGGCAGGTGACATGCTCAGGAGTCCCACTGATTCTGGATTATGGTGAGTTGAATGATTTCATTCTATATTGCAATGTAATGATAATAATAATGAGCTTCAATCATCCTGACACCACAACAGCCATGGTGCTGGGATGATTGAAGCACTAACACCAGGTATTTGGAGTATCTTTATCTGCTGATTTGTTAAACTCTGGAATACACATTTCAATTGTGGTGTAGGATCTGGGCCTGCTGTCCCTCCATCCCTCTTTCCTTCCTTCTCTCTTTTTCCCTCCTTCTTTCTCTCTCCCTCCCTCCCTCTTTTCCCCTTTCTTTCTCCATCTCTCATTCATCTCAGACTCTAACCACACCCATATAAGCCACACCCACTATTTCACTTAAACCACACCCATTTTTCGGCGCACATTTTTCTTTTTTGCTATGTCACGCTTACAAACACATGCCCCACTCCCTAATTATAATAAGACTCTGCCTACAGCCAAAAAAGTGTCCCTATACATTTTTTTACAATGTTGGCAACTATGCTGGCACTGGCTGCTGGTGTTGCAATGATCAGGAACACTGTTCCTAGGTTACAAAGGTCTGGTGACAATGGGACGGATGTAGGCATGATCAGGAACACTTTTGCTGGCTGCACTGGTCTGGTGACACTGGGGCTAGTGAGGCAGTGATCAGGAACACTGTTGCTGGCTGCACTGATCTGGTGACACTGGGACTGGTGTTGAGGAGATCAGGAACACCGTTGCTGGCTTACACTGGTCTTGTGACACTGGGATTGGTGTGACAGCAATCAGGAACACTGTTGATGGCTTACACTGGGACAGGTATGGGACCAATCAGCAACACTGTTGCTGGCTGCCATAGTTTGGTGAATCAGCGATCAGGAATACTGTTTCTGGATACGCCAATCTGGTGACATTGTGTCTAATGTGGCAGTGATCAGGGACACTGTGATTGGCTGCACTGGTATGGTGACATAGCGTACTGGTGTGGCAGTGACCAGGCACACTGGCTAGCTGCACTGGCATATAGTGTCCTCAGAGGAGTTAGTCAGTGTCTATGAATACTAGCCATAGTCACCATGACACTCTACTGCCCTAGTCACTGTGATGCAGCCTTTGTTTACAAAAATGATCGCTGCGATTGGTCACAGTTATCACATGGTACAGAACTATTTTCATCCTAATGGGGGGGGGGGGCATGAGCAGTGAGAGCTGGAAGATGTTTTAAAATGCCCTCCTGCCCTCAAGAATCAGCCGACCGGCTGTTTTAAGTGTGGGAGAGACTGAATTTTTATTTGCTGTTCATGCCCCCATCTTAGAATACATTTCACTCCATGTCCTGAAGACCAAGCAGGATGTGAAAGGAAGTCCTCAAAGTGAGTGCCTTCCTTATGAGACAAAGGCCAGAAAAATTGTACATACTACATAGTCAGCATTAAAGCAGTTGAAGTAGGATGTGCATATACTGTATTTCACAGAAGAAATATTGTACAGACTACATAGACAGCATTTCAGCAGTTGGAGTAGGCTGTCTGTTAAAACAGACACAACACATGCAGCTATTAAAGTGTTACTAAACCTATTACCTGGCATTCACTATATCTGGTCTTCCACAGTACACAGAACATGGAAATGCAATTATTTTTGTGAATATACACTGCTAATCACCTTTTCTCATCAGCAGTATGTAGCAGTCTTGTGATTTCTATCAGTTCCCGATAAAGCTTTTAGAAGGAGTTTTCATACTACACTGAGCTGTCCTATCAGGATCCAGGACCCCTGACCCTCTGTCTTCACAGTGCTGATTGTCCCTTTGCTGATCACATGCACTCTCCCAAGCAAAAAAAAAAAAAAAAAACTTGCTAGCAACGCACATCAAACTGAGCAAGTGCAGCCTGGCTCCAAAGGCTCTGTATTATCCAGACATGTTCTGGACTCAGTGGAAGAAGAGAAGGATCTGTGCATACAGGATCAAACAGCCTTTTTACACAATGCAGATGATAAACCCCTTAAGTTCCACAGTGAGTATAACAAGCATACAGACTGATTTCACTGTTGTGGGTTTAGTAACACTTTAAGGCCAAATATACACAAGCGTGTATTTTTACACTACAAAAAGGAACAAATGTTATGAATACTACAACTACAGCATTATTATTTCTACCATTTCTGGTAAGCCTTATTTGCTAAGGCTTATTGGCCTTATTTAGCGTTGCAGGTAAAAAAAAATGAAAGTTGATATTTTTGTGATTTAATTTCAGATTAATTAGAACAAATATGCTACAGAGATCATGCATAGTATTTCTACAGTTTCTTGAAGGCCTCTTTGCCTATACTATGGCCACAAATAGGACCAAAGAAAAAATATAAAGTTTTATAAAGGCTATATTTTTCTGCTTCAAATAGAAGTAACATGGTAAACACAGTATATAGTACATGGTACTTCTATAATTTAAAAGGAGGGGAGGGGACAGCAGCTAAGACAGAAGGTGTTACTAACACACAAAAAGATTGCCCTTTTGAGTCTGTTCACTGTCATCTTAGGTCCTAGGTTCTAGGTCGTAGGACCTAAGATTTTTTTTTTCAAGCACCCCATTCCTCTGTGCTTGTGCGCAGAAGTGAACGCATACGTAAGTTCCGACCGTGAATGTAAATGGTGTTCAAAGTACACATGTGAGGTATCGCCGCGATAATTGGAGCAATAATTCTAGCACAATACCTCCTCTGTAATTCTAAACTAGTAATTTGTAGAAATTTTTAAAGCGTCGCCTATGGAGATTTTAAAGTACCGTAGTTTCTCTCTATTCCACGAGTGTGCGCAATTTTAAAGCATAACATGGGGGGGCTGTGTCATATGCAAGGCGGGCTGTGTAATATGCAAGGGGGCTGTGAAATGTAAAGGGGTCCAGAGGTACGGAGGCTGTTTAATGTTAAAGGGTCCAGAGGTGCAGGGCTGTGTAGTGTAAAAGGGTCCAGAGGTGCAGGGTTGTGTAATGTAAAGGGGTCCAGAGGTGCGGGGGATGTGTAATGTAAAGGGTCCAGATTATTATCTTCACTTATTAGAAGGTGAATTACTATTATTATTATTATTATACAGGATTTATATAGCGACAACAGTTTACGCAGCACTTTACAATATAAAAGAGAGACAATACAGTAATAATACAATAATACAAGAGGATTAAGAGGGCCCTGCTCAGAAGAGCTTACAATCTAATAGGGTGAGGCAGGTGGTACAAAAGGTTGTAACTGTGGGGAATGAGCTGTTGGAAGTGGTAGGAGATTAGTTGGAGACGTGATAGGCTTTCCTGAAGAGATGAGTTTTCAGGGATCGCCTGAAGGTAGCAAGAGTAGGGGATAGCCGGACAGGTGGAGGTAGCGAGTTCCAGAGGATGGGAGAGGCTCTGGAGAAATCCTGAAGACGAGCATGGGAGGAGGAGACAAGAGAGCTTGAGAGCAGGAGGCCTTGAGAAGAGCGGAGAGGACGATTTGGGTGATATTTGGAGACAAGATTGGTGATGTAGCTCGGGGCAGAGTTGTGAATGGCTTTGTATGTTGTGGTTAGTATTTTGAATTTAATTCACTAGGTGATTGGGAGCCAGTGTAGGGATTGGAGGAGAGGGTTGGCAGACACTGAGCGGTTGATAAGGTGTATAAGTCTGGCAGCAGCATTCATGATAGACTGAAGAGGAGGGGATAGCCTATGGAGAGGCAGGCCAATGAGAAGGGAGTTGCAATAGTCAAGGCGAGAGATAACAATGGAGTGAATGAGGAGCTTGGTGGTTTCATTTGTTAAAAAGGGGCGAATTTTAGAGCTGTTACGGAGGTGAATTCTACAAACTTTTGACAACGATTGGATTTGAGACTGAAATGACAAGTCAGAGTCTAGAGTCAGAATGTGGCCCTCCATGCATTCACATACATTGAATCCGGCCCTTAAGTGGAAAAAGGTTGCTGACCCCTGGTTTATGGGTATTGTGATAACACAGTGTCACCCCCTGTTGGGAGGATGTATCATGATGTCTGAAAAGTTGCTTTTTATGTAAAGATTTTTCTCTTTTAATCATTGATTGTACAAACAAAACATGTATCGTTTTATACCACATTTCAGTTTTTGTTGTTAAAATCCCAAGGGAGAAAACTACACTTTTTTTTAAAATAAATATAAAATTATATTTTGCAGACTGCAATAGCAGCAGTATGTCATAATCTCTTGAAGACATGTTTGGCTAAACTGCATCCCCATTTAGCGGTGGACAGTTCCCAAAAATGTAAAGTTTATGTTTTTTAAAACAAGTTGGAAGGAATATGATACACACTGCATAGACATATTTTTAAGATCTTTACGGGAAGCCTCATTCAGGAAAATACTTTTGTCATGCAACTTTTAAAGACAAAACCCCATATTATTATCATTATTATTATATTACAGTATTTATATAGCGGCAACAGTTTACGCGGCGCTTTACAAAAAAAAGGTGGACAGTACCATTACAATACAGTTCAATACAGAAGGAATAGGAGGGCCCTGCTCATAGAACTTACAATCTTAAGGGAGGTGAAGGTGGTACAAAAGGTAATAGCTGCAGGGAGTGATCTGATGGAGGTGACTCAAGTACAGTTCTTAGGTGGAGGTGGGGTAGGCTTCCCTGAATAAATGAGTTTTCAAGGATCGCCTAAAGGCAGACAGGGTAGGATATTATTATAAAGAGTTTATTTTTCACTGTTGCAACAAAGTAATATTGTACATACTGCATTTTGAACAGATGAGAAAATGGGGTAGCTTTTAATTAAAATAATAACACTTGAAAGTATAGTTTCACCAAAAACAGTAAGCAAAATATTTTATTGACTCCATGCTCAGTATGTAAGCATTTTTATTAGGCCAAAGTTTAATGGGGAGAAACGGGACAGGTTTTAATGAAGAAATCACAGTTAGAATACACTATTTCAAAGCGGAAATAGCCACAAATAATATTAATTGACAGAGCACTGACAAAAGCCCCAAAAAATGGGGGACAAACAGCACAATTTGGCTTGCAGTAATCACTCAGCAGCTGAACAGCTGTGCAAATATTATGTGTGGTACTTTCACAAGCCGTAAAAGCACCAGAATGCACTGCAAACTTTTCCTGGATGACATCTTGCCTTGCTTAGGTTGTGCGTTCCTTCCGTTTCCTCCTTTAAATTCTCTGCCACCTCACCTACTCTTCCCTCCCATATAGCCCACTCACGGTCAGAAAAAAAAGACAGACATGCCCTGCCTCTCAAAGTTGTGGCCTGATAACCGATTTAGCCTGCAGATGCAGAACTTCCCCCACTACTAGCTACATGTAAAGAACATCTGTCTCTCCCTTTGAGCCGCCAACACATGATAAAAACAAGTGATTTCCGAACATTATTACCAGCTATGGCAATAGGAGAGATTGAGAATGTGGTGCTTTGGTGCCCCTCGCAATGTTGTAATTTTGTGCAGTAAATTGAATCACAGTTGTATGCAGCGATATGCTGTTAACAGAAGGCAGCTTTGAATGTGTCTGTAAATACCCTATCAAAATAACATAGAAATGAAATTACAAATAAAATATTGTAAATACAATTCCAGACACCAACCACTTTAACCCAAAACCCTTTTATTTTATGTTTTCCTAGCAAAAACTTTAAAAAAAGACAAGAAAGAAACAAGGTAAAAAAAGGAGGGGAGGGGACAGCAGCTAAGACAGAATATGTTACTGACACACAAAAAGATTGCCCCAAAAATGACTTTTGAGTTTGTTCACTGTCATCTTAGGTCCTAGGTTCTAGGTCATGGGACCTAAGGTCTGTTCATCACAATTCAAAGTACTAGAACACTGTACAGCATGGGTACTCAACCTGTGGCCCCCCAGCTGTTGTGGAACTACGAGTCCCCATCATGCTTCTGCCTTTGGGAGTTTCTAGGATAACTGTCAGCCTTGCAATGCCTCATGGGACCTGTAGTTCCACAACAGCTGGAGAGCCACAGGTTGAGCACCCATGCTGTACAGCAAAGTAAATAAAGAGAGAACACTCCACTCAATGTAGTAGCCCACAACCCTGCAAATCACTCCAAATCATCAGGAAAAACTGACTTTTATAGGGAGGGGGCTGGCACATCTACAGACCCCAATTATTGTCCATACTATGCCATCTGACCAAAGGTTCACAGGTCATAAAATGTATTATATGTAATTGGGTTTTGGTGCAGGGGAAAACAAATTCCATAGTTTTTCTAAACAGTAGACGTACAAATTTTGGGTTGAAATCTACCTCAACCTGAACTTGAATTGCATCCATAATAAGGGCTCAAAATAATATATACCTTGTGAAACATTGTTGAGAACACTACTGAAAAAAAGGTCACCTGTCCAAACCAGTTTAAGTCAATTTCTCAATATCAATTGGTCAAACTCCTGCAAGACTACATAGAATGCTGTTAATGTTATAGAAATTTAAGTTGACTGTAACATACAAACATGGAAATTCGGATATTGCAAACACACTGTCAAGAGCAGCTGGCTTAAAAGCAGAATGGAGTGTATATGTTTTCGAGAAAGTGATTTACACTCAGTTGTTACAAACACAAAAGAAAGAAGAAAATCATAAAGGTGTTATTTTGACAGCAGTTATGGTACACTAGATGATTATTTGACTGAGAATAACTGCCAAAGCTTACAAAATATTTTCAAAGCTACAAGAGACAAAACTATGGCCATGGCACCAATATATAGAATTATTTTACTAATTTAATATATATATGGTCATTATGAACACATTTTTGCTATTTTGATTAAAAATTTTGTCCAAATATTTTGTGTTCAATTCATGAATTTGATTACTTTTCTTGTTTATGTCATTGTAGCAGACTGCTGGCTGTATTTTGGTTGCTTTAAAGGCTCCCGGAGCAAAGAGACCTGGTTACAGGAGTTTAGTATATCCAGAATAAAGCAGAAAAAATGTCTGTAATAGGGGATAGAGTACCAGGAACTAGCATAGAGAGCAAGAATTACTGTGTAGACCCTGTGCTGAGGATGTGTCTGGCTGTAGAAAAGCCCTCAGGCTGCAGCTTTCAGGATTGCTTCAATTTAACCATTTCAATACAAGGCACTTTACCCCCTTCCTGCCCAGGACAATTTTAATTTTTATCATTGTCTTCCCATAAATAGAGCTTTCTTTTGGTGGTACTTGATCACCACTGTGTTTTTCATATTTTGCTAAACAATCTAAAAATGTTTTTCTTTGTTTCTGTTAAAAATGTTGTTTTATCCTTCACTGATGGGTACTGATGAGGCTGCACCTAATGGGCACTGATGAGGTGGCATTGATAAGGTGGCACTAATGGGCACTGATGAGGAGGCACTCATTTTTAGAATTGATAGTCACTGATATGCAGCACTGATGGGCACCGATAGGCTACACTGATATGTAGCACTGATGGGCACTGATAGGCTGCACTGATGGGGACTGATAGGTGGCACTGATGGGCACTGATAGGTGGCACTGATAGGCAGCACTGATGAGGAGGTACTGGCAGGCATTACTGATGGGCATCTGAAGGGCACTGGCAGGCATTACTGATGAGGCACTGATTGGCACCTTTATGGGCACTGATTAGCAATTTGGGTGCGCACTGACTGGCAGCTGATGGGCACTGATTTGCAGCTGTGGTGGGCACCACTGATGGGGGCTGCACTGATATCATTGTGCTGATTATCAGTGCACACCCCCCTCTGACAGGAGAGGTGACGATCAGCTTTCCCTATCAGCGCGAACCGAGGAAAAGCCGATTATCGTCACTTCCTGGTTCACGCTGTGATCAGCTGTGATTGATCACAGCTGATCACGTGGTAAAGAGCCTCTGTCAGAGGCACATTACCACGATCGGAGATGCAGTGTGTCAGAGTGACACACCACCGATTGCTGAGGCTTGTTATCCTGAAAGACGTCATATGACATCCAGTCAGGATAATGGAGCCACCGCCTGGCCATCATTCTGCTATAGGCGAGGCGGGAAGTGGTTAACCATCTGACAGTCTAGACAGGAAAAAGTAGCTTGCTATAAAATAGAATTGCATCCATGCCCAGGACATGGGCTATGATAGGCAGTATGCAAAAGTTTTTGGGGAACTAGACATTACCAAGATGAACAAGAAATAAGCAGTAGGTCCAACAAAACAGAATCACGTAAGGTTAGAAGGTCAAAGCCCAAACAAAAAAAGACAAAAGGGGGACTGGGAATCAGTGCAGTGTGCACATTATTATGATTATTATTATTTTTATACAAGATTTATATAGCGCCAACAGTTTGCGCAGTGCTTTTCAACATGAGGGCAGACAGTACGCTTACAATACAAATCAATACAGGAGGGATCAGAGGGACCTGCTCATTAGAGCTTACAATCTAGAAATTATGAACAATCATAACAGCCTTAGCACAGTTCCTAAATTGCCACAGATAAAGAGAAGATAGGGTATGGGGTGGAGATGGTGGAGACACAGACTACAGACACAAGTCAGAGGAAAGTAATGACCCGGAGCTAAAGTATCACTGGGAGGAGGGCCAACATGACTTGTGTGGGGCAGTGAGGCGGAGGCAGTAAGTGGAGGTAATGTAATCAATGGTAATTAGGAGGTAGGACAGTGGGTGGAGTGTAGATATAAGTTGTGGGTGGAGTTAGGAGCAGTGGTCAGTTGGAGATAGGAGCGCACCGGACAGAAGATTTACGCGGTCTCCAGTCGGCAACACCATGGGAGACTTGGAGGCACTATTGTGCCAACTTCGGGAGGAGGTGGCAGCCAGAGGCACTGGCTGGCTGCAGGCCACAGTCTCTAGCTTACTACAGGGTCCCAGCCAGGCCCCCTCTGATGCGCTCACAAGCCCCCCTCCTCCAGGTCGAACACGTGCTAGGAGGTCCAGGCCTCCTGAGTGTTTTAGCCCTGTGTTGGCCGGCGTCCGGGACCATATTGGAAGCCCAGCACAAGATCCTCTGACTCCGCCGGCCAAGCGCAAGCCTGCCGTGGCTTGTGCGGGTGTGGAGAAGAATCCCCGCTCACGGCGGATTCGGGGTGGGAGCCAATCGGCTAAGCCTGGTGACACCCCCCCTGCTGCGGACACGAGATGCATGGCAGCCGCCTCGGAGGGATCCCCGCCCGACCAGAGGGTGGCTCGGCGAGGGAGAGATGCCTCGGCGGGTGCCGGCTATGTGCCTGGAACTTCCGGGGCCTGTATCCCGGACGGGAGGGGAAGGAGAAGAGGGGCGGCGGGTGCCCAGTGCCATCGTGGGGACTTGGGCGGTGTGCAGTCCAGATCAATGGCCAGGCGGGCTTCCCCTGCCCGGCCCAGGGCTCAGCATGGTAGCCACGTGGAGCGGGAGATATGTCCCACTACGGCGCACAGTGATGGCGTCACTGCTGGGCGCTCAGCTGCTGCGGGGAATCCTGATTTGCGGCCTACTAATGTGGATCAGAGGGAGGCCGGGAGCTCCCAAGACAGTCTGTCAGAGGGTGAGCTGACAATCAGGAGGAAGGCGAGCTACCGGAGGCAGCACGTGGAACTGGAATTACGGCTGGATGTCCAATGAGGCAGCGGCAGCCAGGTGAGAACCCTTCTGTCTTGTCTTTTTCCTCTTCTGCCGTTGGCAAGGGGGTGTCTGTGAGCGGGGTTGGAGGTGCAGGGGTGACAGTGGGACAAGGGGATGGCTAAGGTGGGGTGGGTCACGGTGCTGGTTCCCTGTCTCTTGGGGTAGCGGGTGCACAAGAAGTGGGGTGGTGCAAAGATTGTTGGCTGGCTTGCGGGAGGTGTTGGCGCGATGTGAGGCTGGTACACGGCTGGTGGCGGACGCTTCCCCGGTGGC
This sequence comes from Lithobates clamitans, assembly GCA_037952925.1. Classification (NCBI taxonomy): domain Eukaryota; kingdom Metazoa; phylum Chordata; class Amphibia; order Anura; family Ranidae; genus Lithobates; species Lithobates clamitans. Next base: position 372,485 of record JBBGZY010001865.1, read on the forward strand.
GGCATGGGCTGCAGCCCACACTTTCACAGCCCAGGACTCTGTGCGGGTGGTGCCTAACCCGCTTGTATCGGCTGGGGTTGCGGGGCCAGTTGGGGGCCCGAATATTTGTCATGGGAAAGGGGAGGATAATCCTGTGGCCCCGCTTGCATCGTCGACGGTAGTGGCTGGTACAACGACGGTGGTTGGGGATGCCGCGGCTGTTGGCAAAGGGGCATTGGGAGTAGACAGGGTGCGTTTGGCAGATGCTGCCAAATGTGAAGTCTACGTCTGTTTTGAGGGGCCTTTGGGCGCTCATTTGAAGGCGGAGGTGAAGGAGCGCATTTGGAAGGGGGAGTACGTTGAAATTTTCTCTTTGTTGCCCTTGGAGAAGTTTAACTTGGACAAAGGTAAGCCGGACGAGAGCAAGAAAGAAGAGGAGGAGAAGCGGCGCTACAGGTTAATCCCGCGCATGTTTGCAAATTGGTTGCAGGCATTTGCGATTTTAGCGAGCGTTATTGGGAAAAAGGTGCCCGAAAACTGCTTGGCTCTTTTTTGCTACCTTGATTCCATTGGGGAGGCACAAAGGGTGTATGGGGGGACTGCTTGGTTGCGCTATGATGAGCAGTTCCGGCAGAGGAAGGCAGTCCACCCTGCTTTATGGTGGGACCATAAGGACATTAGTCTTTGGATGAAGCTAATGTCCTCTTTAAGAAGTTCTTTGCTTCCCTTTCAGGGTGGGGCTGGGGGTTCGGCCTTTGCCGGGCAACCGGCTGGTAGTCGCATGGGTTTCTGCTGGCAATTTAACGCTGGTACCTGCAAATTCGGGGCAAAATGTCGATTCCGGCATGAGTGTTCCACATGCGGGGGTTCGCACTCACAGTCTCGGTGCCTTAAGCAGGGTCGCGGAAAAGGGGGGATTTTGGAAAAGGGGAAGACACTGGTGATGGTAAAAAGGATGGCCCCTTTTCTAAGGCGGTACCCTAATCGGGCAGCAGCCAGATTATTAGAGTTGGGGTTTACTGAGGGTTTCAAGTTGAATATTCGACTTCAGGTAGTTCCGCCTATGGCGGATAATTTGAGGTCGGCTAGGGAGCATCCTGGCGTTGTTACTGAAAAGTTGTTCAAGGAAGTTTTGTTGGGTCGCATGGCTGGCCTGTTTGAGATGCCGCCAATACCCGATTCGGTTATATCCCTTTTGGGTGTGGTTCCTAAGAAGGAGCCAAACAAGTTTCGACTCATTCACCATTTGTCCCACCCGCGTGGGGGATTGGTTAATGATTCCATTGACCGTGGGCTTTGCACGGTGTCTTACACATCTTTTGATATGGCGGTAGCTTGGGTGCAGCGTTTGGGTAAGGGGGCATTGTTGGCGAAAACGGATATAGAGGCTGCTTTTGGCCTCTTGTCGGTTCATCCTGATTGCTGCCATTTGTTGGGATGTCGCTGGCAGGGTGCGTTTTTTTCATTGACAGATGTTTGCCCATGGGGTGCGCTATTTCTTGTTCCTTGTTCGAGCACTTTATTTCCTTTCTGGAATGGGCAGTACGGGATGTTTCAGGCTTGTCATCCGTCATCCATTACTTGGATGATTTTTTGTGTATAGGGCCTGCGGAGAGCCTGGTGTGTGCGTCTCTGTTGGCTACAGTTCAGCAACTTTTTGAAGTTTTTGGGGTTCCGTTGGCCGCTGACAAGACGGATGGTCTGGCTACTGTTTTGTGTTTTTTGGGGATCATTATAGATACTGTGGCTATGGAATGTCGTTTGCCTTTGGACAAATTGGAGGGTTTGAGGCAGGAGGTGGCTGAGGCGTTACGGGTGAAGAAGATCCAGCTTGGAGCTCTGCAATCTCTGCTGGGCAAATTAAATTTTGCCTGCCACATCATGCCTATTTTTTTTCTGCAGGCGTCTGGCGGCGGCCACGGCCGGAGTTCGGGCTCCGCATCATTATATTCGATTGGGGCTGGAGCACAAGGAGGATCTGAAAGTGTGGGACTCTTTTTTTGGCGACATATAATGGTCGCTCTCTGTGGTTAGGGTGGGTGGTTTCGAACTTTGATATGAAACTGTTCACTGACGTGGCCGGCTCCGGTGGTTTTGGGGCCTTTTATCAGGGAAAGTGGAGCGCCGGGGCATGGCCGACGGAATGGAAGGAGTCTGGTTGGTACGTAATTTGGCGGCGTTGGAATTATTCCCCATAGTGCTAGCTGTGGAGCTATGAGGTGAAGACTTTAGGAAACGCATTGTGCAATTTTACTGTGATAATCTGGGGGTTGTACAGGCCATTAATAATAACACTGCGTCTTCCCCCCCTGTTGTGCACTTACTGCGGCATCTGGTTTTGAATTGTTTGTGTATCAACTGTTTTGTGACTGCAGTTTATGTTCTGGGGATTGATAATTCAGTGGCTGATGCAATGTCTCGTTTCCAGTGGGACAGGTTTCGTCAACTGGCACCAGAAGCCGATGTACACGGGATTCCTTGCCCCGAGAGGTTATGGAGCATCGCATTGCCACTGCCCAGCTTTTGATCCGTAGATCGGTTTCTGCAGCTACTTGGACAGCATACAGTAAGGTTTGGCTGGAATGGGGGGCCTTGGTGCGGGAAGTAGGGGAATGCTCTCACGATGAGGGTAGAGTCCATTTGCTGCTTTACTTTATAGGCAGGAATTTTGAGAGCAGAGTGCCGGCTTCATATATGTCCCGAAAGTTGAATAGGCTGGCGTTTATGTTCCAGTTGGTGGGTCAAAGGGACGTGGATATTGCGCTGGTCGATCGGCAGCCGACGCGAGACGCCCAGTTTCTTTTAAGGTTTTGTGGGACGTGGTTGAACAGCTGGGATATGTTTGCTTTTCACAGTTTGAGAGGGTATTGTTTCGGGACATTTTTGTATTGGCCTTTTTCAGAGCTTTTTGGGTGGGCGAGATGGTGAGTAGGAACAAAAAGGGGATGGAGGTTTGGATGTTCAGGATGTTTGGGTGCAGGGGGATATGTTGGGGGTGTTTCTGAGGAGGTCCAAGACGGATCAATTGGGTAAGGGGGCGTGGGTGGAGTTGAGGACGGTCCCGGGTTCTCCTTTATGTCCGGTTGTGGCTCTGGGGGGATTTTGCCAAATCAGGCCCCAAGGCAGGGGGAATTTTCTTCCAACATGAGGATGGGACGGCTGTGTCACGTTTTCAATTTCAGGCGGTGTTCAGAAAATGTTTGGTGGCAGCGAGATTGAATGCGGAGAATTATTCTTCTCACTCGTTCCGCATTGGAGCGGCCACGGAGGCGGTGGGGATTGGATGATAAGGTGGTTCGGAGTATTGGGCGTTGGGAATCAGCGAGGTTTAAATTATACTTTCGCCCTCACTTACTTTAGTTAAACAAATCATCATGGGGGGGGGGGGGAGGGGGGGGGGGGTGGCTGTTTGTGGCTCCTCTCTCTCTTTGCTTCTTCAAATTCATGTTGGGTATTCTGGTGGGTCATCTGCTGAGTAGTTAGGGCGATGTGTTTTTTGTCTTCCCCTTTTTTCTGTTTCCTTTTTATTTCAGATTCGGAAACCTGCTTGGTGTGGATCCTGGGACACTCATATGTGTATTGGGGTGCCAGGAGGGCGGATGTCAGGAGGGGTGGCAGGTTGTTGGGTTTGTCTGGGGAGGAGGGCGTAGTACGCTGGATTGGGGTCCCGGGCATGTTCTGGTCCAGGGTGGTACCTGAGATGCATAGGTACACCCAACTGGACCGCACCCCTGATGTGGTTCTGATACATGCAAGGGGTAATGACCTGGGTTTTGAGGTGCGCAAGGGAGTTAATAAGGGACATCAAATTCGATATGTTACGGCTGCAATCCTTTTTACCGGATACCATTTTTATCTGGTCTGATATTGTGGCCAGGACGGCTTGGCGTTTGGCTCGCTGTGTTGCAGGTATGAACAGAGCGAGGGTAAAGGTAAACAAAGTGGTGGCAAACTTTTTGTATGGGACGGTGGTTTGGAGGTTCCTCACCGGGAGTTGGAGGAGGAAACATGGCATTTTTTACGTTCTGATGGGGTACACCTGAATGCTATTGGTATTGACCTGTGGTAGCTAGGTTTGCAGGATGGTGTGCAGCGGGCATTCAGAGTTTGGACGGCGACACGCACGTAAGGTGTCATGTGTGTGTGCTGTGGCGGGAGGTCTATGGGGTCTTTGAAAGCGGTGCTGAGAAATAACGGAGGTTTAGGGGGGGTTGGGCCCTTATGGAGGTATGGGCGTCCTTTCCCTTAAATGGAAACAATGGTGTATAGTAGGTTGTATCTGGAAGGAAGTAGCTGGTTGTCCCTGAGCTTGCGTAATACACGGCATGGGGCCTTTCATGAGTGTACCGATACAACTAGTTGGTTTGAAATGATATATTTGCCTTCAAAGACCTCTAGATCAGGAAGGTTAATACTGATGTGTATTTGGTTAAAAATGTTTATGTAAAAATATATGATATGCATTAAGTTATATGTTTGGAAAGATGTTGTATTTCTATTTGTTGTAATAAAGGGCTGCTATGGCCATTCAACTCCAAAAAGAATAGTGTCGTCTGGTCAATTGCTGGCAAGGGTGTGGAAGGGAGCAGAATGTTATTCACCGGAGCCTCACGAATGGGCAAATTCCTTAGTCAAGAGCGGGGAAAGTTACAAGTAAACCTAGAGGTAGATATATAAAGAAATATAGGACAGATTTGTGTCAATTACATTTTACATACATTTGCAAAAAAATTAGATTATGTACAAAATTATTTCTAATTACATATAGTTACATAGTTAATCTGGTTGAAAAAGAAAACACAAGTCCATCCTGTATCATTCTACTTCCGCTTTCACATTATCACTATGTTATGCTGACACAGGTTTCCAACCATTAAGAACATTTCAATAACGTTTATTATTATACTAATGACACACATGCAATAAAACACAATTCACATTAAAAAGTTAAAAAAGCAATCCCACAAAACCCTGCCTGATGTTTAAATCATTGGAGACGATTGTTTGGCAGTATATTTGCAGGCAACGGAACGTTTACAGTATTTTCTTACACCAACTGAAGCAGCTGCTAAAGAAGTTGTTTTATCTTTGTATGTCCCTGGAAAATAACAAGACAGATGAAAGATAAGAAAAAATTTCATTAGGGAAGTTGAAGCTGACCTTGACTAAGAGCAATGGCCCTAGCATTAATGTGATTTCACAGACTTGTCTTACGCCTCAGCTTGGAACCGGTACAAGATCTGCAATGACTGCGGGAGTCATTATAAATGGTCATTTAGAACATGAGTTCATCTGAAAGACAAAATCTCATTCATCAAGAATGAGCCAATGCTGTGTTCTGTATCTTATTAATTTATTATTTCAATTTCAATTTAAAGTGATATATTGAACCCTATGTTTTCCCAAACATTTAAAAACTAAAATCCAGCAGAAAATGGCAGCATAACACATTTACATCTGTCCTTGTCCTTAAGGAGCTTACAATCTAAGGTCCCTAACTCACATTCACACAGGACAATTTAGACAGGAGCCAATTAACCAAACACATGTCTTTGGAGTGTGGGAGGAAACCCAAGCAGGTACAGGGAGTACATGCAAATTCTGTGCAGGTAGTGCCATGGTTGGGATTTGAACTGACAACCCTAGTGCTGTGAGACAGAAGTGCTAACCACTTAGCTACTGTGCTGCCTGAATGCTTCAATGCTTCAAGTATACCCTTCTCAAAGACAAATACAGTCCCATTCCAAAAGACAACAGGTACCAAAGAGCAAAGGACAAAGCAGCAAAGTTAAGTTTGTTTGATCATAAAATTGTATAACCTTTGTAGCAAATACCTAGAAGTTCCGCACAAAGTAATACTTTTATGAGTTGGTAAACATACACCAATTAAATGCATATGCACCAGCAGTATATTTTTAAGCTGTTCATTTTTTTTTTTTAATTGAAAAGAAGTCCTTGAGCTGGAAGCAAGCCTTATAGCTAGACACAGCAGCAGAAGATAGATCTGTGTGAAATTACATGTCTGAACACAGCTAAGAACTGCACAGAAATTGGTCCTTGCCCTTAACCATGGCTTAAAGCCCTAGTCAAGACTGAGCCCACCACAGTCCTTGGAGGATCAAACAAGAGGCGGAGCACATAGCGCTGGCGAGGGACCCCAAAAGAGGAGATTCAAGGCCACTAGGTGCAAAACCATTGCACAGAGCAATTAAGCATGATATGTTTTTTTTTTTTTTAAAAGTTAAACATTACGATCACTTTAAGCAGAAAGCCTCCAGGTTCCAGTGCTCCGCTTCCCCAGAATTTTAGTTGGGGAGTGTGCATTCATCACATCACTGAAAGTCCCTGGTTCCCCCTCCCTAGGACTACATCTTCTATAATTACACTGTCACTGCCCATGCTTGCGGTGCTTTTTTCCCTCTCTCTCCTTTTCTCCCATCCTCAGGACTATATGCCCTACAATGTCACCACAGCCATTGCACATGTGTGTCCCATGTTTTCCTCCCTTGTTGTCTGTGCGTGTCTTCCCAGGCAGCATCATTGTGTCAGGACTTCATCCCAGGAGTGCACACGTACAGGTGCTCCATAGGGCTCTGGAAAGCACCAGAGCCACCTGAAAAGTAGAAACCTGGGACAGCAAACTTTAGACTGGCTTAACCAAGACAATCTTAATAAATAAACAAAGTTGAGGTCAACTGCTATAAATAATTTTAAAATTTTAGGTTTCAATTTTAAGTGCATTTTTGTGAAACTTACCAACCGCAGCCTGCGAACCTGGAAGACCAGGTGAAAATGGAAGCCTCTGAAGTGGTTTATAACTGTTTTAAAATGCATGCAAACCTAAAATCTTTTCTTAGGCAAATTGTTTTTTTGTGAATCTGTTGCAAAGTTTTTTTTGCCTGAAAAGCCTCCTGGTAATAGCACCCCTTGTTGCAGGCTGACACCACTAAGCCACTTTCTTTTAATTAACACCAGCATTGTCAGCCTGCCATGTGAACTTCTTCAGTTGGCCATTGGGCTGCCGATATTTAATGGATCTGATAGATAACCCAACACCAAACTGAAGCAGTTTGATAGTTTGAGAGGTAATGGCGTAGTGTTGTCAGATTGCAACAGGAAGTGCTGTTACTGGTAGAATGGTAGAATTTCCCGCAAAGGTTTACAAAAATAATTTGTTAAATAAAACTGTATATAGTGAGACATTATGCTAAACAGTCTGAAAATAGTTATAGGGTTTTAGTGTTTACATGCACTTTAACGGATATGACTATTATGAAATTTTTTTGTGCTTTACTGTCTTATCTGTTCCCTCTCTAACAAGCTATAGTGGGTCATTCAAGGGACAAGTCTGCCTGGTGCCAATAGATTTTTTTCAGTTTACTAAGAGACAGGCAGTGACAATAAATAAGACACTTTATTCACAGTAACATAGAAATAATTTATGATATGCCAGAAAGTTTCCCATCTTTGAAAATAAGTCATAGTACTTTCATCTAAAAGTATGATTTTAGAACAATTTGAGTGATCATTTAAAATTACATGCCACCATTATAGGTCATATCCAGCACATTGCCAGTGTCAGTGAGCTTCAGCTGTCAAACCCCATTACTACCACTGAAATACTGAAGCACATTATGCTCATTTCTAACACTTTTCATTCAAAACAGACCTCACATTTTAATGTTTAAATGCACTATATTTTCAGTGCATCCTTTGAGTACATTGATTTTAGAACCACTTTCACAGACATGAAAGCTAGACTAGGAAAAAAATTGATGCATACATTAACAATATAGAACTGGTTAAACAATGTCCTTACACTTTACACTCAAACACACAGATTTATTCAGCAATGAAGACCCAAAGTGCTATAGCTATAGTAATAAATCATGAATCCTCATTTTAAATCATTTGAAAACAGTAAACAGATATTTGATTTGGTATGATGCACCAATCAATTTAGCACATCCTCATTGCTTTCCTCACCATTTTTTTTTAAATAGGCTTGACAATCAAAGAGCATGTGTGGAATGTTTTTTTCATCTGTATTTTGCATATAGTGAGAATGGCTGTGTAGGCGAAATCCAGCTGGTTAGATGTTACTAAGTGGACATCTTGTTATAATATAGCTCATTATATACAGTAAGGTTGTATTCGTATAGCTATTTGTGTATTTGTTAGTCCATCAACACTGCATGTAAATTATGAATGTTTCCAGGTTATATTTTATTCAATTTGAATGTGAGAATGGATGAGACCTGGGTAGCCATGAGAGCAATGCCTTGAATTAACATAAAGTGGTGGCTTCCTGTGGTATGAGCCTATATGGCAAAGAGAAAAAGTTATACTGAGTACCAGTATGTGTCAAGTGTTGTGTGTCTAGGGAGGGACATAGGAGACTGGCAAGGTACGAGGCATGTTCGGCACCCTCAGCCTGAAACAGTTAATCATCTTGAGAAAGTGGAACACTGGTGTCTGTTTGTTCCAGGTTTGAAGACTTCAGTTGCGCCAGCCCCCCCAAGCCCCTCATTTACAACCACTCCTCCACCCCTGATGCTGTGCAGGCTGTATTCCATCTCTGCATTGTCCACAGCCTGAGACCAGGCAGCAACGGCTCCTCCTCAACACACAGCACAAAGCTGAAATCGGATTCCCTTACACACAGCTACGATCTACACACTGTGTAGCTGGTTTCTGTAGTCATTCCATCTAGGGAATTTCACAGGTCAGAACTGCAACACAGTAGCCAACTATACATGTGCAGATTAGAGCTGTGTGTAAGGGAATCTGATTTCAGCTATGTGCTGTGCAGGGAGGAGCTCTTACTGCCCGTGCTCAGGCTGTGTACAAGAAAGAGCTCTGCCCAGTGCCCTGCCAATGTTGACCCCTGTCATTTTTCCTGCTCCCGCCAGCGGTGACCCCTGTTCTCTCTCCTGACAGTGGTGACCCCTGCAATCTGCTCTGCCAGCGGTGACCCCTGTCTTCTCTCCTGCCAGCGGTGACTCCTATCCTCTGCCCTGTCAGCGGTAACCCCTGTCTTTTCTCCTGCCAGCAATGACCCCTGTTCTCCGCCCAGCTGACCGATATCCTCAGCTCTGCTGACCCCTGTACACTGCCCTGCTGACCCCTGAATGCTGTCCTGCTGAGGCCTATCTTCAGCTCTGCTGACCCTTGTACACTGCCCTACCGACCACCAGTACACTGCCTCACCAATTTCTGTACACTACCCTGCTGACCTCCTATCCTTTGCCATGCTGACCCATTGTACAATGCCCTGCTAACACCCTGTACACTGCCCTACAAATGAATACCCCCTGCACACAGCCCTACAAACTGTTGACCATATCCTCTGTCCTGAAAACCCCTGTACACTACCCTGATGACCTCCCATATTCTGCTCCTCTGACATTTGTTTTACTACACACCCACATGAGACAGGCTAGATCTGGCCCTGCTTTGATGGCATGTGGTTTACAACCTGCCCTCTAGAGGTTGAACTCCCAACCCCTCTTCTCTATCCAACACCACCTCCAACAGCTGTTCACGTCTAAAAAGAAGTGATGTGTACATGAACTCAACTTGTAGGAAACCTGCAAAGTGTAGTTTATTTTGAAAACAGATCTTGATAAATTGCATGTGCATTTTTTAGCCTATACATTTTTAAACTTGTTTTCGTTTTACAAATAGACATTTCATACAGGGAGCATCCACGTCAAATAATTCACAGAGCATTATGGGATTTCTAAAAAAAAAGAACCCTGATGAAGCTATTTACTTCCAAACTCTGTCTCTGATAGAAATGTATTATACAGTCATCTGAAAAGGCAGACAAGGAGAGGGAGGTGAGGGAAGTAGATGTTCCAACTCATTCAATTAAGAGTTTCGATTTAAGCTACTGCACTTTTGTAAACCTCCAGCTAAGGAGAGACTCATAAAACAAAGAGCGCCTCTGACGGGTTACATATGAAAATACTCAATATCTATATGCATTTTTTTAATATTCATATGAATTTTCTTTTTATAATCTTAAATGACAGTATGTTAAATAAAAATATATACAAAAGTTGAACCACTTAGTCTTGCTACTCTTTTTAGACTGTTGTATTATTGTAGTTGGCACAGCAAAGCTCAAAGCACTTTGTAGAAATGCAAGTTCCTCATGCTCTGTTCTATGACTGATCATACTTTGTATGTGTTTAGTGTTCTAGAAACAAAATTGTCTTTTAAAAATGTATTGAATGTAAAACATACAAAAGCATTAAATATTCTCTTTAAAGGGAATACACGTTTTTCCAACAACACTTTCTCTTTAAAATACCTATATTATACTAATGCCTCTGGTCAATCCAATTCTTGCTCTGGGTGTATCAGACGCAGGGGCCGACTGACCATTGAGCCACTCAGGCACTGCCCAAGGGCCCTGGGCCACTAGGGGGCCCCATCAGGGTTGCCAGCCTCAGGAAACCAGGGACAGTATGTATAAATCTGTGTTTTTTTTACATCTGTCTGTGTATACTGTGTGTACATGTATGTGTATACTGTGTGATTGTATACTGTGTGTGTGTATACTGTGTGGCCCCATAATCTCTGATTGCCTGGGGGCCCCATGAGTTATCAGTCCGCCCCTGATCAGACGCCTGCTTCTCCCAGTTCTATGTTTTTCAGCTCCTACCTCATTATTGCCCCTGCACAAATTACAGGTTATCTCTCAGTGGAACTGCAGCTTGGGAATTGATGATAGGTAGACACTGTAAATAGTCTGGGCTGTCTGTGAGCTGTCATACATACCACCAGGGCTTTTTTTCAGCAGGAATTAGGGGGAACTCAGTTCCACCACCTCTGGCTCAGTTATTCTGCTCCTTGCACACCACTATCACTTGGTAACATTGAAGTCCAGCTTCTGCATTTACAAGTGATAGCTTATCTCCCAGTAGCTCCCACAGGTCAGATCTCCTGCGCAGATCCCACTGAGTGTCGGACAGGGACAAGGGAGATATAGAACAGGTGCCCAGGGTTCAGTGCAGTCATGGGCAGGAGAGGGTGCGTGGTAGGCTGCACCCTCTGTGGTCTCCATTTTTCCCTGGTGACCAGTTGTTGATGCTCCTACTGCATGATCTCCTTGCAAGTGACTGTAATATAGTATAGTATGCTGGGAGGTACTACAGCCGGATAGGTGCTTCAGCTTAATTTTGCAACAAAGGTAAGACATATGACAGATGGTGGAGCTTTTAAGGAGGGGGGAGAAGATGAGGGCAGTGGAGGGAGGGGTTGTTTGCAGAGAGAAGAGCTACTATTTGATGCCATTTGGCAGGTATGTGTGTGTGGTGGGCATGGTTGAGTTCCTGCACCTTTTCTCTGAGAAAAAAAGCCCTGCATACCACGATATGTTGTTCACACTGTAATCCTCGCTTGTTCCCACACCATCTACCTCCCTGTCTAACAGTATTCATTATATCAAGCTCTTTAAAAGTGTTCTTGACTGCTACTCTGCATTCTTTACAGTTTCCACCAAGCAACTTATTACACTTCTTTACTTGCAACCAAAGGCTACGCTGGCATGGGGGTGTCAGCCTGTTCCCAGGGGAATGGCCGGGGGGGGGGCAGCCTGCTCACAAGGGGGTGTCAGCCCATTCTCAGGGGGATGTCTGCCCGGGGGTGGGGGGCGGGGGCGGGCGGTCCTTTCGCTCACAGGGGGGTCCGCCGGCTTGCTTCTGTTGATTGTCAATATTTCATGTTTTTCTAGCAACCGGTATCTATGTATATATGTTTTGGGTCTTGGGGATCTACGTTACTCAGCTCACCATGCAAAAAGAGGGTCAATGTTGCTTGTGTGTCTGGTCGGGCCCCAGCTATCACTTTGCTGATGCCACCAGTTTACGAGCCGCCTTTTGATTCCCTCTGACTCACAGGTGCTGTCTCCGCAGAAGCGCCTGGCATTTGCTCAGCACATTCAGAGAAGCTTAAATAGAATTAGAACCATTCAATACTTTTACATACAAATTGGGAACAAACTTTCCTTTTAGCTCTCTCTCCCCTCACTGACTGTCTGACTGTCTTTCAAGCACCATTTAATGTCGCTTCACAAAGGTCAGCCTGATCCAGAAATTCGGTCAACACAAAATTTATTGATGGGGGGGGGGTTCGAATAAAATTTGCCATGGTTGCTGAAAGGATGACTCAATACAATAAAATCCATCACCGTATAGTGTACTGTATGACAGACATTAATACTAGATCTGCTCAGTTCTCTTGCTGTATTTGTACAATCTGTCAGCATCTGTCATTGGTCGGAGCATTCTGTTTCAAGGGTAGCATTCCTGTCGCAACATTTTGATCATAGCATTTCATTCATTTCATTCGTAGCTTTTCATTCGTAGCATTTCGATCGTAGCATTTAATTTGTAGCATTTCGATCGTAGCATTCCCTGTCGCAGCATTTCAATCTTAGTATTTCCTGTTGCAGCATTTCGATCATAGAATTTTCTGTCATTGCTTTCATTTCGTACCATTTCCTTCGTAGCATTTCCTGTCACAGCATTTCAATCGTAGATTTTCTGTCATAGCTTTCATTCGTAGCATTTTGATCATAGATTTTCTGTCATAGCTTTCATTTGTAGCATTTCGTATTGTAGCATTTTGTGTTGTAGCATTTCCTGTCGTAGCCTTTTCCTGTCGTAGTCTTTTGTTCGTAGCCTTCTGTTTCAGATGATGCCATTCTTGTCATTTGGCAACAGTGGGATTTCTTTATTATCATGGACACACCTGGTCATTATTAAATTACTGATATTTCAGTGTTCGTGTTTCTATCTTGGTGTGTTCATAGGATTCCTTGCCCGTATTCCTGTTTTAGTGTGTTTCTGTCTTAGCGTGTCTTTTTTTTTTTCAGTCATAACATTTTTAGTCGCAGCGTTCAGTCATAGCATTTTCAGTCGCAGCATTTTCAGTCGCATCTTTTTTAGCCTCTGCGGTTCTGTTATAGTGTTTTCTGTTTCAGCGTTTTGTCAGTCACAGAGGTGCAATTACAGTGTTTTGAGTCATAGCAGTTCTGTCCAGCGTGTCAGTCACAGCGTTTTCAGATATAGTGTTTTTTGGTAGGTGCTGACTGCAGGCGCTGTCATTAGGCATTCAGTCATAGTGTTCCTGTCACGGCATGTTTTAGTCACAACCGGTGCTGTCGTGAGCGGGTTCCAGTCGCAGCGGGTCAGTCATAGCAGATCGGTCACAGCAGTTCTTGTCAGCGTGGTCTGTGGTCCTGTCATAGCGGTTCTGTCACAGTGAGTTCATCATAGCATTTCTGTCATAGCAGTTATGTCCTGCATGTTCTGTCGTAGCTTGTCGGTGCCATACAGCCTCGGCATACACTAATAGCTGTTTCATCTTCATTTGTTTCCATGTCATCATACCTTTTCGTTCAGTTTTCTTCGTACACCTGGGTTTAGTTAGCAGTGCTCACATCTAAGGATCTGTCACGTCTACAGATCCATATGGGCTGAGGTTTCATTTTTTAAATGATTGTTGATCACAATCTTCTCACCCATATAACATATGTCATACGATGCATGCTCATTTCATTACACTTGTACGACTACCCACCACGGTCTGTGGGTACACTAGCCCTGAGGGTTTCAGTTTTGCTACCTGTCTCTGTTTTTTCTTTCATAGCATTCCTGTTGTAGCATTTCGTTCGTAGCATTTCTGTTAGCTAGTGCTCACATCCCGTCTATGGATCCATACGGGCTGAGGTTTTGTTTTTAATTGATTTTCGTCCCACAATCTTCTCGCCCGTATATCATACATCACACATGCATGTTCACCATTACACCTTTACTACTACCCACCACGGTCTGTGGACACCTCAGCCCTGAGTGTTCATTTTTAATTACCTGTCTTGGCGCTGCAGGTTCCTCGGGCTCGCTCACTGCATACACTAGGGTTGTGTCATCATTAGGTCACATTCACGCGCTGTTGGTCTTGTCATTTCTGCACCTACATCCTCATACTTGTCAGGTACGTAGGGGTGGTGTTGTTTCATGGGTTGGTTGTCTGTTCTCATTTCTCTAGTTTGTGTTTCCTTAGATCAGGGCATGTCGCGCGTTTCGGAAGCAGCCAATTCATATTCATCTCTCCACCGTCGCACGGGGGTTCAGTGCATGGTAGCACCCCATCATCAAGGGGTGAGACCATACCAAACTCATAGCTGAGTTTTTATCGCTGGTGTACCCCTTTCCCGGCCTCAGCTGGGGGGGCAGTACTTTTTAAGTTATTATTCTCAACTCCATCCCAACCTCTTCCATCCACCAGTGCAGAACATGTTTCTATGCATGATTCTTCAACCCAGATTCACACGGTACTTAATGCGCTCTTACGTCCATGCTACAATTGTTCGATAAGATGGAGGGGATCATAGCCCACTCAGCTTGAGCGGAGGTGTCAGCTGCAACCCCAGCTCCTGCTCTTCTCAGTACGCCTGCAGGTGATGTTGGTATTTATTTACAGTGGCATGTAGAACTGGGGGCAAGCTTGGTCACAGGTGATCGATCTAGCCAATGGTTCTTTATCCAGAGTATTTTGAGGGCTTCTACCAAGGGTGGGAAGGTTTTGTAGGTTCATGTCTCCGGCTTTCACTGCATATTGCCTCAGCAATTTGGCCTTATCTACCAACACTATCAAGTATCTATCAGGTGACCAGCATTTCAGGCCCCTACAAACTCCTGTCAGTCTGTCCATTTTCTTTTTTTTGCAGCTCACCCTCTCTAAGCCATCATAAGGGTATTCGGGGAAGTCAGGAATGTTCTCTTTGGCATGGCTACCAGTTACCGGACAGATTTTCGTGGTGTTTCAGATTTCCTGTCTCCTACCCTTGGAGCAGTTCCTCTCTGTTACTACGCTTACAACTTCCCCATCATTAGAATAGATGGATAAGCCAGGGGTTCGTGGTTATATTACTGTACCATATTAAAGTATTTGTCCTTCTCTGAAATATTCCTCGGGTCTGCTCTTTTCCCTCTCCCCATGCATCCTCTCACTACAAACAGTTCGTTCCCATGTCCAGGTCACTTGTCAAACTTCCCACCCACCCGTTTCCCCATGAAATTCATCATTTCATTTACATTTCATACATATTCATTCAGGGTATGCCCTCTTTTAGGCATACTGACCAGTTAGGCCAAGGCACACCTCAGGTCTTGGTAGTTAGGATTATCGCATTTCCAAGTGAAGACTCTGACTACAAAAACAATTGGCTTTCATAATGTAATAGGGGGGAAAAACAAAGTTACTTGACCATCGTTAAGTCAGATGTATAAAAACTGTATGTGCGCAATATACACTATTGGCCACCAGTGATAAAAGGATGCCAGTTGCCACCGAGATTTCATCAGAAATGAGGAAGCAGCAAGTGGTGGATAAGTCCTATAAAAATTTTACAATGGGGCCACATGATTTGTAGTTTCGCTTCTGACTCACACATTACTTCACATGTATGCATTTAACATGAAACAATATCTATGAAGCTGTTAATGATGATGTTATCTGCCTACCCTTCCTACCTCAATCTGTCCAACTGTCCCCTAATCTATCCATCTTTAGACGATCCCTGAAAACCCTTCTCTTTAAAGAAGCTCCTACTAACAAACTGCAAACGGGACTTCTTATGGCTGTATTTCAACAATGGCTTTCTTCTTTCCACTCCTACATAAAGGACAGATTTTTGGAGTGCATGACTAATAGTTGTCCTGTGGACAGATTCTCCCACCTGGGCCGTGGATCTCTGCAGCTCCTCCAGAGTTACCACGGACCTCTTGGTTGCTTCTCTTAATAATGCTCTCCTTGGTTGGCCTGTCAGTTTAGGTAGACGGCCATATCTTGGTAGGTTTGCAGTTGTGTCATACTCTTTCCATTTTCGGATGATGGATTTAAAAGTGCTCTGTGAGATGTTCAAAGCTTGGGATATTTTTTTATAACCTAACCCTGCTTTAAACTTTTCCACAACTTTATCCCTGACCAGCTGGTTCCACTAGATTTTAGTTTAGTTTAGATTTTTATCAGAGTAAAGGGGTCTGAATACAAATGCATGCCACACTTTTTAGATATTTATTTGTAAAAAAAAAATTGAAAACCATTTATCATTTATCTTCACTTCCACTTCACAATTATGTGACACTTTGTGTTGGTCTATCACATAAAATCCCAAAAAAATACATTTACGTTTTTGGTTGTAACATAACAAAATGTGGAAAACTTCAAGGGTGTGAATACTTTTTCAAGGCAGTGTACATCCGAAACAAAATGATGCGCTTGCTGCCATTATCCCGAAAGAAATAATTGCTGTATTCTGAAAGGAAGAGCCTCAGTGGTCCTATCCTTTATGAGAAAGATGGAGATTGTGTCTTTTGTGATTGCCAGAGAAATCATGGGCATTCATCAAGTTATATTACAATACTTTACATTGTAAAAAACACATTAGAAACAAATCACACATGCAGTAACACTACCAATAGTATCTATACTTTGCAGATGGCAGATTTCATATGCACCACCTTATACTTCAAGGTTTTTTTTTTTATTAGAATAATGTAAATCTGTTAGCTACTGATTCAGCACTTCTTGGGCAAGGTCTTCGTTGACTCATTTCTGTGTGCGCAGCAGAGGATATAGTACAATGAAGCTTTTGAGAACATCACTACTCCAGGTTAATAGGATATGCTTGCATACGGGCTTATTTAGTAAAATAGAGGAAGGAAAGTGTAACACCATTCTATAAAGGGCAGTCATTTATGGCAACCAATAAGAAAGTATCTCATAATTTTTGTCACTGAAGATAATCAGACAGTACATATACTTTTTGAGTCCATTAGCCCCTTATAATAAATATGACTATTAGAAATCATTAACAGTTATTGCTACAATATTTCAAATCCACAAACAAGTAAGAAATATACAGTGTAAGGTCAGTTTGAGGTTCTGTAGAAAACTGAGGGCCAGGGTTAGGAGTGGAAACTCAGTTACAGTTATTTATCTATCTAGTTCCACTTAATGACCTCATAAGCTAGGACTTATTCCTTGAATACACAGTCACCTAAAGGATAGATATCAGAGTGTGGTTGTAAATGGGGCTCATTTGGAACAAGAACGCAAACCCATTCTACTTAATCTGTTTGTAGGTAATATAAGGTTTGGTGAATAAGGCATGGTCCGGTTGGCTTCCTTCTCCATTTTTATCTATTTGGGGTGACACCCCGATGGGAAAACATTGAAATGTTGTACTTTGTATATATTTATTATTTCTACTATTATGATTTTTTCTGTTTAGAAGGTTTTTCAATTAGTACTACACATCGCTGGCTCCTGAGGAAATGAATAATGTTCATTTGCATGTACTACTTTGTATAGCAAAGAATTTAATGATTGTATTTTAAACTTCAACAAACTTATGTATACTATATGGGAAACAAAATATATACTGTTTTATAGATGTTTATAATAAAATAATATTTTATGTAAACATGATGTGCCTCCAAAGTCCCACTGATATATTTTTTTTCCTTTGTGTGTTCCTTTATATGCTTAAATATATGGTTCATGGTCTTATTATTTGTTCTGTAAGGCTACTTTCACACTGAGGCACTTTACAGGAGCTACAGCGCTAAAATTAGCGCCTGTAAAGAGCCTCACCGTATACACCGCTCCTAAAGTGCCCCTGCCCATTGAAATCAATGGGCCGCTTTTAACCCCCGCTAGCGCCGCTAAAACGACGGTAAAGCGCCTCTAAAAATACGATGCCCGCCCTGGTGTGAAAGTAGCCTAATAAATATAGAGGGTCATTTGAGTTCAATTGAATTGACCTTCTATCATCTGACAGTGCTTGCATGGTTTCAGTCCATCATCATTTTAGCACAGCTACAAAGGAACAATGGATCCTCTGCATTCTTCACACTAAGCACCCATGTAAGGGGATCATTTTTTCACTGACCATCAATGTAAGGAGTACGCTTTCTGCTAAACAGTGTAAGGGCCGGTTCACAACATGCCCGCGAATGAATCGCACAGGAACTCGCTGTGCGTTCCTGTGCGATTTACATGCGGTTCTGTGAGGTGCGATTTCAAAATTGCACCGCACCAAAGTAATGCATGCAGTACTTTTTAGAACGCACTGTAAGCAGATCACATGGTACGAAAACACCATTCGATCCGATGTGGTCAGGTACAGGAAAATACACTGCGTTTGCGATCTGCGTTTGGGGTGTCGTTAACTTTCTATTGACACCTGGTGCGGATTGCAAATAGAGTGCGTTTTGAATGCGATCTGAATCGTATAGCACGCTCCTGCGCGATTCATGTGTGGGCATGGTGTGAACCAGCCCTTAGGGGAGATTTAATGTATTCATTTTCATGATTATATTTAAAAATTATTTATGTTGTATAAAAGATGATCCACCTTGGGTATCAAACACTCCACTGCAACCCGCGCAACTATTAGAAGCTATTTTGGTCCATTCAAGTCCGCTGAATACAAAACTGATATAGATAGATAGATAGATAGATAGATAGATAGATAGATAGATAGATAGATAGATAGATAGATAGATAGATAACTCAGTACACTAATATTATATATATATATATAATTTTTTTACATGCAGTTTAAACTAAAATTACAATAACAAACTCCAGTGAACAGAGTTTAAAAGCAGCAGTGACAAAATAGAAGTGGCATTTCATTAAATGTTGCATTCTGCGGCGATGTTTGTCACTGTGTCTTCCTTTAGGATTTTTGGCAGTCTGATCACAAGCTATGAAAATGTTCTTCAGCCTGAATGCATTTGACGTGGCTCTACAAATGAAAGCAAGCAACGATAGTTCTTCACATAGTCAAGGGAGTTAATGAAGAATTCCAGGCAGGTAACCTGACTCAGGAACTTTAGAAGAACACATTAGCTTGATTTAGGAACTTTCCAAAACTTACTATTCCTCAGCAAAAGTGAAAGCAGAGTGAATGTACAGCACATTTATGTAAATCAGTCTATGAGCTTTCAATACATTTGACATGGTGTGAGCTAGCTAGTCACAAATCGTTCTAGAAATACAGGAATCAAGCAGCATTACCTAGAGCAGCATTTTTCAACCTTTTTTTTTAGTCGTGACACCCTGTAAAAGTATGCACCATTTTAAGGCACCCCAGTCTTAAATGTTAAAAAAAGCTTAAATTGTACTCATCAATGGGCAACCTAAACCTGGGATGATGTATACAACCACCTTGATTAAATTAACTCAACATCAGAAGCCCCTCTTCACATCAGAGGTCCTCCCATCACATCTGAGCCCCTCCCCTTTACATCCTAGTCCCCCTTCATGTCAAAGGCCCCCTAAACATCAGAGGCTTCCCTACAGAAAAAGGCCCTCCATCACATCAGAGTAACCCTATGACAGAATTCCTCCATCTCCACAGAGTCCTCTCATTATATCAGAGTCCTCCATCACAAAGCCCCCATCATACAGTCCCATCACAGGCCCTCCCAATCACCCTCTTTACATCAGAGCTTTACCTTTTGGCTCCAGAAGAACAGCAGAGTGTGAGAAGTGGAGCAGGTCTACCAAGGGTGGCACCATCAGCACAAGGCTTAAAATATTGATTAAAAAATTGAAGGTGTTTGGTGGAAAATATCAGCTGAACAGTGACTGCATCCTATGAAATATTTCAGTACAAAAGCCGGCAGTGGAGATATCTCCATCGATACTGTTTAGCATGGATTAAGGAATATTTAAGGTTTCCCTTGTTCAGTCCATGGCCTAAATGGGAGAAATCAATGCATTTATGGCTAGCCTTAGTCTGGGCTTTGTCTCATGCAGACTTATTGAATGAAGTAGTGCTAAGTGTAATGTGCTGTAACCAAAGGCACCAATTTTGGAACAAATTTTAACTCCAGGCAGATTAACCAAATACCACCATTCAGTTCAACTGAGTATTCAGTATAAGGCCTCATGCACACTGGATGTTATAAAAATGCCAGTAGCGTTTGCAGTAGAAAGCTGTAGAATGAGCTTTGCAGCGTTTTTGCAGCAGCATTTCCTTTTTTGCAGCTTAAAAAGAACCTCCTCTTCAAACCCACTAGTTCTGGGGTTTTTGTGTGCATGGACACTCACAGTAGGATAACATGCTGGGGAGTTTACTGGCTGCAGAAAAAATGCCTGAAGCCAAAAAAGCAACTGTAAAAATGTCCAGGTTGCATGAGGTCTAAATACAGTAAATACATGTGCAGTATATTGAAATCAAGTATAAGCACATGAAGTTTCCAGTATAATAGCTTACTGGTAGGGAGAGGGAGGATCAGCACTCTTATGCCACGTACAAATGAGCTGAATATCCATCAGAAAAATCTTCGATGGTTTTTCCGACGGAATTCCGCTCAAGCTTGGCTTGCATACACACGGCCACACACTGAACTTTCGACCGTC
This sequence comes from Lithobates clamitans, assembly GCA_037952925.1. Classification (NCBI taxonomy): domain Eukaryota; kingdom Metazoa; phylum Chordata; class Amphibia; order Anura; family Ranidae; genus Lithobates; species Lithobates clamitans. Next base: position 392,918 of record JBBGZY010001865.1, read on the forward strand.
AAGAACGCGATGACGTACAACACTACGACGAGCCGAGAACATGAAGTTCAATGCTTCCGAGCATCCATAGGAATTTTGCGCGTCGGAATTGCTACAGACGATCGGAATCTCTGATCGGAACTTTTTCCGACCAAAAAATTGAGAATGTGCTATCAATCTTTTGCTGGCTTAAATTCCGCCAGCAAAAGTCTGATGGAGCATACACACGTTTGCATTTTCCGACCAAAAGCTCTCATCGGTCTTTTGCTCGCCGATATTCCGATCGTGTGTACGGGGCATTAGGCCACCTGAATTTTGCTGCTTTGCACAGCTCTGTCAGTCTAACACTATGAACATGCCTAATGGAGGGGCGAGCACAGGGATGACCTCAATAGTGTGGTGCTGCTAATTTATAGGAGTACCTGGACATACCGGCAATCCTGGAATTGCAGTGATAGGAGGTGTAAAAGTGTGTCTTGGAAATGCAATAATGGATGGTGAGATACACTCCTAACAGCTAGACTCCCTGTCAGTTTTTCATTTTGTTCTGTCCCTGCTGGGAAGAATTAGACCTCTAGTGACCATTGTCACAGAGACGTAAAGTGACCCAACAGCATATAAACTGTATGTCTCAATGGACTCCAAGAAAAGGGTTTTACGGTGAGTACACAATCCTATTTAACCACGTCAATACTGAGCACTTTCACCCCCTTCCTGCCCAGGCCATTTTTCAGTTTTCAGCGATGTCGCAATTTGAATGACAATTGCACAGTCATGCAACACTGCACCCTAATAAAATTTTTATCATTTTTTCCTCACAAATAGAGCTTTCTTTTGGTGGTATTTGATCACCTCTGCGGTTTTTATTTATTGTGCTATAAACAAAAGAAAAGGGACAAGTTTGAAAAAACACAATATTTTTTACTTTTTTTAAACAAATTTTTTCCTCACTTTAGGCCGATACGTATTTTGCTACATAGTTTTGGTTAAAAAAAAAAATCGCAATAAGCGTATATTGATTGGTTTGCGCAAAAGTTATAGCGTCTACAAAATAGGGAATAGATTTATAGCATTTTTATATTTTTTTTTTTCACTAGTCATGGCGGCGATCTGCAATTTTGTGACTGCGATATTGCAGCGGACATATCAGACACTTTTGACACATTTTTGGGACCATTCACATTTATACAGCGATCCGTGCTATAAAACTGTGGGGGAGGGGACTGACTCGGGGAGGTGACTGATCGGTGTCCTCTTCTCTGACAGGATGTGGATCTGTGTGTTTACACACACAGATCCACGGTCCTGCTCTGTTACCCGGCAATCGCGGGAGCCCGGCGGACATCGTGGCCGCCGGGCACGCGCATCGGGTCCCGAGCGACGCGGCGCGCCCCCTAGTGGCTCAGGAGGGCGATCACGTCATATGAGGTCCGCCCAGAACGAGAGCTGCCTCGTCCCGTAGTCATATGACAGTGGGTGGGCAGCTAGTGGTTAATGATGGACTACAGGAAAAAACTCACCAATTTAAATGTGTTGGTTCACAATGGGTTAAGTCCAACGAGGTGTATACCACCTCATAGATTTCTCTTCTTTATGTACAACTAACATTTTTACTGAGCACCAACTGGTATAGCTATCACTATACTGGTGGCACTCTGACAGGCGAGATGCAGCTCTGCTACACAGCAGCCACACTGCCCGTCCCGCTTCCCCCCCCTGACCATTTACAGACAGTTTTGTATTTTGTGAGGAGGTTCACATAATAAAAACTTTCTGTGAGTGGGTAGAAGAGGAGAAGTGGGCAGTCAACTCTGCAGCTGCTGTGTAGAAGACAAGGCACTCAATAAAGATGTAAACAAGAGAGAGAAATCCACAAAGTGGCATACACCTGTCTGGACTTAACCTAATTAAAAGGTGCAGAGATATGCTTGCTGCCACAAAGAATATTTTTTATTCATAAGCCCGCAGCCCAAAGGGCAAAATGTAAACAAATCTGCGGATGCCATGATTTATATATAATAGCCTAAAGTGATTGTAAAGGCAGAAGGTTTTTTTATCCTAATGCATTCTATGATTTAAGATAAAAAACCTTCTGTGTGCAGCAGCCCCCCTAACACTTACCCAAGCCCCATCTCTATCCAGCGATGTGCATGACTGCCTTGGACGTCCGGGACTCTCCCTCCTGATTTGCTGTTACACAGCAGCGGCTCCATTGGCTCCCACTGCTGTCAAAGTTTGCTAGCCAATCAGGAGAGAGGGGCGGGGCCAAACCGCAGCTCCATGCCTAAATGGACACACAGAGCTGCTGCTCAGGTGGCCTCATAGCAAGCTGCTTGCTGTGGGAGCACTCGGCAGGAGCGCCGAAGGGGGACCTGAGAAGAGGAGGATTGGGGCTGCTGTGCAAATCCACTGCACAGAGCAGGTAAGTATAACATGTTTGTTATTTTTAAAGAAAAAAAAATGAGACTTTAGTATCACTTTAATTTAGTTGTATATGCAGCATTTTATTTTGGCAAGGAATTTGATTGAGCTGAATAGCGATGATTACTTTTTGCATAAAGCCTTATTTTTTGTTATACCTGTTTTTTGCTGTTGTAAGTTGACATAAACACAGGTTTCACTGCTGTTGTTGAAGACTGTATGATTCTGTATGATTTCATCACTAACCTATCTATGTGGAGTTGATTTTATGCTTTGATTGATATTATAGCATAGTGATTTAGAAATTATTTTAGAAACAATCTTTTAGTATAGAAATATACAGTGGGGGAGATCACTGTACTAACATCACATAGCACAGTAACTTCTCCTGAGCTCTTCAGTTATTTTTTCATTCAGCCCGCTGGGTTGAGCTAAAGAAAAAAAATGCTGGTGTGTACTAGGCTTTAATCAAAATTTCTCCAGTGGCTCCTTCCTCAAAGGGCTTGCCTGGCTTTCTAAGGCGTGAATGTGGATAACAGGATTTTTGTACTTATGCTAAAATCTGCTTCTGACACTAGGCAATCTTTGGAAACAGCCCCCCCAGCACACAGTATGTTTCCCAGTGAGGCTGTGTAGAGTGAGTGGGGTTCTATTCCCTCCACCCAGGTTTCAGATTACACTCAGCTCAGTGCTGTGTTCTCTGCTGTGTGTGACATCAGATTCAAATCCTTGCCTCCTGGCTACTAAAAAATGCTATCTGTGTACTTTGGCTGTAGAGGAGAGAAGACTCCAGATAAACAGATACTGCTTATGTAACAATTTAATTCACCACATATGACCTGAGGCTAGTAACTGCGGTGGAAAAGTGAAAACTTGGTTATACCGCCATCTACAAAAGGCATTAGACACTGGCAAAAAAGCCATTAGCCAGTCAGGTAAAACCCTTCCCCATCATGGTTTAGTTTAAGTCCTCTTACACATGGGGCGGGCTCTAAATCCGCCTATCCCCGCTGAGCAGGCAGATGGCTGATCCGTGTCCGTTCCGCTTATGCAGAAGGGACACAGACACAGCCCACTCTCCTCTATGGGTGGTCGGCTGTAAATGGACCACCTGTCTATTTACAGCCGACTGCCATCCGATCCACCAGATGGATGGGATCCCCATCCATCTGTTTTTAGCAGACAGGATCAGATCGAATGTTGGCAGAGGAAACTGAAGTGTTCGATCAGGTCTGCCAGTAAAAGCTGGGGGCAGTCTACAGTTCAAAGAGATGTCTGAATGACCTTAAGTCCGAAGGTTGCATCAGCTGAGGCCTGACCATCCACCTGTTAAAACTTACAGTGGATGTAAACCCGATTCATGAAATTTGAGCTGGGCACATATATCTGCAGTGTTTTGTTATCTCTCTTCAAAGCACTATGTTCCGTAGCTGTCTCCTGCTCCATTCTTCTGTTGTCAGCCTGATTACTCCTGACAAGTTCTTCATCACATATGTTACGATAAAAGCAGCCAGAGTTTTGTGTTGGGGAGGATGCTATAGATAAGCTCTGAAAGTCTCTACCTATGAGGAGGGGGTGTGTGCCTTTCCTTCAATCAGCTGTCTTGGCTGTATGCCTAGACTTCACTGCAGTGTTGAACAGGAAGAGAAAATCTAACATGATTTTAACTTTCTAAAAAGTATATAAAGCTGAAGACAGCAGATATACATGTAAAACTTATGTGGGGAGATTTGTTTTATCCCTGTGTATCATCCAAGGCCTGTTCAAGTCACTGGGTATATGTGAGGGTTTACATCCATTTTAAGAGATTGCATGAAGAGAAGACCGGGTGGCAGCTCTGCAAATCTTAAAAACAGATGCTTGATGACAAAAAGACCGAGAAGCACTAAAAGATTTAGTAGAGTGCGCCTGTAAACGAACCTGTTCTATAAACCGATATGCTTGAATGATGATCTGTCTGAGCCACCGAGGGTAGTGAGAGAAGCTGGTTCTCCTTTATAGGTACCATCAGAAATGACAAAAAGTCAACATTTCTAATAGAAGTAGGGGCTGCAAGATAAACTCGCTTAGCAAAAACTCTCCTTTGGATGCATCGGAATCTGGACAGAGGTACAGAATCACAATGTACCGGTTGAGGTGAAAAGCATACAATTACCTTAAGAAATGAGGTTCTGGGCTTCGAGACAACCTTATCCTTGTAGAAGAACAGGAATGGTTCTTTACAAGACAAAAAAAAATAGCTAGAGGTTAAGTAACAAGAAAAACACTCTTATGCATAAAAGGGGAAAGGGATATAAAGGTGGTTTTTAGAGGACCAGATTCAGATCCCAAGGAGTCACTGGTGGTTTTTGCAGATGGGGCTATATAGGAGGCACCCTGTAATAAGCTTTAAAGCAGAATAAAAGTCTTGCTTTAAAAAAATGCAAGTAGGCAAGGTGTTTATTGCAGAAGAGACATGCAATGTCTCTTCTGCAATAAAATAAACCTACGTGCCTGCTCACTGTTTTTGATAGATTGCATACTGAACTGCTCATACACAGCTCAGTATACATTCTGACACTGTGCCTGTGTGCCGGGATGACTGAGCTCCTGCGCATGCACAGCAGTTACGTCATCATGCGCGTCCCAAACAAGATAGCTGAAGGCCAACATCTGGAACACGCTGGGGGAGAGATGACAGGGAGGGACCTCTCAAGTGTCTTACTGTTGGAGCTAAAGTCACAAACATTAGTTCCACTTTAACTAAAGAATAGGAGGCCTTTGGAACGGGATAGGAAGGGACAAAATTTGACCCTTAATAGTACCAAGGGGCCAAATGTTGATCCAAGCCAGACTTCAAAAAAAGACAAAATTCTATGGAGTAGTTCCTAGGCAAAAAAAAATTTGCCTTGCAACAAGTGAGGTATGCCCTTCATGTGCGATTATATACTCAGTCAGTGATGGACTTTTGCAGCTTTTAGGGGTCTAAGAATCACCAAATCAAAAGAGAGCTAATCTCACCTTCTGCACATGTAGAGCCCAATGCCCAAAGGTCACATTCCAGGTTATCTTCACTCATCCATGGGCATACAAACTAGTAAGTCTTCAGGGACTGGGTCATACCAGAGGCTGTGCGCAGTCCTGGACTCCTAAAACATCCTGCCTCTATCAAATGAGTACATTAGGTTTCTTGGGAGCATCACAAGAAGAGCCCGGTGCTCAATGGTCACATAAGCCAAGCCCCACAATCTTCATTCCTGCTAGGTCCAGGTATGGCCTTCTAGCTGAGCTTCACAGTGTAACAATGACATTTTTATTGAAAAAAAAAACAAATGTCTAGTAAGAAACTCCAAAAAACCTTTCCCCTAAGGGAAAAAAAGACACCCATCTTTCTAGAACTCCCTTTTCCGAGGGGGGGGATATACCTGACTGGCTATCTGCTTTTTTTGTTTGATGGTGTTCAATTTCTCCTGTAGGTGGCAGTATAACCCAGTTAGCTCTGAAATACTTCTGATCCTATGTTCCTTAATGAATAAGAAAAAAACACTGATATTTATTACTTTATTTTCATTGTGTACCCTGCATTAGGATATATAAACCTGAAATCTTAGTGGTTGTTAATGGCAAAAGTTTAGTTCTCTGTGCCTTCTGTTACAGAAAAGCAAGACACTTCCATCATGGTTGCAGTGACTTTGTGAGGGGAGGAGTGGATATACATAAAAACACTGTAATGCAATAGCCCGATTCCATTCATTCAAATAAAAAAACTCAAACCACTTTTAGGAGTGTGAAAATCTTTTAATTTAAAAGTTTGAGGATCTCATTGAGGTAACACTTCCTCATATGCAAATAAAAAAAAAAAAGAATCTAATAAAGAAACACAATTGTGCTAAACATCAAACTGATGTCAATGAGTAAAATTGAACTCTTATTTTGCATAGTACAATAGGGCCACAGAGCAAGTTTTCTAATATAAAATGTGTGTCTTTATTCTTAAAACATGATTGTAGGAATAACTGTGTTATGCCAATATTCTGATAAGGATACTGTTCAGAGAGGGAGATGACTTCACCCACTGGGCTAAAAAAGAATCAGACCTAGAGTAATCCAAGTACTGGGCAAAGTACCAATAGACAGGCTATGTACAACAATGCCATAGTTCATGCAAAAGACCCTCAGGCTTTACAATAGTGCCACAGTAGACACAAAAATGTTGACAGACTCATGGTATATACAATCTAGGGGAAGAATGCCTACCACATTCTCCTTTTCTTTCTCCTAGTGCAAAATTAGAAAATTAATTGAAGAACATACTAGGTTGATATGTGTAGCAAAGAATATAAAAATGCTTCACTTTATGTGTGGGAAGATCTACTAAGACTGGGGCATTTAGAATCTGCTGCAACTGTGCATTGTAGCCAATCAGCTTCTAACTTCTGCTTGTTCAGTTAAGCTTTGGCAATAAAACCTGGAAGTTGATTGGTTTCTATGTAGAGCTGTATTAGATGTTGCTTGTTCCAGTTTTAGTAAATAACCCCATATGAGTCTTAACAATGAAAGAAATGAAATCATTTGGTGTTTCTCACAGTGCAGTTTATGCATCATTTTACTTATCCTCGTGCAAGTGTATGACATGCACTCCTGGCTGCATACATTTAAAATATAATTCCAGCTAAAACCTTTTTTTTTTTTTTAAACAGGATGGAATGGCAGTGTTAGATGTTCTTCCATGATTTTACAGCTGACTGTGTGCCTATCAATGAAATGCTCCCAAAGTAACAGGATAGATCAGCTTTAACAGTTGTCAATGTCAAACCTTCATCTAAATCTTCTGTGATCTACCCAAAACTGGAAAAAAGATCTGGCTGGAGCTCTACTTAAATAAACTTTATCTTTTTTTTTTCCTAAATGAGCTATGTCCTTTTGTTTACTGCCCAAGCATAGTTGGCACCAGGCACGGATGAGAGAGGGCAGTACTGTAACTTTAATGAATTGGTAAATTTATCATGAAAGAAATAGGAAGCTCTATATAAAAAAAAAAAATTATCCAGGTGGAATATTATGCATTTTGGGGAGGCATTGCCTCCTAAATTTCCAAGATGCTGGCTCCGTACACTCAAGTCCTGATATAATAACATGGCATATTACAAAGTAATACATAAACTGATGCAACATATAGAATTGCCGAATGACTGTCATTGATGATTCACAGAGTATAGGGGGATGAAGTGCAATCCTATATTCCTGACCAGCCAAAACGCTTTCTAGGACAGAAGTTTGGAAGGGCTTAGAGCAGAAGTCAGAACCCAGAAACAAAGTGAAACTAAAAAGGACACGGAGGATTTTCCGGGCAGTACCACCAACAGCAGACATCATGTGAAGTCTGTTCTTAGGCAGGACATTTACTTTTAAAATTGAGTACTAGTTAACCAATCAAAATTGGGCTTATTCAAGAATCAAAACATTTAGTTGAAAAATATTACTATCGTGCAGACCTACATTTGAAAGCATTCTATTTACCCCCTTATTTAGCTGTGATTACTTTCAGCTTTGAAAATAAGAGGTAAAAAGTACCTAGCACCTGGTTATCAACATGAGGTTAAGCAGCTGAAATAACAGCAATCCTCTGACTCCTGACACTCAGCACCATGCCATGAGTCAGGTTCAGGCAAAAAGGCCCAATTTACAGATATGCAGATTTTTTAATTTTTAGTCATGTGACTAATTTTCAAATCGAATACTCACTTTTTTGAAAAATTGTGAATTGAGCCTAAAGTAAGTGAAGCCAAATAAAGAGGCAAATATAAAAAGTTTAATTTTAAATCTGGACAATTATGATGTAAGATTGAATATTCTGTATCATCACAGTAGCCTAGTTGTGATGGAGTCACTTTAAGGTTGTTACTTTATTGGCTTTGGCATTGTTAAGCTACACACTATGGGGGTTATTTACGAAAAAAGGCAAATCCACTTTGCACTACAAGTACAAACTACAAGTGCAAAGTGCACTTGAAATTGCACTGAAAGTGCACTTGGAAGTGCAGTCGCTGTAAATCTGAGGGGTAGATCTGAAATGAGGGGAAGCTCTGCTGATTTTATCATCCAACCATGTGCAAGCTAAAATGCTGTTTTTTATTTTCCTTGCATGTCCCCCTCGGATCTACAGTGACTACACTTCCAAGTGCACTTTGCACTTGTAGTTTGCACTTGTAGTACAAAGTGGATTTGCCTTTAGTAAATAACCCCCTATGTAATTTAGTTCTTTGTGGGTCCCTACCACGTATCACATAAGGATGCCAGAAAGCATTCATACACAAGACTAATAATAGGCAATACCATGACGTGCACAATTTCTATTGCAGAATTTCTGCAATATATGCATGGCCCCAGTAATGATACAGTCCTGTCTTAATTTCATACTAGCTGATATGCAGGGTTTTAAAGGCACTATTGCAACTGCTGCATGTTTGCACCAGGTTTTAAAAAACATCCCCTCTGTATTAGGAGGGTTGACTGTATACTACTGGCCAGAATAAGGAAAAGCCTAAAACCAGGAACAGACCATAAAATGAGAGGAACTAACGTTCTGTATTGATTTATCTAATTAATGACATAGCTAGGACTAAATATCTTATGCCTGAGGATTTACAAATCAGCATGTGTATTAAACAGCTATAAAACAAACCTTGTTCTAATGATAAGGGAAATGTCATTGTTCTCTGTCAATGCAGTAACATCAGATGCAGGGTATGTACTTTCAGCCACAGTATCCCAAGAGAAATGACTAATGTTTAGCAAAGAAGACCTTCAGCTATCAATCCTGTCTTCTGTGAAAGAACTGAAGATTGGATTGTGCCTTACAGGACTGCCAGACAAATCTAAGCATCTATCAAAATTATATAACAATACTTTACAATGTATAAACTCAAACACACACACAAAACATCACTTTCATCAATATTAGTACCTTGCACACATCATATTCTGCAAACATTACACTATACCTCAATGGTACATCAGAAGAAAACAACTTTCAGCCATCTATGTGAGCTGCAATACTTGGAGTGCATTGCTTCAATACTGCATTTTTCGGTACTCTAAACAGAGGGTTCATCAACTCAGATTAACTAGGGTCTTTGAGCTCAGCTATTACATTTTGGTGTGGTCACAAAAGCTAAAGAGGCCTTCAGCACAGTTTTATGCTGCCATGCCAATGTCATTTCATAGGCTTACCAATGTCCGAGGGACCCATATCCCAACCTATACACCTAGTAGGTGGCAAATCATCTATCATTTTATTATGACATAGAGAAGATTGTACTGTCTAAAATGATCTAAGTTGTGACAGATTGTTACTTCCCAATACCCAATACCCAATAATAAGTAGCAAAATTCTTGCTCTACTTAAATTCCGCTTTGTTGATTCTTGCTATTTAAACATGGAATGGGAGTGCAGAGCGCTCATGCACTGGCCCCTCGGAGAACATTTTGACAAACGGCTGTGGGATCTAGTGAGCAATATTTTGGTAATTTGAGGAACTGTGAGTATAATATTAGAAGGGTGGTGGGGAGCATCATATATGTGTAACTGCATCTACAGATCTAGTAGAGTGTAATTTGGAGGATAAAAGTGGAAAATTCTTAAAGTGTTTGTAAACCTAGTTACACCACTTTTACCTACAGTTTAGCCTATAATAAGGCTTATCTGTAGGTACTGGAAAAATCTCCTAAACCTGCACAGTTTAGGAGATATTTACCACATACACTTGCGCCGACGTCATTGGCGCATGCACACTGAAGAAAGGGTACGATTGTTCAGTTTCTAAAGGGCCCGTGCCACGACCGGCAGCGGCGTCACGCGACTCCGGCCAGTCACAAAGGCGAAGTCCAGGGCCCTGGAAGGAAAAGGGGTGAAGATGGTTGCGGCCAAGTGCAACAAAATGGGCTAGTATGCATTGGGCTCTTACTTTGCAGGTGAAAGAAAGAGAACGTAAAACCCATCAGGGTTTACTTCCTCTTTAAGACCATAAAGCTTGAGCAATGGTCTGTTTGAGCCACCTAAAGAGGTTCATAACAAAAAGGGGTTCATTCTTTCTGAAAGAAGCAGAGGCAAGGAGACTCAAACAGCCTGAACTACATGCACAGCCAGAAGCACATCCAGGCAGTGGATATTTACTTTTGATTAACTGCAGAAAACTACCTTAGGTATCAACATCACATTGCCCCTATGCAAGACCAAAAAGGGAAAGACCAGGAACTCCAGAATGTTTATTGGCAAATGTTATTTCTCTGACAACCAAGTCCCCTGCACAGACAAGGTCCTCCTCAACAGCCTGACAGGCTGGCATCTGCCTTGAAAATCTTCCAAAGGATGGGAACAAAAGGACTTCCTGGAATCCAGAGCTGGATTCTGAAGCCACCAAGGGATGGTTAACTAAATCAGTCTGTCCAGAGAAAAGACCGACAACAGATTGTTGCATTGCAGATGTCTGGAATTAAATTGGGTGAAGGGGACTACCTCAAGTTATGATCAGCTCCAAGAGTCTCATATAGAATTGGAGAGTTGGGCAGCTTCTGTAGGGGTATGCTCATCAGTCAAAGTAATCTGAGTAATCTGACAGAGTTTCTGCAGCTTATGACTTGGAAGCCGCAATCTATTGCAGAGGGAGTGGGAGCAATCAGAGTTAGCAAATAACTGGGTAACTTGGGTCAGAAAGTCTTGAATGTTCGTGGAAATTTTTTCAGTCAAATGGCAGCGGATCCAGGCAAACCTGACAAAGCCTATGAGGATGCCAAGGTCAAGATAGACTAACAGCAGATGACAGTATGACTCCAGGCTTCAGATGCTGGTACTATCATTAGGCACACTGCAAGCAGCCTAAGAGCTGTCAACAGAGAGCAAGCTGGGGAACATCCAATACAGCAGGATATGTTGCAGTTGCATTGTGATAAGGTAACATATATGCCAATGGTAAGAGTCACAACCTCAAGTTGGATGAAAAGTTCCCAGTGCTTAGCTCGACCAGCCCTCTCAGTGCCAGCAGCTCTTGGCCTGGAAAGCACTTCACAGATAACTTATCAAAAGTAAATCTGTAAGGTATCCTATAGTGAACTCAGTGACCAAATGGTCCCAGGCCATGCATGCAACATCCAGGCCAGCAGATCTGCATAAAGGAATCCACAAACTAGGCTGAAGGAGTGCATACCAGGCAGCTGCTGATCAGAGGGAAAAACTCCAGCAGCAGTGTAGAAAGAATTAATAGAAGAAAAAATGTAAAAAGAAAAAAAATAAAGCAAATAAATCAGTGGAAGCTGGCAAAAAGTGCTGGTGCTGTTAAAGTTAACCTATTCTTTGGGTTACTCATCATGTTGTGCTTAGCTAGCAAGTAATCCTACCCTACATACAACATGAAGGATTCATAAATAGTGGCAAAAGCTGATAAACTCAGTATAATGTGTTTGGTTGGTGAATAATCCTCCTTACTTATGAACAGAGTAAGGGAATCATAAGAAATTTCTGTGATGCACAAGTAAACTGGTGTCTAATTTTAAACGTAAAAGTATAACTTTGCCGGCAAAGTACAAAACTTACAAAGAAAGCCTTGTGAAGGTTATCCTTAAAGTGACAAAATAAGAAATGGATACATATTGCTCTAGATACAGGACTATCTAGAATATAAAAAAAAATGCCGTACATCATTTATGATATGGGTATAGCCAATGAACCTTTAGTCAATACTGATAAAACTTTTAAAGGCTTTTGTGGGCATTTGTAACTGTATAAAGAATTACAGAAAGACAGTGCCACCTGCTGAGCAATCCTTGATAATTACAGCTGAACAGAAGGCGATAGAGTTCATTTACTAAAGGAGTAGAAGTTTTATTAGCCCTGTACATGCATTCACTTCAAATATGCAGTCATGTGAAGGGGAATTCAAGATAATAGGAATTCCTATTGCATGTAATTAGATGGTTCAAGGCTCAGTGAGAACATTCTACTCCTTTTCTACATCAACTCCAATGTGCTGTAAAACCAAGTGCCAATTTTTGTTTCTTACTAAAAATATCCCAGATATTAATGCCCCTAAGAAAAACATTCATATTGTTTGCAGTAAAGTAAACGGTATCACTCATTCATTATACATGGCAACACAACCAACTTATGTTTTCCAGTGGTAGAAATTTCCAGTTTAACATGTAATAAAGCATCTTTTTTTCTCTATAAATAAACTATAACTATTTTAGATTTCATCTGGAGTTTTGGCAGTCAGACATTCTTTTGTTTATCTTTGCATTAGCTGGTATGAACGGTCTATGGCTTTCTATAGGCCTAGGCCCTCACTTAAATCTTAGCCAAGTAATCTATGATAGAAGTATAGATAGCCCAAGTCTTTAGGTGGTCTCTCGGATGATGTAACCTTATGGTCGTTGTAAATAACCCATCTGAAAAACAAAAGGCAAAAAATTAACATTTTTAAATGCATTGAAGTGTATGTAAATCCAAAACTTTTTAAAAAAATTTGGGATAAAAGTCAGAAATGGTTAGCACTCCTACAAGTTTATTTTTGCTGTATGTGTACCATTGAGAAAAATTTCCCTTTAACCACTTAAGAGCAAAAGCACATACCTGTACGTGATTTCTTCCATCGGCTTTGGGGCGCATGCCGCCGAAGCCAAGCTCCCGCTGGAATTGGACACAGCGGGAGCCAATCAGCGGGTCTGGCGGTCTCGATGGCCACAGGCCACCCGCGATCGTTCTGTGGAGAGACAGAACGATGGTCTGCCTATGTAAACAAGGCAGACCGTCGTTCTGTCAGAAAGGAAGAGAGAAATCTGTGATTCCTGCCATTGCTAGTAAAAACAATAAAAAAAAATAAAAAGTCCAAAAGGGTACTTTCACACTGGGGCGGTGAGTGTGCTGGCGGTAAAGCGCAGCTAGTTTTAGAGGCACTTTAACGTTGTTTTAGCGATGCTTTTCGGACGCTAGCAGGATGCTTTTAACCCCCAATAGTGGTGGAAGAAGGAGTTAATACTGATCATGTAGTGTCACTGCATTCATTTCAATGGACAGGGGTGGTGGAGTAGTGGTGTATACACCGCTCCGCCACCGCCCCAAAGATGCTGCTTGCAGGACTTTTTCTAGCTTCCTGCAAGTGCACAGCTCGGGCTTTCACACTGGAGTAACAGGAGAGGAGCCTGTAAAGCGTCTCAGTGTAAAAGTGGCCTAAGTCTATCCCATAGTTTGTAGATGCTATAAATTTTGCACAAACCAATCAATATACACTTATTCAGATTTTTTTTTTACCAAAAATATGTAGCAGAATACAAATTGGCCTAAACTGATGAAGAAATTAGATTTTTTTAATTTTTGTATTGGATATGTTTTACAGCAGAAAGTAAAAAATATTTTTTTTTTGTTCAAAATTGTCAGTCTTTTTTTGTTTATAGTGCAAAAATAAAAACTACAGAGGTGATCAAATACCACCAAAAGAAAGATCTATTTGTGGGAAAAAAGGACATCAATTTTATTTGGGTACAGCGTCGCACGACCACACAATTGTCAGTTAAAGTAACGCAGTGCCGTATCGCAAAAAATGGCCTGGTCAGGAAGGGGTAAAACCTTCCTGAGCTGAAGTGGTTAATTTTTGTCCTAAAGTTGCAACGGGAAACTTGAGGAAATCTCTCCAAGTGAGGGAAATTCCCCTCTTAGATAATTGTGTCTGAAACAGGTGTCTTTATTGGAAGAGTTGTTCTGGAACATGTTACAAATCAATAAAAAAAAAAAAATCAGCCAAGCAAGGAACTTTAAAGGTGCCTGATAATACAATGCATACTACAGTTGAGCCTCTTTCACACAAAGGGCCAGATCATCCAATAAAAACAAACAGAAGGGGATCTGTCCCCCTCCCTCTAGGAGAATTGGATCGGAGGGCAGTTTGATGTAAACAGATAACGGAGTCTGTTTAGTCCAAGCTGCCTATAGAAAGGAGTGGGCTCTGTCAGTGTCTGCTCTGCAGAAACTGAACAGACATGGATGTGTCATCTACCCGCTCTACTCTGACCAGCAGGGGATCAGTGGACAGATCCCCTGCTGATCTAATCAGAGTCCATCCCATGTGAAAGGGGTCCTAAAATTACATCACTTTACTCAATTCATATAAAAACATAAAAAATGTAACAAAACTTCACCCAACATGGTTTCTTTTTTGTACACAGATAGAATTACTTAAAGTGATACTAAAGTCTCTTTTTATTTTGTTAAAAATAACAAACATTATACTTACCTGCTCTGTGCAGTTGTTTTGTGAATAAAGTACTAATAAATTATAACCAGTGATGCGAAAGACAATAATAATTGCAAATACTATAGCTGTACCAAACAGCCATATACTAAGTGACCGTGGTAAGTGTTATATCTCTACCAAAACAACTCAATATTGTGTGATCATAATCCTTGAATAGATTAAAAAATACAAAATATATATAAACATTTCTTCTTAGTGACAAAAGAAAAAATATACATAAAAGGTAAAAAAAAACGCAGATAGTTCATGCAATGTTAAAGATGAAATACTAAAATAAAGTCCGCGCTCAAAGGTGGATATCAAAAAGTGACTCTCAAACATAAATCTTCCCGTGTCAAAGACAACTCGTTCACCACACCGGCTGTGATTGTGATCCACTCATATGGAGCCGCACTCACCAGAAAATAATGCCTTGCACTCTCATGCTCTGCATACATGCAGTGATAAAGTACCCAAAAGGGCTATTCAGACTGGATGGGTGTAGATGTACACAAGGCCGGGGATATGGTGACAGCAGACATACTTGTGTGCCTGGTGAGGAGTGCTGATAACTAGAGAACTCTATCTGCTGTGGACGCAGCTCCATCCAGTCTAAATAGTCCTTTTTGGTACTTTATCACTGCATAGATGCCGAGCATGAGAGTGCAAGGCATTATTTTCTAGTGAGTGTGGCTCCATATGAGTGGATCACAATCACAGCCGGTGTGGTGAAGGAGTTGTCTTTGACACAGGAAGATTTATGTTTGAGAGTCACTTTTTGATATCCACCTTTGAGCACGGACTTTTTTTTAGTATTTCATCTTTAACACTGCATGAACTATCTGCCGTTGTTTTGACCTTTTATGTATATTTTTTCTTTTGTCACTAAGAAGAAATGTTTATATATATTTTGTATTTTTTATTTATTCAAGGATTATGATCACACAATATTGAGTTGTTTTGGTAGAGATATAGCACTTACCACGGTCACTTAGTATATGGCTGTTTGGTACAGCTATAGTATTTTCAATTATCATTGTCTTTCGCATCACTGGTTATAATTTATTAGTACTTTATTCACCATTATCTGATTTTTATGGTGTTTACAGCGCCACTATTTTATTTATTTAGAATACGTTTTCACATTTTTTTTTCTGCAAAATTATGTGCATTTATTATTTTTTTTCATGAAAGGTGAATTTAGCCATTAACTTTTTTCATTTTTGCACACTTTAATTCTGCAATTTTGGCTATAAAATTACAGAACATTATATATTTTCTTAAAGCAGAAGTCATGTAGAATATAAATATAGTTGTTGCATTTCTTTATGTCACACAATATTTGCACAGCTGTTTATTAGATCAGGAAAAAATACGCTCAAATTCATTTTTTTGTATGCAAACACAATTCAATCTCCAATTTATTTGTTACAATAAAAGATGAGGTAATGTAGAGTAAATAGATACCAAATGTGTCAAAGCCTGTGTGCATGTGCAAAATGATCAACAGGTGACATTTAAATGGCTTTACAGCTAATTTAGAGCAAACCATAAATGAGGGAGCAATAGTTATTGCTCTCACTTGGATGTTCACCCAAAAAAACAACGTGTGGCGTAATCGCTGTTCACATGCACATGCGTATGTTTGCATTTTCAGGTTTGTGCAAGGTGAGGGAGGTTCTGTAAGTTTTTTTTTTATTATTATTTTTATTACAATTATCTTTTATTTATTACAGCAGATGTTCCTCAATCTCCTCCCACCACCATCCATTTGATCTCACCATTTATTAAAGCAGATGTACAATTTGGTGGGAAAACCTGCGCTAATGAGCAAGAAAAAATATATAATTACATGAAGATTGCTTGAAAATGCAATGTGCAGCTGCAACAAAGTACTTCAAATATCAAATAAAGTGTAAAAACCATCTAAATTAAATTTGTGCGCTAGCATAAATAAATCATATGATGAATTTTGTGACTGACAGGCTCCTTTGGAGCATCACCCGGAGCCGTAGTGGATTTAAATCACAGTGCAGAGAGATAACAAAATACAATAAAGCATACAAAAAAATTGTGAATTAAACCATATCTTCATGACAAAAATAGTGAATAATTCTGAAGAAACAAAAAAGTGAAAGTTCAAAAGTTGCGATCGGACCCCCAATCGCTTGGAAAACACCACATTCAGTCCAAAAAAGACAAATAATATAAAGAGGATAAACGTTCCTTAGGTGTGTCAAATCAGGATAGAAAGGTGAGAGGATGCAGGGACACTTCCAAGCCACCGATAGTTGCGGGAGAGGAGTAATGGATGTACCCTTACCGCACTTGATGGACCTCCTCTATGGCGAGGTCATACTAACTTGCAGATATAACCCTCTGCAGGGACAGATGGATAACGATGTCCGGGTCTTGTTTATAACCGCCTTACACTCAAAAAAACTGATTTGCTTCAGCGTCAGGAGGGAAACTCATTATTCAAAAGATCCATGAATAAAAAAAGAGGGGAAGAAAGGAACTCCAATGGTGTAGTAAAAATAACAAGGAGTTTATTACCTTAACTGACCATAGGTCTCAATGCAAAAGTACAAGTAAAAAAATACATTTGATTAAAAAGCCGGCATAAAACAAAGGCTGAACGCCCGTGCTAACATAGGATGCGTGATGGCAAGCACTGCGAGGCCACGCCCTACATGTTTCGTCATACGTGACGTCTTTTTTTATTCATGGATCTTTTGAATAATGAGTTTCCCTCCTGACGCTGAAGCAAATCAGTTTTTTTGAGTGGAAGGCGGTTATAAACAAGACCCGGACATCGTTATCCATCTGTCCCTGCAGAGGGTTATATCTGCAAGTTCGTATGACCTCGCCATAGAGGAGGTCCATCAAGTGCGGTAAGGGTACATCCATTACTCCTCTCCCGCAACTATTGGTGGCTTGGAAGTGTCCCTGCATCCTCTCACCTTTCTATCCTGATTTGACACACCTAAGGAACGTTTATCCTCTTTATATTATTTGTCTTTTTTGGACTGAATGTGGTGTTTTCCAAGCGATTGGGGGTCCGATCGCAACTTTTGAACTTTCACTTTTTTGTTTCTTCAGAATTATTCACTATTTTTGTCATGAAGATGTGGTTTAATTCACAATTTTTTTGTATGCTTTATTGTATTTTGTTATCTCTCTGCACTGTGATTTAAATCCACTACGGCTCCGGGTGATGCTCCAAAGGAGCCTGTCAGTCACAAAATTCATCATATGATTTATTTATGCTAGCGCACAAATTTAATTTAGATATTAAAGCAGATGTTCCTCGATCTCCTCCCACTATTATCCATTTGATGTGTTTGATGTGGTTCCAGCACCAGAGATAAGCATGAGAGCCTGGGAACCATAGGGGAATAGGGGATGCCCACACCTCCCGCACTTTAAAAGTGACCGGACTGCTCTACAGCCACCCGGATCACTTTTACGTGACAGCTTGGAGCCAACTGAGCAAAACAACCATGAGCTTGTTTTAAACCCTTCACTCTCTGGACATACAGTACATAGTACGTCCGAACATCTAAGGCAGTTAAAATGTTGGACTTATCTCTATTTCAGTCTTGGCAACAATATCAGGATAAATAGAAGGGTGCATCTGAACATGCCTTTCGTTTTCAGTCTGGGTTCAAACTATTTCAAATTGGATACATCCAATTCGCATGTCAGGAGATTGTGACCAGCTCTCTATGTAGCCAGTTCACACATCTCCAGAGCGAATTACACAGGAGTCCTGTGTGTCTTCTGGTCCGTTTCAGGCCCGAATTCAGCCAAAAATTTCGGACTGAAATCGGACCTGAAACGGAGAAGAGGGATGCACCGGATCCCTGCTGTGAGCCACTCCATGTGGCAGTGTGAATCCAGCCTTGCTGTTTTTACCACAGACGACCACAAGGTTTTAAGTCTCTGGGAACCTTTGCTAAAACCAATTCATTGGTGGTCTGTGGTAAGAATGTCTCCTTTACAGTAATGATCAGTATGCTACCCTTACAGACAGCTAAAAAGATCATTGGTGTAATGAAGTTGGCTCTGCACTTTAAGGTTCTTATTAGTTCACAAATCTTAAAATATTTAAGACATGTACAAACCACAAGGTCTTTGTGCATATCCTAAAAAGCCTCCTCTACACTTTAGAAGCAAAACAAAAACAAAAACAAAAGCCAAACAAAAAACTGATACACACAGTAGACACATGGTTTGTACGCTTAAAAAAAATTAAGTCCTTTCAATGTCATACATACCTTCCCTCTTTTTTGATGTGACAAACATAGTGCCCAGACATGGTAGATGTTCCCACGTGGCTGACGAATGCAAAGAGTTCATATCCTAAAAAGTATATGTTGGTTATCAAATTAAAAAGGGATATATTTTATAAAAAATATATTAAAGTTAGTGTAAATCACCCAACAAGCACCTCTATACAAATAGAATGTATTTGAGTCAGTCTCTGCTCCATAATTGTTTGTATTTTGCATACCCTGGCCTGCACACAAGGTTCCCTAAAGCCTTATGGAGAGAAAATTCTCTAGTCTACAAAAGTGTTTGAAGCTGAAAGAAGCAGAGGTACTGCTCACTTTCAGTTCTGTGAGAACACAGACACACATTATCACTGACACCAATATTAACGTGAACCTCTCCATTCCCCCAGTGTATATAAAAGTGGTAACTACATGTACTCCTTAAGCAATTTCAAATGTGTTTCTTCTCTTCCCAAAACATGCAACCCAACCAAGCTAAACAGCAGGGTTACCAAAGTTTGAAAATTGGCCTTTTGACAAAAGTCAATATCTAAGCCCTAATTTGAAACCACTAACCCTAGAAAACAAAATGGTTGTTGCAGTAAAGGCTGAGATGTCTCTTACATATAGGTTGAAACTGACTTGTAGTTCTCTGCTGTGGGAGAGGCAAGGCAGCTGCACCCAAAAGGGAAATAACTAGGTCTCCAAGAATAGACAGAGTTTATTATGTGGTATGTAGTAAGTAATTTAACCCCTTCTGGCTGGCAGGAGCTGGTGCTTTAAATGGGCAGTGATGCCCAGGGCTTATAGGAGGGGATCCTGAGGGCACTGTGACTGGCTCTACAGTCCTGATGTCATTGGGAGCCCATCCTGCCAGCTGACAATCATCAATACTTTACAATGAGCGGTCATGACAGCTTGGTTACACTTTTATGGGCGCCAATAGAGTATGCTCCAGAAAAAGACAGTGATGCATTTAGCCAGTGTGGGTGTTAAGGCCCACCTGCCCTGCTGCTGCAAATATGCACATAACAGTCATAAATAGGGTTAACTTGCTTAGTAGTTGAATAATTTGTATTAGGCATTGTTTTCTGTAAACATTGGCTAAGGAAAGTTTGTCCATATTGCTCCCACAAGTCAAAAGCACACAGGTAGGTTAACTGGCTTCCTTGTATGTGTAGCAGAGATATTAGACCGCATGATCCTTTTGGGGGACAGGAAATGCGAACGGTATTCTGTAAGGCCATCCACGAGGCCATAGCTATGAGGATATGAAAAGTAAATGGGTCTCAACTGATCACTAGGAGCACCTAAAAGGGGATGAACACATGCTTGGCTTCTGAAGTTGCTGTGGGTCACAGGAGTGCACTTAGTTCTGCACTCCTGTGACATATATTCAGCCAAAAGTAGGTTAATGTCCACTGTCGGCTGACGTTGCTTAGCCGGTCCAGGCTCTAGAGAGATGTCTGGGCCAGGAGCTGGCTTGGCCTCTCAGCGAACTGCTGAGAGCCTGAGCAAGCCACTACCGACCCCTCCACAGCCCGGCGTTCCAGTGAGCGCTGGAGGGGCAAAGCCAAGAGCAGTGACTGACAGTCACTAGCTCTGTGCTCACTGAAGACCGAGAACTGAGCGATCAGCGGTCTTTAATTGTTCGGTTCTCATATATATATATATATATATATATATATATATATTATACCCATGCTTTTCTTTTAATTCTTAACTTAGAAGGCTAGTTAGGTCAAATCACTAATTAGTGCAAATCTGCCAGTAGTTTGATGTTTGTTAGCATTAATTGTGTTTTGTAACTATATCTGTATCACGTAAAAAAGAACTGTCAGTGAGGAGAGTGTCGGTTCACAGCGATATTTTTTTTGCAGGACTCTGGAACCGTTAAACTAAATTATAGTCTGTATAATTGTAAGTAAACATTAGAAAGTAATCTAATAAGAAAGTGATGATTTATGTAAGACGTACCACGACTGGGCCTAAGCCACAGCCGCTTTTCTCACACTGACTTGCAGTATGTCCTAGCAGCAGGAAGTCCAAATACAGCAGGCATAAATTCCCAGAACTGTGTCAGCAGTCTTTATAAGTAATGTGAATAATAATGATATTGGACAGCTCCTGAAGAGAAATCCAAATGTTTGATGTTGTATATTGTAAAATAAAACTATTTTGAACACCTGAGGCTCTACGGCATGTCTGAGGTAGTTCTCTCAGATTACTGAGGTGGGCCAATATAAACTAAACAGACTTCCACTTATGTACTGTCAGGAGCAATATTTCCTACTTACAGAGAATGTATTTACAAAAGTTCTAAAAACATTTTTTTTTTGTTCATTTCCCATGTGATGAGCAGAAATATACAAACCCTGTCCTTTACGCGCCAATGCCAAATTTCAATCAAAAACGGAGGGGTATGGAGTAATTTATGGAACATGCAATCAATTGTTTAACACTTTTTAGTACAACGCAGATTATGAGAAGCAAGGTTTCTACTCCTTTCTTGCCCGAAGTGCCAACTGGGACTATACTTACTTCCATTTCCATCTTTAATTCGAGGACCTTCATCATTGTTGGTGAGAATTCCATTTTGATTAATCTCAGAATCTATGGCTTGTGAAGTATTTGCACATTCTTCTTCACTTTCAGGATGGGAGAAAATCCAATCCAGAGCGCGTTCAAGATTATTATTCTGCAATTAAGGATTTATTATTATATTATTATTATCTTTTTTTTGTACATCTTTAAAAGCAGGTCTAGGTTATCAAATTGCCATTAGGCACATTGTGTCATTTTGGCAAATTGCAGCATTCAGGTGCGTAAAATTTATTTAATTTTTTTATACATACTTGCCTGTAAAATCCATTTCTTGGAGTACATCACAGGACACAGAGCAGGTTATAAACATTACTATCTGGGTTATGCACCAACCATAGGTGAATGGACACTGACAGGTCAATCAAACAGGAAGTCCTCCCCTATATAACCCCTTCTATACAGGAAGTACCTCAGGTTTGTAGCAAGCAATGAATTCCCAGAAAGAAGGGAGGGACCTCTGCGTCATGTGATGTACTCCAAAAAATGGATTTTACGGGTAAGTATGTAGAAAAAAATCCAATTTGTTTCATCGTACATCACAGGATACAGAGCAGGTTATAATCATTACTATCTGGGACGTCCCAAAGCAATACACTTGAGGAGAGGGAGACAATCACAGAAACTGACACCCGAAAAGGACCTATTCTGCCACCCGCAATATACTGTGGCCAAAGGCAGTATCCTCCGCAGCTCTGACAACCACATGGGAAAAACCCTGTGAATGTATGAACCAAAGACCATGTAGCGGCCTTGGAATCCTGAGCCACTGACTCCTGATGGCGAAGAGCTCAAGATGTCCCCATACACCTGGTAGAGAATGCTCTCACCAGAAAGGGTGGGGAACTTGCCCTTTTAAACCATAGGCTTGATTGATTAACTGATGGATCCAATGAAAAATAGTTGACCTGGTTGCCACCTGCCCTTCCTGGGTTCTTCTGGCAGCGCAAACCAGGATTCCTGACCTGCAACGACAACTCAAGTACATCCTGACCACCTGAACCACACCCAGAGTATGCAGCAATCTTTCCTCTGCCTCTGAAAAAAAGAATGGCAAGACACTGTCCTGATTCAAGTGAGAAACAGAAACTACTCTAGGAAAGAAAGATGGATGAGGACACCATATCACCTTATGATGCAAGATCAAGAACGGCTCCTTACATGAAAGAGCCGCCAGCTCTGACACTCTTCTACCGAAGTAATAGTAACCAAAGAAGTCACCTTTCGATTCAAAGGACTAACAGAGTTTTTCAAATTGGTTTAAAAGGTGGCTTCTGCAAGGACAGTCAAAACCAAGTTTAAGTCCCAAGGATACAAGGGTGGCCTGACAGGTGAGACTTTCTGCGTTACACCCTGCATGAAGCGCGAAAGGAGTGAGAAACAATGGTCTCTAGATAGAGATGAAATCTGACCCTTAATGATACTTATGGCCAATCTCTTTTCCTTTCAAGATTGGAGAAAAAAAATAAATATCTCACTCACATATTTCCGTAGGTGCCACTTCCAATTCTTAGATGTGGTGGCTGAGGGTTTCCTTTTTTTCCGATTTTCTCACCTGGTGATCCGGCTAGTAAGTCTGTTATTTTTCAAACTTCCTTTATCAGACCAAGTGATCCAGCAAAAGTGGCAATTACTACAGTACTTACAGTACCAGTTTCTGGAGTTCAGCGCTGGTTCTCCTTACCACTGCAGGTCCCTAGTGCCACCATCTTAAATATGGAAGTCAGTTGTGGCTTCCTGAGGAACCACAGCTGGCAACTTTGGGAGGCACTTTGTGAATGGTCCTGCAGCCTCCTGAGACATGCTGCAGGAGGGGAGAGGGCGGGGCAAGCAGCATCATCCACGCTTCTGCAAGGATTGCAGAAGCTGGAGCTAGTACCGATAAAAATCAGTACTTCTCCCCTCACAGACCCAATAAAAAAAAAACTGTCACTCTGTTATAGGCTGGGGTAAGGCAGTGAAGCACTATGGCAATGGCAGATCTAAGTAAAGGTTAAGATGGTGAATAAGAGGGTTTAGTTTAGCTTAATTGAAATATAAGAAGTAGTCATTCTACTAAACACTGAAATTTATACTATAGTGGAAAGAGATATAATTTTAGTTATCTAGTTGTTTTTCACAGTAATAAGAAAATATTCTGTTTAGGCTCGTATTAAAAACATACCGTTGCCCTTAGTGCTTGAATTGCCTGATTTCTCTGGAAACCCATAGAGGAGATCAAGGCAACAATCTCTTCTGGAGGCTGGTTAGCCAAAGCAGTTTGTCCATATGACGGCAGTGCAGATGAAGTAGCAGCACCGCCAGGAATAGTTAATGGTTCTGCAAAATCTAGTAAAGAAATGAAAAGGAATTAGGAAACAGCTGAACACTTTACAACCACCAAAGTATAGATAGTAGCTAATGATGTTGATGACATCAGAGATCAAAAAACATTTGTACATTTTATTAGAAGCACTATGAAATCTTTTTGCAGCTCGGTCAGTCTAAGCCAAAGCTATAATGCCACAGAAAATAAGCTCACGCTAACCAGTAAACAAAAGTGCAGCCCTCACAATACACTGATTATACTGACCGGGGTCCTCCATGTGTGCGATTATCCAGTTGAACGCCAATTCTGCCCCCATGCTTCCAGTGTAATACACAGCCTTCCGACATGCCTCCAGAGGGAAGCCCATCTCTGCTAGCTGCATCACTGAAGACTCATCTATGTCAGGAGCTGCATGGAGGTGTCAGAAAGGCCATTTAGCATCTCTCTTATTAGACTGGGTATTTAATAAGTGGGCTTAATCTATCTTAAATAGGAATTCAAGAAAAAGGAGCATTTGAATAAACAGTTGATAGATGGTAATTAAATGGCAACAACATCAAACAAAGTCACTACTGCAAAGGAGGACAGTTAAATTAACTATGTAAATAGAAAAAAATATCCATATTAAAAACACAAGCCTTAAAAAAAAAATTAAAAAAAAAAAAAAAATTACTGCACCGCTTCTTCCTAAGAAAAAGCTGAACTCCAGAAATATATGCATACAAAAGACTCAGTATAGGCCAGCTTAGTTCAATCCAGTGCTCCACATGCTAGAACAGTCTGTTGAGGATGCCACAAAGGCACTGTACTAGCATTGGCTACATACAGTAAGCAATGTTGACTTCTGGAGAGAGAGGAACGATTTTCCTGTGCTGCTGAAAACAAAAGAGCATCGTCATTTCCGTCCCTCCGCCTCTCAGGAACCGTTTTGTATTTTTGGCAGTAAATACTAGGCAGTCTTTGATTGGCTGAGGTGGAGACCGTGACATCATCGGGCCCTCTCCACCTTAGCAAATCATAGCCTGCCTAGTATTCACTGACAAAAATATAAGGCAGCGCCTGAGTGGCAGAGGAATGGAAGTTTTGACGCGTTTTTTTTTCCAGCAGCACAGCGAAGTCACTCCTGCCCCTCCAGAAGCCAACACTACTTACTGTATGTAGCCAATGCTATTACAGTGGACTGCATTGTCCCCTGCAGCCAGACCATTTAGGGATGTGAAGCATCGCTGACCCACAGCGAGTCTTTTATGAGCATATATTCCTAGAGTTTGGCTTTAAATTCGACTCAATACCTTAATAGAACTAGAGGAAGTGTAAACGGGGCAAGTATATTTGAACAAGGTATTATGATGCTCACTCACTACGGACAGCCAGTGCCTTGAAAAAGTTTTCACCCCCCCCTTGGCTTTTTACCTATTTTATTACATTACAGCCTATAGTTCAATGTTTTGTTTAATCTGAGTTATATGTGATGGATCAGAGCACAATAGTCTAAGTTGGTGAAGTAAAATTAGAAAAATATATACATAAAACTATTTTTCAGAAATAAACTGATAATTGGCGTGTGCGTATGTATTCACCCCCTTTGTTATGAAGCCCATAAAAAGCTCTGGTGAAACCAATTACCTTCAGAGGTCACATAATAAGTGAAATGATGTCCACCTGTGTCCAATCTAAGTGTCACATGATATGTCATTACATATACACACCTTTTTGAAAGGCCCCAGAGGCTGCAACACCTAAGCAAGAGGCACCACTAACCAAACACTGCCATGAAGACCAAGGAACTCTCCAAACAAGTAAGGGACAATGTTGTTGAGAAGTACAAGTCAGGGTTAGGTTATAAAAAAAAAAAATCCAAATCTTTGATGATCCCTAGGAGCATCAAATCTATCATAACCAAATGGCAAGAACATGGCATAACAGCAAACCTGCCAAGAGACGGCCGCACACCAAAACTCACGGACCGGGCAAGGAGGACATTAAATCAGAGAGGCAGCACAGAGACCTAAGGTAACCCTGGAGGAGTTGCAGAGTTCCACAGCAGAGACTGGAGTATCCGTACATAGGACGACAATAAGCCATAGAGTTGGGCTTTCTGGCAGAGTGGCAAGAAGAAAGCCATTACTTTCAGCAAAAAACAAAATGGCACGTTTTGAGTTTGCGAAAAGGCATGTGGGAGACTCCCAAAATGTATGGAGGAAGGTGCTCTGGTCTGATGAGACTAAAATTTAACTTTTTAGCCATCAAACAAAACGCTATGTCTGGCGCAAACCCAACTCATCACATCACTGAAAGAACACCATCCCCACAGTGAAACATGGTGGTGGCAGCATCATGCTGTGGTGATGTTTTTCAGCAGTCGGGACTGGGAAACTGGTCAGAGTTGAGGGAAAGATGGATGGTGCTAAATACAGGGATATTCTTGAGCAAAACCTGTACTTCCGTTTGTGATTTGAGGCTAGGACGGAGGTTCATCTTCCAGCAGGACAATGACCCCAAACACACTGCTAAAGCAACACTTGAGTGGTTTAAGGGGAAACATGTAAATGTGTTGGAATGGCCTAGTCAAAGCCCAGACCTCAATCCAATAGAAAATCTGTGGTTAGATTGCTGTTTACAAGCGCAAACAATCCAACTTGAAGGAGCTGGAGCAGTTTTGCAAGGAGGAATGGGAAAAAATCCCAGTGGTAAGATGTGGCAAGCTCATAGAGACTTATCCAAAGCGACTTGGAGCTGTGATAGTTTTGCAAGGAGGAATGGGCAAAAATCCCAGTGGTAAGAAGACGTGGCAAGCTCATAGAGAGTTATCCAAAGCGACCTGGAGCTGTGATAGCCGCAAAAGGTGGCTCTACAAAGTATTGACTTTAGGGGGGTTAATAGTTATGCACATTGACTCTTTCTGTTATTTTGTCCTATTTGCTGTTTGCTTCACATTAAAAAAAAAAAAATCTTCAAAGTTGTGGGCATGTTCTGTAAATTAAATTATGCAAATCCTCAAACAATCCATGTTAATTCCAGGTTGTGAGGCAACAAAACATGAAAAATGCCAAGGGGGTGAATAGTTTTGCAAAGCACTGTATGACACAAAGACGTGTGAAAGTCATACAACACTCCATACTTTGCTTTATTACAAGAAAGGTTTTTTTTCCCAGAGGTGCTACACCTTTAGAACATTTTTAGTGCTAAAACCACGAAGTGCTGCCAAGTCCTTTTTATGTAGCATTATTGAGGCAGACATAAAGGGCTGTGTTGTCAAAGCAATCATATGGGGCAAGGGTAAAATCTACAATGCTGTCACCATCAGAATTTGTTTGTAAGTGTACATGGTATTTCTATACAGTTCTGTCCTCCTGCAAGATAGAACGACAAAGTGGAACAAACCCAGCCAAAAAAGAGTTTGTAGGAGTTGCGTTTTTTGGCTGAAGATACATTACATATCCCGTTGCCAGTAAACACTTTTCTCACTATCCTAGTGTGGTGGACACTGCCTGTGGCGCATGTGCAGTGCACACTCTTGGCCCACTCTCAAACACCAGGAGCTGGGATTATGTAACTCCAACATGCATGTGAGGAATTACATCATCAGTGGCAGTCCAAAGACCTAAGAGGGAAAACATTGAAATGTAGAAGAAATGGAGCAACAATAAGGGTTCATTGAGCTGTCAAGGCTGGAGAGGGCAGGTCCCGAGCAATATTTGGAAAATAAGCATAGCATATTTGCACATTATGGTAAGAGCTGCTGCCAAACACCCAGGCCACAGTTCCACTTTAAGTAAAAACATGCAATGAAGTAAAAAAAAAAAAAAAAAAAAAAAAAAAACTAAAAATATTGGTCCAGCATTTTTTCATTATTCATGACAATACAAATAAGCAACATGATTTTTAAAGAACTCTGCTCCAAGCTGTGTTTTTATGGTTAGGGGTAATCAAAATTTAAATGGCTGTTGATATAAGGATCATTGAGCTTAGAAAAGGTTTTGTTAAAGGAAATTGAGGCAGTTTGTCAACCATAATTCTTTTTGTTAGGAAATGTAAATACTATGCAATTCAATTTAATTTTCATCTGTTCTTTGTTGCACAGATGCTTGCACAAAACTGGAACTGTTGTCCAGAGAGACAAGTTATAAACTGTTTTCAAGTTGTTGGTGGAAGTGACAAAATGGAAAGATTAAATGCAGACTTGCAACTGAAAAGAGAAAAAGGAGAAAAAGTAGACACTGGCTAAATATTGACAGGACTATAAAGAGAAAGGATACAGTGTTGTAGTACAGTACTATTTAGAGTGAATAATCAGTAAAACTATGTGTATATTTATTTATATTTAGGTAAAACAGTATTATATTTGAAAGCTTTATATTTTACGAACCACAATGTGGCAGCTTGCTGACATGGAGGTTAATGTAGTGTATTTCTAAATTTAAAGAGACGGCTAAACAGGGATTACAGTACAGAATATGTGTAGGTACTCTTTAGAATTCGAATGTGACAAATGTTGGTGAAGGCAACAGATTCCTTCACCTGCTGTAAACAGGTACGTGAATCTGGGGCATGCACCGAATGTGGAGGTGCACTGAGGCTGGAGTGTACATACTAATACGCTGTCCTCAGTGCACCTAAACTCCCCCCTCGCCACTGCAGAGATTTGAAGCTGGGTGGGTGGAACCTGATGGTAATCCAGACACACTAGTTTTCCATCAGGTCCACTTACCTTGTAATTAAAGCAGGCAGATCCTTATTCAATGGAGAGCTTGCTATTGACTATAAAATATGCCTACTGCCTGCTGTCAACCACAAGGAGAGAGTGGACCTGATGGGGAACTAGTGTCTCATGCTCCCCATCAGGTTTCAGCCACTGTCATTGCCACTAGTTGCTAGAAGGCTGTTGGCTATGAAGCCTCCAGCCTTCCTAACCACTGATAGTTGGGGAGAGAGTAGCATAGACAAATATGCCACCTGCTATACACTATACAGAGACAGGCACTAGCTTACAGTTGGTCTTAATTACCTCCAGGTTCATTATCAACCAAGTAATCATCTTTGAACTTGGTGCAGTAATAGCACCCTTTGTAAAAGTGGCACTATTAAGAAGTACCTGAATCTGCCGCACATGTTGCTAAAGCTATCGAAATGGGTTACAGAGCTTTTTGAATCTGGTGCAGGCCATTTTAAATGGCCACAGCACCAGAAAAATAAACGTGTTGGATTTATTGAATCCCCCCATGTATGCGATTTCTCTACAAAGTGTTTCCCGATAATGGCAGATCCATCTGATTCAAAAAAGGAAAAGTAAATTTGGGACTTTAAATGAGGCTGGCACCAAAAGGGATGCTCGCCTCCATCCCGGTCATTGGTTTAAAAAAGAAAAAGAGAAGTGGGACTTTAATGAAGCACATAGCTCTTTATTTTCCTGTTTGTCACTACATCACTCCTTTTTTTACATTTTCCCACACTTACACATCATCACACATCACTGCGATTTTTCTCCACCTAGGTTTCCCACATGGAGGTGGTTTTGCCTATGGTGCTTGTTCTCATTCCCGCAGATCACCTTGGCATCCGGCGGCATTGCTTTGCAGCTCTCTGCGATTCTGGATGCAGTTTTACTGGATCGATGATGCGGACGTGAGTTTGGACACACAACCTCTAAATCAATTCTATACAATTAAACTATTCTTATATAAAAAACCTTTTTCATCTCCTGCTTATTTATTGAATATAACATTTTTATTTCTTTAAATAATAAAAAAAAATTT
The DNA here is from genome assembly GCA_037952925.1 of Lithobates clamitans. Lineage (NCBI taxonomy): Eukaryota > Metazoa > Chordata > Amphibia > Anura > Ranidae > Lithobates > Lithobates clamitans. Next base: position 422,523 of record JBBGZY010001865.1, read on the forward strand.
TTTTAGAATCATTCCATGACGTATGCTCCTGATGAGCTGTTATACCGCGAAACGCGTAGAGCTTTGAATATTACCAATCTTCCCTTATCATGGAATATCAAGAATTCAATGATTCCACTTACCTCCATAAGTATCTGTTATGGCATTAAGTCTCTTATTATTTGAATTTTCTGTCTTAATTTTTTCTGGCTCTTTTTGCGTCCAATCATAGTAACAAATGTACACATGTATATTGATTGTTATCTTTGCTCTCTGTGTGTGACAACGAATCATGATTTATTGTGTAATTTATGTATAATTAATCCATGGTTTATTATATAGAGGCTTGATGCCCACAGCATTTTAGAGGTTGGATGCCCAAAATGTTTTTTACATACAATGGATTATAAATAAATGTACTTTGGTCACTTGACCTGCTTTTGTGCTGCTGTGTGCTTCATTTAAAGTCCCACTTCTCTTTTTCTTTTTTAGATCCATCTGATTATTCTTGATGGTATACTTAGGTCTATCGATTCTTTCCTTTACCTGCTGGATGGTTTCCATAATATAAAGAAGCCCACATTGACATTTAAACATATAAACTACATTACATAAACTGGTCAGAGTTGCTACTGCTCCTGCTGGTGAAAAAGTATCAGGCGATCTCTACTGGGTGATGGACCAAGGTCACAACAGCTACCACAAGTTTAAAAGAAAAAATCCTGGTAACGGAGATCCACTACAACTACGAGAACCCACAAGTCTTAGTTGAGTGTTTTCCAGCCAGAGCTCCTCCCACCCTGGGGGATAGCTGTGCTGTGAGGGAGCAACATATGTGTGCAGACACTGGAAGAGTATATGTCCTGGTCCACAGACTAACTTCTGATAGAGATTAACTACTGCAGGAGCAGCATGTGTAGACATAGGGGTCTGATGTTAAGGTCTTTCAGACCTATAGACAGATACAATAACCAGACCGTCATCGCATGAAAAGTAAATAGGATATTGTCTTGCTGAGAGAGACAGTGCTCCAAATAGGCAGAAAGTTTGTATTGCCCAAGATGAGCAACTTCAGTGCTAGAAGGCTGACCTGTTATGTCGTTCTGTGTGATGGTGAGAACCCTGGCAAAGTCAACCCTTCTTATACTTATAAAATTACAAGGTGTATTGCAAGTAAATACAAAAGAGAAAAGTCAGAGGATAAAAATACGTACGCTCCATGAATTGGTTCCTAAAACGATCTGAAAAAACATTAAATAAAAGTAATATTTGAATTAAAATACGTCCAGAGCAAACTTTTATGACATTCATAAACGACACATTAAATTATTCAAATCTGCATCTACATACAGATCAAGTTGTCCACAAAAGGTGACAGAGGTTAGGATAAAATTTAACACTGCCAAAAGTGCTTAAATAGTAGCACAAACATTTTAAAGTAAGGTTTTAAACCATGCAAATTACAGTGGGGCAAAAAAGGATTTATCAGCCACCAATTGTGCAAGTTCTACTTAAAAAGATGAGGCCTGTAATTGTCATCATAGGTATACCTGAACTATGAGAGACAAAATGTGGAAACAAATCCAGACAATCAAATTGTCTGATTTTTGAAAGAATTTATTTGCAAATTATGGTGGAAAAATAGGATTTTTTTAAAACAGCTTACCTGTAAAATCCTTTTCTTTCGATGGACATCACGGGACACTGATGGGTTATATAGGTATCACTAGGTGATTGGACACTGGTCACACCCTAATCAGGAAGTTCAACCACCTATAAAATCCCTCCCCTTGCAGGGATACCTCAGTTTTGTAGCCAAGCAATATAGTGTATTAGAAGAGGGGCGGGACCTCTGTGTCCTGTGATGTCCATCGAAAGAAAAGGATTTTACAGGTAAGCTGTTTTAAAAAATCCTATTTTCCTTCTCGAACATCACGGGACACAGAGCCTCAGTAATTACTGATGGGATGTCCCAGAGCAATGCTACCTGAGGGGAGGGGAACCACAGCCGAGTAGGATCAGACCTGAGGACCTCGTACCGCTGCCTGCAGCACACTACGCCCAAAGGCGATATCCTCATGCCTTCTCACATACACCTGATAAAATCTGGTGAATGTATGAACTGAAGACCAGGTTGCGGTCTTGCAGATTTGAGCCACAGAGGCCCAGTGATGCACTGCCCAAGAAGCACCAATAGCCCTTGTGGAATGTGCCCTGATCTGAAACGGAGCAATCTTCTGTTTCAAACCGTAAGCTTGAATGATCAATTGTCGAATCCATTTAGAAATGGTAGCTTTTGATGCTGCTTGTCCTCTACTGGGACCTTCTGGCAGCACAAACAAAACATCCGTTTTGCGAATCTGAGCAGTTGCTTCCAGATAGGTCTTGACTGCTCTTACTACATCCAAAGAATGTAGTGACCCTTCTTCCGTAGAACAGGGATCTGGAAAAAAGGAAGGCGGAACAATGTCTTGGTTTAGATGAAAATCTGAAACCACCTTCGGTAAAAAACTAGGATGAGGGCGCAGTACCACTCTATCCTTGTGAACAATCAAATAAGGCTCTTTACAGGAAAGAGCTGCTAATTCTGATACTCTTCTAGCAGAAGAGATGGCCACCAGAAAATTTAACTTCCTTGTCAGCAAGAGCAAAGGAATCTGACATATTGGTTCAAAAGGCTGTTTCTGTAACACAGACAGAACCAAGTTCAAATCCCAGGGGTTTAGGGGCGTGTTAACCGGAGGCTTAAGCCGCGTCACCCCCTGCATAAAGTTTTAGGCCACAGAATGCGAAGCAAGTGGCCATTGAAATAATACTGATAAAGCCGAGACCTGGCCCTTGATGGTACTCAAGGCCAGCTTCATCTCTAATCCCAATTGTAGAAAATCACATATTTTCTGGGATGCCAACCCCTGGATTCACACCAGGATATATAAGCTTTCCAGATTCTCTGATAAATCATTTTGGAAGCTGTCTTCCTTGCATTGATCAAGGTAGATACCACAGGACCTGAAAGTCCACGATTCTTCAGAACGTGGGTCTCAATAGCCAAACCGTCAAATTTAGCATTTGTAAGGCAGGATGGAACACTGGACCTTGAGGTAACAGGTCTGGGCATACCGGTAGGGTCCACGGGGAACCCACCGTCATCCTTACTATTTCTGCATACCAAGTCCTTCTGGGCCAAGCGGGGGCCACCAGAAGTACCGACTTCCTTTCCAGCCTGATCCTGCGAAGGAGTCGTGGCAGTAGCAGAATAGGCGGAAATGCATAAATCAGTGAGAACCGATGCCACGGAATCACCAACGCACCTGTCCCGCATGCAAGAGGATCCTTCGTCCTTGCCACAAATCTGTCTATCTTTTTGTTGAATCGGGATGCAAAGAGATCTACATCTGGGACCCCCCCATCTTTGGCATATGGCCCAAAAGACGTCGGGAAGCAGAGACCATTCCCCTGGGAGTAACTGCTGGTGATAGTCCGTCTGCCAGTTCTCTATCCCTGGAATGAAAGAACTGCCGATATGTATGGCACCTGCATTTCTGCCCAGGCTAAGATCTGGATCACCTCCTTTTGAGCAGCTCGGCTCCGGGTGCCTCCCTGATGATTGACATAAGCCACTGCTGTGGCATTGTCGGACTGGATCCTGACCAGCCAACCCTGTAGCCTGATAGTCCAGGCTTTTAGGGCTAGATATACCGCACGGATCTCCAGAATGTTGATGGTCCTCTCGGTCTCAGACCATAGCCCCTGGATCGCAGACTGTTCCAGAACTGCTTCCCAACCCGACAGACTGGCATCTGTTGTTACCACCGTCCAGGTAACCGGTAGAAAGGATTTCCCCTTCTGCAGGTTTTCGGGTATGAGCCACCAATTGAGGCTCTGACCCACCGCATGCGACAGGTGCATCGGAAAGTCTAATGCCTGAACCTTCTTGTTGCAGGCCGACAAAATACTGTGTTGCAGTAGTCTTGAATGGAACTGAGCATAGAAAACTGCTTCGAATGAAGACCCCATCTTTCCTAGCAGCCTCATACAAAGGCGGACAGAAGGCCCCTTCTTGGTCCTGACTGTCAAAATCAGCTCCCTTAAAGCAGATATCTTTGCCTGAGGAAGAAACACTTTCCCCTGGCTTGTATCTATGATCAGACCTAAATACTCCAGTCTTCTTACTGGGTTTAGGAAAGATTTTCCTGGGTTGAGGATCCAACCTAGATGTTCCAGATACTTGACCGTGGTCCTCAAGTTCCCGTTCAAGGAAGCTACCGTCCGGTCTATCGAGAGCAGGTCGTCTAGGTATGCTATGACAGTCATACCCTGAGCCTTTAATCTGGCCAGAGGAGGAGCCACGATCCTTGTGAACACTCGAGGTACAGTGGCTATCCCGAAGGGCAGAGCCACAAACTGGAAATGGGGCCCGCCTACTTCGAAGCGCAGAAACTTCTAATGAGTAGGAAAAATGGACACATGTAGATATGCATCTCTGATATTAATCGATGCCAATAATTCTCCTCCCTGCAGGATGGAGACTATTGTCCGAATTGATTCCCTGCGGAAGGACTGAATCCTTAAGAATCGATTCAGATGTCTTACATCCAGAATGGTTCTGACACCCCCATTTGGTTTTTGGACCGGAAAAAGGTTGGAATAGAAACCCAATCCTTGATCCTTTGTGGGAACCACCCTGATGACCTCTTGCGACAAAAGTCGCCCTAATGCTAGAAGGAGTGACTGCTTCTTCTCTGGGTCTCTGGGAACACTTGATCTGAGGAAACGAGGAGAGGGAAATTCTTGGAACTCCAGCTTGTACCCTAAGGTTACCGTGGAGATTACCCCTCTGTCCTGGAAGTCCTCCTGCCAGAGCTCTGAGAACTGTAGCAGTCTTCCCCTCACTCGAGCGAGCGGGGGCGCCCCTTCATGAAGAGGTCTTAGTGTCTTGTCTAGAAGACTTCTTCCCGCAGGACTTCTTTTGTCCCTGGGGTTGACTCTTGTTTGTAGCCCCAGACGGAGGAGGCCATCGTAACTGCCTGGAGGCTGAAGCCCCTGGCGCTGGGGAGAGAGTCCGTTTGAAAGGGGGACGTTTACTCTTCTTCTTAACAGGTAAGAGAGTACTTTTCCCACATGAGATTCTCTTGATATAGTTATCCAAGTCTTCTCCAAACAACCTTGCACTACGAAAAGGAAACCCAGCCAGCAGCTTTATACATGGTGCTTCGGCTGACCAATTTTTCAACCATAAGATTCTACGCATATGCACCAACCCAAGTGAAAGACGAGAGGTTTGCATGATAGAATCTCTGATGGCGTCAACAACCTAACATAAGGCCGCTGGAAGGTTCGCAAACCCCTGGGCCTGTTGTTCAAGTAATACTTTGATGACCTGCTTAACATGGTCTCTTAAGTATTGACAGACTCCAATCGCTGCTACTGCAGTTGGGGCCACTGATCCTGCTAAGGAAAAAACATTCTTTAATAAGGATTCCATCTCTTTTATCCACAGGATCCCTAAGCATCTGAGCGTTGTCTACAGGACAAGTCAGACTACTATTTACAGAGGAAATGGCCGCATCAATGGCCGGCATTCCCCACATCTTAATAAATTTTTCTTCCATAGGATAAAGTGCTGAAAACTTTCTCGACGGAAGAAATCGCTTATATGGGTGCTTCCACTCAGAATAAAGAAGCTTTTCAAGTAATTTATGAACAGGAAAAGCATGTGCTGCTTGGAAAGGTTTCAGTGACCCCAAAGCAGAAGAGGATTCTTTAGCAGTTTCAGGTACGGGCAACTTAAATGTGGAGCAGACCAATCCAGTAAGGATCTGCACTAAGACTTTCTCCTCTTGGGAAGTCGCAGAGGGTCCCTCTCCACCTGATTCCGCCGAAGAGGAATCATCCGTCCCATCCCGATCCTCTGAAAGGGATTTGTCTCCTTTATCCCAGAACTCCTCTTCCTGAGGGTCTTGGGGAACAGAGGAAGACCTAGTACGTTTTCTTACACTGAGTGAAGCTGTAATCACGGCCTATAATCTTTCCTCTAGACCATTAATGGTTGAGGAAAAAACCTCTTGTGTAATATATACAGGGGCTGAAGTGCCAGAAGCAGGTGTAGCCCCTGACCCCAATGGCTCTCCCTGGCTAGGCGTCCCTGGCCCTTCGGGGGGGGAGGATGCTGACAGGGGGCCCTCAGAACCTGAACGAGATCCCCTAGTGTCTCTGGTTCTTGGGGTGCTTGAACCTCTTCTACCCATAGTGCAGAGCAACAAGGTGTGAGGTATACAAATGAACACTGCCTGCTGAGCGATGTAGTCTGGCTAAAAGCCTTGCTACCCAATGCTCAGTCTGGTGTTACTTCAGTAAATGCTGACTAGGAGAATGCCTGTGTCCCACCTTACATGCGACTGTCAGCTCTGTGTCTCTCCAAAGGCTGTGTGCACCTGTACAGAGTGCCTTAATAGCCTGCAGCTGGCCTGAGTGGGGGTCTAAGCACCTGTGCCGACGTCCCGTCCCCCCCCCCTCGAATTTTGAAAAAAAAACGAGCGCTTCCCGCGCTGGCCGACTCTCCTGCAATACTATGGAGGAAGGCTGGGGGAGGGGGGAGGAGGGAGAGAAGCTGGTAGTGAAGACCTGCCTAAACGACAATGGTCGGAAATTGCGGCCGAGGCAGCGGTGCCCGAGTGGTATAACCACCTTCTAGACCCCTGTGGGCTCTCTCTAGCCTGGGGGGGGGGGACATTCAAACATGAGAAATCCCCCCTTCCATCCTACCTTTGCAGCCGGCCTGAGACGCTGTGAAAAACATGTGCAGCATAAACACTGAGACAGACAATCCAGCATGTGAAGGTTTGTGCTCTTGGCAGCCCCCGGTGGTCACAATAGGCATAGCATGCATTTACCTTAAAGGAGAAAACCTACTAGAATTAGAAAATTCTGTGGAATCTCCTCTTACCTTATCCAGCCGCAGGGTTCAGTTTACACAGACCCAATCTTCACCTCTCACGGTGGGCTCCGTTTGAAAAAAACGTCAGAGACTGGGGCCCCCTATGAATTGGGGGATCCTGCAGTTCTGGGCCCGTAAAGGACCCGGCTAGAAAACCATTTTCTAATATGCGGGGCCCAGCTCTCTAAAAAGTGAAGCATTACAGGTAAAACCTCGTTTCTTCGGACACAAGGCCCGGGTACCATCCAATTCGGCCACGAAAGGACACTTTGAATGATCCGGTCTGCCTGGCTTGCCCCAGTATAGGATATAGGATATTCCCTTTGGAGCTCAGCACAGGACATCTTTACACGTCCATCACCTAAGACACTGGCATAAAAACTGAGGTATCCCTGCAAGGGGAGGGATTATATAGGGGGTTGAACTTCCTGATTAGGGTGTGACCAGTGTCCAATCACCTAGTGATACCTATATAACCCATCAGTAATTACTGAGGCTCTGTGTCCCGTGATGTTTGAGAAAGAAATAAGCGTTTGGTCAATATCAAAAGTCCATCTCAATACTTTGTTATATATCCTTTGTTGGCAATGACAGAGGTCAAACGTTTTCTGTAAGTCTTCACAAGGTTGTCACACACTGTTGCTGGTATGTAGGCCCATTCCTCCATGCAGATCTCCTTTAGCGCAGTGATGTTTTGGGGCTATCGCTGGGCAACACGGACTTATAACTCCCTCCATAGGTTTTCTATGGGGTTGAGATCTGGAGACTGGCTAGGCCACTCCAGGACCTTGAAATGCTTCTTACGAAGCCACTCCTTCATTGCCTGGCGGTGTGTTTGGGATCACTTTAATGCTGAAAGACCCAGACACGTTTCATCTCCAATGCCCTTGCTTATGGGAGGAGGTTTGCACTCAAAATCTCACAATACATGGCCCCATTCATTCTTTCATGTACACTGATCAGTTGTCCTGTTCCCTTTGCAGAGAAACAGCCCCAAAGCATGATGTTGCCACCGCCATGCTTCACAGTAGGTATGGTGTTCTTTGGTAGAAACACAACTCATCGTGTTTGGAGGACAGAGAATGCTGATTTGCAACCAAACAGTTCTACTTTGGTTTCATCTGACCATATGACATTCTCCTAATCCTCTTCTGGATCATCCAAATGCTCTCTAGAAAACCTCAGACGGGTCCGGACATGTACTGGCTTAAGCAGGGGGACACATCTGGCACTGCAGGATCAGAGTCCCTGGCGGCATAGTGTGTTACTGATGGTAGCCTTTGTTACGTTGGTCCCAGCTCTCTGCAGGTCATTCACTAGGCCCCCCCGTGTGGTTCCAGGATTTTTTCTCACCGTTCTTGTGATCATTTTGACCCCACGGGGTGAGATCTTGTGTGGAGCCCCAGATCGAGGGAGATTATCAGTGGTCTTGTATGTCTTCCATTTTCTAATTATTGCTCCCACAGTTGATTTCTTTACACCAAGCTGCTTGCCTATTGCAGATTCAGTCTTCCCAGCCTGGTGCAGGTCTACAATTTTGTTTCTGGTGTCCTTCGACAGCTCTTTGGTCTACACCATAGTGGAGTTTGGAGTGTGACTGTTTGAGGTTGTGGACAGGTGTCTTTTATACTGATAACAAGTTCAAACAGGTGCCATTAATACAGGTAATGAGCGGAGGACAGAGGAGCCTCTTAAAGAAGAAGATACAGGTCTGTGAGAGCCAGAAATCTTGCTTGTTTGTAGGTGACCAAATACTTATTTTTCACCATAATTTGCAAATAAATTCTTTCAAAAATCAGACAATGTGATTGTCTGGATTTGTTTCCACATTTTGTCTCTCATAGTTGAGGTATACCTATGATGACAATTACAGGCCTCTCTCATCTTTTAAAGTGGGAGAACTTGCACAATTAGTGGCTGACTAAATACTTTTTTGCCCCACTGTAAGTATTTTAGCTTGTTCCATCCTCTTTCACGTTTGCTGAACAGCTTGGTCTGTATGTACATGTAGAGAAAAATACAAAAGCAAAGTTCTATATGGTTTCTAGTGAGGAGAACATCCCAAAAAAATATGCACATATATAATAATGTATGCAAAATTTTAAAAAATCTGATTAAACAATAATTATTGTTAAATAAAAAGAACACAACTAAAATAGCCAATACAGCTTAGTGAAATGCCTCCACAGTGCCTGCTCACGTATTATTTTCATCTTGGGCTCACTTAGGAGCATAGGTTTAGATGTTAAATACATGCTTTCATCACTGTTGACAGCAGACAAAGCGCTGAATATGTTCACATACCTTTTGGATCTTCTGGAATAACAATAGGGGGGGCAATGTCTGGGAGCTCTTCTTCACCTGGCTGCAGACCTTTTGCTCGTAGGTGGTTAATGTCCAGGATATCTGGCATATCCACTGTGACATCTAAAATAAAATAAATGCTGTAAAACATGTATACCAACCAAATGAGTGCATATCCCACACTGTTTACATAACTGAAAGTGTTACCTACCAAGTTTCTTGGGCACCCAGTCAAGGCCAAATGTAAACTTCTTAATTTGAATTACCAAGTATTCAGGGAATGAAGCAAAACGAGAAGTCCTAAAGAAAGAAAAACACAATATTAAAATATAATCATGAATAGTATCTGAAGTCGCAGGTAACAAAATAATGCAAGCTGTAACAGCATACACAAAAAACTGGCTATGAAATGGTTGCTATTGCTTGTTAGAAGGATGAATGATTAAAATCAACACCACCACCAATTTTGCATTCACAATCTTATGCCCCGTACACACAATCGGAATTTCCGTCGGAAAAACTTGCCTTGCATACACATGGTCACACAAAAGTTCTCTGAACATTCGACCGTCAAGAACGCGGTGATGTACAACACTACGACGAGCCGAGAAAATGAAATTCAATGCTTTCGAGCATGCTTCGAATTGTTTCCGAGCATGCGTAGGAATTTTGCGCGTCGGAATTGCTACAGACGATCGGAATTTCAGATAGGAACTTTTTCCGTCGCTTACGCTTACCGGTAACGTCTTTTCCAGTAGTCTTTCAGGACAGCCACATTGAGAGACCTTGGCTCCTCCTCTTCCTTGGAAACACTGCGCCAGCCCCCATAAATTTACACCTCCCCCTGCCAGCCTCAGCTTTTTCTAGAGCACCTCCGGTTAGCTGGGGAGACACAAGAACACATTAATACCATACCATCACATATTACTATTGTGCCCCTTTTTAGGTCTTGCTCAAGACCCCCCAAAAATTCGGGTTGGTACTAGGGCTGTCCTGAAAGACTACTGGAAAAGACGTTACCGGTAAGCGTAACTTGAATTTTCCCTCCCCGTCTTTCAGGACAGCCACATTGAGAGGATAGACGAGCACTTACCCCTTAGGGTGGGACAACAGCTTGCAATACCTTTCGCCCAAAGGATTGCTCACTTGCTGATACCAGATCCACTCTGTAGTGTTTCACAAAAGAGGTGAAACTGGACCATACAGCTGCCTTGCAAATCTGCTCTGGCCTTGCTCCAGCTCTTTCCGCCTGAGAAGCTGCCATAGCTCTAGTAGAGTGTGCTTTAATTCCCATGGGGGCTTCTCTACCCACTAGCCTGTAGGCCTGAGTAATAGCTATTCTAAGCCATCTGGCAATGGTGCGTCTAGCCTTCTGTCCACTTCTTGCTCCGCAAAAAGAAATAAAGAGAGAGTCTGACTTTCTGAAAGTCTTTGTCAGCTCTAAATAACGTAGGATACATCTCCTGACGTCTAAGGTATGAAACCTAAATTCCCTTTCCACTTGAGGGATTAGGACAAAAAGTTGTCAAAATTACCTCCTGGCTTCTATGGTATTTCGAAGCCACCTTCGGTAAAAAAGCCGGGTCAGTCTTAAAAACGACTATCCGAAAACATAACACAAAAGGGGGGTCTAATTGAGAGGGCCTCCATTTCACTGACCCTCCTAGCTGTGGTAACAGCCACCAAAAACACAGCCTTATACGTTAGGCCCTTTAGAGTACATTCCTCTAAAGGCTCGAACGGGGGTTCTGTCAAAACCTGAAAGACCAGGGAAAGGTCCCATTTAGGAAAGGAAGGGCCCTGCACTTGTCTCTGTCTTGAAAGGGCTCTGAAAAACCTGACCACCCAGGAGTCGGTGGCCAAGGATTTCTCTAGGTACGTGCTAAGCGCTGACACTTGGCTTTTAAGGATACTGATGGCCAACCCCTTATCAGCCCCGCATTGCAGAAACTCCAGGACTGCTATAGGGCTCTGCACCTTAAAGGAGTTTTCTTGGCACCAAGCTCTAAAGCGCCCCCAAAACTTTTGGTAGATTTGGCGCGTCTCCTCCTTTTTACTGTCAAGAAGGGTGGATACCAGTTGATTGGAAAAGCTTTTGCTTCTTAGAATTTCTTCTTCAGAAGCCAGGCGGCTAAGTTCCAGCGGCCTACCTGAGGACAAAGAACTGGGCCCTGCGATAGGAGATAATTTCTGGTCGGAAGAAGCCAGGGAGGTTCCGCTGCAAACTGACCGAGGATCGAGAACCAAGCTCTCTTGGGCCAGTAGGGAGCCACTAAGATCAGTGTGGTGTTTTCTGCCTGGAATTTTCTTAGGACTGCTGGCAGAAGCACCGGAGGTGGGAAGGCGTAGCAAAGTCTGAAGTGCCAGCTTTGTGTTAGGGCGTCTACCCCTAGCGCGTTTTCCCACCTGCTGAGAGAGAAGAAATATAGAGTCTTTGTATTGCTTGAGGCAAATAGGTCTACTTCTGGGAGGCCCCATCTCTTGACTATGAGATCGAAAACCTCCTGACTGAGTGCCCAGTCGGCCTCTCTCAGTTGCGTCCGGCTGAGAAAATCGGCCACTATGTTTTCCTCTCCCTTCAAGAATACTGCTGAAAGAGACAGAGCATTGGCTTCCACCCAGCCGAGGATCTCTGTGGCTAGGCTTAACAGAGCCCCGCTTCTCGTGCCACCTTGCTTGTTTATATAAGCAATGACCGAAGAGTTGTCTGACCGAACCTGGATGTGTTGCTCCAGTAGGTCTTCCCTGAAAGCTCTGAGCGCCAGACCAAATGCTTTTAGCTCCTTCCAGTTGGAGGACCTTTTGAGCTCCTCCTTTTCCCATGTCCCCTGCGCCACCCGAGGTCCCAGATGTGCCCCCTAGCCTCTGCCACTTGCGTCTGTAGTAATCACTCTGGATACTGGAATGATCCACAGGCGCCCTTGTGACAGATTTATCTGTTTCCTCCACCACCAAAGGGACCTTTTGATCCGAGGAGGGATCGAAAGCAGATTGTATAAAGACTCCTGGCTGTGGTCCCACATCTTTAGAATCAGTGCCTGCAGGGGAAGGAAGTGAAGGCCTGCCCACTGGACTGCCGGAATGGCAGACGTTAGTAGGCCAAGGGTTGACATGGCCACCCGTATTGATACCTGCTGATTGCTCTGAAGGCATGCTACTGCTTGGTCTAGCTTTCAAATTTTCTCTGGTGGGAGAAAAACTCTCAGGTGAGTAGAATCCAGCAGGTATCCTAGGTAGGAAATCTGTTGGGCGGGAAAAAGGCTGGATTTTTTCAGATTTAGTAGCCATCCTAGCCCTCTCAGGGTTGTCTTTGTTAATTCCAGATCCCAGATTAGTTGCTCTGAGTATGGTGCGAAGAGAAGAAGATCATCTAGGTATGTAATAATTGATACCCCCCGATTCTCAAAAAAGCCATGGCCTCTGCCATGACCTTCGTAAATACTCAGGGTGACGAGGATAGGCCAAATGGCAGCACCTGAAACTGCAGGTGAATAGTTTCGTCTTCTACCTTTACTGCCAGGCATAGGAACTTTTGAAAGGCCTCCGCAATGGGGATGTGGAGGTAAGCGTCTTTCAAATCCAGTGACACCATATAACAGTTCTGGGGTAGTAACGCTCTGACAGTGAATATCGACTCCATCCGGAATCTCTTGTAGACAATCACTTTGTTCAGAGGTTTCAGGTTTAGAATTACCTGTAACTCCCGAGGATTTTTTCACCACGAAGACGTGTGAATAAAAGCCTGTCCCTTCTTCTTCTTTTGGAACTCTGCACACTACATTCTGTTTTAGTTCCTTTAATGCCCCTAGGAGGGCTTCCGCTTTTGTCGTACACCTGGGGAGAAGCGTTATTAGGCTTCGACGTGGTGGGGTCTCTGTAAACTCTAGACAGTACCCCCTTCGTATGATCCCCAGGATAAATTGGTTGGGAGAGATTACTTCCCATTGTGGAAGGAAGGCTCCCAATCTTCCCCCCACTGTGACCCCTGAGTCACTGGGACTTACTGGGTTGCTCAGGAGCGCGACAAATCGCCCCTCCTTTGCCCTTACCCCTTTGGCTCCAAGGCTTCTTCTCCTGAGTCTTGGGAGGCCTTCTTTTTTGTGGACGAAACCCCCTCTTGGGTTGATTCGGGGTTTTACGTTTCACTGGGAACGCCTTCTTTTTATCGGCGGTACGGTCCAACACTGTCTCAAGACCTGGGCCGAAAAGCAGATCACCGGTCAACGGAATGCCACAAAGTTTAATTTTTGAGGCATTGTCCCCTGGCCAGGTTTTGAGCCAGAGGGCTCTTCTGGCTGAGTTGGCAAGTGCCGCAGTCCTGGCTGACATGCGCACTGACTCAGCCGAAGCATCCGCTATATATGCTACGCCTCTTAGGATTGTTGGAAAGGACGACAAAATAGTCTCCTTTGCCGTACCTGCCTCAATATGAGCCTGGATTTGTGTCAGCCAGTGCTCGAGGTTTCGGTCCACAACCGTGACTGCCATCTCTGGTTTCAGATTACCTAGAGTTAATTCCCAGGTCTTTTTTAACAGGGAATCAATTCTCTTGTCCATGGTATCTGTCAGAGCTCCCAGATCCTCGAAGGCCAGATCTGTGTGTCTGGACACTTGCGAGAATGCTGCGTCCAATCTGGGGTTATGGTTCCAGATTGAGGCAGGATCGTCCGAAAAAGGGAATCTTCTTTTAAGAGACCGAGAAAAGAAGGGCTTCCGTTCGGGATACTGCCATTCTTTTTTGACCGTATCTATTAGGACCTCATGAACAGGAAATACCTTTCTTTTCTGTTCCTTTAAGCCCCTATACATCTGGTCATTGAGAGATAGGGTTTTTTTGTCCTCCTGGATACCCAGGGTGGTGTAGATAGCCCCTAGGAGGTCTTCTACCTCCTCAAGGGACAACTTGTCCCTTGAGGGCCTTCTGCACTCCCCGTCCCTACTCTCCCCCTCCGATTCATCCTGAGAACCGGAGGTAGAACTGTCTGGTTCCTCCCTAGCTTCCTCTCTGGAAGTGCCTGCCACTTCTTCTGCTGAAGTAGTGGCCCTAGGAAGGGAAGATGCAGAGTCCTGTGCCAAAAGTGGGGTTGTATTCTGTGATGCAGGTGAGGTTTTAAGGGGTACCTGTAACCCTTCAAACAGGGTATTAAAAGATTGGAAAGTTGAGGATAATTCCTTAACTGATGCTGCTAACCCTGACTCCTATTCAGAAGCTCTCTCATTTACCAAAGTATCAATACAGTCCTTGCATAGGACTTTTTTCCAAGCCTCCCCCAAGGTAGCCCTACAGGAGGCACACTTTCTCTTAGAGCTATGTTGGGGTTTTTTCTCAGAAGATTTCTGAAAAACATGGAAAAAAACAAAAGCACCAATCAAAATCCCACAAAACCTCGCGCTCCCCCCCCCCCCCCCCCGCCGGAAATGACGTCACCCGCCGTCCGGCCCACTCGGCTCCACTGCAGCCTGTACCCTGTACAGGGGGGGCAGAGATGCGACCTGCCAACAGCCCTGTGGCTGAGAAAGAGGGCCCCCCAGACTTCCACCAGCACTCGGCGAAGTGGGGGAGGCGGACGAGATGCGGCCGGCAAGTATCCTGCCGCTGCCCCAGAGACCCCTGTCTTTTAGTTAGGGACTTCTTAAAAATATAGCCCCCAGTCTCCCTGACTGCTTAGGCCTGGTTACTAGCGCAGTGTCGCCCCACCGGGGGAAACACAAATAACTGAGGCTGGCAGGGGAGGTGTAAATTTATGGGGGCTGGCGCAGTGTTTCCAAGGAAGAGGAGGAGCCAAGGTCTCTCAATGTGGATGTCCTGAAAATAGAGAACCTGCTCTCAATCTTTTGCTGGCGGAAACTCCGACAGCAAAAGTCCGATGGAGCATACACACGGTTGAAATTTCCGACCAAAAGCTCACATCAGACTTTTGCTGGCGGAATTTCCCATCGTGTGTACGGGGCATAACTCTGCTATGTCTAGAGCTGCACATTTTTATGCATGTTTTTTTTTACTTAAACAGCTAAAAATGTCTTCCACTTAAAAATACCAGGCCTACATACCACATATATGAGCTGGCACCCCCACAGCTGCAAAGCTTCCCACTGAATAAATAAAAGTAATCCTAATTTATTTATCCCTTCACCTTTCTTATAACCTAATCTAAGTACCTAGATACTTATTATTTGCGGGTACACAAACAATCCTTGTGTCTGGCCTTAAAACAGATGTTGCCCACTGACAGTAGCCTACTTCCACATTTGTGTTCAAGATAAGTAAGGATTACATCAAATCTTAGTACTGCTTTAGTAAAGACCTCGCACACGAATCTCTAAAGATCTAAAATTTTCATTTAGATTATAGTGCTAGAGGACCCAGAGAGATCTGGAAGACCTTTACCATCTCAACTTCAAATATTTGATTCAATTGAAATCTAGTACAGTAGGGAACAAATCCTTGGTATTTATTTTTCAACCATTTATAAAAATCTGGTAAACTAGCAGGGAGTTTCCTCCGAAGGGGTAGTCTAAAGAACTCCTTTACACATCAACTATATTGCACTTCTAAACCCCCCCCCCCTCCCAATTTCCTCAACCCCGTTGGTATCTGGATGGCACAACCTAATTTGATCCTCCCTTCTGAAGCACCTGCCTGATGCTGGGGGGGGCATTCAAGATAATATACACAAAGCAAGGGTCCTAAATGTGCATGACCCTGAGCTATCCATGTGGAACACACCTATCCCTTAGCGATATCCCTTTGTAATACTAGTCTGGCATTATTTGGCAGAACAGTGGTGTATTTTAGTTTTGTGCTGCGCTAGTCAAGACTAAAACCAGGCACCCCAATGTCCCACCCCAGCCGCAGTATACCGGTCTCGTCTCAGGGTCTGATGGGGAAGCTGCAGCTGTTCACAGTGAACAGCTGTGGCTTCCTCATCAGACCCCAAACATGATTAGTCCAAGTGCCATGTATAGAATTACTGCCCATGAACTGACATTCATGGTGATACCTCACATGTGTAGGACAATCGTTGTTTGCGTGCGTGTGTGCGGGGCCGACAGCCGGCGCATTCACTGGCTGGTCGCTCAAATCTCCCGGTGGGAGGGGAGAGCTCGAGAGAGCCACAGAAGACGGAAGGTGGGGGGGGGGGACCCGGTACAACAACCGAAAGGACAGAAAGTGGTTAAAGATCCACCTCTGCCCTTTTGCTGTGGGCGGCACCGTCCCCAAAGCAAATGCCTGCCCTGTTGCAGAGAGGACATTTCTCATTTTATTTTGAAAAAAGTAAACTACAAAGAGACAGGTGCATAAATTGGTTGTGAATTATTTGTGGACACCCACCAAATCACAGCAACTAAAAGGTTAGCACTCTTGTGTGCAAACTCTGGGTCCTGGGTTCCCACCAAGTATGCTACGTGCATAAAATCTGCATGTTCTCCTTATGCTTGTGGTAATTTCTTCCCACAAGTTTCCTTTCAAAATTGGAAGTGTGTGGAAGGGTGATTAGATCGTGAGCTCCTTTGGGGAGCAAGAACTGTGTAAAAGACTATGTACTGGGACAAAAATGTGTTCAATACAATCTTTTATTGACATTGAAGAAAAAAAAAAAAAAATACAGATGTAGACAGATGCAGTGGCTGCAAAACTGCACACTGCACACCTTGGATATGGTTTTGTATCATTGCCATAAAGCAAAGTGCAGATATCTAAGATTGCAGCAGTTTGGGAGCAATGATAGGAGTGCTCCTAGAACACTATTACCACAGATCTGCTTTAAGCATGTTCACATAGAGTGCTTTTTTATCTTCCACCTCCTCTCCCAAACTATCCACATAAGTAAAATAATTGTGCTTTTTCATTAGATATGGCCCCTCCCATGTCGTCTGCAGTTTGTTTTCCTGTATAGAGAAAAAAAGAAACATACAGTGCATCTTCTGACCCACCTTATACATCTCTCACCAGCATTACCATCCGAGCCAGTTTAGCCATTTTTTTCTGGAACCTTTACACATAATCCACTAGAGAGACCTTGGGGCCAGCAATGTTGCCCTCTCCAAGTTTCTTGGGTTAGGTCCAAGCATATTCTCACTGGCCATATGGTGAAAAGCCTGTAGATTCTTGGGGCACCCCATCTGCAGTCAAACAGCAGGTGAGGCAAATATCATTCCCAGTCCCTTTCCTGCAAATCAAATGGCATACTCCACATCTGCTTCAAGGTCCCATTGAGACACTTGGACAAGACATTCTTTTGTGACTGGTAAGGACTAGCCATAACATGCGTCACCTGTATTCTCTGACAGAGAGCCTGCACAAGGTCAGACATTAGTCATCTTTTGCTGGCTGCAAGCAGGCTGGAAAAAGCTGACAGCTCTGCCCAACCCTCCGTAGTGAATGGATTTGCAACGACGTCACTTGTGGTGTCATCACACTCCCAAGTGCTGTGTTTACTTTCACAAAGAGCTCCTTTGGAGTGGTCTGTGAAAGCATTGCAAGCCCAGGAACTGACCATTTTTAGCTCCTAGGCACAATGCTGGATGCCAGCTGTCACAGGCAGCCTGCACAATGCTGGATGCCAGCTGTCACAGGCAGCCTGCGGTGCCTAAGGCTCCTTAGGCACAAATTCTTACAAAAAGGAAAAAAAGTGTGGCTTCTCACACACAGTCGACCATGCTGTGGCTGCTGCAGGCATGTCAGAGGAAGACCCTGATGGACAAGGACTTTTGGGACTCCTACGTTCTAAATCCGCTATCAAGACAGATATTGGTCATGAAATTCAACGTAGTTGAAATAAATCTCTTCCTGGATAAAGCAGAGGCGGGAGCCACACCCTGGGGGACTAAAGAAGACATCAAGGAGTGATTGAACTCAAGCAGGGGACAACAATCCTGGCTGTCGGCAACAGGTCCTCCGGGAGGAAATCTACAGGCCACCCTGACCTGCTAAAGATCGCAAGTTGGAGAGGCCCCAGGACTATTCCCCTTTGTGCATAGGATTCAACATACTTCAATATAGTTAAGGCAAAATAAAACACACCAGATGCACCTAGGGTGTTCACAATTATCTGCAGAAGCTAGAGAGGGAATATAGCCAGAGTCACATTCACTGGCAGCAGGGCCAGTGCAAGGATTTTCGTTTATTTAGAAGAAAGTGAATTTTGCTGTGGGCTAAAAGTCCAGTGTGTGAAGGCCAGGTCTGTCTTTGACAGAAATCACTGGGCAGGATGGACAGGACAGATCTCCAGACCCCTCATCTCTGTGTACTCCATGGCCTGCCGATGATCAGGGATAGTAGATTAGCGATGGGTGAGCTGTGATTTGCACAATCATGGAAAATTTTCTCCTCCTCCTCCTCCCACTCCTCCCTGCAGCTGCAAAATGGCAAAAATGGGCATCACACCAATAGGTATAAACCTTACATTTTTACGAAGATCTTAGTTTCAATAACAGTATATTTAGCACATAGACAAAGATCCTATAACGTTTCCAATAGGCCTAATATGCTGTTTTTGCAACTAGGACATCAGTAAAAATTTGAGGTCTTATCCATTGGTGTGCTAGTCAATTTTGCATGTTATACAGTAATCCTGTCGCTGATGATTTTTTTCTTTAAACAGCCTACTTACTCGTACCTACCAACCATGTAAGGGGCAGTGCCATCTTAACAGCATACATCAGGTTCCCCCATCACTGTTCCCCTATACATCAGGTTCCCCCATGGGCATGAAGGCAGCTCCTCCTTCCTCTCCATTGCGGAGACTGAGGCGAGTTCTCAGCCTCAGTTCTGTCTCTATCCCGCCCCCTGCAGGAGGGAGGAAAAAGCTGAACCCTCTCCTGTGAGAAGAAGCCAGCCACTGCTTCTTCTGACAGGAGTGACAGTGCACCCCCCAACATAGCGCTCACTCCCCTTTACCTGAGCTTGATCATGGATACCCCCCATGTACCTGGGACTCCTGGGCAGTCATTAAGATGACCCTGATATGGGGAGTGCTTCTCTATTGATTAAACACATGAAGGAGCATTTTTCCTTCTACTGACCATCAACATGGGGAGCCATTCTTTCTTCTACTAGCCACCAACGCGAAAAATTTTTCCTACTGTCCACCAACTTAAGGAGGCATTGCCCTTCTACTGACCACCAAGGTAAGGGAGCATTCTTCCTTCTAATGACCACCAATGTAAGAAATCATTTTTATTCCTACACGCCATCAACATAAGGGGGCATTATTCCTCATACTAACAAACATAATGGAGGATTCTTCCTCATAATTACCATCAACTTAAGGGGGCATGCTTTCTTTTACTGACTACCAACGAAAGGAAAAACTATTCCTCATACTGACCACCAATGTAAAGGGGAATTCTTCCTCACACTAACCATCAATGCAAGGAAACATTCATTGTCCTGGTGGCCATATTAGAGGGTATTTACAACAAGATTTGTTATTGTAAATATATGCCATAGCACAGGGCTTGTGCCGCATGACTGTGATAATTGAGTGTTGTTCAATCTTTTTTTTTTCTGTATGGCGAGGGGTCTTATAGTTTGCTGTGGGGCCTTGTGAGTTCGTTATGCGATTGCTAGAGATGACATTTTTGCAGGACTGACCAGCAGTGGATGACAGCAGAAATGTATGTGACAATCCAGATTTCCAAGTGAGTGTATGTTATAAGTAAGCAAACACAAATTTCCCAAATTTTTGTTTGCTTGTGATGTGCATTGCCCTTCCATGTGCACCTTACTGCAAAGTCTAGTTATAAAATTTGTGTGGTTGCCATTTTTTTTTTTATAATGTATCTTGTGGTTCTGATTTGGTGTGGGGACATTGGAAGCTTTTAGCTGCCACTATGCGCTTGCTGGGCATCCAATGTGTCCCTATGCCTTTATTGAGGAGTGGGCTCCCTCCAGGCAAACTTGACATTAATTTATCCACTGCTATATATGCTCCAACTTGGAGACTCTCAAAACTATTCTGAGTTAGGACCATAGTATACAGAAGAGTATTGACATTGGCACTGCAGATCCCACATATATTTGCAAATGTGTGAAATGAAACCCTCGGTTTTTAACGTGAATTATTAGCAGTGGCGGCCCGTGCATTGTGGATGCACAGGCGCCGCCCCCCCGACGCCCTCCCTATTCATGTGCCCGATAATTTAAATACTATGGCGGGGATAGGCACAGGGGTGTGTATTTTGAAGCATGTGATTAGAGCCAGAGGCTCTAATAGGCTTCAAAATAGGGTTGGCTCGGGGGGCAGAGCACTGCGTTCCGATCCTATCTTGTTGTATGGCATAGCAAATGAATTTTCGCTATTTTCACACTGCATTTGATTGGCACAAGTGGCTGCACATGATGGAGCACAAGTGGCTGCACATGATGGAGCACAAGTGGCTGCACATGATGGAGCACAAGTGGCTGCACATGATGGAGCACAAGTGGATGCACATGATGGAGCACAAGTGGATGCACATGATGGAGCACAAGTGGATGCACATGATGGAGCACAAGTGGATGCACATGATGGAGCACAAGTGGATGCACATGATGGAGCACAAGTGGCTGCACATGATGGAGCACAAGTGGCTGCACATGATGGAGCACAAGTGGATGCACATGATGGAGCACAAGTGGATGCACATGATGGAGCACAAGTGGCTGCACATGATGGAGCACAAGTGGCTGCACATGATGGAGCACAAGTGGCTGCACATGATGGAGCACAAGTGGCTGCACATGATGGAGCACAAGTGGCTGCACATGATGGAGCACAAGTGGCTGCACATGATGGAGCACAAGTGGCTGCACATGATGGAGCACAAGTGGCTGCACATGATGGAGCACAAGTGGCTGCACATGATGGAGCACAAGTGGCTGCACATGATGGAGCACAAGTGGCTGCACATGATGGAGCACAAGTGGCTGCACATGATGGAGCACAAGTGGCTGCACATGATGGAGCACAAGTGGCTGCACATGATGGGGCACAAGTGGCTGCACATGATGGGGCACAAGTGGCTGCACATGATGGGGCACAAGTGGCTGCACATGATGGGGCACAAGTGGCTGCATATGATGAGGCACAGTCGCTGCATATGATGGGCACAAGTGGCTGCATATGATGGGCACAGTGACTGCATTTGATGGGCACGGTGACTGCATTTGATGGGCACGGTGAGGCTGCAATTGATGGGGGGGGGGCTTTCAGCATTTTTCAGTTTGTTTGCGCCCCCCAAAAAATTTTGAGCGCCAGCCGCCACTGATTATTAGACAGGGTCAATTTGGTTTGTTTGCAGACTAGCTGGTAAGTGTTCTGAGAACATTTTGTTTGCTTCTGATGTGCATTGCACTTCCATGTGCACCTTACTGCAAAGGCTAGTTTTAGGTTGGGGTGGTTGCAATCTTTATATATAAGGTATAAGCAAATCCAAAACATGGTAGTTTTCCCATAAATAGCAAATAAGAAACATAAGTAAATCAAATACATTCCTAAATAATTAATGCCTACAACGTTTAGCAACAATTTTGTTTTCTCTGAAAATACTTTTGGTATCAAAGAACATTCTACTTCTATCTTCACCGGACAGCCAAAAACATGGGTCATCGAAAGTTATAGAAGCCTAAAATACATCAAGTCAAACATCTCTGAAAGACTTTTGATTAGACAGTCTTCAATCAGAGCACACAGAACACTGGAATCTCAGCACATGAGAGATACTGCTATGAAGTGGTGGCAGCCTAGATAAGACCTCTGTCTTTTATAAATAATCCAGAAACAAGAGACAAGCAATTAATCCCCAAAGAAAGTCAAAATCCTGACAATGATGGTCTCGGTAACAGAACTTTCACTTGATAATTATCCATAAAATACCTTATTTTATTTTTTTTAACAATAGTTTTATATTGGAATTTTTTGTATATACAGTGGGGACAGAAAGTATTCAGACCCCCTTAAATTTTTCACTCTTTGTTATATTGCAGCCATTTGCTAAAATCATTTAAGTTAATTTTTTTCCCTCATTAATGTACACACACAGCACTCCATATTGACAGAAAAACACAGAATTGTTGATATTTTTGCAGATTTATTAAAAAATAAAAACTGAAATATCACATGGTCCTAAGTATTCAGAGCGTTTGCTGTGACACTCATATTTAACTCAGGTGCTGTCCATTTCTTCTGATCACCCTTGAGATTTCTCTACACCTTCATTTGAGTCCAGCTGTGTTTGATTATACTGATTGGACTTGATTAGGAAAGCCACACACCTTTCTATATAAGACCTTACAGCTCACAGTGCATGTCAGAGCAAATGAGAATCATGAGGTCAAAGGAACTGCCTGAAAAGCTCAGAGATAGAATTGTGGCAAGGCACAGAAGGTTACAAAAACATTTCTGTTGCACTTAAGGTTCCTAAGAGCACAGTGGCCTCCATAATCCTTAAATGGAAGACGTTTGGGATGACCAGAGCCCTTCCTAGAGTTGGCCGTCCGGCCAAACTGAGCTATCGGGGGAAGAAGAGCCTTGGTGAGAGGTAAAGAAGAACCCAAAGATCACTGTGGCTGAGCTCCAGAGATGCAGTCGGGAGATGGGAGAATGTTGTACTCACTGCAGCCCTCCACCAGTCGGGGCTTTATGGCAGAGTGGCCCGACGGAAGCCTCTCCTCAGTGCAAGACACATGAAAACCTGCATGGAGTTTGCTAAAAAAAAAAAAAAACACCTGAAGGACTCAAAGATGGTGGGAAATAAGATTCCCTGGTCTGATGAGACCAAAATAGAACTTTTTGGCCTTAATTCTAAGCGGTATGTGTGGAGAAAACCAGGCACTGCTCATCACCTCTCCAATACAGTCCCAACAGTGAAGCATGGTGGTGGCAGCATCATGCAGTGGGGTGTTTTTCAGCTGCGGGGACAGGACGACTGGTTGCAATCGAGGGAAAGATGAATGCGGCCAAGTACAGGGATATCCTGGACAAAAACCTTATCCAGAGTACTCAGGACCTCAGACTGGGCCGAAGGTTTACCTTCCAACTAGACAATGACCCTAAGCACACCGCTAAAATAACGAAGGAGTGGCTTCACAACAACTCCGTGACTGTTCTTGAATGGCCCAGCTAGAGCCCTGACTTAAACGCAATTGAGAATCTCTGTAGAGACCTAAAAATGGCTGCCCACCGTTTACCATTCAACCTGATAGAAGTGGAGAGGATCTGCAAGGAGGAATGGCAGAGGATCCCCAAATTCAGGTGTGAAAAACTTGTTGCATATTTCCCAAAAAGACTCATGGCTGTATTAGATCAAAAGGGTGCTTCTACTAAATACTGAGCAAAGGGTCTGAATACTTAGGACCATGTGATATTTCAGTTTTTCTTTTTTAATAAATCTGCAAAAATGTCAACAATTCTGTTTTTCTGTCAATATGGGGTGCTGTGTGTACATTAATGAGGAAAAAAATGAACTTAGTGAAAAATTTAAGGGGGTCTGAATCCTTTCCGTCCCCACTGTACATACACACAACCAAACAAAATAAGAAGAAAGAAATATGTGAATAGGAAAAGCCATTTCCAAAGAATTACGATTTAAAATACGCTTATTTAACATGTTACATGCTGTTACAATATTATAAATGCAAATATTCGACCCTACAATAGCATAGTCTTATTATCCCATCCAAAACATACTACTCTGAAAGCATTTATTCAGAGTACAAAAACAGCACTTGTTATTTCACGTCTATCTCCCCATGGCCTGTCTCCATCTCCATCTCCAAACTGCTCAACCTCCTCCAAAAATACGACTTAAGACCCATACACACGATAGGACTTTTTGACAACAAACATGCAAATTAGCTGTTTCAAGGCAACATCCTACAATGTGTACGCTCCATCAGACAAACTTTTTCGGTTTTCATCAGACAAATGTTGGCTGTGCAAACGGACAAACTTTCCGGCAACAAAAGTCCTATGGTGCAAAATCTTATCGTGTGTACACAAGTCCATAGGACTTTCGTCCAAAGTACAAACACGCATGCTCAGAACCAATGCAAAAGATCAGATAACAATACAGCAGTTGACCAAAGGGTGGTGGTAAGGGTTTGAGCAACCATATTATAATTATATTAAACAACGCATTACCATGTAGTTGACTTTTGAGAGAACAGTCATCAGTATAGACCCTATTAAAGCGGTTGTAAAGGTAATTTTTTTTTTTTTTAAAAATAACAAACATGTTATACTTACCTTCACTGTGCAGCTCGTTCTGCACAGAGTGGCCCCGAACCTAGTCTTCTGGGGTCCCTCGGCGGCTGTTTCAGCTCCTCCCCGCAAGCATTCACCACCTTAATGCGAGCTCCCTCGCATGGTGGTGAGTGCTTGCGGGCGCGCTCCCGTGATACAGCCGGCGGCTATAGCCGCTTACTGTATCACTCAGCCCCGCCCCCCGGCGCGCCGCGTCATCGGATGTGATTGACAGCAGCGCGAGCCAATGGCTGCGCTGCTTTCAATCCATCCACTGCAGCCAATCAGCGACCAGGCTGAGCTGCAGCGAAGATGACAAGAACGTGCAGCGAAGATTTGAGGTGTCAGGTAAGTAAAACGGGGGGGCTGGGGGCGGCGGTACTGTCAAAAGTTTTTTCACCTTAATGCATAGAATGCATTAAGGTGAAAAAATTTTTACCTTTACAACCCCTTTAATTTATCACAAGCCCGCTGAATCATCAATGCAGTATTCTGAGAGAAACCAATGCAAATGGAGGCAGATCAGGCTAAAAATACCATATTTAACTCCTACAGTGAAACTACTCTTAGAAAATATAAAATATATATATATTATATATATACACACACACACACATATATATATATATACACACACACACACATATACACACACACGAACAATATTATCAAAAGTTGGGACACTTGCCTTTACACACACACATGAATTTTAGTGGCATCCCAGTCTTAGTCCGTAGGGTTCAATATGGAGTTGACCCACCCTTTGCAGCTATAACAGCTTCAACTCTTCTGGGAAGGCTGTCCACAAGGTTTAGGAGTGTGTCTATG
Source organism: Lithobates clamitans (assembly GCA_037952925.1). NCBI lineage: Eukaryota > Metazoa > Chordata > Amphibia > Anura > Ranidae > Lithobates > Lithobates clamitans. The sequence continues at coordinate 447,798 of JBBGZY010001865.1, forward strand.
GGAATTTTTGACCATGCTTCCAGAAGTGCATTTGTGAGGTCAGGCACTGATGTGTATAAGATGGCCTGGCTCGCAGTCTCCACTCTAATTCATCCCAAAGTTGTTCTATCGCGTTGAGGTCAGGACTGTGCAGGCTGGTCAAGTTCCTCCAAACTCGCTCATCCATGGACCTTGCTTTGTGCACTGGTGCACAGTCATGTTGGAACAGGAAGGGGCCCATCCCCAAACTGTTCCCACAAAGTTGGGAGCATGAAATTGTTCAAAATGTCTTGGTATGCTGACGCCTTAAGAGTTCCCTTCACTAGAACTAAGGGGCCAAACCCAACCCCTGAAAAACAAGCCCACACCATAATCCCCCCTCCACCAAATGATTTGGACCAGTGCACAAAGCAGGGTCCATAAAGACATGGATAAGAGAGTTTGGGGTGGAGGAACTTGACCGGCCTGCACAGTCCTGACCTCAATGCAATAGAACACCTTTGGGATGAATTAGAGCAGAGACTGTGAGACAGGCCTTCTTATCTGACCTCACAAATGTGCTTCTGGAAAAATGGTCAAACATCCCCATAGACACACTCCTAAACCTTGTGGACAGCCTTCCCAGAAGAGTTGAAGCTGTTATAGCTGCAAAGAGTGGGCCAACTCAATATCGAACCCTACAGACTAAGACTGGGATGCCGTACGTTCTTGTGCGTGTAAAAGCAGGCGTCCCAATACTTTTGTATATATATATATATATATATATATATATATATATATATATATATATATATATATATATATATATATATATATATATATATGTGTGTGTGTGTGTGTGTGTGTGTGTGTGTGTGTGTGTGTGTGTGTGTGTGTGTGTGTGTGTGTATGTGTGTATACATATACACATACATACATATATACATATATACACACACACACACACACACACACACACACACACACACACACACACACAGTATCTTACAACACTGAAGAAAGGTAATTTTGCTACAATGTAAAGTAGTGAGTGTACAGCTTGTATAACAGTGTACATTTGCTGTACCCTCAAAATAACTCAGCACACAGCCATTAATGTCTAAACCGCTGGCAACAAAAGTGAGTCAATATTTTGTGTGGCTACCATTAATTTTCCAGCACTGCCTTAACCCGCTTGGGCATGGAGTTCACCAGAGCTTCACAGGTTGCCACTGGAGTCCTCTTCCACTCCTCCATGATGACATCACTGAGCTGGTGGATGTTGGAGACCTTGTGCTCCTCCACTTTCAGTTTGAGGATGCCCCACAGATGCGTAATAGGGTTTGGTCTGGGGACATGCTTGGTCAGTCCATCACAGCTCTGCAGCTGTGACCAGAAGTTCCAGCGCAGGAGCACCGGAAGTATAGCTATAGTTCCAGCACTCAGTAAAAATCTTAACTGTAAATTAAACTGATAAGTCCATGAGGTGGCATGCACCTCGTTGGACTTAAAAGTCCATATACAGCTTATAATAAAAAAATACAAAACAAAATCAGTGAATGGAGTCTCTTGTACTAAATTATTAGGTTTCATTTTCACAGCACTATATTATGAAAATCATATCAAAGTTTAATGCTAAAATGCTTTTTGTTCATTTTGGATAGAGTAGAGAATAGTTAGAAACCATGTCAACCTTACTGCGGAGACTTCTCTTCGCTTCCTGTTCCATAGATGCAATAGAAAGTGAGAGGAAAAAAAAATTCTAAAAGTGAGGGAAATCCCTTCTCAGCCAGTTGTCACAAGAACAAGCACCCCCACTGGAATGTGTTCCGTGTTCTGGTGATAACCCAAAATTTTGAATTTTCCCTCACTTCTAGAAACAATGAACAACTCTCTAGCGGGGACACAGACTGCAATAAAAACTTCACAGGGGTTTTTTAATCTTTTCTTACGCATTCCAATTGAAATTTAAAAAAAAAAAGAGTTTTATGCACTCTAAAAGATAACGGAATGCATTAGTGGCTTATGTGGTTGTGAAGACTCACTTAACGGCGGCAGACTTGGCTTGGAGAGCGCTGCTCCAGAAGTCATCCACATTGTCAGGCTCAGTGAAGGCTTGAAGACAGGCACTGAAGGGAATCTTGGCACGTACAAGTTCAGGTGGCGGCCTTTTTGCACTTTCTGCTTCTCTTCTTTTTAAATCATAAGCAATCAGTTCATCTGAGGAAAAAGTATTGCCATTTTTGAATTATCAAAAATATGTAAGGTACAAGTATGTCCCCATTTTCTGCAGAAATTATAAGCATGCTGAAACAAAGTATCCTGGAGATCCTTCTTTTCTGAACTAACTTTATCATATACAGTACCCTTTTTCTAAAGAAAATTAACCGTCTATGGTTTTCCTACCTTTATTTGTTGCAGCCTCCATTGCCACAGGTAATTGCATTATATGATCGACTCTCTCTGTGTAACGCACTTTCCGTGATTGACAACATTGTGTCCGTTCTTCCACCAAAAACCTGAAGATATCACTGGGATTTTCCAAGCCTGTGCTATTTCTCTATAAAGCAAATAAGCACATCATCTAAATACAACTCAGACAAACAAACTTGATGGGTAAATTGGTAATGAAAAGGAACTGAGAAACACTAAATTCATCAGCAGGCAAGGATAGAAGCATCTGTAAGAATGTGTTTATTAACACTTCTAAACACTCTTGTAAGCATAGATTGTCATTCACAATATGAAAGAAGGAAGACTCCACCAGAAAATAGAAACAGCAGGCTAGGAAAATGCAGTATGCATAAATATTCTATTTCAAGTAAAATGCATTTATCATACTTTTTTTTTTTACACCCACATAAAGGTGATAATACTTTTAATTTTTTCATATATTTTTCTACATATAGAAAATGAATGCACCACAAGTAAATTCAAGAAAAACATTGTAAATACCTCTACAAGATTAATAAGGTGCAGGAAAAATTCTTGTGCATCTTGTTGTCTATTTGAAGAGAATTCTGGATGGTCTTTACTCATTAGTGCTTTGAACATACGAGTTGTAATTCCCTTTGGCTGAGGTTTAAAATATAAAGGCACAAAAATAGAAGAGAAAAAAAAGAGAAAAAAATTAGACCATACCAGAAAGTAAAAAAATCAAAGCTAAAATGTGAGGAAATTTAAAAAAAAAAAATTACCCTTGCACTGCATCTCCCCCCCCCAACTCAAATTACCCCACACTGCAAGGGTGATGTTTTTAACTCAGGTACCATTAAAAAGCAATTTTACTTAACTTGTCCCTTGCTCCCCTAGTAGTCGGCACTTTCCTGTTCCCTCCAATGCCCTGGGTTGTGGGCGACCCCTGGCTGTCCTCATTTACAATGCAGGACTGATGGTCACATTATTGTACATAATACCATATTGTTCTTTCATAATACAATATTGTTCTAATGCAATATTAATTATTCATAATACAATACTGCTCTTTCCTGGTTCTCCTCTTACCTATCTCAACACACTTTCAGTGTCACATACAACACCATCTCATCCGCTCCTCTTCCTCTTTCTGTTTCTATGCCTCTTCCCTGGGCCAGTTGATAACCTTCCATGGCTTCCAATACCACCTCTATGCAGACGACACCCAGATCTATCTCTCAACTCCTCAACTCACCCCCTCAATCTCCTCACGTATCACAAACTTACTGAGTGACATATCAGTATGGATGTCACACCACTTCCTCAAACTCAATCTTTCTAATACTGAGCTTGTAATATTTCCTCCTTCCTGATCCCCTCCCCATGTCTTTATAATTGAGATCAAGGGCTGGGTATAACCCTAGACTCTGACCTCTCCTTCAGCCCCCACATCCAATCACCTGCTAAATTGTGCTGCCTTAACCTGCACAACATTTGCAGAATTCGCCCGTTCCTGACAAATGACACCACAAAACAACTTATTCACTCATTAGGTATTTCCTGACTTTACTGCTGCTAGACCAATACACCTTACTTCCTGATCCGTGACTGCTGCTCCTCTCTGCCAATCTCTTCACTGGCTTCCCCTACCCCATACTATAAAATTCAAAATACTAACCACAACATACAAGGCCATCCACAACATTGCCCCAGCTACATCACCAACCTCATCTGCAGATATCGCCCAAATCGTCTTCTCCGATCCTCCCAAGACCTCCTGCTCTCTAGCTTCCTTGTAACCTGCTCCCATGCTTGCCTCCAGGACTTCTCCAGAGCCTCTCCCATCCTCGGGAACTCCCTGCCCCAGTATGTGTGATCAGCCCCTACCCTGTCCGCTTTTAGGCAATCTTTGAAAACTCAAAGTTCAAATTCAAGGAAGTCTACCCCACCTCCCCCTAAGAACTGTACTTGAGTCACCTCCATCAGATCATCCCCCGCAGCTAATACATTTAGTACCACCTCACCCTCCCTTAGGGCCTCCTACTCCTTCCGTATTGAACTGTATTGTAACCTTACTGCCCTCGTTTACATTGTAAAGAGCTGCATAAACTGTTGGCGCTATATAAATCCTGTATAATAATAATAAAAATAATAATAACAATACACAATATTGTACATAATGACGTCAGAGTGCAACCAACAGACAGAGCGCTAGTGAGAAGCAACTGCAAGGGTCCAGTCACATGGAGAGGAAGAAGCCTGCAATAGGGAGGGATAAGATGATAAAACTGTATTTTAAGGGTGCACTAGACAAAAACTACCATTTGACCCTTGCAGTACAGGGTGAGCCTCCAGATTTTAACAAACTTTTAGATTTCAGATTCATACATTTTGTTGCTCTGAATAAAAAGCAGTTTGTCCCACTGTGTCTTTTGGACACTGCTTCTAAATGGGAGTAACTGATTAATTTTAACCAAAATTACATTTTTGTTGCAGAGGATGCTTAAAACCTGCAGTTTGAAAAGGAAAGGTAATTTTTTATAACATATATATTACTAAATGGTTTGTGTAGCAACTGCATATGCTATAAAAAATGTTTTTACTTGCTAGATTTTTTTTCACACAACAGTGGAGTTACCCTTTAAATACATGTGAAAATACCATGTGTGTACAATAAATATTAAAATAACCTAAAAGAATAACATAAAGCAACACACATTTAAAAGAGGATACATTTTGCCATACATTATACAATTTTCCTTTAGATTTACCAAAACCAAATAAATACGAGGTCAAACCTAAACACTTTCTTTTTTTTTTTCATACGGTAAACACATTCAATTGGTTTGCAATGAGGCAGGCCCTTGCACTACATAGTTGAAGGTAAATCTAAAGGGAATTAAATAAGAATATTGTATAATGTATGGCCAAGCTTTAGACTACACAACAGTTCTAATATGCAAAATTGATACCTTTGTAAATCCCATGCCCCACAAAGAGCAGCACTTTATTGTTGTATTTTCCCCAATAAAGCCATGGCATTTGGTGAAACCTGTTGGGTCTTTGTACCATTAGATTTTGTTTTTGTGTAGCTCCATCTGGAGCTTGCTACAAGAATAAGTATCTTTTTTACCAAAGGATTGTGTTGTGAATGTCAACATAACTGCATCAGATTATCAGGACATTTGAGCACTTCCAACTTACTGTGCTATAAATAAATACTGAGAGGACAGAAATTTGACTACTACTGCAATGTGGGGGTTGTTTTACCTTTAAAAATGTTTCATAATACATGGATAATTGCTATGTGGTCAGCATTCTATATTGTAGAAGGTTTCATTGATTCATCTCCCAAAGGACCTACGCAAAACATTTTGTGCCTACATATTCTTCATTTACATAATCCAAGCAGAATTTATTATTACACAGGGTACTAAAACTGTGGTGCATGTTCTCTTAAAGTTCTAAAATGTAAAGTCATACTAGCAAATCTGTACTAATGCTATCTCCATGCATACAAAATAAACTGAGCAACACAGAAAAACTGAATAGACATAAAAAAGGATTACAGATCAAAAATATAACACCAGTATTCATATTGGGAGCCAGCTGACAAGTAACACTATTTGCCCCCTATTTTTCCACCTTGCTCTTCTTCTAAGAACCAGTATTTCAACAAACAAAAGACAATTTTCTCACAGCACCTAAAGCTGAACTGTGACCACAAAAAATGTATTTCAATAAATTCCTTTTTATGTGCACCGAAAGTTTTAGCAGATCCAGATATTATCATATAAAAGTAGCAATGACAGCATCACTATGCTGCACATAAATTGTATAGAGACGGGTGGGACCCAGCAGGTCCTCCCACTACAGGCTGCCTGCAGATAAATACAGGAGGGGCGGATAGTAGAGTAGTAGATAGTAAATAGTAGAGAGTAGAGTTACGGGTGGGACCCAGCAGGTCCTCCCACTACAGGCTGCCTACAGATAAATACAGGAGGGGGTGGATACAAGGAGAGAGAGTAGTGACTGGTCTCCATCATATGTATGGAGATTTGAGTTATAGTGCTCAGTAAACAAGCTGAATGAAAAAAAGCTGGATGAAAATGTAAAGTAATAATAGTTGTAAGCCATTATTCTAAAAAAAAAAAAAAAAAGTAACTGATTAAGAAATACTGTATATATAAAACCCTATATCTTCTCTTGCACACAGGGCGGTAAAAAAAACAGCTGCAAAGCCACTACTGAAGCCAGGAAATAGCGGCTGTAAAAATGCGCTTTTAGTAGCTTTTTGCATTGGTGTTAATGCGCGTTCGTTAGCGTTTAGCAACGTTTCTCTGCATCTTCTATTTTTCGCTCTTACTACAGAGCATGACATGTCAAAATCAATGGTTCCCTTCAGTCTGGTATGGATTTTGAGGGGAAACGCCATGCCTTGTGACGGAACATGGCGTCGCAAGGGGCGGGGTCTCAGTGACGCCACCGGATGGCCATGCCCCATAGCTATAGAACAACTGACAGAGAACGGAGACTGCAGCTGCAGAGAAAAGACAGCAGCAGAGGGTGAAGCCCGGAGGAAGAAGACCAGGGGAAAAACTCACCACCGAAGGCAGAAGACTGGAGGAAGAAGGTTTGTTGAAGAAGGACTTGTCAAAATCGTCTCTTGCTATTTATACTAAACTGCCTTTTTTTGGGGTGAATGATTAGGGGTACAATGTACATCCCATACTCATTCAAATGGCAGGGGGGGCAGGATCTGTTAAAGGGGGCTTTCAGATTCCGATAAGCCCCCTGCCCGCGAGACCCCCACAACCATCGCCTAGGGTTGTTGAGAAGAGACCCTTGTCCCCATAAACATGAGGACAAGGTGCTTTGGGGTGGGTGGCGCAGAGCCCCCCTGCCCCAAAGCACCCAATGGGCTGAAAGTTGGATCAGTTAAGACGGCTCTCAAAAGGGGACCATTGATTTTGACATGTCAAAAAAAATGCTTGACGCGGCTTAACACTGTACCCAGCGTTTAGCAGTGTCCGACGTTTTTACAGCTGTAACGCTGGTCTTCAGAAGGCGATGGCCCTGGGGTTTTTTTTGCAGCTTGAAAACACCTAAGCCACTTACAGCTCCCAAAAGCCTATGTGTGCATGGACACATTGAATAACATGGAGAGGCAAAAAAAGTTGCAAAAAAATAAAAGTCTAACACTGGTAAAAGCAGCTGTAAAAATGCCCTGTGTGCATGGGGTCCTAATAGGAAATGATCCCAACCACAGACTAGGTGGACAGGCTGACAATAAGCACATTTTTAGGTTTGGATATTCTAAGCCTACAAATGGTTGCAGCTTATCTACCTAAACAAAACAAAAATAAAGTAAAAGCATAGCATTCTAAGTGGAAATAATGCATTTCAAATTAAAAGAATCTACAGAAGAACTCTATCGACTAAACATTTGCCAGCAACAAGATAATACCTTTTATGATCTAATCTACCCCTAAATAGTGACTACAGGAATTTGGCTGCATGCTGAGGACAACACTTGCCACTGCCTTCTAATTCATTTTTAAAGATAAGCCGCAGGGAGAGACTACAATTAGATTTAAATCCAGCTGCCTCTCATTTATCAAAGTATATGTGACAGTTTTTAAGCAATTTAGGCTTTATGCACATGGCCATACAGGAGAATTACAGTGTGCAGAGCCTGCGTAATCACTTTCCCCAGACCCACATACAATCGCACATTGAGATCAATTACAAGATGTGGCTGCATGCAGTTATATAGTGGAGTTGTGTAAAGCACCCACATGGATGCATGCTCCACGAAGATAGTGTGCATTGGAAGCAAATGTCTGTGCACATGCAGGTGCTTTACGCAACCCCCAGCGCATAACCATGTACAGCTGCATCTTCAAGTCATCTCAACGGGCAGTAGTGGGTCCTGGGAAAGTGATTACATAGGCTCCGCACACTGTACGGCTCCCCGTGTGCATGAGGTCTTATTCTGTTACTGTGCTGCTAGAGCACAGATTGGAGAATTACACATAAAGCCAATTTCTTAAAGTGATACTAAAGTCTTGGGGTTTTTTTAGTTTAAAAGTAACAAACAAGTTATACTTACCTGAGCAGCCCAGATCCTCCTCTTCTCAGGTCCCTTGCAGGTACTCCTGGCCCCTCCCTCCTGCCGAGTGCCACCACAGCAAACAGCTTGCTATGGGGGGGGCAGAGCCGAGAGGATCCTCTGTATCCATTCAGACACGGAGCTGCGGCTCTGCCCCACCCCCTTTCTCTCCTCATTGGCTCACTGACAGCAGCTGTCCCAGCCAACGAGAAAGAAGTGTCCTGAACGGCCAAGACTCTAGTGCAACATCGCTGGATTGAGATGTGGCTCAGGTAAGTATTAGGGGGGCAGCTGCACACAGAAGGTTTATCTTAATGCATAGAATGCATTAAGATAAAAAAACCTTCTGATTTTCCAACACCTTTAACGTACATTATATCTGTCTAGCTACTCCTGTTTAGTCCTGCCCCTGCTGTACGAAAAAATGGTTGATGTCTCCAACTAGTTTAAATTGATCCAAATGAATCTGAAACGATATAAGTAAGACTGATCCTTCAATAATTACTGTTAACAGTATTTTATAGAAAAAGACAGTTCCTTTAAAACGAATATTTGAGTTTTACATTCTGGCAAGCTTAGTCATCAAATGTCTAGGGGAAGCACTACCTCTGAATCCCCAGCTTCATCCTCCTGCCATGTTCTTGCTCTCAATTTTCGATTTTCTTATTTTAAAATGATGCAGCAACATGAACAAGACTTTGCTCATTAAAGAGGAATTGGAATTTGTGGTGAAGGCACTCATGTAACTAGATCTTACTTCTGGACTGGGTTACTGAGCCCACCACATTCTATGCAGAAATAAAATTGGGCACACACACACAAAAATGATCTAACAGATTCCACCCATGCACACCATACAGATGGAAGAATCTTGCCGCTGTAGCTATTGTATTGTAACAGCTGCAGCCGGCACCTGTCAGAATACCGCAACAGCGGCTGCATCTGATTGGATGCAGTCGTTTGGCTCTCAATATTCGACTCTTTTTCAATCAAAGGATGTTGGGCGGACCAACAGGGCAACCCATGTAGTGAATTTCATCCAGTTTCTCAGGAAATGGACAAAATTTGTATAGCGTGTACCCAGCTTTAAACATCAGTCTTGCAGCACTGGGGTCCTCAGTTTAAATCCCGGCCAGGGTACTAAATGCATGGAGCTTGTGTCTTCTTCTTGTGCTTGCATGATTTTCCTCTGGGTACTCCAGTTTCCTCCCACACACCAAAGACATGCTGGTAGGTTAAGTGGACTCTGTCTACACTGGTCTTAGCATGTAGTGGTAGGAGTTAGGGACCTTAGATTGTAAGCTCCTTGGGGGCTTACAATCTAAATGTACCTGGTACAAAATGTATGTAAAGTAAATAATGTATGTAAAGTAAGTATAGTAATGTAAAGGTATGTATGTAAATGGTATGCAATGGCACTAAATGTAAATGCACAGTATGTAAAGCACTATATAAACATCAGCAATAAATAAAGTGTATGGATCCTGATAAGATACTCATGCATGCTCCTCTAATGTGGGTAAAAGGTGAAGAATATGAATCTGTGTTAGCTGCAGTTGCTCTGGAAATGAACAGGTTAAATGAACTTTCTCTGCCTTCTACAGAACACAGTTGTGTTATCAATACTAAAGACATTAATAGCACATTGAGGGAGGAAGAAGGGGAATGCAAGGCATATCACTCACCAACTGTGTCCTAGAATGGCCTCTCGTTATATGAAAAGAGCAAACAGTGATTCTAAAATTGACAGGTTAAGCACAGGAAAATAATTTAACAAGCACCTAACAGGAAAAATGGGACGGCATGACACAAACCCAAAGAAAGGAAAATGTAATAAAATAAGCCATCTATGCATTAGAGAAACCAGAGATAAGAAAGGCTATTTTTGTTTATCTTCCTGCTGCCAAGAAATCTTACCCACCCCCATTCTGTGAAATATCATTCCTGGAGACTTTTTCTCAGATCGAGAAGCTTCTTGAGCAGGCATATCGAGTCTCTTACACTATAATGAAGATCATTCCTATGGGCACCAACAACTCCCGCTCAAAGATCTGCACAAATCAATTAGCCATGTGGCAAGATGTGAACATTCCTAATATTACCAGGATTCTCCAGGCTAGTTTTCACTAATCGTCCTAGAAACACTTCACTAAGCAAATTTTTGCCAATGGAATATTGGATTAAGGCCAAGCTCCATCTTCCTAATAAATATGATTGCAGCTGCATGACGACTTTGGTATGGCTGACGCACTCAAACATCAATGCTGTACTTTTGACATTAAAGTGGTTGTAAACCCTGTACTACCACTTTTACCTACAGGTAAGCCTATAACAAGGCTTACCTGTAGGTACTGTGAATATCTTCTAAACTTGCACCGTTTAGAATATATTCACAGTATCTGCCGATGTCATCGGCACATGCGCACTGAAGTAACAGCTCGCTTGTGCCATTTCTTCAGGAGCTGTGCCGTGACCCGCGGCTCCTGCACGCGGGAGTGACATCATCGTGGCTCTGGGCAATCACAGGGCCGGAGCCCGTGAACCCAGAAATAACTCCGGGAGATATGTCGCCGGTCACAGCGGTGTACGGGGACCTCTGCAACAGCTTCGATCTAAGGTAAGTATTTCATAATGAGCTAGTATGTGATGCATACAAGCTCATTATGCCTTTGTCTTGCAGGTTGCTTTTTTTTTGAGAGTTTACAACCACTTTAAGGCCCCTTTTACACAAACACTTCAACGAGGTCCGCCTGTCCATTTTTCAGGCAGGCTCAATGGGAACCTCCATTGTCCTCAATTGAGCTGCGGGTGTAAACAGACTTGTGTCCATTTACACCCGCCCACATCCAATCCGATTCACTAAAAATAGACAGATGGGGATCTATTCCCAGATGGCAGTTGGATTTAAAAGGGACAGGTGGGCCATTTACATCCGATCGCCCATAGAGGAGAGCGGGCTGTGTCCGTGTCCACTCCACTTATGCACGGACCTGTCACCTGCCTGTTCAGCGGAAATCATCGAACAGATTCCTGCTGAGCAAGCGGATCGCAGTCGTCACAAATGAAAGGACCCTAAAAGGAGAAGCTTGGGGTATATAAAAAACAAACATCCTCACTCATCTCTATGTTGCAGCATCGGTGTGATCACACGGTTTTAAGTATGCTAAGAGTGGTGAGCGTTGACTGTGACTCTCTGCTCTTCCTGCACTCATTGGAGCACTAGACTCGAGAGGGGGCTGGCACAGCTGGCTTTGTCTCCAGCTCTGAGCTGAGAGCCAGAGCCATCTGTCAATCAGGCAGCTGGGTGAATCCTGAGAATATGGTCGGGATCCTTCCAGTGCCTGGAGCGGCTCTGTCATGTCAGCTAACAATGGCCAATAGCCAGTAATTAATGGACTCTGGGTCACAGGTGAGCAAAAATAACTGCACTCCTATGACCCACATAGTATGGTATAGTATAAATTATAGTATAAGTATGGCCAAAAAAAAAAGCTTTTGGTCAAAACAAAAACTTATTTTAGTGTGTCATTTTGCTAAATTACCACTAAACTGCCAAATGCTATGCCCACTCATTAATGGAGTATGCCCTACCAAAACTGTTTTTTAATATTTGAATAGAGTGGGAGAGAGTTAGAACCTCGATCAGGTTTTACTGCAATCCAGGAATAGACATATACTTTAAACCCCAACTGTAAATTTAGTCACATGCATCTGATTGCACAATCTTCTTGAAGCTGAACTCTGGAAATTAGACAAAATCTACCCTTGCAGTGGACATGGCACATATTGGGTTAAGACAATTTAACTAAATGAGCTGCCAACACAGCAGATTGAACCAAAATGAAACATGCTCCATTATAATACCACAGGGCACTACAACATACAGTAGTCTGAAATACATTGACTTAATGCTTTGGGGTGCCATTGACAATGAATGGCGCAGCGACAGTCTAATGCAGGTAAAGAGAATGTGAACATCTGTGTTCCAGCAACACACTACCCTGGAAAGCTCTGAATGGGTTCCAAGGGGAAAATAGTTACAAACATAACAGATTCTCTCCGGCTCTATGATAACATGGTGCAACATTTTCCACTCTCCTGAAGATCATGTCAACTACCGTTTTCACATAAAATACCTTGTGTTCTTCCTTCATCACTTGTTCTATGATTTCACATTTTGCTGGAGGTTTGGAGTACTGTCCAGACAGAAGACCATAGCCAAGTTTGGCCCTATATTGGAACACAAAAAATGGAAATATTGGTCATTAGTGAAGGCCGTCACATTGTATAAAAATCTTGAGATAATTTTTATTTCTTTGTTTTTTTTATCAGACCGTGTCCAAGGGTATAGGAAAGCTCAATATAGATTTCACCTCCACTTTTTGTCTTGTATGTTCCTTTGCTTCCTCCACTCTCCTCAGTATAACTTTCCTTTTCTTATCTTTCTCTACACACTGCTAACCAATATGGTTATTGAACAGAATTTTAAAACTCAGAGGCTGGTGGTACTTTTTTGGTCACGTTTTTACGTTACAATCAATACAAATATATATATATTAGTGGATTGTAGAACAATAGTCCAGTGCACACTCATATTGTATGGGATTGCATATACTCTGTTAAATAGTGATTATATGTGCATCAAGTCAGAGAAACCTAGATCATATGCTTTTCACAGATTACAGTACTTGTCCTTTTTTTTTCATGTCCTTGCACTGTTCAAATGATTTTAATAAAAATAGATGCCTTTGAAAATGTAGAAAAACAAAGCAATACATATGTGGGGCATCTATAACAGGTCTGCAGATTGAATGCTGGGAAGTTCTGCATTTTACAGTGAATAAGAAGTTTTATTTAAAGGAAAAGTACACTTTCTACACATCTGCTTTATTCTCACTAGTGCATGCAGCTTTCTTAAATAAGTCAACAACAAGGGGTACTTGTTTTGCCAATCATCGAGAATTTTTAAGCAGAATGCTACCAGCCTAGTGTGTTTACAGCATTTCCTGACCTCCACTATAAGGAGCTGAGGGAAGAGATGGACTGCTCATTATTAACCCAATGTGGAGTCCTTCTCTCTTCTTCCCCTTTGCTCCCTCTAGTGGAGGCCAGGAGCCATTGCTGCAGGAGAAATACACTGTAATCATGTTGATGCCAGTCTGGTAGCTCCTGAATGAATCTCTTATTTATATGAGCAGGCTGCTGGAACAAGTAAGACTAAAGTATAAATCAGTGCAGAAAGTGCATAAAATAGTGCAAACAAAAGAGTACACAGCAGAGCCAGGGAAAACTACTCAGTTTTCATTCCATTTAATAAATTTCATTATTTTATACTATTACAACTGACAATTCTTACATAGTTACATAGTAGGTGAGGTTGAAAAAAGATACAAGCCCATCAAGTCCAACCTATGTGTGTGATTATATATCAGTACAGGGGGTCCCCAGGTTACGAACAAGATAGGGACTGTAGGTTTGTTCTTAAGTCGAATTTGTTTGTAAGTTGGAACAGTACCTTTTTTAAGTACAAATCCAGTCTCAAAGACAGGAAGTGAACCCAAATCAACAGAGAAAGGCAACCGTATGGCAGGGGTAGCACGGTTAGTTCAAATATGTTTTGTTTCTTTTTTTTTTTTACTTTATCGCTTTTTTTTATCTTTATTTATTTGTAGCTTGTCTATTTTACTTTTTTATTTTTGTACAATTTTCTTATTTTTAATATTATTTTTCTTATTCTTTACTTTTTTTAATTACTATTTTTATTTTTTTAATTATTACTGTATTTCTTTTTTTTTATCATCAATTTTCTTTCACTTAACTTTATTGCTATCACACAGGAGAAAACAATTCCCTGTGTTATAGCAATTGGAGGTGACAATTTCTCTTTATTGACTCTGTCACCTCCAAAACAGGAGTCCTAGCACTGTGCACATCTGAGCACAGCTCTCCCCTCTCACTGATTTCATGGCGGCAGGGACAGGAGACAGCAGAGAGAGGTACACTGTATGGCACAGCAGGGAGATGGATGGTAAAAGCAGCAGTCCGAGTCCAGGCAGGCTGGGCGGCCAAGGTGCACCTCCGCGGGGCAGCGGCGCAGGAAAGACCAGGGATCCTGGAGGCTTCACTAGGCCGGACAAGTCCTCGGCCACGACGGGCAGTTTTAGCAGCCTGGCAGGCCACCGGACCGTACCAGGCCTGTGGATGAGCAGGTAGGATGACGAGGGGGGCCCGCAGCCAGGCCAGGAACGGAGGAATGGCTCACTCCAGCAAGGAGAGGAAGCTTCGGCCGGCAGTGACGTCATTCGGGCCCCGTTCGTAAGTAGGAGTCATTTGCAACTCGGATGTTCGTAAGTCGGAGACCCCCTGTATTACATTGTATATCCCTGTATGTTGTGGTCGTTCAGGTGCTTATCTAATAGTTTTTTGAAACTATTGATGCTACCTGCTGAGACCACCACCTGTGGAAGGGAATTCCACATTCTTGCCGCTCTTTCAGTAAAGAACCCTCTACGTAGTTTAAGGTTAAACCTCTTTTCTTCTAATTGTAATGTCTTGTTAAGCTCCCATTCTTCCTGAGGACTGGTGCCCAGAACTGGACAGCATACGCTAGGTGCGGCCGGACCAGAGTCTTGTAGAGCGAGAGAATTATCGCTTTAACTCTGCAGTTGCTTCCGTTTAATGCATGCCAATATTCTGTTTGCTTTGTTAGCAGCAGCTTAGCATTGCATGCTATTGCTGAGCCTATCATCTACTAGGACCCCCAGGTCCTTTTCCATCCTTTAAAGCTGAAGCTTGTTTTTTTTGGTGAACGGCACCTTAATTATATGTAATGGAGTGTATGGCAGTAGGCTGCTGCTTCTTGTAAAAAATTTTTTTTTTTTTTTTTAATTAGAGCCTCCTTCAGAGTCACTAGATCCTGCCTTGAACAGCTGTGAAGGTTAATAGCAACTTTTGCTGCTGAAAAAAGTTGCACAGCTTGCCCGTATCCTACTGCTGCATTTTTGCAAAAAATGTTCTATTCAGTGCGTCCTTCAAAGCCACCGGATACTGCCCTAAACGGCTTCTGGAGCTGTGAAGGTCAATAGCAACCTCTGCTGCTGAGGAAAGTTGCACCGTTCGCCCGCCCCCTACTGCCCTCTCTGCCAGTTACAGAAGTCCTAATATAATTGTCTACAATGCATTGTGCTTGGTGCTGTATCCCTGCCCCCCCCAAATAAACTTCAGCTTCAAATTTGCAAATCTTATTAAATGCGGTTATAGTTAAAGAACAAATGGTATTAGCATATTGTTCATATGAAAGTTACAACTAATGAATAACTGAGCGCCTTATTAAATTCAATTTTGCTCAAGTTCTCATAAAATGTTGCCTAATATACTTGCCTAAGTGTGCATTTAATATGTGTGCGGAAATGCTTGGATAATTTATGTTTAACTATTGTTAAACATATAGCATTACATCCATTTTTTAGTAGAGTTTAAGATGGTTTTATTTAAAAAAAAACTTTAATTTAAAAAAAGTTGAACTTCTTTACTAAACACAAAATATATCCATGCGAGTTAAAACTGTGAAAGTATTACAACAAGAATCAGAATCTATTTCATACAGCTCTGACTTGTGAGTTTACCCTTTGCACTGGAAGCAGAACTAAAATAGGTAAAAATGCCAGAAGGTAGATTTTTTTTGGTAGAAGAAACTTTGTAGCTCTCATGTGCCAAAGAAACTCAATACCGGTCTGCAAGATGGAGATGTAAAATGCATACAATGGAGGCGGGTGACTCCAGCATGCTGCTTAGAAGTAATGGCCACCCAGCAGCCAAAGAAAGAAGATGCCAATCAAAAAGTGAAGGAAAAGATAGCAGCAGTGGCACAGGGGAACACAGAGCTGTTAACAATGGGGAAGGATGAACTAGGAGGTCAGCCTGCATAGCGGGAGCACTTGCCACTGTGGCAAGCTACAGCAGTCTTCCCCGCTCAATTTGAGCTATGAAGTAAATAGGTGAGAGCTTTAGTTCACCATTTATCTCCAGTAGGGCTGCTATTAGAAATCATGGGGCCCCATACAGTCTATCTGAGCCGCCCCCCAGCCTGTAGGCAGCCAACAGAAAAGGAATTGTGCTCAACAGTGGTATGGGTTTAAAACGTCTACAGAGCACAGGGATTAAATATGTGTATATAGCATACAAAATGCAGGTGTCAGGAACATGTACTGCAGTCTTCAGGAATCAGGGTTTAGGGGTCAGCAATGTTTAATGTACTGAGCACAAGAGAGTCAGGAGTGTGTACCTTATAGGGTGCAGGGGTCAGGAGTGTGTAATGTACATGGTGCAGGAGTGTGTAATGTACCTGGTGCAGGAGTCAGGGGTGTGTAATGTGCATGGTGCAGGAGTCAGGGGTGTGTAATGTGCATGGTGCAGGGGTCAGGAGTGTGTAATGTGCATGGTGCAGAGGTCAGGAATGTGTAATGTGCATGGTGCAGGAGTGTGTGCCCTATAGGGTGCAATGGTCAAGAGTGTGTAATTTACAGAGTGCAGGTAAGGAGTTAGAATGTGCAAAGTTTAGGGGTCAGGAGTGTTTAAGGTACAGAGTGCAGGGGTCAAGAGTATGTAATGAATAGAGTGTAGGGGTCAGAAGTGCAAAATGTACAGAATGCAGGAGTCAGGAGTAGCCTGCTGAGTGGTTGCTAGGGGTTACAGCATCTTGCACATCATATCACATGCAATAAGGCAATGTTTATACTTTTGTTTGTGGGCAGGAGATACACGTAGTTAAGCTGCATTTTTACCAACACCCCCGCCCAACTGCCCCCCTTAAGCTGCAAAGGCAGTGGTTGAGGGTGTATCCATGTTGTGGCTGGTGCGGCAAAAATTCTCTTCCCTGTAGCGTTCGGCAGCCATACCACTTGCTGAACTCAACCCATGCAATCAAATTCTGCTGTGCTGCAACCGTGTGCAATGCACATGCTTGCAGCATGGTGTTGTGGGTTTTCAGGGGTTAATACAGGTGGTGAGGAGGCAACATAAAGAAAAGAATGGGACTATTTCATCATTTTCAGGCATGGGGGAGTAGTCCTTATGCTGTGGTTCCGACAATTAAATTAAGGTTCTGGCCACCTCTGCTATATCAATCCGCTAGTCCGGCTAGGACCTTAATATAATTGCCAGGAACCGCAGCACGAGGATTACTCTGTCTATGCCTGAAAACTGTAACATAGTCCTGGTGAAGTAATCCTTTAAAGTCCCAGCGGATTGATATACAGGAGGCGGCACAAGGATTACTCTGCCTGTGCCTACTAAAAAACATGAAATAGTCCCATTCCATCCCCAGACCCCCAGCTGAGCAAAGAGGGAAAGTTTTTTGTAATTTCTGCAGACTGGAGATTACTCAGATGCCCGGAGGTAAAAAGCCTTTTTTTTTTTTTTTTTTACATTGGACCCCCTGCAATTCAGCCTCATACAGGAGGGCCGGTGATACCCCCTTATTGGAGGCCCTGAGCCCCAACAAATAGTTGCCCTTCCTTTGATCCCACGTTAGTTTGTCCAGGGCCAGGAGCCAAAGCATGATACCCAATAACAAGATCACAGTTTACACACATCATTGATTAAAACTGACAGAAACAAGAACAATGAGGAGGAGCCAAAAGGTACTTACATCTGAGTGTTGAAGTCTTGGGTTGGGTCCAGAGGAGCATAGTCAAATATTCGTGTTAAGCTCCCTACATAACTGGAAAAATAAAGCAAACCTTAACATAATGAGAATTGGAAAATCACTTAATTAAATGCACACTTTGTTCTTCCATTTACCACCTGTCACACAATTACATACCTTGATAATAAACATTAATAAAAAAAATATTATTTCTTAATATACAGTACATTGAAGGACAGCAATTAAAATACATAAAAAGTATTTCCAATTCAACGCCACAGACATCATAATAATGCTATGTGTGTAATACATAACTAGTTTATATACAGTACGCAAGCAAGTCAGCTGTGGGTGACCGTTCTTTGGTATCACTTCTTCGCTGCTGCATCATAGGAATAGTTTGGCCAAAAGACCATGTTGCTCATCCCAAGGTTACGCAAGGTTCTTAAGGGCAAGGCAGCGGGAGATTTCATTACAAGGAATGTGGAAGAATTTAACAAAGGATCAAACCATGGACTTGTTCTAAGTAGGTTGGAAATAATTGCATATGTTTTATGTATCATCTATATACCCATTATAGAAAAAAATATAGCAGTTGTGTGTGTGTGTGCGTGCGTGCTTAGCGCGTTTAACATGTTAACTGCAGAGTTAACTGGCCCCAGTGACCATCACTCAGTTCAATGCCGAACATTAATGTTTGATAAATTATCACATGCAATGTTCCTTTAATTCATGCATTGTTTTCATCTTGATTCATGGGAGCAGACTACAGTCTAGCTTGCCCTGAACAGTAATGTAACGCTGGCGGTAGCGGGCTCCCCTAACCAGTAAACAACATGGTTGTTAAGGAGCAGGCGGGTGCTGCATCCTTAACAACCATGACTCATATGTGGTCAGCGGGCTTACCCGCCAACAGCAGAATGTAAGCAAAAGAATTGCAGCACTTAAAAATTAAGAAAAACAAACCCCCCCCCCCCAAAAAAAACTGTGTGGGAACCCCCCCAATACATATCAGGCCCTTACCTAAGCATGCAGCCCAGCAGGCAGGAAAGGGGGGGGGGCGAGCTATGAAGACGAAACGCGTTGGGTAGGACCCCACTGTCGCCACTTTTATCACAGCGCTGTTTTTTATGGATCTGCATGGGAGTGTATACCCATTTTTAATAAAATTTTCAGTTTTATAAGGATTTACACTATTTGGCCCTTCCTTTCTTTTTCTATTTGTCATCGTCACCATTTGGTTTTCAACACCGTTCTGAGGGACCTAATCTACGTGTCGGTTGTTCCACACCCCTTGGCTCTGGCATTGGTTTGGTTGATACAGCAACGTGGGAGGCACTTCATCGCTCCTCCGGGCCGTCTGCAGACACTCACCACCTAAGCCTATCCGACCCCTCTCGGCGTATGCCCTGTCGGGTCCATTCAATCTGGTAAGCCTCTTCACTGTGTATGTTTCCACTCCAGATGATGTATGAATTCGAAGTGTCTAGCCCCTGAAGTTTTTCCGTCTTATTCCTCAGGAAGACTCTTCTCTGTCAGCTATATTTGGAACTGCTAGTTTAATGTTTATTGCATTGGACTTTTTCATATTTTCATAGCGCTACACTTATTTTGTATCTTAAGGCACAAGGCCATCCGATGATGTCACCGGGTGACTCCGACCCTTTATGACAACATTGACTGGGGCATGCTGGGTCGATGATGTCATATTGTGGTGGGGAGTAGCCCAATGACGTTATCGGGTGGCCCTGCCCTTTAGTTTATTTAGAGGTGGAGCTGTCATTCAGATGATACATAAAACTGTCATTCAAGCCAAGCGTCTGTTTTTCTTTTTTTGTTTGAGCCAGCAGCCAGCATTCACCATGACTGATGTTGGATCTACTTTTTTGGTGAATGGGTAGGCGTACTATGTAGCCCATGCTCATTCACATGAGGGGCCAGGTTCTATCATATTCTGATCAGCCCCCCGTCCTCAAAACCCCACAAACATCGCCCAGGGTGTCAGCTGCCTAACAACCTGCGCTTATTGAATTTTTTTTTAGTTTTGCTACTTTTTTGGTCGAAGGATTGTATAAATATTTTGCAAGACATTATGAAAAAAAGAAAGTTTGTCTTTAAAAAAAAAAAAAGATTACTTTGTTATCATAAAAGGAGAAGTCCAGGCAAAACTAGTTGAACTTCTCCTATGAATCACAGGAGTGCAGTTCATTCTGCGCTCCTTTGACCCGTTTTTAGCAGAAAGCGGACTGAAGTATAATATATATTATATATATATATATATATATATATATATATATATATATATATATATATATATATATATATATATCCGTATGCAAAATATGTGAAAAAATGACGCCTATATCTCACAATGCTCTGCGCCTAGGACCGCCCATGAAATCAAATGTAGTAAAAAGAAAAGCAGCTACTTAAATGAAAAACATATATGCATAAGCAAAAAAGGTGTAAATCAATGGTGCCAAGTCTCTGATTCCTTGTTTGCAGCAGCGCTGTGTGCCCGATGTCAAGACACATATAAATAAGACAAAAATGGTAAAGAAGATGTGCAGGACAGTTCAAAAGAATCCCAGTCTGTGCATATGAAGAGTTTCTTGTCACCAGGAAAAAACAACACCGCGTGAGGGGGTGTCCCCCAGTGAGTTTGCACTCACCACAATTCCAGAATATACAGGCCTTTGTACTGTTGTTATTTAATAGCCTTCCATCTTCTATCATCAACCACCAGATGTCGCTAGCATTCTCGATTAATGATATACCATAAGGGGAAAAAACAAACTCATATAGCGTAATATTGCTAATGATAAGTTTATTGACATATAGTATTCCCTCCCCCCTTTAAAAACTGCGTACCAAAATCAATCAATAGTAAAGCAGAAAGAGCGTTTGTAAAGTGCACTGTGCCTTAGTCTACGTCTCCCGGGAGGAGTTACCAGAGAGCTCGCTGTGTGCGGCTGGTTTCACTTGCTTCCTGGTTCCTTCCGGTGCGTGGAACGCACACGTCACTTCCGGTGGATTACGACCCTGACGCGTTTCGTCACTTCCGGACGTCATCTGAGGGCGTCCTCAGATGACGTCCGGAAGTGACGAAACGCGTCAGGGTCGTAATCCACCGGAAGTGACGTGTGCGTTCCACGCACCGGAAGGAACCAGGAAGCAAGTGAAACCAGCCGCACACAGCGAGCTCTCTGGTAACTCCTCCCGGGAGACGTAGACTAAGGCACAGTGCACTTTACAAACGCTCTTTCTGCTTTACTATTGATTGATTTTGGTACGCAGTTTTTAAAGGGGGGAGGGAATACTATATGTCAATAAACTTATCATTAGCAATATTACGCTATATGAGTTTGTTTTTTCCCCTTATGGTATATCATTAATCGAGAATGCTAGCGACATCTGGTGGTTGATGATAGAAGATGGAAGGCTATTAAATAACAACAGTACAAAGGCCTGTATATTCTGGAATTGTGGTGAGTGCAAACTCACTGGGGGACACCCCCTCACGCGGTGTTGTTTTTTCCTGGTGACAAGAAACTCTTCATATGCACAGACTGGGATTCTTTTGAACTGTCCTGCACATCTTCTTTACCATTTTTGTCTTATTTATATATATATATATATATATATATATATATATATATATATATATATATATATATACACAGGCAGTCCCCAAGTAACAAACCCAATAAAGACTGTAGGTTTGTTCGTAAGTGGAATTTGTTTGCAAGTCGGAACACTGCATTTGTAAATGTAACTTCTGCCTGTGCATGGATGTGGGATGTTTCGGGCGCTTGTTATGTTATCTGGGGCTCTTCTGGCCATGCAGTACATGTAGTACTGCAGTGTGGGATGTGTCCGGAGGTGCTCGGCGGTATCCAGGACCAGCGTGGAGCACAAGTGGCCGGCGTTTGAGGCCAGTCGTAAGTAGGAGTTGTTCGTAACTCGGGGACTGCCTGTGTGTGTGTTTATATATATATATATATATATATATATATATATATATATATATATATATATATATATATATATATATATATATATATATATACATACATACAAACACACACACATATATATACACACACACACACTCATATACTGCTCTTTTAAGTAATAACAAAATTATTGCAAACGAACAGGTTTATATCAGAAATGCAAACATTGCTCTGGTTTATATGGGGTGTACAGGTGTGTGAGATGAAGTAGTTAAAGAGAGTGTTCTATGAATGGAGGACAAGTGCATGAAAAATCTGCCTCCTTCATTTATACAGTAGATCCTATTTCATTTATAGATGCTGTAGTATGGTTCTATGAATGGAGGGGGTGGACAGCGGGCATGGTCGGGAACTCTTGAGGAGTGCTTATCACAGCTCCTCAAGATCTATTAAACCCAGGTAAAAGCATGCTAGAGTAAGGGAGCTGGAGCAACAAGTGTCTGCCTAGCCTTACCATATAAATATTACAGTTAATGCTCCACACAGCATCATGAAATTATAGCATGTCATCACAAGCAATACCTGGATAACCTACTGCTCATCATAAACACAGCTAATAATAATAATCATGTCCTGCGCACAAATTCTGCACTGCAGTAACGTAACTAACACACACACATAAAAACCTCCACAAGATAATCAGTGTCATGAAAAATCCTGAAACTCAGAAGGAAATCAAGGCATTGCCAACAATCAATAGAAGATAATTGAAGATTAATTTCCATCTAAAAGATCTGCAGCAATGGAAAGATCAATGATCTGGTCTGAGATGTTTAGCATGTGGTGGTTCAAGATTGTTTGCTGCAACTGTATACTATATTTCATTGCCAAGCATCTTGTCATGGTAGGTCAGTCATCCTAATGTTACACTATTTCTTTAGGTCAGTCTATAGTGATATGTTTACCAACGTCAGCTTTCAGTAGTGTGACTATTCCTCTAATTACATTGTGAGGAATATAAATAACATGACAGAAACTGAGCCTAAACAGTGAAGTGGATGTAGTGTCCCTCCAACACCAAAAAAATATTCCTTCATCTTAATCTTGGTATATAGTGAGATGAAACTAATGCTTAGGGTAACTCACAGGTTTTTTTTTAGCATTCTGAAATATTTTTAATGATGCTCAATCATTCCATTTTTCCTTAGTAAATGGGAAGATGCTATAATTATGTGCATACCCCATGAAATGGTATGGCAACAGTAAAAGCAGGAGGTGAGACTTAAAGCAGAACTCAACCCAAAAGGGGAAGTTGCTCTTTTAGTCCTCCCCCCTTCTCATTTGGCATGTCATTTCTTCAGGGGGGTAGGGGGTACCTAGTTTTGACAGGTCCCCGCACCCACTTCCGCTCAGACCAGCTAGGCGATCTGAGCAGACGTTCTCCTCCCTCCCCGCAATCTTCTAGGACACATTAGAGGTCCCAGAAGACTACGGGGCCATTCACAAAGCACAGCATGGCTTGCGCATTTACAGTGGGCAGCCGGCTGTGAAGCCCCAAGCAGCACAGCCTGCTGCCCACAGTTATAATGCCGACACAAGGATCCCTAAGGTTAGTAAAGGACTAGTCCAGGTGAGGATGGTACTGGATACTTGGAACAACCTCTTTAAAGGGGATGTAAAGGTAAAAGTTTTTTTCACCTTAATGCATTCTATGCATTAAGGTGAAAAAACATCTGACAATACTGCTAACCCCCCCCCCCCTTTTACTTACCTGACCCCTCGAAAGTCCCGCTCTCGCCCCCGACATCCTCTTCGCCGCTCACCCTGGCCGTTGATTGGTTACAGTGGATGGATTGAAAGCAGCCCAGCCATTGGCTCGCGCTGCTGTCAATCACATCCAATGACGCGGCGCGCCAGGGGGCGGGGCCAAGTGATACAGTGAATGGCTATGGCCACTGGCTGTATCACGGGAGCGTGCCCTCAATCACTCAACACCATGCAAGGGAGCTCGCATGAAAGTGTTGAGTCCTTGCGGGGGGGAGCCGGGACAGCCGCCGAGGGACCCCAGAAGACCAGGTTCAGAGCACAGGTTGAAGGAAAGAAAAATGCATGATTTCTCCATCAACACAGTTGAGAATCCCTCCCACTGTGCTATTGTGTTTTCCAGCCATCAGAATACAATCATCACTGCCAGCAGGTATAGCCGCCAGCAGTGATCACACGAAAAAAAATCCTGAGAGGCTGGTTGTACTGATGTTGAACCAGCCGAATTTCAATCTATGGTCAGCCTTAGCAATCATGTTAGGAGTAGATGGATGGGTCCTGTAGGCAACTATGAAATCTATCTACCAATGTCAGGAAAAACAGGTCCAGAGGAAGAACTCATTGTTTTCTTTAAAGTAGATCTAAACCATATCATTAAAATTGCATGTCATTTCAAAAGTTGTTTTCACTAGTTTTAAACTTGCAGCGTTCAGTAAAAAATACTTGGTGATCCTGCCATAAAGGTCTTTGTTTAGGAACTTTCCCGTTATGGTGTGACGACCGTGTCCCAAATGCATTGTCACACTGTCACACCCACTTCTGGTGAAGGACTACAAGCATCCGTGCTGACACACATTGCACAGGTACGTCACAGTCAGGAAGCTAGCCTGGAGCAATGATGTGCAGCCAACACAGAGCAAGTATAGGAAGTCACTGAAAGAGGTTGAAGATCAAACTGAGATGCAATAAAGGATTGACATTGCATTTTTTGCATTGGGATGTAGAAAATGTGAAAACTCTTTCATGGAAAAATACAAAGGAACTTTTTATTAAACAGAGTGATTTAGCAAAGCAAAGGCCATCCAGTTAGGTATTAGATCTACTTGTAATAGCCCATTATCCATTTTAAAGTAAAAATAAAAGAGTACAGAAAACAACTGAAGTGCTTATGGTATTGAATTGCTCTCATTTCCTTAAAATTTTAGGAGCCAGAATAAAAGTTGCATTTTGAATGGCAACACATTTCCAGTGAGCTGCAACAAATAACTCCTCATCCCCTTAATTTGGCATAAATTCAATATTCACTTCAATTATTCAGTCATGTGCACGTGAAATAAGAAAACAGGAATTTGCTTTTGACTTGATGTGATAATTGAAGTGAATCTTAACGCAATTTACTATGTAGAAATTCTCAACTTCAAAAATCAGGCTTAATGCCGCGTACACACAATCGGACTTTACGGCATACTTGGTCCGGCGTACCGGATTTCGTCGGAATATTCGATCGTGTGTGGGCTCCAGCGGACTTTGTTTTCTCAAAAGTTTGACGGACATGTTTCAAATCTATCCGACGGACTCGAGTCCCGGCGAAAAGACCGCTCGTCTGTATGCTAGTCTGACGGACAAAAACCGACACTAGGGCAGCTATTGGCTACTGGCTATGAACTTCCTCGTTTTAGTCCGGTCGTACGTCATCATATACGAATCCGTCGGACTTTGGTTGATTGTGTGTAACCAAGTCCGTTCATTCGCAAAGTCCGTCGTAAAGTCCGTTGAAAAGTCCGCCGGGCAGAGTATGCCGTAAAGTCCGGTCGTGTGTACGCGGCATTAGGTGTTGCTTTTCCACATTATTTTGTAGGCAGCCCTAATTGAAAGAGATATGACCAACTACAATGAAGGCCAATTCTGGCCAAACCTGAGATAAGGCATACATCATAGATGTCAAACTCCCATATTTTCATCATCATCACACTTTTTATGAACGCATCTATTATACCAGACATTTAATATCCAACTGCTAATAAACAGAACAATTATCAACAGACTTTTTCGTTGATAATTGGTTTAGCAAAGATAGTTTGTACAGTAGAAAAGTTATTCTTCTAGAAATGTTCAGCTCATGAGCTTCTGGTTTATTTTTATCATGGTAATTTGATTGCACATATATCTATGGAAAAAGTAATGATGACACTTACGCCCTCTGGAATTCTGGTATGCTGAAGATAACCTGCATCACAGTGCTGAGGTAGGAGCTGTTCCCCTGGTTCTTAATACCAGTGTAGCCAGAGCCAAACATCAGCTTCAACTTCAGCCCAGTCTCTTGGATGACTTCCCACTCACTGACCCTTGGTTTAACTTCATTATCCAAAACGCCATTCTCTGTCTACGAATGACAAGGCACCATTCAGATACAATCAAAACATTTAAAAAGAAAGAAAATTAAAAGCACATACAGTATTAATACGGCTACAATGTTTTGATCTTTGATCAATTTTACACACGGACGACTCCATTAAAAGGAAGTATTCACAGTCTTCATTAAAAACCTTTACTGATATATTAGTTTGAAGAAGAAATGAATCCCAAATGTATTTTCTGTTTACAATGGAATGGAGAAGGTTTCCATCCATACAAACTTTACAGCGCTCTCAGACAACCAGCAGGTCTAAGGGCCCAGTCACAATTGTTGTTTTAGCAGATGCATTTTTTCTTAAAATCCATCAAATTGCATCATCATTTGTTTTGATCTTCATTGGTTTCATTGTGAAATGCATCTTCTAAAAAATAAATAAATAAATCAGACAAGTGAAGTGCGACTGGGCCCCTAATAGATCATGAGGAGATTTTCAGTCTCTCATCTGCTGATTATCAACATACTATTATGTGGAGAATGAAGACAATCAAAATCATCTGCCTTTTAAGGGAATATATTGAGATTTTGCCTGAAAGCAGATTTTGCCCTTCTGTAGGGAGTAGAAAATTAGCCGTTTCAGGTAGGTGTTCCTCTTTAAATTTGTCAGACATATCTGAAATAAAGTAACGCCTGCTGATAGACATGCAGCCCAAATATTACTGCATATTTATGGTACAATGTAAGACTTTAATAATACTAACACTGTACCTTAAAGAGGAATTTAACTCCCATCTCCTCCTACCTTTTATGTTTGGTTCTCTTCAAAAAACACACTCATCTGCTCAGCCAATCCAGCGTTTTTCTGCAGTAATCTGCTGTTTGGGTGACAACCTGTCCTGCACCGCCACATTAGCCCCTCAGCTGGCTGCCTCTTTCAGGTTCAGGCATACCAGCCCCCAATCATGCATTTAGCCACACTCACCAGCTACTCTGAATGGGCATCTGCAGTCTTCTGGGAGATGTAACTGGCGTCTTAAAAGGGGTTCTGGGAAAAGGACACATCAGAAAAGCTGCAAAGGCAGCCACCAGGAAAAAGCCGCCAAAAAAAAAAAAAAAACATAATCTGAATAAGCCACCACCCTTCCTCCAAAAAATTAAAGGAGGAGTGAAGTTCCACTTTAAGAAATCACCAGTATAAGTATCTACCGCCACATTTTTGCATGCCCCAGGTGAGGGAGGCTTTTTTCAACAACAGCCTTTCAAATGACCCTATGGGAATCTTACAAGTGCTAAACAGGCAAAGGACAATGAAAATCCAGCCCCTGTGGTCAAAAGCATCCCCTCCACACACACCCACCTAGGGAAGCATCATGATTGGCCCCAAACTATGAGGTCTAGCCTCATTGGCCAATTTTGAGATGCAAGAGACAAGAGGGAGCAGCTGTTCCAAAATTGAATAAAGCAAGTGCCATGGATTTCAGAACTCCAGGATTGCTTTATACGGTATGTCAGCACATTTTGGTGCCTGCTTTCAAGATATCATGCCTGTTTGCGCTTTTGAATTTACCAGAATGTAAATTTAAAGGATAATGAATGTTTTGAATGAAAAAGAAACTTTAGGTATCATAGTGTTATTTCCAAATCTCAAGAACAAAAGCTAGCTCTACCTTTCCCTAGATAAAAAGGCAGTATTATCGTTAAAATAGACAGCAAAGATCCAAATTCATCACCAGAATGTAAAGTTCATATCATATATAAGCTGAAGTTACACAGATGTTAGGAAAGGTCAGAGACACATGTGAAAAAAAAAAAAACACTGTACTGATCTATACCCCCTGCATCTGTAACATATCGATGCCAAAATGTGCAAGGTGTTTGGCAAGGTGGGGATCCACCACAGCTTCCTCTTCATCAAATGAGTACACATCTACAAGAAAGAAAAATGCACATATTTAATATGTATCTCAGATATTGTTGAGAATCTGGGATGCATACATTTACAGTTGCAGGTAACTGTTTCCGTTATAATAGCTCAGTAATGTGCAGAATAAAGCAGAAAAAACAAAAACTGCAGTCAGGGACATACCCCTTACAGCTTCAAAGTATTCCCATTATACCTGCTGGTTAGTGAGGCAACCCATCATAGCGAGTGTTGGACCTTTGCTTGTCAGGCTCGACACTTGGGTATAATGGCAGGTTTCTATAGGCCTGAATTTTATTCCTGACAGGAGTCCCCCCTACTATTCATGACAGAGTTACAGCCCTTTGATTCCTCAATGATGGGTTGCATTTTCATATCACTGTATGATATTCATAATGACATGCAAGGCATAACACTAAACATTATTTACAATACTTGTACTAAGAAGCAGAACTGATATGCCAGGTGCCCCTGATAATTTCCATTTTTTTGCACAAAATTTCCATTTCACTTGCTCCCTCCTGAACTGTTCTCTGAACCAAAGCAAAAGTATAATTCACTCCCACACCATCGTATTCACCCACTGGAGGGAATAAAGTCAGAACTTTAAATCTGCAAGCTCAGTGATTTGGCAAGAACTGAAGTGAACCTGTACTTGGCCAACACAAGGCAAAAGCAGCAGATTCACTTAAAAGGTGCCCCTTTCCCTACTGCTTATGCTGCACTAAACTACTATTTGCTACCCCACTGGCCTGTTCACCCACAGCAGTGAAATCATCGGTACTTCTAGATATGAGGAACCATGTGACGCTGGAACACTGCCAAGTCCATGCACTGTCACATAAGGGCAGGGATAAAGTCCTAAACTATGTGTAAGCACAGCCCAGCACTGATGTGGAGCTTACACAGAACATTTTTATTGAGCCCCAGCATGCAAATAGAGTAGAGGGGATGTGACAGCAAATATTGAAAGCTGAGAAGGGGGGGTAAGCAATAGGAGAACCTGCTACATGATCCTGCATAGAATAATACAGGTGTACCCAGACCATTGCATAAGTATTTTTTGAAGCAGGTTCCACACTTTCTCAGTAATTATTAACTTTGAGAGCCCAGATGACCACCGCCAGAGACAACTTAGTGAAATGTTTCCTTCAAGAAAGGTGGTATACAGCTGCAAACCCACTTTCTTCAGGAAAGGTACAGTATGCTTTACAGGCATGTGGTCAAATATAATAGTAAATACAAGTGGCAGTCTGCATTCCTAGTCATATAAACGTGCATTAAACCAAACCTGCTATGAAAGGAACATGGAGGCTGCCATTGATGAGTTCTTCATGTGAAAATGCCAGAGAATGCTAGTTCCCTGGTTGTCATAGTGACTTCTCTTGCTTCAAGTGGACGATATCCTTAACCAATCTTGATATCACAATCTTACAGCAAACATTGATAAATTTTAGGACAACTGACACATACCTGCTCCGTCAGGTGTAATTGATCCAAGCCTAACAGCCAATGGATATCCCATTTGCTTGTGGTGCTCTAATGCGTGACCATTCCCTCCACTGCCTGAGCAGAACCATCGTCCACACATCACTGAGCCATCTGTCAGGTTTAGCCACAGGTTCTCTCGAAGATCACATTTCGCACACTTCCAGCCACTGCAGGAAATATAAATATTTGTGGTCTACATTTGTTAACAAGCAGTGGGAGTCATTTACTAAAACTAGGGTTGTCCCGATACCGATACTAGTATCGGTATCGGCACCGATACCGAGCATTTGCCTGAGTACTTGTACTCGGGCAAATTCTCCCGATGCTTCACCCGATACCTGGACAGTCAGCGGTGATCAGTGCGTGGGGAAGTTACAAGCTTCTCCCCCAGCGGCTTTCAGCTGCTTTAGTGAAATTTATACAGCGGTGATCTGTGCTTGTAACTCTCCCACACACGATCACCGCTGACTGTCACCGCATCCTCCTCCATGCCGTTTTGCTGGCCCCCTCTGTTCTGCTGCTCTCCCCCTCCGTTCTTCTGCCCCTCTCCATGTACTCTTCCTTTTCTGTATGGACAGAGTCAGCTGACTCTGTCCATTCACATAACTGAAACATTGTAACCTCCTGTGATTACGATGTCTCAGTTTATGAATGGAGAGGAGCCGCTGTCTTCTCTCCATTCATTTTCCGTGCAGCTGAGGCTGCAGAGAAAGGGACTGGGGAATCTCTATCCTTGGTCTCTTTCTCTGTCTCAAGGGGGAGATATCAGGGGTCTGTTAATACCCTTGATATCTCACCAAAGCCCCACAACAGGGCTGATTAAAAAAAAAAAAAAAATACACATATTGCAATAAATAATAAAAAAAAATATTATTGTAAAAAATAATAAAAATGTAAATAAAAAACACAGACACCGTCCACCCCCCCCCCCCCTAAAAAAAAAAAGAAAAAAAGAAAGCATTGTTAAAAAAAAAATACACTGTCACGTGACATTAAAAAAAAAGTATCGGTATCGGCGAGTACTTGAAAAAAAGTATCGGTAATTGTACTCGGTGCTAAAAAAGTGGTATCGGGACAACCCTAACTAAAACTGAAGTGGGCACAATCTGGTGCAGCTCTGCTTAGAAACCAATCATCTTGCAGGTTTTATTGCCAAAGCTTAATTGAACAAGCTGAAGTTAGAAGATGATTGGCACCAGATTCTGAGTGCACCAGTTTTAGTAAATCTCCCCCGGAGTTTCAAAAATGTGACCTCAAAACACCAAAGTCACATTGATGAGACAATGAACCTAGATTCAATTTCAGCCATTTAATGCATAATATTCTTTTTATAAAGAAGCATTAACCATGAGTAGGGTAGAATTGTAACATTATTCAATCAATGTGATAAAGCTCAGTACAAGGCTTATGGTTCTGCACTATTAGCTCAAGTACAATGTATGAGACCAGTGACCACATATGTTTAGGCAATTATCAGATTGCCAGATTATCAGTAAGAAATGTAGCAACTTTTGGTCTGAAGAGAATCTGCCTAGTTATACATACATCTATAGCACTTTTCTAACTCACGCTGACATGTTCTTAATGGTTATAATATGGGTCAGCAACAGTGAACATCAATAGAGTACAGATGCATTAAGTTGGTAGGTTCAGACTGAACAATGGTTCTGCAACCTAAAACATCAGCTTCTCTCATCAGCCTCTATTATCAGCTTCAATAGAACTAGTTGGGGAAAAAAAATTGATGATCACATTGGTCAATGGTCAGCAAGCCTGAGTAATATGGGCTAAATGTTAGACATAATCTACATAACTCACCTTGGTGGAATCTTCACTCCATTGTCTATTTGTACAAGATTATTTGCAAACTTTGACACTTGTAGTTCGTCTTCCCATGACTCTTGTTCCAACTTTCTATATGGGGACTTGGAATTTAGTACAGCATCACAGGCAATAGTAACCTGTACAAAGAGGTAAGAAAAATGGAAATGGAAAGAAAAGTAATAATCACATAACAAAAATGATGATTTCTTATGTTTTTTGTTTTTTTTTCAAAAAAGTGGGTTAACTCAAGGTGGTTCTAAAGGCTAAATGTTTTTTATACCTTAATGCATTCTCTACATTAAAGATAAAAAACCTGAGTGCAGCTCCCCCCCCCTTTATACTTACCTGAGCATGATCTCAATCCAGCACTGTGACTGAAAGCAGCATCTCTCTCTGATTTCTCCTTCCTCATAGGCTCAGAAACAGCAGTGAGAGCCATAGGCTTGCTATGCAGTCAATCACAGTCAGTGAGGAATGAGTGGGTGGCAGAGTCAAGCTGCGCTCTTCGTTTCAATGGTCACACAGAGTGCAGCTTGGGAGCAAGCCTGCACAAGTGTCCCCATAGCAAACAACTTGCTATGGTAGGCAGGCACTCAGCAGGGGGGAGGAGCCAGGTGCACCAGCGAGGGACCCAAGAGAAGGATTGGGGCTGCTCTGTGCAAAACCACTGCACAGAGCAGGTAGTGTAACAAGTTTGTTATTTAAAAAAAATATATAGGTTTACAAATCCCTTTAATTACTAGGATGTTTCCACCTATTTTAATAAAAAGATCATTCAAACTTTGTCTGTTGCCTATAGCAAGCAGACAGAGGAGGTTCTTACTTCACTGGATGCATTTTGTTTGGTCACCGACTCTAAGTACTGATTTAGAGGAACAGCATTATAGTTCAGCAACAAGCAATTATGACCCCCATATCATCTTTCTTCCAAATAAAGGCCAAGCATAAACTCAGCAATCAGCTAGTACAGTAGACCCTATGCAGAACTATTATAGGGTAACAAAATGTATGTTTAGGTATCTCAATATTGCCCATTACAACATAAGAGAACCAGCAGAAAGAGGTTTTTTGTTCTTCCCAATTGTTCTTTTTTTGCTTGTTCTTTGTTAAAGTGCATGCAAATGCTAACAAATGAGCTTCTATTAATTGCTACATTTGCTCTGGTAAATATTAGAAGTGTTTTATTGTACCAGCAACAGGAATGCTACACACTGAGATGAAAATAATGCTCTTCTCTTATTAAAATAGCCAGCAGGAACAAGGTCTATTTTGACATGTTTAGCACTAGGCATAGCACTTTCTTGAAGAAAGCGATGTGCCTAGTGTGAAACATGTCAGAACAGAACTCCTGCTGGCTATTTTAATAAGAGTATTATTTTGCATTTTGATATACGACATTCCTGTTGCGGGTACAATTGATTACTTAGGTGGAGATGAGCTGAGCCTGGAGTGTGGAGCCCGATATCGCCTGGAGCGGGATATGAAATACTTGCTATTGGAAGGGTTTTGTTATGATGAGTATAAAAAGAAAAAAAAATCACCCCCTTTAAAATAATCACATTTTGTTGCTTTGCAGCCTGAAATTAAGACAGACACAGTTTTTGTTTTATCCAGCTGTATTTACTGCAACTTACAACATCCAAATGAAAGATATAACCCCATGTCAAAAAATAAATAAATAAAATTAAAAAACAGAATCACTTAGTTGGAAAAAGGTTCAACCCCCTCCTAAAAATGACTTGCAAACTCAATCAGCTGTAGCTAATCACCTTAACAATGGCACACAAAGCCATTTGACTGTCAACTGTGATTAGCTGTGGTCATTTTGATTAGCTTAACATGAAAAGAGCTTTCCTGGAGCATTTCAGTCCCTGGCAGTGCAACTGAAGCAAACAATCAACTATGGGTGGCAAGGCACTGTCAAAAGATCTCCGGGATAAAGTTGTGGATAGGCACATGTCAGGAGATGGATACAAAAACATTTCAAAGGCTTTATCAATGCCTAGAAGCACAGTGAAGTCTATTAGTAAAGCGGAGTTCCAGCCCTTTCTGGAATTAAACACACACTCATCTGTCCCACGATTCAGCGATGCTGCCGCCCGAAGCCTTGGTTCTCTCCCCCGCGCCGGAATCACTAGTGTGGGCACAGCTTGCGGCTTCACAGCTTGGTGCACACTGCACATGCGCGAGATGTGCTGCGCCTCCTTATTGGCTGGGCAATCTTCAGGGACCTGTGACGTGTCCCAGAAGATTGCAGGGAGGGAGGGGGACAGGAGAACTTCCGCTCGAGTCACCTAGGCAGGCCGAGCGAAAGTAGGAGCTGGGTACCTGTCAAAACTAGGTACCCGCTCTCCCCCCTCCCCCCAAAAAAAAAATTACATGCCAAATGTGGCATGTCAGGGAGCCAGGAGTCCCTAACCACTTACCGACCGGCTCACGCCGATATACTTTGGCAAAGTGGCACGTTCCCGCGAATCGCTGTATGGGTACGTCGGCTCCTTTAAGAGCCATAGCAGGAGCGCACGCACCTGCTGCAAGGCTGGGGACCCAATGCGTGTGACCGGCGGGCGCGATCGCCATCGGCCACCCGTGATCACAGGCACGAGAGCCAGAATGGGGATTTGTGAGTGTAAACACACAAATCCTCGTTTTGACAGGAGGGAAGAGACAGATCTTCTGTTTGTAGTAATTACAAACAGCGATATGTCTCCTCTTTCAATCAGTCCCATCCCCCCACAATAAGAAACACTCATGAGGGAACACATTTAAGCCCTTGATCGCCCCCTAGTATTGACCCCTTCCCTGCCAGTGACATTTACACAGTAATCAGTGCATTTTATAGCACTGATCGCTGTAGAAATGTCAATGGCCCCAAAAAGGTGTCAAAAGTGTCCGATCTGTCCGCCGCATTGTTGAAGTACTGCTAAAAATCACAGATCACCGCTATTTCTAGTAAAATAAAATAAAAATAAAAAAATGCCATAAATCTATCCCCTATTTTGTAGACGCTATAACTTTTGCGAAAACCGATCAATATACGCTTATTGCAATTTTTTTTTTTTTGAGCTTTGCCAAAACACACCTTGAAGATTCTGAGGCCACAAGGAAAAAGATGTTATGGTTAGATGAGACTAAAATTAAGTTATTTGGCCTCAACACCAAATGATATTTCTGGTGGAAATCCAATACAGCTCACCATCCAAATAACACCATTCCTACAATAAAGCATGGAGGTGGTAATATCCTGTTATAGGAGTGTTTCTCCGCAGGGACTGGAGCACTTGTCAGGATAGAGGAAAAAATGGATGGGGCAAAATACCAAATTGTTGAGGAAAATCTGTTGCCCTCTGCCAGAAAGTTGTCAATGGGAAGAAGGTTTACCTTCCAACATGACAATGACCCAAAGCACATAGCAAAAATGACTACACAGTGGTTGAAGGAGAAAAGGACGAATGTCCTTGCATGGCCTAATCAGAGCCCAGACTTAAACCACATTGAAATTCTGTGCAATAACTTGAAGACTGCAGTCCACAAACGGTCACCATCAAATTTAACCAAACTTGATCAGTTCTGCACAGAAGAGTGGGCAAATATTGCAAAGTCTAGATGTGCAAAGTTAGTAGAGACAAATCCGAACAGACTAAAGGCTGTAATTAAAGCAAAATGTGGTCCAACAAAATACTGATTTAAGGGGGTGATCCTTTTTTCAACCCAGTGATTCCATTTTTTTTTCAGACATGTTGGTGTTATATATTTTACTTGGATGGCATAAGTTACACTGCAAAGCAAATCATTTTAAATTATTTTAAAAGGAGGCGATTCTTTTCTATGTGTCTTGCCCACATTTCCTCTGTTATCTCAAGGAGCTCAATTAGCCCTCCATGTTCCTATCTTGGGAATATCAGTCCTTATGTTTTGGAGATGTAAAAAAAAAAAAAAAAAAAAAAAAAAAAGAAGGAGGGTCAAAATGTATTTATGTATCTAAAGACAACAAGACAGGGCTGACACCATTCAGTCCACAAAAATGCTGTGTTTTCAGCCCACAGCAGGAACTGGGGAGCTGAATGCATTTCTGGCAGATCAATATGTATTCTTATATATGTAAATGTGCATATTGCAGAGATGTATTGCAATAGTTTTTTTTTATTAATAACACAATCTTATAATTTTCTAAACTTTCAATGAATGTAATTCTAACCTTTTAGAAGGATACAGACACTCCTTGGGCCTTGCAACATTTTTAGGGTTTATAAGTATTCTTGCACAACAGAAGAGGTTCTTAATAAACTTTACTTCATAATTCAACAAACAGCACACTTTCACTAACCAGTGCTGGCAGCTCCTCTATGTTGGGCAAAGCAATTTCAAAATGGTTTGGAAATATAACAAGTTTAGCTTCATCTTCGTACTCATAGTCATCACTGTTGAAATCAGGATCAATTTCAAGGTCTGAAATACAAATCAGTTATTCAGTGAATACAAATATCTTATTATGGTTAGGCCTTTAATCAAAATGCCTATTCGTTTCTATTACTTGGTGAAAAACTAAGATACAAAAAGTTTTTTCTTTGCAAAAAGTAAATTAAAAGTAAAACAAGTTAAAACCTAGCTCCAGCCAATATTCTTTATTTTTAGCAGCCCAAAACCTAAACCTAACCTATGACATGTTTTTACTGCGGTTTCCCTATTGTGGAGGTACTTCTGACTTCCTGTGCAGCCACCAACACAAAAAAAAAAAAGAAGAAGATCTAAACCCCTTTTCACAAAAAAAAAAATAATAAAAAAAATAAGGTGTAACCTTTTGTCTGAAGCCAGGAGCGTCTATGGGTCTTTCTCCCAAGGCAAGAGATGGTCTTACAAAAGTCTTTAGGAAGCTTCGGCGAAAGCACGGACAGCAAGATAAACCTTCCAGCTCGGCAGGGCAGTTAGCCGTGATTGCAAGATTGTTGAGTATGCTGGGGTGGGTGTTGAGATGATTGGTTAAGGTCAGGAGGACATCCAGGGCAAGTATGCTCTTACCATTTGCTGGTACATTTCTAATATACCATGAGACCAAAAAAGAAATCTGAAAACCATAATCTCTGCAAAGCATCAGATTTAGCTTCTCTCACGCACTCCTGTGCCTCTCCCACTATTGATAGCTATGACAAGATAAAACTGCAACATTCCATTATCTCCCAATGCTTTTAAATATAAAATATGTCCCTTTGCCCATTTAGGACATGTCCTCCTGGCTAAGCTCCGATTTCAACTGGTGCTTGAGCTAAACAGGGGGATAAATTCCCGATAGTGGGTGGTCATAATGTTGTAGCTGATCGGTGTATACAAAAATGAATAAATTGACAACGGGCTCATCTTTAAGGTAGCCCGACCTTGTTTTGAATTGCCTCACACACATACACCTTTACCATGCTCGTTATAATTATAAGTGGTTGCCACGTGTTGCATTTGGTGCAGACATACACAACATGTCTTCATGGGGGTCGTCATTTGCTTTGATTGAGGCAGGCCTCCTTGGGTGCTATTGTGTTTTAGAAATGGAAAAACAAAGGAAACGCTGCACTGAATGCATTTATTGATCCAGTACCAGTTTGTGTGTTTAGATATATGAATAGGGACCACAGTTTAGGCTACATTCACACCTAAGCATCACGTTTTCTAAGTGAACACCCTTGGTCTAGTAGCCTCTCCCTTTCAACCTCCAGGCCGTTAGGTGTAACCGTTCCGGTGATGGATGTAGGAATGGGCCTTGTGAGAGCAGATCTGGGGTCACTGGGAGCGGAAACGGCTCTTCTGTGTTTAGCTGTAAGATGGTCGCAAACCATGGCCTCCTCGGCCAGAACGGCAACACTGCTATGACTATGGCTGTTGATCTCCTCAGCCTGGCCAGAAATCTGGCTATTAGGGGAATCGGAGGGAAAATATATACTAATTGGAAACTCCATGGGTGGGGAAGACAGTCGATCCCTGCCGCCGTTGGATAAGTGGCTCTCGCTAGGACCTGGGAACATTTGCTGTTCTGTGGAGTTGCTGCCAGATCCATATCGGGAATCCCCCATTTGCGAGTAAGAGCAAAAACTTGAAGATTGAGGGACTACTCGTTGTTTGATATAAATATTCGGCTCAGGTCGTCTGCGAGTTGGTTCTGTACTGCCGGGACGTATATTGCTTTCAAATCCATCAGATGAACTTGAGCCCATTCGATTATAGGGCAAACTTCTTCCATGAGCGTGTTACTCCAGATACCTCCTTGTCTGTGAACGTAATTTACAGCCACCGTGTTGTCCATGCGTAGGAGAATGTTCCTCCCTGCGAGGAGTGGTCCGAATGTTAAGAGAGCTTGCCAGGCAGCCCTGAGTTCCAGAATGTTAGAAACTATACCTTGTGGGTGAAAGGACCAACGACCCTGTGCCCCTTGTTGTTGATAATGTGCTCCCCACCCCTGGAGGCTGGCATCTGTGGTGATTATCTCTGGTAGTGGCAGTACTATGAGACGACTGCGTGTTAGGTTGCTGATTCGAGTCCACCACCATGCAGACTTCTTCACTGCCAGGTTGATCATGATCCACTGGTTCATTGATGACCCGTTCCACTGTCTTAGGAATGAATTTTGGAATGTTCTCGAGTTCCATTGGGACCATTGGACCATTAGAAAGGTGGAAGACATTGAACCCAGGATGCTTAGACATGTTCTGGCCGATAGGTACTCTGCTGCCAGAAGCTTCTTTATTTTTTGAACCAGCGGTTCTATTTTTGCTTGGGGAAGTCCAACCGTGTTGGAACTGGTGTCTATCTCGGCACCTAAGAAAATGATTTTTTGTGCCGGAACCAGGTTGCTCTTCTTCCAATTTATTATCCAGCCAGACCGTTGGAGTGTGGAAATTAGTATTGTTCGATGTAACAGCAGAGTTTGTTGGCAGTCGGCTAGGAGGAGTATGTCGTCGAGATAGTGTAGGACTCTCAATCCTTTCTCCCTCAGATGTGCTATTACCAGTAGCAAGACATTTGTAAAGGTCCTGGGGGCCGTTGATATCCCAAACGGGAGGCTCTGAAACTGAAAGTGCTGGCGGCCTATTGCAAAGCATAGGTACTTCTGGAAGGTTTGGTGCACGGGAATATGCAAATAGGCGTCGGACAAAATTGACCGAGAGCATCCAATCTTTTTTCCCTACTGCTAGTAGTACTGATTGAAGGCTTTCCATCTTGAAGGATTCCACTAGAATCGTTTCGTTGAGGCTTTTTAAGTCGAGTACTGGCCTCAAGTCTCCTGTCTTTTTTGTTACTAAAAAAAGGAGGAGAATAAAATCCTGTGCCCTTCTGTTCCCGTGGAACCTCTATAATTGCCTTTTTTTTAAGTCATTCCAGGATATACTTGGTTAGAAGTTTTCGCTTCGGGAGGGAAGATGGTATTCTGGTAACTCTGTAGTATTCTTTGGGTGGCTTGTGTTTGAATGTCCATCTGTGACCCTCTTTGATGGATGATATCATCCAGGGGTCTCTTAGAAGGTCTATCCATACGTGAGCAAATAGCTTCAACCTTGCTCCCACTATTGCGGGTTGGGCTTGCATGCCATCAAAATGACTTTTGTTGATCTCCTGAGTTGGGGGCTTTGGGTTTCTGCACCCTCACAAAAGATGGTTGTGGATTTTGCCAATTTCGTTTTAAATTGCTTCCCTGGCCTATAAGACCTTGCTTCTCAATATCTTTCGGGCAGATGACGTCTAAACAGTGGGTTTTTCTGTTTTATCAGAGGGGATGAGACCGATTTACCTGCCGTAACTTTCGCAACTCTCGCTGAGGATCTTATGATATCCACCGATGCTTCTGCCACAAAGTCTCCTGCCAGGCTGAGTTCCTGTAGAGCGGATGTGATTTTCTCCTGGTCTGCTGCTTCTAGCAATAATTTTTCAATGTTAGATGTCCAGCTGGTGATAGCTCTGCCGACTGCTGCCAGTGTAACTGCCGGCCTGCAGGCTCCTCCTGCTGCTGAATAGGCTTTTTTAAGATCGAGGTCTATCTTTCGATCCATTACGTCTCTGAAGGTGACAGCATCCTCGATTGGTAGAGTTATATGTCGCGCCAAGCGCATTAATGAAGAATCTACCACAGGTGCTGAGATGAGAGGATTTACCGTTGGTTCCCTTAGAGGGTAAAGCTTGGCTAGCCTATTTTTTAGACCAGATTTTTTATCTGGCTTTTGCCACTCGTCCTTTATTAGTTCTTCGAGTTCATCAATAAATGGAAAAGTTTTGGGATCTTTCTTCAGTTTAGGAAAGTATTTCCTTAGTTTACAAGGAGCATCCTTTTCTTCTTCCCATCCGGTCGCCTCCTTTACTGATCTTGCAAAAGGGTCTATTAGTGCGAAGTCAAAGGAAGTGGGTGTTAGGACTTCATCCTCCTCTGGTGAATCCTCTTGGTCTTGAGGTTCGTAAGAAGTTGAGGCCGAAGTAGATTGCCTAATTGCTTCGGATGCTGCTACCTGCATAATAGATTCTTTCACCGATTCTCTTATTATGTTGGATGCTTCCCTTGCGTCAGCTTCTTTGTCACGGGTTGCCTTGTTGAAGCATGTTTGGCATACCAGTTTCCCAGGTAGAGCTTGCGTTCTGCAGACCCAGCAGGTATTGGCCGCAGGACGGGTACGCTGCTCATCTCGTTGCTGGTGAGAAGATGTTGAATCTCTATGATGGGAGGATCTTGAATGACTTCTCAGAGAATGAGAGTGTCTTGAAGGTGAACGCTCTTTTCTTTTAGAATGCGATGACCTTGATGACCTGCCGGAACTACCAGTACATTACTTACCCATTATACCCCCCTTACCTTGTAGTCCGTGAGTGGTCTGCTGGGGCAGCAGCCTCCACAGGAGAGAGTAGAGTGTGTCTAGAGAGGGAATAAAAAAAAGAAAAGAATTCCCCTTTTTTTATTTTTTTTTTGAATGAATGGTAGTCAGTGCTGGAAAAGAGAGAGTATGTCTTACCAGAATCCAGGTGACAGAGTTGAGGCAGCAAGGCAGCAAATGAAGAGCAGGATTGGGGTGGAGGGTGGTCTTTTACCCTCAAAACGACATGCTAAATGCCAAATGCCGTTTTTAAATAGACCACCGTCGCCGCGACGCTGACGTCACAGCCGCGCATGCGCAGTAGGGACCCGAGGTGTCCGGCGCCATTTTGGATGCTGGCGAAAAAAGGACGCCAGCTGTGTCACTTCCTGGCGCCGTGAGTCCGAGCCGGACGCCATGATGGAGATGGCAGGGCGAGGAACTACAGTGCCCAGCGAACCCAAAACGAGGGGAAGGGAGGTAAAAAAGAAAAAACTAAGGATGACAAGTAAAAGTAAGTCAGTGGAGAACCTACCATGTGGCAGGAAACAGAAACCTTAGGAGGCAAGAGGTGGAGACCGCTGCATATAATTAAAACCTGTTTAAGGCTTTGTAAAATGTGATTAAAAAAGCATACCCCTGAGACCATCAGAGTGGAGGTCCCTGCATAAAGCTCGTTTAGAGACTGTACAGTCAGGGCTTCTAACTAGGAGAGGCTGAACCTAGCTGGGGAGAATCGGTAAGGGTTTCCAAGATCTAACCAGTCGATCCATACAGGTGAGAAAAAAAAGGAGAATGCAAAGGTGGACTCCTCTTCAAAACTTATAGCTAACCAGTCCTATCAGGTTGTGGAGGCGGAGTCACAACCCAATGTGTGTGCTGCTATGATGCGTCAGGAAATAGGTTTTTGCTTGCTGAGAATTTTTTAGCTTCAAGCTACAAAACACTCAAGTGTGAACGGGGCCTTACAGAGGTGTCTTATCATGGCAGTGTGGCATCATATTAGATTTTCAAATATAGGCAATAAAAATCTCTAAATGTTAGAAAACAGTTTATAGTTAAAGTGATATTAAAGGATAGTTTTTTTAAAAAAAAATTTAAAAATAAACATATCATACTTACCTCCACTGTGCAGATCATTTTGCACAGAGTGGCCCTGAACATCCTATTCTGGGGTCCCCCGGCAGCTCTTGCGGCTCCTCCCCGCATCAGATAACCCCCTAGGAGAAACGCTCTGCCGAGGGGGGTTACCTTGCGGGCGCGCTCCCAAGTCCAGCATTTGCGTCCACAGACATGAATGCCGGACTCGGGCGGATCCTGGCTCTTGATTGGATTTGATTGACAGCAGCGGGAGCCAATGGCTGCGCTGCTATCGATCTATCCAATCAAGAGCCAGGACCCTGTGGAGAGAGGGACATCGCTCCCCGCTGAGGAGATGAAGGG
Source organism: Lithobates clamitans (assembly GCA_037952925.1). Taxonomy (NCBI): domain Eukaryota; kingdom Metazoa; phylum Chordata; class Amphibia; order Anura; family Ranidae; genus Lithobates; species Lithobates clamitans. The sequence continues at coordinate 489,500 of JBBGZY010001865.1, forward strand.
GCTCAGGTAAGTAAAACGGGGGGGCTGGGGGGCCAGTGACTGCCAGGTGGTTTTTCACCTTAATGCATAGGATGCATTAAGGTGAAAAAACACTAGGGTATACAACTCCTTTAAGTTTCCAATGCCAGCTAGCAGGATGTAGTGCCGGGATTACTTTTGATTAATTGCGTTCACATGCAAGTTTCACCATTTATAAACTGACATGAGCAACTGTCACTTTTTGGATTTGTTGACCAAGTAGAACAGCTGATAGACTTCTAGGTAATAGTGAACTCTGGGAAAAAACAACACAACAGAGGCAGACAAGAGCAGTGACTAATTGGACATGCCTGCAGCAGGTTTAGATCAGCTAACAAGTGGCCATCATTGCAGCTATTATTAGTTCTCTTATGGGACTCAAGATAAGAAAGGTTCCTGTTGTTCTTCTACTGAAAAATGCCTCCTTATATCACAAGGATTTACTGTAGAGAGAAAGTGGAAAGCTGGTTTTAAATTTTAAATATCTGGAGGTGCCCTCAAACCTGGTTCAACATTCAAATGTAAAGCTATGATTAAAACAGCTCAGCCAAGTACTGGTTCAATCACTTAAAGCTGAACTCTAGGTATTATTTTTACTGCATAGGTACATTAGTTCAGCTTGGACTAATGTAAGTACATATTCTGTATACCAAATATAGCATTAGCATTGGGGGGTCTTCCAGGTCCTATGTTCAGTAGCTGACCCTTGGCATAGTGAACACAGGGGATAGCTCACTCAGAAAGGCTGGAATTCACAGAACACTTTGTATTTTTTTCAATAATACAAGGCATTCTCTGATTGAACGAGGCAGAGAGGCGTGGTGGTAATGTCACAAGCTCCACCTTGTCCAAACACCTTGTGCACCATTTGCAGAGCGTGGGAACCTCTGTGTTCACCATGCAGAGGAGCAGCTGTTCGGCTCAGGACTTGAAAGACCACGGTGATCACCGTAGTAGCAGTGGTGACTACTATAGTGATTTTTCACTTCCACAGCAGCCCCACTCATGGAATAAGTATAAAGATATAAGGTCCGGCAGCTCGGTACAACTTGAGGTAAAATCCGTAGAGACTTTATTAATATTCCAACAAGACAATGTATACTTACTGTCCAAGCTGGACCAACATATCTACACAAAAAAAAAACGTATCTGGAGTTCAGATGTAAACATGGCCCATGTTTAGTAACGGTTAATGTTTAGATTGCTCCTATACTTTTTATAGCAATTATCATGCAACTATTCTCTGCACCTACTGACCCACATCCAAACATTTAGGAACTACAAGTATCAGGCAGCGGGAAAAAGGCTCATGCATAATTAAGCTGGGCATACACTAGTAGATTTTATTGTAAATGTTCTTGGTACAGTCAACAACCTGGCGAATGTCATTCGAAAATATTTTTAAAAATGTAATTTGCTTTTAAAGTGGAAGTAAAATCCCCTTTTTAACTTGTACCCACAGGTGCGCCTATAATAAGGCTGTAGGTACAGTGAATATCTCCTATACTGGCACTGTTTGGTGTGCAGCTGGCGCATGAAGGAATGGTATACCCGTGCCGTACCTTCAGAGCTCTGTCCTGCCTCCACTCTGTTCACACAGGACCACCCTCTAACCATAAACGTATTTCACATCTGGACTGTAAACTGGCCAGTGGGACATTCCCATTCTACCCAATAGAAAGTTGTAAAGGTGGGAAGGAATTTTCCACAAGGAATATTGGATGGCTGTGAGCTCTAAAAATACACAAAATATTGTTCCACGTATTTGAACAGTCAGTACTAAAATGCAATTACGGAAATATAATTCTGCTTACCTAAAAATAGCTTGCTATCGATCTGTCTCGGTAGTGCTCCACCAGATGCTCCAGTTGCTTTCTAAAAAAACAAAATAATATAAGCCCTACAATAATTTTGGTTGGTATGCATTTAAACCTGTGCTTCTCATCTGGGTGGTTTGAGCACCCAGCACGTCATATTTTGATTACCCTTGATGGGCACAGCTATTAATCCAACAGTGGATTAAACTGTTTTTCCAACAACAAACTAAAAAAACATAACCTGTTGCTATTTACTAGTATTGCGAAACACTGAAGTGGACAATCATTAAATGTAAATTCTTGCCTATGATCTTACTGCTTAAAATACTCTGATTTTCATATAACCATAAACACCATATCCTAGGTATAACGTCAACACCAAAATGACTGCAACAGTAGACATACAGCAATTTGGAATATACAAATACAACATACACTGTACAACAAATAGTGGCATGATCCAATTATAAAAAACAAGTTAAAGTTATACAAAAAAAAGCTTAAAAAATGACATCACTTATAAACGAAAACGCATCTAATTGAGGGTACCCGCGCTTAGTCGCATTTAACGTCTAAACCCATTTTTTTGCTTCCAAAGAAATGCTGTTAAACGCAACTGCAAAAAAACGGCAATAAGCAAGACTGTGTACATGGTCACATAGGATAACATTGAATGAGTTCAGGGGCAGTAGAAAAAAGCGTCCAACTGCCTCATGTTTAACAGCGTCCCGTGTACATCTAGGACGCCTAATGGTGAGAACTCTCCACACTTGGCCATAGCAAAGCTGTTAAATATTCTGGCCAATTTTCCAATTTTAGTCTAGTCTACGTGCGCATGATTGGGCATTCAACCTAAAAAGTATTCTGCTTTAACATGATTGGATAATAGAAGTGAATATTCATGTGATTTTTGGGTGGAGACTCTCAACTCACTTAGTAAACCAGCCTCTCAAATACAAGTACAGAATACTATGTCTCAATTACAAAATATTGCAAATGCAAAAGTGACAAATCAAGAGATTAACAATCAAAGTAGAACACATAATGAGCAGTACATTTCTACCCTACACCCTTCAGACTTTTCTCCTTTTGGAAGAAGTTATTTGCACAAGTTTACACAGTTGGGAAACCCCTTTACCTGTACAAAGATGATGATGGGCAAGGATTTTCTGAATGGAGAAATAAGGGCAAGCTAATAAAGGGTCTGGAGGATCTTAGTTATGAGGAAAGGTTGTGAGCTCTGAACTTATTCTCTCTGGAGAAGAGACGCTTGAGAGGGGATATGATTTCAGTTTACAAATACCATACTGGTGACCCCACAATAGCAATAAAACTTTTTCGTAGAAGAGAGTTTAACAAGACTCGTGGCCACTCATTAAAATTAGAAGAAAAGAGGTTTAACCTTAAACTACGTAGAGGGTTCTTTACTGTAAGAGTAGCAAGGATGTGGAATTCCCTTCCACAGGCGGTGGTCCCAGCAGGGGGCATTGATAGTTTCAAAAAACTATTAGCTAAGCACCTGAATGACCGCAACATACAGAGATATACAATGTAATACTGACATATAATCACACACATAAGTAGGACTTGATGGACTTGTGTCTTTTTTCAACCTCACCTACTATGTAACTATGTAAGGGTTCCCTACACAAACTGTTTTGAGGACTGTGCAGTGCTGGAAGTTACTTAGTTGGCCATACACTAGTAGAATTTCGGTTGAATATTTTCATTTTCTGAACATTCGTTCGGTTTTCTAGTGGTTAGTGGGGTCAAATCGACATTCATTTATCACCACCATGATGAGAAAGCTTGAAGGAGCATGATAGATAATTATTCTTTAACAGGCTCAAATGTCATCACGAAGCTTAAAGTGGAAGTAAACCCATCAGTCTTATGGCCCGGACATGATCGGACATTCCAACAACAAAATCCTAGGATTTTTTCCGACGGATGTTGGCTCAAACTTCTCTTGCATACACACGGTCACACAAAGTTGTCGGAAAATCCGATCATTCTGAACGCGGTGACGTAAAACACGTACGTACGTCGGGATTATAAACAGGGCAGTAGCCAATAGCTTTCATCTCTTTATTTATTCTGAGCATGCGTGGCACTTTGTGCGTCGGATTTGTGTACACACGATCGGAAATTCCGACAATGGATTTTGTTGTCAGAAAATTTTATATCCTGCTCTCAAACTTTGTGTGTCGGAAAATCCGATGGAAAATGTGTGATGGAGCCCACACACGGTCGGAATTTCCGACAACAAGGTCCTATCACACATTTTCCGTCGGAAAATCCAACCGTGTGTACGGGGCATAACAGTTTTTTCCTGGCATGCCGAGAATGCCAACTGCCACATTGGTTGTGCTCTCAACCAAACTGTCAAACCATCCAATGGCTGGCGTCATAACTGATAACATGTGCAGCATCATGGCAGTTGAAGATTAAACAGAGGCCAAGATGGCAGCTTCCTTGGCTGGAAAAGATAGAAGGGTTTACTTCCACTTTAAAACATAATTCTAAAATGGACAGCCTGAAAATAAAGGAGCAATGTCAGGACAAGAAATTATAGCTGCACTCAACTGAAATAGGTTCTCACATTTAATTTAAGTCTGGCATAGAGTCTTTGAAACTAGTCTACATCTAGCACTTTCTTTACTATATGCTGTACCTACAGAAGACCTGAGCTTGCTCTCTGATTGACAGTTTTTAATGGAAAACTCTTTAGCTCTCTAAACAAACTATTAACAATTTCTCCTAGTTTTGGATGCTGGGATAACTGCTTGTAACCACCTAGCAGAAGGCATGTGGACACTTCCGCCACTGCACCATCACATCTCATGCACAATGTCCAGAAAGGAAAGGCCATCTTGGCATCCTTTCTTTTTCCCTCCCCCCTTTTTATGCTCTTTGGTGATGCTACCATTTTTCTGATGCTACCATTTTTATTAATGAGATTTCTAACTGGTATGGGCATAATTCTGGATACCCAACTTGAAATGTAAGTAGACATTGTTTTTGAGCTCTCTCCTAAAACAATTGATTTTTTTTTGTGGTAAGGGAAAAGGAAAATTGTGACACATAAGTGTCTGTGTCAGGGTTTGCTCTCCAAGCATGCTTCCATCCCTAAATCTATTGAGAAAGAAAGAGTTTTGGGACTTTACATGAGGCATAAGACCTGTAAATCAAATGTCTCCATCCCTATTAATATAGCAAAAAAGAGAAAGGGATGGAGACATTTGACTTACAGGTCTTATGCCTCATTTAAAGTCCCAAAACTCTTTCTTTCTCAATGTGTCACAATTTCCCTTCTCCTTGCAATCAATTGGGCTATGATATAGGATAGAGTGTTTATCAGGCATACAATATTTCATACATTAATGCACGTTTTCCATATCCTCTGCACCTCAGTGCCATCTGATGGACTATCTTTGTGGGTGGGGCATGTTCCCAACACTCAGAGCATCGTGGATAAGCTGCATCAACAGAATACTGTAACTCCAGTTGAATGTGACCAACTACTACTACTAGCCATGGGAGTAATTTGGTTGCCATAGGTTACTGTATACAATCGCTGAGTTTGAAAATGTCTGCAATATTCCATGTTCTGGGATGGCCATCTTGAAACAAATTTACTTGGGAGAGATCAGAAGTTGGCAGAGCGAGTTGGAAATACTGATCACCTTGGGGAAGGGGGTGTTGGTAGTGATAAATCTGGTTGCTGGATATCATGGCTGCTAACGTTTTCAGGGACGTTCATGTGCTGATCAGTTGGTGGAGGGTCACAATTGGGTGGATGGCCTTCAGCCTTGCCTTACCCATAGGTCATAATGGGAGGTGAGCTGCTAATGGCGGTGATTACACACGGTGTGTATAACATAAAGGAACAAGCACTTACAAGTGGATTCTGTTGAGGTGAAGCACATACACGTGTACTTTTTTTATTTTATTCTTTGAATTTTGGAAATATATATGAGGACTTTGCTTTATACATTTAATGCACGACAGACTTTTGTATCTTTATTTATGAGTCTATATAGAGGAACACAAGTGTGGCGCTGAATCATTTTAGATTGCAATACTTCAGCCTAGGTTGGTGAGGGCAGTCATGACCAGTCTGTGGTGGTAAAGAGTGTTTGCCAGCATACATGCTAACAATGAGCGTGCAATGGCTCTAGCCGGTTCCCGACCGGCGCACGACGATGTACGCTGGCAGAATGGCATGGCTGGGCAAATGGGCGTACCTGTACGTCCATTTGAATTCCCCGCTGTGCCATTGCGTGCGCGCCAGCCGGGAGCTCCGTGAGTCGGGTCGCTGGTCCCGCAGGCTCGATCGCCGCGGGGATACCCGCGATCGCCTCACGGAGAGGACGAACGGGGAGATGCTGATGTAAACAGCATCTCCCCGTTCTGCCTAGTGACAAGTGTCACTGATCACTGCTCCCTGTCATCGGGAGCAGTGATCAGTCTAGTGACACATACAGCCCCTCCCCCCTACAGTTAGAAAATACTCCCCTAGTACTGATTAACCCCTCCCTGCCCCCTAGTGGTTAACCCCTTCACTGCCAGTGTCATTTACACACTAATCAGTGCATTTTTAATCGCACTGATTGCTGTATAAATGACAATGGTCCCAAAAAGGTTTTAAAAATGTCCGACATGTCCGCCATAACGTCGCAGTCACAATAAAAATCACTGATCACCGCCATTACTAGTAAAAAAAAAAAAATATTAATAAAAATGCCATAAAACTATCCCCTATTTAGTAAACGCTATAACTTTTGCACAAACCAATCAATAAACGCTTATTGCGATTTTTGTTTTACCAAAAATATGTAGAATAATATGTATCGGCCTAAACTGAGGAAAAAAAAAAATTTTTTTATATATTTTTGGGGGATATTTATTATAGCAAAATGTAAAAAGAAAAGTTTTCAAAATTGTCGCTCTTATTTTGTTTATAGCGCAAAAAATAAAAATCGCAAAGGTGATTAAATACCACCAAAAAAAAGCTCTATTTGTGGGAAAAAAAGGATGTCAATTTTGTTTGGGAGCCACGTTGCACGATCGCGCAATTGTCAGTTAAAGCGACGCAGTGCCGAATTGCAAAAAACGTTCTGGTCAGGAAGGGGGTAAATTCTTCCAGGGCTGAAGCGGCTAGAGCGTTTCATACACCTATCATAATGAGTGACAAATTATTGCCAGATTTACATGTGCACTAATTTTACATGTTCCAGTGTGTTGCATGAAAAAAAAAAAGTGTCTGGCAGAGAAATGAGTAGTTGCCAGTGAAGCTAATACAATGGGAAATGAGCACCACCTCATAATCAACCCTCGTTTAAGTAGGCCTGTAAGGAATAATCAGTGGCGACCCGTCCATTAGGGGCACCGCCCCCTCTCTCACGCCACCCCCCTATATGCATAATGGATATATTCATGCATTGCATGAATGCATTGCCGCCGCGGCAACCCCCTATTAATGCGTCCGGCACCCTTTCGGGGCACTGGACGCATGAATTTCAGCTGCAGGGGATTTTTTTTAATCACCTGATTAGAGCCAAAGGGTCTAATAGGCTTCAAAATAGGATGGGCTCGGGTTGCAGCGCATGCGACCTGGAGCCCACCCGGGTGTGTTACAAGAGCGAATGAATATTTACTGTTGAAACACTGATCCTCAATCCGGCCAATAAGAAGCAGGTGTGAGACCCATTTTCCCATTGGCCGAAAAGAGAAGACTCCCGATTGGCCACCGAGGAAGAGGGAGGAAACGGAAGCCGCCGCCGTGGAGAGAAGGAGAACAGGAAGCCGCTGAGCAGGGGGAAGCCGCCGCCTGGAGAGCAGGGGAACGGGAGACCACCGAGCAGGGGAAGTCGCCGGTGATGGAGAGCAGGAGAATGGGAGGCCGCTGAACAAGGGGAAGTCACCGGTGATGGAGAGCAGGAGGAGAACGGGAGACCGCCGAGCAGGGGAAGTCGCCGGTGATGGAGAGCAGGAGAATGGGAGGCCGCTGAACAAGGGGAAGTCACCGGTGATGGAGAGCAGGAGAATGGGAGGCCGCTGAACAAGGGGAAGTCACCGGTGATGGGGTAATTGCCACCGACCAACTGACCGCCTGGGGGGGTGGTGTTGCTGGAGAGGCCATCTCTTTATGACCTGTATCACTCATATGTGCCCTTCTTAAGTCCTACAAGTTTTTACTTCTTTTACAAAACACAAAAACACTGCTATCCCCTTTATGTGTATTGGAGCATGAATCCATTCTGTTTTCCAGAATCACACAATGTGGTTCATTTACTAAAGACAAACAGGCTGTTTGCTTTGCAAGGAAATTTTAAAACGTAAGCTTACTTCCATCATTCAAACATGTTCTAGCAAAAATGCAATTTTTTGTTTAGTTTTGTTGTAAAAAGTCTTCCTTGCATGTGATTGGGTATTCTTCACAAAGTCATTTTTCGCCACATTCACTAAGCTAAGGGAAAATCCCCTTGAAAAGTGAACAGCTTATTTGCCTCTAGGAAATCAACCTCTGTGTATAGGGCACTTTATCCCAAAGTACTCTTTATTTGTTGCCATGTACAGTACATAACAGGTCAATCTACCTTTGTGTTGTGATGCCCTGTGCAGCTCATAATGATAAGGTTAGGAAGGATTAGGAGTTGTTTTTATAACATGAAACTGTGACAGGTGGCTTTGCTACAGGCCAAGAATCTGCCTGCAAGTGGAAAGTTCAGGAGAGACTGCAACTGGTCTCCAGTTCTTAGATTTCCGGTGTTTCAGTAGCACAAACACAGGTTTGTTTTGCTGAAGTTAACACCTTCAGGACTAGGATACCATTTTAGAATCTCCCTGATGGGTTACAATAAACAACCCAACTGTTGTTGATGGTATAACCATTTGCTGCGCCTTATATACATCATCTGCAGCTGTTCCTTTTTACAGACACAAACAAACTGCACATCAGAGAGTGTTTTCAGAGTATGTCACTTCAATGTGACATGCTTCAAAATGTGAATAATTCCATAAATCATTAGCTTAAAGTGATACTAATAACACACTGTTTAAATTTACATTATTTGTTTTTTTCTGGATCATGGCACACAAATTATATATTTTTTTTTCTTATTAATCAAAACCCTTTTAGTTCTGTAATAGATATACAGCGATCACATGGCCCAACTCCTTCCCAGGCAGTCTGCAGGAAACATAAGCAGGAGGATCTGCTATTCATTCACATGTTAAAAATAAAAAAAAAATAAAAAGATGCAGAGTAAAAATAAATTAATATTGAGAAACTGTCACTATAAATCAAAGCTTTATTGCTTTTGGCAATACCATGGTGTGGGCTGATTTCTGGCAGTCACAGGCTGTGTTCACACACATGCAGCCTGTGTCTTAGAATAAAAAGGGAGGTGAAGCCTCCATCACTCAAAATGTAATATCCCACCCCGTTGTGTTTAGCTGGTTAGTGGGCACGGAAGAGGAGGCAGGGACTGACTTGCCATTTACCACTGTGTATACGCCCACATGTGTGACTCTATAGTCACATGGGCTAATTAGATGTGATCAAGGAGGAAATGCTCAGGGTAGAAAATACACTGAAAACTGAGCATGTGCACTAGCTGTCAGCACTGCTCTGCAAAATCCACAACTGCAGTGGGGACACGGACAGGAGGGGGAGAAAGAGAACAGCAGGATCAAACAGGTTTTTTGCAGAGTACAGAAAATGAATCCCATTATGATTGAGTGAGTATGTAATACAGCGTTTATTAATAGTTTTTAATGATACGGGTTTAATGACACTTTAAATCTGGCCAACCAAACACATCAAATAAGGGTTTAAACATGTAAAGAACCAATTAACTAATTTACAACTGTAAAAAAGCACTGAGTGTCCAAAGACAGCACAGACCCCCTACCAAGTCATTAGCAAAGTAACACTGGCCATGCATTAGTAGATTGTCATACAAACATCTATATGAAAATGCTGATTAGTACATTCAATGACTTGGCAAATGTAATCCCAAGTACTTCAAAAATGTTTGCTTTTAACATTCTATTTTCAAATGGTCTTCCTCAACCAAAATCCACATCCACTGAAATGAATTCATTTAGTCAAGTAAAATTTTCCATCCTGCTCCTTCGAATATTTTCATCACAGTGGTCAAAGAGGAACGATGATTTGACCTCACTCATCGTTAGAAAATCAAACATTCTAAGGCCCCTTTCACAGTCAGACCATTCAGGCCCGCCTGTCAGTTTTGTCGGCGGACCTGAACGGGCGATCCACGTTAGCCTATGGAGCGACGGATGTCAGCGGTGACATGTCCGCTGACATCCGACCCGGTCCGATCCGCTAAAATCACACGGATGGCGATACGTTCGCATCCGTCCCTGGCGGATTGGATCGGGTGAGATCTGATGAAAACGGACATGCTGTTCGTTTTCATCCGATCTCTCCATAGCAACCAGCGGCGCTCGACAAGCCCCTCCCCGCTCAATAAGCAGAGAGGGACCTGTCATCCGCCGGCTCAGCGGAGATCAACGGAGAGATCTCCCGCTGAACTGGCGGACAGAGGCGGACTCCGCGGCAGCGGATCCGCCTTGTGGGAATGAAGCCTTACAATGACAATTTTGAACAAAATTCTTCTATGGCCAACCTAAAACAAACTACTTTTTTAAAAATACATTTATATGGTGTCAACATTTTACACATTGCTGAAAAAAAAAAAAAAAAGGATTTAAGGGGGAATAAAACAATGACACTAAAATATACATAAAAAACACTAGGGATGAGCACCAAATACTTTTAGAAACCAAAAGGAGTAGGGACTGATAAATGATTTAAAGCGGTATCAAACCCAAAAGCAAAATTTTTTATATATTATATCTTATCAATCCTCAGACATGGTGGCTGCATTTGTGTTTTTGTGGACTTTCCCCCTCTGTTTTCACCTGGTGATCTGCTAGTAACACACCTCCTGTATCAGAGTGCCCCCACTATGGATGAAGGAGCAATTTTGGACAGTAGCATTGTTAGATAGACTAGCAGAATTAAATACACTAACAAACTGAAGCCAAATTCCCACATGCACTGCAGTTACACAAGCAGTTAATGCAACAGTTTTTTTCTTTTGGGATAAAGGTTTTGCGTGAATAAATAAAAGCTAATAATTGCAAGCACCCCGGTCATTGGTAAATGGTTTGTCTCAACAATCTAATTTCTACATTTGCAGGAGAGCTTGTTCTGTTGAAAAAACAACAGGCTTACTGGCTGGATCACCAGGTGAGAATAAAGAAAAGAATGCCTAAAAAAAAACTACTACAGCCATCACATCTAAGAGTTGGTAAGCTGCAATATAATTAGGGCCGCTTTAAAGCAGATCTGTACAACTTAGAATTTACAAGAGCTAAATCAATCACACTAAAACATAAATAAAATAGAATTTGGAGCCAAATAGCTTTATGAACAAAAAGAAGAGGGGACTGAAATTAGTTAAAGTGGTTGTACACCATGTACAACCACTTTTACCTACAGGTAAGCCTATATTAAGGCTTACCTGTAGGTGCTGGAAATATCCTCCTCCACGGTTTAGGAAATATTTACGAAAAAGCTGAGCGCCAATGACATTGGCGCATGCGCACTTTAGAAAGGTCACATTGTGCCGTTTCTAAAAGGGGTCATGCTGTGACTGGCGGCTACCGCGCGCATGCGCGGGAGTGAGGTCACATGACTCCGGACAGTCACAGAGCCGGAGTTTGTGGCCCCGGAAGGAAGAGGGGCGGAGATGGGCGCTCCCTGCTAGTGGGGACAATGGTGACATCGCAGGCTTCGGTTTCAGGTAAGTGACACATAATGGACTACTATGCGATGCATAGTAGCCCATTATGCTTTAACCTTTGCAGGGAAATAAAGAGGAAGCAAAACCCACCAGGGTTTACTTCCTCTTTAAAGCAGAACTAAAGTTAAAAGTAGATTTTTAGTCCATTGGTCCCACTTGAGGCTGCCCCCCCAACTCTTCTGAAAACTCACCTCTGTCCTTGAGCAGGATCTGCTGGAAGGCCTTGGGCCACTGCCTTACTTTCTCCTCGGTTAGACAATTTCAGGCTGGATTTGAGTGGGGCAAAGCTCTTCTTGGGAGCTCAAGCTAAGGTAGCCAATCAGAGTCTCCAAACTACAGACTACTACCAGACTACTACCAGAACAGGAAGCGAAGGAAAATCTCAGCAACAAAACAGAAAGGGCAAAAAAAAAAAAGCTGAGCGGGGTTTTAACTATAAAATAGTCCCTACTTTATCTAAAATGAAAAAAAGAGTTGTTTGCTTTACTTTAACCTCTATATGGCCAGTTAGCATAAGTGATGGTCATGTTAATCATATAGTTAGCAAATTTGGACCACTGTACAGTCAACTTCTTCAGTCCTTCAAAAAAATAACCACACTTTTAGATACATTTAAATGTAAATAGCAGTATCAGACAACAGATAGGGTAAGGATATATCCTATATGTAACCTTTAAAAGGAATCTTATAAAGCAAAATAGCCACTGAAGGTCCTAACTTAAAGGCTGCATACTAGGTCCAGGGCCGTAAAAGCAAACATCAGTTTACCTTCCAGTCACATCAATGCCTAAATCTAGTACACACCAGGAATCAAACAATGGCAGCACATGAGGCTTCCCACACACGTATTTTGCTTCATAAAAGTCTTTCATTTAAAGGCCTAGATCATTGTAGTGATCTTACCTGTCTTATGTGACGTTTCAAGTGCATATAAACACACTGCCCTGTCTTTCTATAATGTCGCTCCACGTGTTCTCTTCCAAACCCCAGGAATGTGCTCATGCACACGTACAGACCGCCTTCGGATAACTATAAAAAGTGGAAGATAAAAAGACAAACTTCACCGAAAGGGCAAACCAAATACAACATTACCAGCACAAACACAATATTAAACAGTGATAGGTTATCACTGCAAACTGTAATGGCTTTCACTAAATGTATTTAACTTTTTTAAATAGTTACAAATTTATATACTGTACTTACATGTCACGTTTTCAGTTTAATGGTTTACAGTTTCTTTTCTAAAACCCTCATTTAGAAATACACGTTAAAGATACGCGGCAGTGAAAATTCTACTTTGAAATGCACAACCAGCTTACGTAAAGGGTGTTTCAATGAAACTATAAACCACTCTGGGCTTTCTAATACGACAAATGTTTAACCTTTAGTACATACACTATACTTTCCCTTCTAAAAGCATCAGGATTTTTTGAAGTGATTTAATACTCTATATCAGGGGTGTCCAAACTTTTGACCTGAACAGACCCCTCCTCACATTCTACGAATAACGCATCTGTTTGCACAGTTGTATGGAAATAAACCGTTAGGCCTGCTCAGTGGCAGAATTACTGTCAGTGGCTCTACCCTGGGCAAAAAATAGCACAAGGGTCAACAATAAAATAGGGTATGTAAAAGGATAAAAATCTGTAATTTTGCAAAAACACATTGAACCGCAAATGTTTTGATCAAAATAATGGGCAAAAACACGAATTTTGACACTGCTTCAAAACAACAAAGGACCCCCCCATGGTCGCTTGGATTCTTTTTTGATGGACCAATGGGCTAAGTTGACCGTTTTTGCAAAGCACTTTCTCAAGCAGGGCCTGTTTCAAGACAGAACAGACTTACAGACTTATGCCGCGTACACACGGTCGGACTTTTCAGCTACAAAAGTCCGACAGCCTGTCCGACAGACTTTCGACGGACTTTTGGCGGACTTTCGACGGACTTGCGGCGGACTTTCTAACGAACAGACTTGCCTACACACGATCACACAAAAGTCCGTCGAATTCTTACGTGATGACGTACACCGGACTAAAATAAGGAAGTTCATAGCCAGTAGCCAATAGCTGCCCTAGCGTGGGTTTTTGTCCGTCGGACTAGCATACAGACGAGCGGATTTTTCGACCGGACTCGAGTCCGTCGGAAAGATTTGAAGCATGTTTCAAATCTAAAGTACGTCGGATTTGAGGCTAAAAAAGTCAGTTGAAAGTCCGGAGAAGCCCACACACGATCGGATTACCAGCCAGCTTTAGTCCGTCAGCGTCCGTTGGACTTTTGTAGACGAAAAGTCCGACCGTGTGTACGCGGCTTAACTGACCAGGTCACCAAACAACCCGTTTTCTTTGTGGGCTTACTTTAAAATTAGCCACTTCTTGAATCAACCTGCCCTTCGTCCACTTTATAGAAGAGAACTGACCCCCTCAAGATCCTCAAGACTTTGTCTCTGAGGATCCTCGCTGTGACACCTTGTCTTAGCCACCCACTCTTCCATGACATCCCATCTTCCCACCAATACTACAAAAGCATGTAAAGTTAGAGAACAGAACTGAGGATACATTCTTCAGATGAGGATTGGAAATGCATAAACTAAATGTTAGTATCCAAGAAAATGGATATGAACTTTGCTCCTGTTGGTACAGAATGCCCTTTCTCCTTCAAATTCTATCCTTCAGTATCGAATTGTTGCTGGTGTTGCCTGGTTGATGAGGGTTCATTGCTGCATATCTCATGGCAATGCCTGATACTTCAAACATATTGGCAAAGGGTACACCAGACTATAACAGAAATTACGACCTATAATCTGGATTTCTCTCCATCACAATATCTGCTTCACCATACCTTCCTGACCTCGAAACACTACCTGAAAGCCCTGGCCATGCATACGGCAAGCGCTTCCAGAATGTGTGTCCCCACACACTGGAGTAATACTTCACTGTCCTCCCTAAACGAGTGGCTCACGAGGTTGGATAGGGTCTTGGGAACTGGAGAAGCTGATCTATACAGCACAGGATGAGCTTACCCCGCCTGGGAATGCTGGATCCACTTTAAATCGAAACCAGATTGTGCCAGCCTTATGTCCAGCTAAGGGACTATGGGAAACTTTGTTAACATGCACCGTTTAGGAGATATTTACTTTAGATGCAGCCAGTGACGTCACCGACACACGCGCTCTGAAGGAATGGCAGACCAGTGCCCTGTACCATAAACAGGGACTCCCATGCGTATGCATGGGAGTGACATCATCGCAGCTCGGTCATTCATACCGCCAAAGCCCGCAAACCCAGAAGGAAGACCGGGTGAAGATGGAAGCGCCTACAGTGGTGACAGCTTGCTGCAGGAGAGCTTTTTTTTCCAGGTAAGTCTGTCATATTATGCTAGTATGCGGGTACATTATGACAAATTGCTGGGGCCCAGTTTTTTTTTTTTTTTTTTTTGCTGCGGTTTACTAATGCTTTAAGGAGTTAAACTTTCCATAATTTTCCCAGGTCTTTTATGTGATTCCTGCGCTCAGGTATACACAACACTCACAGTTTTTCTCTTTTAAACCTTTTTTTTTTTCTTTAACTACTTCCATACAGTACATTTTCACCCCCTTCCTGCCCAAGCCAATTTTCAGCTTTCAGCGCTGTCGTACTTTGAATAACAATTGCGCGGTCATACAACACTGTACCCAAATGAAATTTTTATCATTTTTTCCCCACTAATAGAGCTTTCTTTTGGTGGTATTTGATCACCTCTGCGGTTTTTATTTCTTGTGTTATAAACAAAACAAGAGTGACAAGTTTGAAAAAACACAATATTTTTTACTTTTTGCTATAATAAGTATCCAAATTTTTTTTTTTTTTTAAATTTTTTCCTCATTTTAGGCCGATACGTATTCTTCTACATATTTTTGGTAAAAAATATCGCAATAAGCGAATATTTATTGGTTTGCGAAAAAGTTATAGCGTCTACAAAATAAGGGGATAGATTTATAGCATTTTTATTATTATTTTTTTTTTTTACTAGTAATGGCAGGGATCTGCGATTTTTATTGTGACTGCGATATTGCGGCGGACACATCGGACAATTTTGACACATTTTTGGGACCATTCACATTTATACAGCGATCCGTGCTATAAAAATGCATTGATTACTGTATAAATGTGACTGGCAATGAAGGGGTTAACCAGGAGGGGGCGCTGTAGGGGTTAATGTGTTGCTAGGGAGTGATTCTAACTGTGTGGGGAGGGGATTCACAAGGGGAGGAAACGGATCGGTGTTCCTCTGTACAAGGAACACACCATCGGTCTCCTCCCATCTGACAGGACGTAGATCTGTGCGTTTACACACACAGATCCACGGTCCTGCTCGGTTACCGGGCAATCGCGGGTGCCCGGCGGACATCGCGGCCGCTGGGCACGCGCACCGGGACCCGAGCGATGCGGCGCGCGCGCGCCCCCTGGGCTGCCTGGAAGGCTGCGCCGTCATATGACGGCGGCCCAGGATAACAGCTGCACCATCCCGCCTTCATAGGACGGCGGGCGGGCAGCAAGTGGTTAAACTGGACCTATCAGAGGTTTACTAGCCTGCATGAATACCTGACAGAGACCATAAAGGCCTATCCTATATTTATTAAAAAGTAACACCAGAAACTTGCTGGGGGTGCCATACATGAAACAATGTCATCAGTTTGCTGCAGGCAGTAGGAAAGAACCTCCCCAGTTCCCCCCTACCATTCTTCCCATAACATTCAACTTGGAAATGAAAGGTGAGAAGCAGCAGTAAAGGAATGGTCTGTGTACATCACTCAGAACAAAACGGGAACTGCAGGGGCGAAAGAATCTAGCCTTGGTTAAGGCTAAGCATGTCACGGGTACAGCAGCCCATTAATTTGCATGAGCTGCTGTACCCACAAGAAACATTTTAAATGCCCAACACAGAACCACATAAAAATGAATGCCATCCCCGTCTGCTAAAGAGCAGCACATTTCTGTGCAGGTTGAGAACCCACTTTATTATCCACGCGTTCCTGACCCGCACATATGTGAACCTAGCCTAAAAACATATTTAAACTGAAGATTTTTTTTCCCCCCTTCTATTTTCACCCAGTGATCCTACTAGTAGAACAATCTGGAGATAAATCATTGAACCACATTTCTGGCAGGGAGTATGTAATTGGAAGCCTTCACGAAAACCCTACAACATGTTCATTAATAGTACAGTCCTTTTTAAGTCGTTTTTACAGTATGGCACTACAACATGCAACAAATGTAAAAAAAACATACTGCCACCCAGGTTGTGCCTGGGCACAAACTAATCACTACGTGTGGCGTAGTTTCTCCCGGCCCCCCTACCGCCCAGGCCAATCTCTGCAGCATCATCTCCCGGCTTCCCTCCTCTCCTGCCGACTGCTGTGGAGGACGTTTCAGGATGAAGAACAGGGGAAGAAGGGGCCAGTAAATAAATCATTTACCGGCCCCTTCCTTTTATGATTGAACACAGTGAGTGATCGGTACCGATTGCTCCTTTGTCCATTCATAACTGAAGCATAGCAAACTATATATATATATATATATATATATATATATTTTAAACAATTAAAAAGTGAATAAAATTGTAATAAACATAAAAACTATTGACACTGTCCACTGCCCTACTGACACCATTCACTGCCCTACTGTCCACGTTTTTACAAGAATGTGCATGTCTGTGCGTGTATTTGATCTTTGGGGTGCCATGTTACATCCTAAATTATAATATATATATATATATATATATATATATATATACACACACATATACAGTGGGGACAGAAAGTATTCAGATCCCCTTAAATTTTTCATTCTTTGTTATATTGCAGCCATTTGCTAATATCATTTAAGTTCATTTTTTTCCACATTATTGTACACACAGCACCCCATATTGACAGAAAAACACCGAATTTTGACATTTTTGCAGATTTAGTAATAAAAACTGAAATATCACATGGTCCTAAGTATTCAGACACTTTGCTGTGACACTCATATATTTAACTCAGGGGCTGTCCATTTCTTCTGATCATCCTTGAGATGGTTCTACACCTTCATTTGAGTCCAGCTGTGTTTGATTATACTGATTGGACTTGATTAGGAAAGCCACACACCTGTCTATATAAGACCTTACAGCTCACAGTGCATGTCAGAGCAAATGAGAATCATGAGGTCAAAGGAACTGCCTGAAGAGCTCAGACACAGAATTGTAGCAAGGCACAGATCTGGCCAAGGTTACAAAAACATTTCTGCTGCACTTAAGGTTCCCAAGAGCACAGTGGCCTCCATAATCCTTAAATGGAAGAAGTTTGGGACGACCAGAACCCTTCCTAGAGCTGATCGTCCGGCCAAACTGAGCTATCGGGGGAGAAGAGCCTTGGTGAGAGAGGTAAAGAAGAACCCAAAGATCACTGTGGCTGAGCTCCAGAGAAGGAGTCGGGAGATCGTTGTAGAAAGTCAACCATCACTGCAGCCCTCCACCAGTTGGGGCTTTATGGCAGAGTGGCCTGACGGAAGCCTCTCCTCAGTGCAAGACACATGAAAGCGCGCATGGAGTTTGGTAAAAAAACACCTGAAGGACTCCAAGATGGTGAGAAATAAGATTCTCTGGTCTGATGAGACCAAGATAGAACTTTTTGGCCTTAATTCTAAGCGGTATGTGTGGAGAAAACCAGGCACTGCTCATTACCTGTCCAATACAGTCCCAACAGTGAAGCATGGTGGTGGCAGCATCATGCTGTGGGGTGTTTTTCAGCTGCAGGGACAGGACGACTGGTTGCAATCGAGGGAAAGATGAATGCGGCCAAGTACAGGGAAATCCTGGACGAAAACCTTCTCCAGAGTGCTCAGGACCTCAGACTGGGCCGAAGGTTTACCTTCCAACAAGACAATGACCCTAAGCACACAGCTAAAATAATGAAGGAGTGGCTTCACAACTCCGTGACTGTTCTTGAATGGCCCAGTCAGAGCCCTGACTTAAACCCAATTGAGCATCTCTGGAGAGACCTAAAAATGGCTGTCCACCAACGTTTACCATCCAACCTGACAGAAATGGAGAGGATCTGCAAGGAGGAATGGCAGAGGATCCTCAGATCCAGGTGTGAAAAACTTGTTGCATCTTTCCCAAAAAGACTCATGGCTGTATTCGATCAAAAGGGTGCTTCTACTAAATACTGAGCAAAGGGTCTGAATACTTAGGACCATGTGATATTTCAGTTTTTCTTTTTAAATAAATCTGCAAAAATGTCAACAATTCTGTGTTTTTCTGTCAATATGGGGTGCTGTGTGTACATTATTGAGGAAAAAAATTGAACTTAAATGATTTTAGCAAATGGCTGCAATATAACAAAGAGTGAAAAATGTAAGGGGGTCTGAATACTTTTGATCCCCACTGTATATATACACACACACACACACACACACTAAAAGTTGGAGTTAGCCTTAAAGTTCCTCTGGAAATGATATTTGATACAATACAAATTCATTCCTAACTTCTCTAAATAGCTTCTCTGCCTGTAAACTCCCTCCACTTCGCAGAATAGATTCTTGCAAAACTTCTGTCAGTTTAAACAGGTTCATATACCCCTTACCAACATGTATATGAATGTGTCAAAAGTTGCACTACTGCAAAACAGATTTCTAAGGAGTATCCAGGATTTCTGAACTGCAGAGTTTCTGTCCTAGACTAACAATGCTCTCTGTGCTGTGTCTATGAAGGAGCAGTGTTGTCACTTAGAACAGGAAGTGTGTTTTGACAAAAGAATACCTCCTCTAAGGCCTTGTGCACATGGGCAGAAAAAAAACAAACACCATTTTTTAAATGCCTCTGAATTCAGCTATATTTCAGCCAATGTGTCCATGTATGCACATTGTGGCACTTAGATTCTTATTTTAGAGCAAAAAAAAAAGCCCCAAACCTACATTTGGAGAGGAGCTTACTGGCATACCTTACACACATATGAGCAAAATATATATGCATGTAAATTCATTCAAACAGCTATAATAATTGACCATTCTGGCCAGTAGAATGACTTCACACCTATGCTTCTAATCACCTATTCATATGCCTGTAAATGCACATAAACACACATAATTACGACCTATAAAAAGCATTTTTAGGGCCAGTTCACACCATAGAAACGCAGTCCGGGGGCGATTTTGACACGTTTTGAATGCTTTCAAGTGCGTTTGTTGCGTCATTTATGCAGTCGAGTTTTTTTTTTGTCCCCCTCTTTCTTCTTAACCTCAAATAAGGACGTGTGCTCCAGTGCGTTTTACAGCGCTCCAGTACAGTCCAGTGGTGGAAAAATGCAGCATGTTTTACTTTTTATTCTGGTACGGGAACGCACTGGAACTGCAAGCACTGGTGTAAACTATGCCATTAAAAACCATAAAAATTACTTTCCATGTGTTTTTGCTATAGAAAAAAATGCACTGACTACATATGGTGTTAACTGGCCTTCTATATGGACATGTGTTTCAGTGCGTTTTGGTGCATTTCAGTGCGTTTTTGATGCGTTTTACAGCGTTCCAGTACAGCCCAGTGCAGGAAAAATGCAGCATGTTCTACTTTTTTTCTGCAAGCACTAGTGTGAACTATGTCATTGAAAACCACATATCCTACTTTCCATGCGTTTTTTAAAAAAAAGAAAAAAGGCACTGGACTCCATGTAGTGTGAACTGGACCCTAATGCTCTTTTTTTCTGCCAGCTCCTGGCAAAAAGTTTGGCCAGTGTGCATGAAGCCTTAACCTCATCTCCAAAACACAGTGGGGAGGTGCTCTTAAGTTCAGAGGCAGGGCTAACAATTATTAAAAGTAGAACTATAGGCAAAATATTTTTTTTTATTTAGGTTTTTTTTCCATCTGTGTCCTATTGTGGATATTTACCTTCACTTCCTGTCCCATAGCCAAACAGGAAGTGAGAGGAAATCTCAACAAAATAAGGGAATCCATTGGGGACCTCCAGGTCACTTGAACTAGTGTCCCTATGGAAAGATTTCCCCTCTATTACTTTTATGAGAACAATCCAAAATGTGGAATTTTATTTTGCTTTCACTGTTAATGATAATGGTAAACAGGACAAATAGAGAGGGTGACTCCTTAATGGGGGCACAGACAGCAATAAAAACCTGACAGGTGTTCTAACCCCTCTCCACTCTGTCCAAACAAAACAAAAAAAAAGTTTTGCCTTTAGTTATACTTTAAGATTTCAGTGCAGCACAGGTAGAGGCCACAAAAATTTACAAGATCACTGAATTTCTGGCAAGATCCCCGGGTTTTTTTTTTTCAGGTCAGCTTTCTATTGCTGTGTCTGCAGATTTTCCTTCATTTCCTGTCTGCAGAAACTTGCCACTGTGACAGCAATGGCTTGTTCTGACATATGTCATACCACCTGCTGAATAGGGCATGTGGTTTCATTTACACTCATGCAGTTTATTCTGCAGCCCTGCGTAGCTGCATGTCCTTTAGGTGGGCAGTAAAACCACAGCTCAACCACCTACTTTATGGGTGTGAATGAGCACTAAGTGAGGCAAAATCTCTCTAACAGAGCCCCAGGTAGCAGTTAAATCCAAACAGGAGTTGTAATTTGTCGCTGCTCTATCCAAACTAAAAATAAAATGAAAAGATGTAAAATAGGTAATGACACAGCACTGCGGTAATATGTGCTCCTGTAACCCAACTTAACCACCTCAATACCGGGCACTTTCACCCCCTTCCTGCCCAGACCATTTTTCAGCTTTCAGCGCTGTCACACTTTGAATGACAATTGCGCAGTCATGCTACACTGTAACCATGTGAAATTTTTATCATTTTCTTCACACAAATAGAGCTTTCTTTTGGTTCTATTTAATCACTGCTGGGTTTTTTATTTTTTGCAAAAAAAAAAAGAAAGACTGAAAATTTTGGAAAAAAAAAAAAAAAATAAGTTTTTCTTAGTTTGTCACCAAATTTTGTAAATAATTAATTTTTCTTCTTCACTGATGTGCGCTGATGAGGCTGCACTGATGGGCAATGATAGGCTGCACTGATGAGGTGGCACTTATGGGCACTGATTAGGTGGCAATGATAAGGAGGCACTAATATGCCGCACTTATGGGTACTGATATGTGGCACTGATAGCCAGCACTGACTGGTATCACTAATGGCCACTGATTGGTGGCACTGGTGGGCACCGATTGCTGGCACTGCTGGCGCTTTATTGTAATCAGGGCACTGATGATCAGTGTCTTGATTACCTGTCTTGCTATCCCCTGCGAGGAGATGCCGCTGTTCAACGCTCCTCGCCACACACACTGTCAGTGTGAGGCGATAAGAGCCAATTACCGGCACTTCCGTATTTACATGTGACCGGCTGCGATTGTACACAGCCAATCACATGATTAAAGAGCCACGGCAGCGACTTTTTATAGAGATCAGGGTCCCGCCGTGTCCTAGCAACACGGTGTGGCCGCGATCGCCGTGCGGCAGCGGCTGTTCGGGTGCGCCGTCATATGACGTCCACCCAGAACGAGAGCCACACCGTCCCTCTGTCATTTGACGGTGGGCGGGAGGCAACTGGTTAAAGAGGAGCTCCAGTCTGGGCAAAAAAAGTTAAAAGTCAGCAGCTACCATATACTGTAGCTGCTGACTTTTAATATAAGGACACTTACCTGTCCTGGGATTGAGCGATGTCCTCACACAAGCTGATTCTTCAATCGGCTTCGGGTGCAGGCGCTGGCATCTTCAATTCAGCCTTCACAGCTGGTTTCCTACTGCCATGGGTGAGTCATGTTGCACTTTCTTAATGGTCCTGCTGTTTTCTGGGACTTGTGTGTGTCTCAGAAGGCAGGGGGGTAGGAGGAGGGTCAGAAATACTAAGATATCGCCATGGAGATCTTACCCAGAGGTGAAAGCCAGTACCTGTCAAAACCAGGTACACGTCCCCCCCCACCCAAAAAAGTGCCAATGTGGTAGTGGAGGGGAGAAGGTGCGAACAAGCGGACCTTCCCCTTTTGGGTGGAGCTTGTCTTTAATAATACAATATCAGATACACATTTAATAACTTAAAGGGATGGGTAATCTTTTAAAGAAAATGCACTAATTAGGATTTAACTGACATTCAAACAGCACTGGTGCTTAAACTGGCACACACAAAGACTTTTTTCTTTCAGCCCAGTGGGCCAAACCAATAAAATTCATAATTTCAGAATCCATGCTAAACAGTGTGGATGGATGAATCTTCTTGCTGTTGGTTACTGTGTCCTCACAGCTGGCATCGGCGAGTCGGCGACTGTCAGAATACCCAAACTGTGACTGCAGTTAATTGGTTGCAGTCAACTTTTTTTTTGCCCAGCACTTTAGATTTCTCAATTAAAGTTTGGAAAGCTGGGTGGTGTTGGGCAGTGCCAACCATTGCTTGATTTTTGGCTCATTCACAGAAATCGGTCAAAATCTGAGCAGTGTATAGCCCAGCTTTAGTTTCCAGTACCATGGGATTGTCCATGGTGCAGATAAAAGAGGAAGATAGATCTCCTATCATTTTCCCCCTTACTGGTAAGGTCCCTATTTAGGTCGCTTCGCTATTTTTTTTTACCAGTCCTGGTCTGTACAGCCCCCATCACAGATGAAGTCCTTTTTAGGCATTCCTGTGGGGTAATAAAATGGAGAGAAGAGGTAGATGTGGTAGTACGTATTAATGTGTCCTATTGTCAGAAGAGAAGTGTTCAGGGAATTCTGTTTACAGCTGTGATTTCTTAGAGATCTTGTTATATTTACTCTTATGACTCACAGCCGGGCTCTGCATCATAAGAATATCCCACCAGTCATAGAAGCACAAAAAGCAGCATGACAGGAGACCACTTGGGACAAGGTGTGCACATTAAAATAGTGCTAAGGCCTAAATCTTTTTACTAGAATGCTTTGTCTGCATTACTTTAAAAAAGTACCCCACTATCTGTCCCCTTCACCTCTATCCTTAAATACTTACCTGGCTTCCTGTCACTGTTCCAGCACCGCTCCTCTCACTTCCTGCCTTCACAGGAGAAACTGAGGACAATGGAGACATAGGCTCCCGCCGCGGTCAAACTCCTGTAAGGAGGGGGCATGGCTTACTGACTACAGAAACACAGCCTGGCTTGGAAGCCAACAGGATCCCACATATGTGGGTGACCCCTTAGCACCTGGCTTGCTATAGGAGGCAACCAAAGGAGGTAGGAGCCGACAGCGCCAGTAGGAACCACCAGAAGACAAAAGAGAACTTTTGGTATGTAGGTAAATATAAAACTTTTTTTTAAGTTTTGCCTGGCCAAGTTAAGCTGACCACAAGATGAAACTATGCATAATGGTCTTCTACAGTAAAAAGCGCATGTCGATTTAATCAGCACTTCCAGGTCTAGGCAGCTGAAGGTATATGCAAACCTTGACTTTTCCTGGAAAATCTCCCCCACCCCTCCAGCGCTCTAATGCCCCGTACACACGGTCGGATTTTCCGATGGAAAATGTCCGATCGGAGCGTGTTGTCGGAAATTCCGACCGTGTGTGGGCTCCATCGGACATTTTCCATCGGATTTTCCGACACACAAAGTTGGAGAGCAGGAGATAAAATTTTCCGACAACAAAATCCGTTGTCGGAAATTCCGATCGTGTGTACACAAATCCGACGGACAAAGTGCCACGCATGCTCAGAATAAATAAAGAGATGAAAGCTATTGGCCACTGCCCCGTTTATAGTCCCGACGTACGTGTTTTACGTCACCGCGTTCAGAATGATCGGATTTTCCGACAACTTTGTGTGACCGTGTGTACGCAAGACAAGTTTGAGCCAACATCCGTCGGAAAAAATCCTAGGATTTTGTTGTCGGAATGTCCGAACAAAGTCCGACCGTGTGTACGCCCTATTAGAGTACCAATTTCTTTCCTGCAACCATTGGCTGCAGGAAAAAAAATTGCTCGATTGCCCCATCAACACAGACAGAGTTACCGTGGGAATCCCTTCTGCCAAGCCCTTGTATTGGAAGCCTTTCCTGCCGGGAGAAGACAGCGATTATCGCTAGTAGCTATACCAGCCACTAGCGATAATCGCAAGTAAAATCCCACAAGCTGGTTGTACCCAATTTGATCGATTGGTCAACTTGGTACATTCAGCCTGCCCATACATGGTTTGAACCCAGGCTGGTTCCTGCTGAACCAGGCAGATTCGAACCGTCTATGGCCGGCATTAGTCCCTGAGGTCATCAAGACTCATGCGAAGACCATAGCATGAGTTGACGCTGAGAGTCAGTCCAACACCTGAGCATGGAGGGGTACCATCTGCCGAGGGTATGGAGGATCAGGTAAATTAAAGTGCAAAAATTCCCCTCCCCTAGACAAAACGAGCAGTTAACCCTTGCAGTGTAGGCGCAGCCCCATTGCAAGGGGTAATTTTACGTTTCTCAAGAGTTGGGCTTTAAATCTCATATTAACTTGTGCATAACATTTAAAAAAAATTGGTGGCCACACTGGATAATAGGCTATCCAAATTTCACAAAAGACACTGCTTACTAGTAGACTCTGACAGTACCCTTCTTAATAGAGAAATATGCAAATTGTTTTTTTTTTAAGAATTATACTTACCTAGGTGGATGCGGCATCAGTCCGAAGTTGCATCTGTCCCCCACCGGCTCTAAGGCTGAGAACCGAGCGATCAAACACCGCCAATTGCTCGGTTCTCACAGCTCCATGAACAGAGAGCTGGTAAACGTCAGTCACCGTCTCTCTGCTCTGCCACCCTGTGCTCACTAGAGTTCTGGGCTGTGGAGGGGATTGGAGTGGCTGGCTCAGGCTCTCAGCGACTTGCTGAGAGGCTGAGCCGGGTGTCAGTCCAGGTATGTGGGCTGATCCCAACCATATGGTCGCAAACTTTCCCAAGCCTGGACCAGCTCTGTTTTGGGCTTTAGCCCGCTGTCTGCTAAAAACGGATCACATGAGTGCAGAACGAACTGCACTCCTGTGATCCACAGGAGTACAGCATTGGCCCAAAGTTTTGAGAATGACACAAGTATTAATTTTAATTTTAACAAAGTCTGCAGCCTCAGTTTTTATGATGGCAATTTGCATATACTCCAGAATGTTATGAAGTGTGGTCAGATGAATTGCAATAAATTGAAAAAAAAACATTAACACTGCATTTGTGAAGAAGGCTTCAGGGCACCCAAGAAAGTCCAGCAAGCGTCAGGACCGTCTCCTACAATTGATTCAGCTGCAGGATCGGGGCACAACCAGTGCAGAGCTTGCTCAGGAATGACAGCAGGCAGGTGAGTGCATTTGCACATACAGTGAGAAGACTTTTGGAGGATGCCTGGTGTCAAGAAGGACAGCAAAGAAGCCACTTCTCTCCAGGAAAAATATCAGGGACAGACTGATATTCTGCAAAAGGTGGGAGGACTGGGATAAAGTAATTTCCTCTGATGAATCCCCTTTACTATTGTTTGGGGCATACGGAAAAAATCTTGTCCGGAGAAGAAAAGGTGAGCGTTACCCTCAGTCCTGTGTCATGCCAACAGTAAAGCATCCTGAGACCATTCATGTGTGGGGTTGCTTCTCAGCCAAGGGAGTGGGCTCACTCACAATTTTGCCCAAGAACACAGCCATGAAGATTGGTACAAAAATATCCTCTGTGAGCAACTTCTCCCAATCATCCAAGAACAGTTTGGTGACGAACAATGCCTTTTCCAGCATGATGGAGCACCTTGCCAAAAGGCAAAAGTGATAACTAAGACCTCTTTCACACTGGAGAGTTTTGCAGGTGCGATAGCGTTAAAAATAGCGCCTGTAAACTGCCCAAAAACAGCTGCTCTATTCACTCCAGTGTGAAAGCCCGAGGGCTTTCACACTGGAGCGGTGTGCTGGCAGGGCGTCAGAAAAAATCCTACCAGCAGCTTCTTTGGAGACCGGAAACAGAACATTTAAAGGTTAGCTCCATCCCACCTATGTCCCTGTACTGGTTATTTATTGTGATGGGCAGTATTGCTGACCAATAGGAAGACAGAGAAAAGCTAGGCCATTTAAGGCCATACACTGGCAAGCGATTAGCATATTTGTGCAGTGGGAACCACAAGTAGATGTTATCAGTCAGGGGCAGCAAACTTGTACAAATTAATGACGATGTAATCAATTGATTACAAGCAAGCAGCCGTGGATATCGCTTAGCCTGTCATTGGCTTGTACAGGCTTGCTGGCCACAGCTAATCAAATCTACCCCATGGCACAAGTATGCACTTTCTTTCCATTGTTCTACCCTACACAGTTTTATGAAGGAGCCCTTACAGGAAAGGTTACATTTATACATAAAGGCTCTGGCATGCATTTATACATGTGTAGTTATTCATTTGTATTTCAAAGGATATCCTGGTAAACAGAGCAACAAACCCAGAGGCACAGTAACCAGGCTTGTATTGGAACATTTCTAAAAGAGAAAATTTGCGCTAGGTATAGAGTGAAGGGTGTAAATCAATGAAAAATAATATTAATGTGCTCAGGTGTACAAAAATATTGATAATAATAAACCTATGCAGGAATATCCTGCGGCTATGCGCTATAACCCTGATAGGGGGCACCACTAAAAATATATACAAAGAGCGCAGCGCTGGATTTAAGTATACAGTGAAAAATAAGCAGTAAAATTATTTGTTCAAATAAAAACTGTGCATATTTATCTTCAAAAAAATGTCCATAAAAATGCAAAAATATATGAAGTGATTAAATGTCCGTGAGGCACATAAAACATCAATCTGGATATCAGACTTCCACCGTTGTGAGACCCGTCACCAGAAGAATTGAAGGCTTACCGGACCGCCTTTTTTAAAAGGCATGAATCAATCGCCACCATGGATGCTGTCCCACTCCTGGCTGGATCCTGCTGCGAGGCACTAGATGGTTGATCCCAAATCAGTCAGCCGTGAAGGAGCGCCAATCTCAGTAGCATAAGTATCCAAAAAAAAGGGGAGAAATGCTCCAATGGTGTAGTAAATTATTGGTTCCTTTATTAAGCCTTAAAGGCGTTTAGCAATACAGCAATCCTTGCAAGGAGTGATAAAAACAATTCCGATAGAAAATGAAAGTACGCGCATGCGCAGTCCGTGCGTACGTGTCTACCCTACGGCCGTTTCGTCAGAAATGACATCATCAGGTGCCCCTGATGATGTCATTTCTGACGAAACGGCCGTAGGGTAGACACGTACGCACGGACTGCGCATGCGCGTACTTTCATTTTCTATCGGAATTGTTTTTATCACTCCTTGCAAGGATTGCTGTATTGCTAAACGCCTTTAAGGCTTAATAAAGGAACCAATAATTTACTACACCATTGGAGCATTTCTCCCCTTTTTTTTGGATACTTATGCTACTGAGATTGGCGCTCCTTCACGGCTGACTGATTTGGGATCAACCATCTAGTGCCTCGCAGCAGGATCCAGCCAGGAGTGGGACAGCATCCATGGTGGCGATTGATTCATGCCTTTTAAAAAAGGCGGTCCGGTAAGCCTTCAATTCTTCTGGTGACGGGTCTCACAACGGTGGAAGTCTGATATCCAGATTGATGTTTTATGTGCCTCACGGACATTTAATCACTTCATATATTTTTGCATTTTTATGGACATTTTTTTGAAGATAAATATGCACAGTTTTTATTTGAACAAATAATTTTACTGCTTATTTTTCACTGTATACTTAAATCCAGCGCTGCGCTCTTTGTATATATTTGTATTGGAACATACCAACAGCTGCTTAGAAACACTGACACCCGCCAATGGTACAATCCAACTTGTGCTGACAGAATGGACTTACAAGTCTATGCTACTAAGGGTCTATTAGTGTATACCCCGTTTAACAAAAGAAAGGGACTTGTTGTCATTACATGTACTGACTATCTAAATTAAGACCAATTTCCATCTTGCAAAGTGATATTTGTTTATCACATGAACTGATAATTTCATATCCCTGATTATTCTGATCAGATATTGACTGTGTGAGTCTACACATCCCAGTAACAGATCTGAATTTGGTAGCCATTTAGTCCCTAGAAGGGAACTTTAGCCGATAGATAAAGTCGTGTATGACTCAGTCTCTTGGTTCTCAAGTGAAATCTTCATTGTAAGCCCACATTCACAATGGGCCAATCTGGCATGTCAAATCCCATGCCAAATCAGCAGGCAATTGCCGGCAATGGCACCGTCCTGATTCCCAAAAGTAGTTCCTTGATTAATTTTTGGCGACTTCCAGGGCCATTTGTATAGACATCTGTGCATGAACCCGCCCAGATGTCTGTCAAATCGCCCCTGAAGTTGGACTGCAATGCCGATTTAAAGTCGTGCGAGTTCAGCTGAAGTCGCACAATTTCTAACCCGCATCAGTGTGAACCGTGGCTTAAAGCCTGAAACAGGACAGAAAGTCAACCAAGTACAGAGATCCAGAAATGTCTTCATTACTGTAAATTATAGAGAAGAATTTCACTTTCAGTAAATTATAGTAACATTGTATGACATTGTATGATAAATTTGTAATTTATTGTATTGACTTACAATAAATTACAAATTAAAGTGGAACTAAAAACTTTCAATCAACGTTAAAGCTGAACTCCGGGCAAATTTCTTTCCCCTGTGTAGTGGGGCTGTGCCCGCACTGCACAGGTTAACTGCTTGTTTTATTCTAGAGGAGAGGACAGCGGAGATATACTCTCCTAATCCGTCCATCCTTCCTGCACAAAACCAGTTCAGCACCCTTGCACTCCAGCAGTCTTAAAAATGGACTGTTCCTGATGTCAGCACGCTCCATAAACAGGAACAGTCCACCGTTGGACTGCGAGGGAAGCATGCTTTTCCAGAGGAATGGCGGATCAGGAGAGTATAAAAACTTTGTGCTCACCTATAGAAGAAACGAGCAGTTAACTCAAGCAGTCAGGCTGTGCAAAAAAAAAATGAAAACATTTTCTCGGAGATGGGCTTTAACTATTTTTAATCCTTATGCTGCCAGCATTAGTAAATAGATAGGAAGGTATATTATATTTACTGGTTTTAAAGCGGTAGTAAACTGCTGTTTTTGTTTGTTATTTTTTTAAATCCTGCAAGGCAATGCCAGAATGTGCTAGTATGCTTTACAAACTAGCACATTATGTGAAACTCACCTTAAAACAAAGCCCGCCAGCAACGTGCGGTCACCGCTAAAGGCGCTTCCATTTTCACCCGGTCTTCCTTCCGGCTTCGCAGACTCTGGCTATGTGAGTGGCTGGAGACGCGATACGGTCGCTCCCATGCATGCGCGTGGGAACAGCAGCTTGCGGCACAGGACTCTGAAGAAACAGCACGGTATGCACAGAGTGCATGCGCTAGTGACATTACCGGCTGCATCAAAAGTAAATATCTACTAATCGGTGCAAGTTTAGGAGATATTTACTGTACCTATAGGTAAGCCTTACCAAAGGGTTACCTGTAGGTAAAAGTCATGCATGGGAGTTTACTTCCACTTAAGCCCTCATGCACACAGGCTGTTAAAAGAACGTTATGAAAATGCCAGTATCTTTGCAGTGATTTTTTTGTAACTTTTTTCAGCGTTTTTGCAATTGCGTTTTTGAGCGTTTTTGAGCGTTTTTCCGCGTTAGCGTTTTTGAGCGTTTTTTTTTTTTCAAATTTTTTATTTTTTTTCAATGGATCAAAAACGCTAAAAAACGTTGGTGAATGACGTTTTTGAGCGTTTTTCAGCGTTAGAGCGTTTTTACAGCTGAAAAACATCTTTCAGAACCCACTGGTCCTGGGTTTTTTTTACAGCTTAAAAACGCCTATGCCACTTGCAGCTCAAAAACGCCTAGGTGGGCATGAAGCCATAGACCAACATAGACAGGCCTTTTTAAGCTGCAAAAGAAGCTCAAAAAAGCAGCTGTAAAAACGTCCGTGTGCATGAGGACTTAAACTTTTCTTCAGTTACTTCTTGGTTTCTGACCTGGGCCAAAGTGATGTCATACATCCCAGGAGACTTTATACACATTTTTTTAATTTGATCTGGAGGAGGGACTTTCACAGACAAGTACGGTCTCCTTCCTCCATGCCTGAAATAAGGGCAGATGGATTCCAGGTAGCAAAAGATACATAAATCATCTGCCCTTACTCAAGATGGACGTGGCTAGAAGTGCTAGGAGGGTGTCTTTAAAGTGATTCCTCACCAAAATAAAACATGAAGACATGGATAGATGAATTTGCTTTAAATATTCAAAATGAATCAAATCGTGTTTTCAGTTTGTGGTGCTCTAATGCAGTTCAATTCTCAAATCTGTGATTGTTTGCTTCTGGTCACTGCTAACCTGTTACAAGCCTGGCTAATTCACACTGAGAAGAGGATGTAGAAATGTACTTTATGGGCTCATGCATACAAGGTGTTTAAATTTCTCATGTGAATGTCTTTTTTTGGTCCGCACTGGAATCGGAATGCACGGGTGTTCACACCCCTGTGATCAGATTCCTCTCCGAATTCCCAGTTCGCACTGCGATCTGCAAACCGATCTAGCGACATCGTTAACTTTGTATTGAACCCGCAGCGGTTTGCAGAGGGCAGTGTGAACCACCTGTGATTCAGGTGTGATGCAGGAACCCGCACTGGATTCGCAGAGTTTCCCGCATTGCACCAGTGTGAACCGAGCCTTACTCCTGGCAGAAGGCAGCATAACAAAATGTGGCTAAAGCCACGCTTTGCACACGCATTTAGGTGGGTCAAGCGTTTATGGATTCCATTGGCCAAAATATGAATTTACTCTGGCCATTGGAATAAATGAATGGATGCTCAAGCACGAAATGCGTCTAGGTGTGTTAACAAGCGTTTAGGCACGTCAAGTGTTTTTTCTGCCCAAAAGCTCCTCTCCTGAACACACTGGTGATGTTTTTTTTTTTACTGCCTGTAAGTGCTCCTCTTCTAGTATGCATGTAAACACCTACCTGTGCATGGACACACAGGCTAACATAGATGTGCGTTTACAGGTAGAAAACAAAAATGCCAGACACCTGTAAAAAAGGCATTTTTTAAGCTGGGTGTACACGAGTCCTAACTCGTCCACAAATGGCTCAATTGGCCGTCACA
The DNA here is from genome assembly GCA_037952925.1 of Lithobates clamitans. Lineage (NCBI taxonomy): Eukaryota > Metazoa > Chordata > Amphibia > Anura > Ranidae > Lithobates > Lithobates clamitans. Next base: position 521,268 of record JBBGZY010001865.1, read on the forward strand.
GTCAATCCAAGTCAATGACAGCTTGGTATAAAGCATAGGAAACCCCATGGCCGGCCATACACAGTTCGAATTTGGGCCGGTTCAGCAGGAACCAGCCAAGATTCGAACCGTTAATGGGCAGGCTGAATGTATCAAGTTGATTGATCAATCAATCTGGGTACAACCAGCCTGCCTGCTTCTCTTACCATTATCACTAGCGGCTGCTGTAGCCGCTAGAGAAAATCACAGTCTTCTCCCGGGGGGCACCTTCCCCCGCCCCCGCTGAGAGCAGACATTTATTTGGCAGGAGTGATTCCCCTGTCAGCACTGTCTATGCAGAATGGGGGAATCGTGCAAATTTATTTCCTGCAACCTGTGGTTGTAGAAAAGAAATTTGCACAGTGTATGGTCTGCCTTAATTTGAGGAAATTACTCAAATGCCTCGTACACACCATCGGACTTTCCGACAACAAACCGTGGAATTTTGTCTGAAGGGTGTTGGCCCAAATTTGTCTTGCATACACACGGCCACACAATTGTTAGCCAACATTTACGAATGTAGTGACATACTACATTGTTTTTCAGCTCTTTAGCGCCACCCTTTGGGCTCCTTCTGCTAATATTGTGTTAGTAGAAGTTTGGTGAGTGTTGATTCGCGCTTTTCATTTAATGCTTTTCATTTCGTTTCTGAACGACCGTTCGTCAACCAGACATGTTGCGGAATCTAAGAGATAATGTGTTATTTATTATTGGCCTTGGAGTTATTGCTTTGACATTTTTTGGTTGAATAATGATTTGATTTGGTATATTTTCTATGTTTTTGGATGCATAGAATGCACTTTTTGGTTAAGTTCTATTGGCAGATAGCATGTCTAATTTTATTTGTTTCCTTTTTTTAATGCACAATAAAAAAATTGTGGAGAATAATACTTGGCTATGTGTTTTACTTCAAATAACATTTTGGAAGTAGGCAGTTACATTTTAAAAAAAATACAATGTAAAATTGACAAGGGACACCAACATAGTTGTATCTTTGATCTTAAAAACTACGGGATAATGGTGTTGTGGTAACTTGCCCAAATAAAAAAAAAAAAAAAAAAAAAAGCATAATAATATTATTGTTGATATCACTAGAAAAAAAGCCTTTGAAAATTTGTTTGCAATAACTCCATCAGTATCACCAGCAAAGCAGCTTCATTATTATCCCATTAAAGAAGAAGAGAATGTGCGTTGCATTTCGAGATTTCATAATTTCCCACGTCACGAATGTTAATTCTCCATTACAAACACTAATTTACAAGACCGACTGCTTCTGGCTTGTTCTTGCTTCCGAGCATGCGTGTTTGTACTTTGGACTTTTGTCCGACGGACTTGTGTACACATGTTTGGAAAATCCGACAACAGACATTTGTTTGTGGAAAATTTGAAAACCTGCTAGCCAACATTTGTTGGCGGAAAATCCAACAATTGTCCGATGGAGCATACACAGTCGGATTTTCCGCCAACAGCCTGTCATCACACATTTCCCATTGGAAAATCCGATCGTGTGTACAAGGCTTTACAGACAAATCCCACACAAATAAAGAACATAACATGCAAGCAGAATCTGAGTCAGCACCTCAGTGAAAAAATATTTTGGAAACTGTAAACACATTTTTAATCACAAGGCAGCAAATAAAAACACATTTAAAGTGGAGTTCCACCCACTTTTACAACTCTTCAGCATCCCTCACTAAACTGTGCACTGTAAACGAATTGGATATTTTTTTTATTTTTTTTCTCAGCACCTACTGTATATCTGCTGTATTCATTTTTCACTTCCTCTTCCCTGGCCTTGGCCCATCGCATCATTTCCTGTTTGCAATGCCTTCTGGGAAGGGGCGGCAACTTCCTCTGACACTGCCGTTGCTGTGGAAACCTGACCTGAAACCTATTACACTGCTTGTGCTGCACTGAGCATGTGCGAGATCTGCAAGGATGAGATCCAGGAAGAAATACAGTCTGGCTTCAGATGCCCACATTTAAGATGGCCACGGCCTGCTGCAAGTTTATAAAATAACAAACTACTGGTATAAACTAACAAAACAGACCTTAGTTTACAGACTAACCTTACTAGAATACATTAAGCTTGTGTAATATAGGGGTATTTATATTTAAAAAGTATAATTTCGGCCGGAACACCACTTTAAGGTTCCTTTACTAAAGGAATAGAGCATGTTCACTCTGTAAAGTGTATGTTCACTTAGCTCAGTCAATGAGGCGAAGTCACATTCATTTTATTCATGTGCAAGCACAAATCCTGTTTTTCATTTCTTATTTTCCTTGCATACAGTCATGCATTCAAAGCGAGCACAGCTTCTCCTCATTGACCAAGCTAAGTGAACAATCTGTAAAAACTACTAAGGCTGGGTTCACACTGGTACAACAAACGCTCCGACACTGGGAACTGATGTCGCATGACATGTGAAAATCAGCGTTTCCCTATGGAAGTCGTCTTAACTGGTCCAACTTTGAAAATGCTCCCTGCATTCCTTTGGTCCAACTTTGATCCTACTTCAGCCCATTGAATATCACTGAAGTCGGATCAAAGTCGGATCGTGGTTTTAACTGATCCGACTTTGGCATGCAACTTGTACTCTGATGATCTTGAAGGGGAACTCCACAGCAATCTTAAAAAAAAAAAAAAAATGGGTTCCCTTCCAAGAGCATACCAGGCCTTTCAGTCTGGTATGGATATTAAGGGGAACCCCCCATGCCGAAAAAAAAAACGGTGTGGGGCCCCCCCCCAAAATCCATACCAGACCCTTACCCAAGCATGCAGGCCGGCAGGTCAGGAAAGGGGGTGGCGACTTCAAGTTGCAGGGCAAAGTCAGATCCACAGCCGTTCGACCGTCGTGTCATACCAGTGTGAACCAGGCCTCAATCAACCCCATTATGCTTAGTTCAATCAAGTTAAATAAGAGGTTAAAGCGGTAGTAAAACAGCAGCAGAGTTTTTTTTTTTTTTTAAAAACACCAGTAAGGCAATTGCATAATGTGCTAGTAAGCATTGCATACTAGCACATTATGAAATACTTACCTTAGAACAAAGCCCTCCAGCGATGTGTTGTCACCGCTGAGAGGGCTTCCATCTTCCCCCTGGTTCGTGGGCTCCAGCGCTGCAAGTGGCCGGAGCTGCGGTAACGTTTCCACATGCGCACAGAAACCCTCGGTTTCGACACCAAGCTCAGAAGGTCCAGCATGGTATGCCGGACTTTCAGAGTGCATGCGCCAGTGAAGTCACCAGCTGCATGCAGGGTGAATATCTCCTAAAAACAGTGCACATTTAGGAAATATTTACACTACCTATAGGTAAGCCTCATTATAGGCTTACCTGTAGGTAAAAAAAAAAAAAAAAAATCACAAAGCGGGCTTTACTACTGCTCTAAAAACTGGCTTGTAAACAAAGTGGGACAACTCACAAAAGGTTGAAACTGTCGCATTTCAGTGCTTTTAAAAGATTCACTTAAAGATCTGCAAAAGATTTATGTACCTATCTATTGGAAACAGGTAATTGAATTAGTTTCATTGAAGCCTGACACTCCGTCATCAGTGCAGCTCGGTAACACTGAGCTCCCTGCCTGGCCACGGTGCCTATCACTCAGATGAGGTCCTTCGCTGGCATCTTCTACCCAGCTTCTTCTGGATGCTGGTCTTTGGTCTTGATTGGTTGGCACGATCACAACACACTGATCAAAATTCATCCAGTCCAGAAGAGAAAAGCCAAATTTGGACAGTGTGTGGCCATTTAAATCAACTCCTGTTGATCTGTGGTGTGATCCCCGCTGTCAGAATACAATGTCCTGGTGGGGGAATCCCTCCATCCCTCTCTTTGTGTAAATAGAGGAATCTGCTAGTTTTTTTTTCTTTCCTTATAGTAAAAAGTCGGGAAAAAAAAAAAAGTAAAACCAAACCGTAGATGACCAGCTTTAGGCTCCATTCACACTTGTATGACTCCAAAGTTGCCCCGACTTTGGGGGTGCAACTTGGATACAACTTTGGCTCTGTGATAATGGACAACTGTTGCATTGTATAACATTCAGGTATGACTTTCATGCAACCTTTGAGGGTTAAAGCGGAGTTCCACCCAAAAGTGGAACTTCCGCTTTAAGCACTCCTCACCCCCTTACATGTCACATCTGGCATGTCATTTTTTTTTGGGGGGGGGGGAGTGGGTGCCTAGTTTTGAGTGGGATTTCCTGTCCCACTTCCTGCTTCCGACTTTGGGCCGCTTAGGTGACTCCTCCTCTCCCGGCAATCTTCTGGGACACGTCACAGGTCCCAGAAGATTGCCAGTCCACGCGGAGAGCGCAGTGCAACTCACACATACGCAGTGACAGCTTGCGGCTTCACGGCCGAGTGCCCACAGTTTCAATGAAGGTACCGCGGAAAGGAGGGGGAGAGGAGCGAGGCTCCAGGCAGTCGCATCGCTGGACAGGTGAGTGTCTGTTTATTAAAAGTCAGCAGCTTGTTGTAGCTGTTGACTGTTAATAAACTAAAAAAAGTCTGGAACTGCGCTTTAACGTTGAAGTCTATGGCCCTCAAGTTGCATGAAAGTCAAACTAAAGTAGTGCATGAACTACTTTGAAGTCGCTGCAACTTTAAGTCGCACATACAGTGCATCCGGAAAGTATTCACAGAGCTTCACTTTTTCCACATTTTCAGTTACAGGTTTATTCCAAAATGAATTAAATTCATCATTTTCCTCAAAATTCTACAAACAATATCCCATAATGACAATGTGAAAAAGTTTGTTTGAAATCTTTGCAAATTTATTAAAAATAAAAAAATAAAAAATAAAAATATATCACACGTACATAAGTACTTTGTTGAAGCAGCAATTACAGCCGCAAGTCTTTTTGAGTATGATGCTACAAGCTTGGCACATCTATTTTTGGGCAGTTTCTCCCATTCTTCTTTGCAGGACCTCTCAAGCTCCATCAGGTTGGATGGGCAACATCAGTGCATGGCCATTTTCAGATCTCTTCAGAGATGTTCAATCAGGTTCAAGTCAGGGCTCTGGCTGGGCCACTCAAGGACATTCACAGAGCTGTCCTATAGCCATTCCTTTGTTATCTTGGCTGTGTGCTTAGGGTCTTTGTCCTGTTGGAAGATGAACCTTCGCCCCAGTCTGAGGTCCAGAGCGCTCTGGAGCAGGTTTTCATCAAGGATGTCTCTGTACATTGCTGCACTCATCTTTCCCTTGATCCTGACTAGTCTCCCAGTTACTGCCACTGAAAAACATACCCACAGCATGATGCTGCCACCATCATGCTTCACTGAAGGGATGGTATTGGCCAGGTGATGAGCGGTGCTTAATTTCCTCCAGACGTGATGCTTGCCATTCAGGCCAAAGAGTTCAATCTTTGTTTCATCAGACCAGAGAATTTTGTTTCTCATGGTCTGAGAGTCCTTCAGTTGCCTTTTGACAAACTCCAGGTGGGCTGTCATGTGCCTTTTACTGAGGAATGGCTTCCGTCTGGCCACTCTACCATACAGGCCTTATTGGTGGAGTGCTGCAGAGATGGTTGTTCTTCTACAAGGTTCTTCTCTCTCCACAGAGAAACGCTGGGGCTCTGTCAGAGTGACAATCTGGTTCCTGGTCACCTCCCTAACCAAGGCTCTTCTTCTCCGATTGTTCAGTTTGGCCGGGTGGCCCGCCCTAGGAAGAGTCCTGGTGGTTCAAAACATCTTCCATTTACGAATGATGGAGGCCAGTGTGCTCATTGGGACCTTCAATGCTGCAAGTTTTCTGTACCCTTCCCCAGATCTGTGCCTCAATACAATCCTGTCTCGGAGGTCAATTCCTTGGACTTCGTGGCTTGGTTTGTGCTCTGACATGCACTGTTAACTTGGACCTTATATAGACAGGTGTGTACCTTTCCCAATCACGTCCAATCAACTGAATTACCCACAGTTGGACTCCAATCAAGTTGTAGAAACAACTCAAGGATGATCAGTGGAAAGAGGATGCACCTGAGCTAAATTTTGAGTTACATAGTGGGTGAGGTTGAAAAAAAAGACACAAGTCCATCAAGTCCAACCTATGTGTGTGATTATATGTGTCATGGCAAAGGCTGTGAACACCTATGTACATGGGATTTTTTTGTTTTTTTATTGTTGATAAATCTGCAAAGATTTGAAACAAACCTCTTTCCCGTTGTCATTATGGGGTATGGTTTGTAGCCTTTCGAGGAAAATAATTAATTTAATTAATTTTGGAATAAGGCTGTAACATAACAAAATGTGGAAAAAGTGAAGCGCTGAATACTTTCTGGATGCACTGTATATGAATGTTTATCATTAGAAAACATGGGGAACGACTTGTCATGCGACTTTGATGTTACAAGTGTGAATGGAGCCTTGTGGTTGGTCATTACTACCTCTAGTTTCCTTGTCTAAGAACTGAGGGTAATTCTTTCTGAATCAGTCACAGCCATAGAGACACACTGTAAGAGTGGCACAAAGAAGTACCTGAATTTATTGCATACATTAAAACTGTTGATAGCAATATCACAAAAAAAAAAAAATCATAAAATAGGTGCAGGACTTTCTGATGAAAATATACCACCAGAAGAGTGTTGTAAACAGTTTGTCAATATGATGTTTGGTAACTGTTTACTTGACAACCTAAAATTCATGCAATTGTTGGATATAAATAATAGGCACATCAGAAAAAAAAATCTATGCACTTAAAAAAATAAAGTAAAAGAAAGTATATGCAGACTTAAAAAATGGACTGATTTTCCTACAACGGCCTCTAAGCTTTTTTCCTGGACATAAACAGATCATTCAGTATTTTGCGTCGTTATAAATGAGGTTAAATGGTCATTGAGGGTTGGCCCATCCTACAGACCTCTCGAAATTGTTGGATTTTCACTGGGTGGGTAAACTGCTGCTTGACACTTGAGACCTGAAGAGTGGGGATAAAAATAACTAGTGCAGCATGCGTGATGAACGCCAGACAGCTGAGTCACTTTTAAAATGGACTTGGGATGTAAAATGCAGGACACGTATTAAAAAATACACCAGCTAATTTGGAATGGTGCGCTCTATTAAAGTATGTCATCAGTTGTGTGGTTTACATAGTTTTATAAAAATATTTCAGTGTCGGGTTTTCTAGGATCACTCCTAGTACAAACTGTTAACGTAGGGGCCAGTAACTAAACCAGGAGTGAGGAGGCACTTGCTCGGAAAATCATCTAAAGCACTTGGAGGAAAACTTCAGCAAATCTATCACAGATTGACTTCACAGTTTTCATCTGGCCTCTGACATCAGCTCGGCACTGTTCTGCTTTGGAATGCTTCTCCTATCATTTGTACCAAATAAAAAAACAAGATATACACAGTTCTTTTGATATCCTCAGTACATAAACTAACATAAAATAGAGCCATAGTGGTTGGAGCCCATTTACATCCTTGTGTTGCGTTAAGGCATCCTATTGTAATCAATGCACCAAAACATCCAGAAAATCAGATGTGCCACATAATTTGTAATGTAACACACCGGTGCACTGCGTGTGCTGCAATTCATTCGTTTTGTTTAAAAATGCATGCGTCCGCAACTCATGGAACGGAAATGTTACAACGCTAATATATCAATGGGCACTAATCTATTACAGGTCTACCTACTTGGGGAATTACAAAATCATCACTGGATAAGAAAAATCTAGATTTGTGTGCCAAATACAGGGTGAGGTTAATATCTTACTTTAAAACCAGTACAATATTTGCCAATTGCCTCTATACCAAGATAGGACTGTACTCAGGTCAAAAGTACTCTAACAATTTGTTCATTGTACGGCTATCTGGAGGTGTTCCTACTCCATGGGCAAATCGCACTTTGTCAAACATGGTTGGAGGCCTCACCATGCAGGAGGGCCAATATAACCTGCGGGGGGTGGGCGATATTTATGTAGGTACTAAGCTGGGGTGCCTGAACATCTAACATGGTAATGGCCAAAGTCTAGGTATAAAATCATAATACACACTTCATCTTTCCTATATACAATCTGAAGTGCAGCCCTTGAGGCCAAGTAACCATTAGCATTATGACAATACATTAACAGCTGAGGCCGTAATAACAAAACTTGCTATGCAGTTTCCAGACTGACATAAAAAAAAATAAAAAAATCCATGGGCTATGCAAAAAACTACAATAGGCTCATTCTAATGGGTTTATGTGCTATCAGATAGATGGCAAATATTGGGTCCACAACTCAGGGCTAAAATGAGCGTTGTTTTCCTCAAGTTGTCCAAGCTGGAGATACGAGTTCAGAGGGCATCCATGAGTATCCCTGAACAGATCAGAACCTCATATTTACCATATATCTGATAGCCAGCGAAAGCCTGCATTCTTCTAGATGCTTCACAATGACTATTTACAAGTGCAGGGACATTTTCCATAAGCAACTTCAAGTGCAATTAAAGTCTGTGTTCTTTACATAACTCAAAGCTTTCAAATCCTGGGTTGCAACTCCATTTGAGGACCACCAAAATTGTTTCCAGGTTGTGTATTTTGTCACTTGATGGTGGCACAGAGAAAAGTCTACAATCACTGGTTGCCCTTCAGCACACTGAATGTAGGGAATGGTTCTCATGTATCGCTTAGCAATGCTGATATGGGCATCCCAGATCATGACAGCCAAAAAGGATTTATGGGAACAAATCACCACATGTATTGTTGGGGGACACCATTGTTTGTAAACAGAGCAGTCCCTCTCATAACAGAGATAACAAGACAGTCTCCCTCATAATATGACCATCTCCGTCATGACAGGACAGTCTCCCACGTAACGTGACCATCTCTCTCATAACAGGACAGTCTCCAAATACCATGACAGTCTCCCTCATAACATGGCCATCTCTCTCCTAACAGGACAGTCTCCCTCATAACGTGACCATCTGTCTCCTAACAGGACAGTGTCCCACATAATATGGCCATCTCTTTCCTAACAGGACAGTCTCCCTCATAACGTGACCATCTCTCTCATAACAGGACAGTCTTCCATGTAAAGTGACCATCTCTCTCATAACTGGACAGTCTCCTACGTAATGTGATCATCTCTGTCATAACCACACCTGCAGTGAATTCAGAATTACCTCAGAAGCGCCAAAACTGATGTCATAATTATTCAGCATTTTTTGAAGCTTATTGACAACCAAAAGCAACAGCATTGGGTAAAACCACACCCAGTTTAAAGTATAACTAAAGGTAATTTTGTTTTTAGATTTGGATAGGGGTGGGTGGGGTTAGTACCCCTCTCAGGTTTTTATTGCTGCCTGTATCACCCTCTAATTGCTCTGATCACCAGTGTCACTGGCAATGAAAGTGAGGTTAAATCCACAATTTTTAGTTTCTGCCAAAACAGGAATAGAGGAGACATATGACCTTACATATGGCATAAACAAATAAAAAAAATAAACATACCAAAAAAAAAAACCACACTGCTTTCATAACCGTATGGCTTTTTACAGATCTTAAAGCAGCTATTAGGCCCCGTTCACACCTGAGAATAGAGCAGCATTCAGCAACATAAAATTACCCAAATCCTGCCTTCTAGATGAGTATTTTTGCGTGATATCCTTGTGCTTGCATGTAAACATGTATAAACGCATGTATACGAGTACACACATGAATTCATTCTAATTATTAAAAAAAGGAATTCTTACATTTCTGAGGCCTCATTCACAATTGCTATTAGGGCCCTCAGCGGAATAGGATCACAGGTGGTTGTGAACAGCCGCTCCCGGGAAGCCGGTCTGCATTCACGGTCAATCATCTATTCCTAACCGCAATATGCACAGACACATGTGGACGGCTATGGCTCTAGTCAGCCTGTCATTGCTGGCTGCAGCATAAGATCTATACAGGACACTGTATAGGATACATACAGGACACAGAATAGGATCAATACAGGACACTGTAAGGATCTGCACTTACAGCATAGGAGCCATACACATACAGAAAACAGTATAGGGTCGGTACAAGTCTTGGCATGGCATCCATACAGTACACTGTATAGGATCCATACAGGAGAAGGTATAAGACACGATATAGGACATTGTATAGAACCCATACAAAACACTGTATAGGATCCATACAGGACATAGCATGGCATCCATATAGGTAGGGTAAAGAACCCATATATGACACATTACCGAACCCATACAGGACACGGCATAGGAGCCATACAGAAATCAGTATAGGGTCTGTTCAAGACTTGGCATGGCATTCACACAGGACACTGTATAGGATCCTGACAAGCCATGGTAAAGAATTCATACAGGACACAATATAGGACCCATACAGGACACAGTATAAGACAATATAGCACATTGTATAGGACCCATACAGAACACTGTATAGGATCCATAAAGGTAGGGTACAGAACCCATATATGACACAATTCCAAACCCATACAGGACACGACAAAGGAGCCATACAGAAAACTGTATAGGGTCTGTACAAGACTTGGTATGGCATTTATACAGGACACCATTTAGGATCCTGACAAGCCATGGTAAAAAAAAAAAAAAAAATCCATAGAGGACAAGGAATGGGACCCATACAGCACATGATATAGGATCCATACAGGACACGGTATAGGACCCACACAGAACACGGTATAAGACATGATATAGGACATTTTATATGACCCATACAGAACACATTATAAGATCCATACAGAACACAATATAGGATCCGGAATAGGATCCATATAGGACATTGTAGAAGATTCATATAGGACATGGTATAAGATCAACAGCGGACATAATATAGGATCAATATAGCACATGGTATTGGACCCGTACAGGACACGGTATAAGATCCACACAGGTCACAGTATAGAATCCATATAGGACATTGTATAGGATTCATACAGAACATTGTATAAGATCCACATGGGTCACAGTATAGGATCCATACAGGACATTGTATAGGACTCATACAGAACACAGTATAAAATCCACACAGAACACAAAACAGGATCCAAATAGGACATGGTATAGGACCCATACATGACCAAGCATAGTACCTGTACAAGACACAGTATAAGATCCATACAGTACACATTATAGGAACCATGTAGAACATTGTATAAGATCCATACAGTACACAGTATAGGATCCATGTAGGATATTGTATAAGATCCATACAGTGCACAGGATAGGATCCATGTAGGACATTGTATAAGATCCATACAGTACACAGTATAGTACCTGTACAGGACAAAGTATAAGATCCATACAGTACACAGTATAGGATCCATATAAGACTTTGTATAAGATCCACACATTATAGGATCCATATAGGACTTTGTATAGGATCCATACAGTACACAGTAAAGGGTCCATATAGGACTTTGTATAAGATCCATACAGTATATGATCCATGTAGGATATTGTATAAGATCCATACAGTACACAGTATAGAATCCATATAGGACTTTGTATAGAATCCATACAGTACACATTATAGGAACCATATAGGACTTTGTATAAGCTCCATACAGTACACATTATAGAAACAATATAGGACTTTGTATAAGCTCCATACAGTACACATTATAGGAACCCTATAGGACTTTGTACAAGCTCCATACAGTACGCAGTATAGGATCCACATAGGACTCTGTCTCACATTCTGAGAGCTGACAACATGCCCATGGCCCCTGTTCACCTGTCCTAGTGTGGCACACAGCGATCGCTATGAAGCAGGGAAGGTTGGTGTACCCATCCCACGTGTAGGGGTGTGCGGACACCGGGGAGAGGTGACAGTTGCCCACATGTGACATGCGGTAAGTAGGTGATGGGAGAAGGAGCACACAAGGCATGCAATGCATGGAGGACAGGCACTCACAGGGCATTCATAGGAGAAGGCGCACTCCGTCTTGTAGACTCGGTCCCCTGACTTGGGCACTCTGATGGTGGGCATGTAAGGGACAAGCAGCTCTCCCAGGTCTGCAGCCATCTTCACATTCCTGCTGCTCCCAAACAATGCTGTGTGACTGTACACCCAGCGGCCCCGGCATGGGAGGGCAGGACAGATGATGCTATTTTAATCCAATAGCAGATCACACCAGCTCTGGGTCCTGGGAGGGAGGGGGCTAGCTGTGCCAGTAATGTCTATTTATAGAGAGGGCTAACTTTTCTTTTCTTCATAGACCTGACACAAATGCCCGTCTCCCCATCTATAACCAGGCTGGAAATCACCGTCACACACATAAAGTGGACTTCTTAGTTATGGGTGGAGTGGGGAAAGATTGGGACCCATGGCAAGTGGAGAGATTCCTTCACTTCCTGTCTGGGGAGGAGATTGTCCTCTGTACAGGAAGTCAGGACAGATCTCCACCAACAAAACAAACACTGTCCTAAGGGAAAGGCCAGCAGATTTTCCCTAATTTCCTGTTTGGTAAAACTTTGTCCCCAAAACAGGAAGTGAGGAGAAATCTAAGGAAGGCCAATTTTACACTTGGGCAGCCTCTGAAAAGCAATCCAAGGTGGGTCACTTTAAAGAGGGTGGATAAACAGCTGCTGCCACATATTCAGGAGGCAATCCTGCCCTGTCCTAAATGCCTGTATTTTTTTTTTGCTATCGATTTTTAATAGGAGTAATGCACCACAAACCAAGCCTCTGGCTTGTGGTTACAGCCCCATTGACTTAAATAGGAAAGTTTGTCTGGCACAGGGTTGCCATCTCATCCCTTTAAACCCGAACACATGAATTACACAGGTTCTGAGGCTAGTTTAATGTAGATAAGGCACCAAGTGAGTTTAATTACCACCTTAATCAGCCTCAGAACCTGTGTAATTAATATGTGTTAAGGTTTAAAGGGATGAGGTGGCAACCCTAGTCTGGCAGTGTCTCAACAAACCATGTTAAATTTGCTGCAGCCGGTGTAAGCCCCCTCTGGCTGTATGGTAGCGTTTGGGCGAGTGGTCAGAGGGCGGTAAAACCATGGCTCAACTGTATGCTTTTACAACTCTCAGGCCACCCATATGAAAGAGGCCCTAATGTTTACATTGCAGTTGAGGGGCAGCAAAAACACACAGGGGAGGTATGTTTTTATCGCCCCCTTCCCCAACCACTGGCCCCTTTAAGTCTGCGTTTGTGGCCAAAGGTGTGAATTGTTGTCAAATTGCCAGGTTAGAGATGTACAAATGGTATTATATATGAAAGATATCACAGAACTTTGACCTCATCTATCTTTGATAGGTAATGCCATTTTAACCTCCCACTGACCATATAACATACAGTATCTCACAAAAGTGAGTACACCCCTCACATTTTTGTAAATATTTTATTCTATCTTTTCATGTGACAACACTGAAGAAATGACACTTTGCTACAATGTAAAGTAGTGAGTGTACAGCTTGTATAACTTGTAAATTTGCTGTCCCCTCAAAATAACTCAACACACAGCTATTAATGTCTAAACCGCTGGCAACAAAAGTGAGTACACATCTAAGAGAAAATGTCCAAATTGGGCCCAATTAGCCATTTTCCCTCCCCAGTCTCATGTGACTAGTTGCGTGTTACAAGGTCTCAGGTGGGAATGAGGAGAAGGTGTGATAAATTTGGTGTTATCGCTCTCACTCTCTCATACTGGTCACTGGAAGTTCAACATGGTACCTCATGGCAAAGAACTCTCTAAAGATCTGTAAAAAAGAATTGTTGCTCTACATAAAGATGGCCTAAGATATAAGAAGATTGCCAAGACCCTGAAACTGAGCTGCAGCATGGTGGCCAAGACCATACAGCGGTTTAACAGGACAGGTTCCAGTCAGAACAGGCCTCGCCATGGTTGACCAAAGAAGTTGAGTGCACGTGCTCAGCGTCCTATCCAGAGGTTGTCTTTGGGAAATAGACATATGAGTGCTCCCAGCATTGCTCCCACCTTACATCAGTGGGAACACAGTGGGAACACTGATGTAAGGCAGAACTTCACTGGGAACACTGATATAAGGGAGAACTCTGCTGGGAACACTGATGCACTGATGTAAGGGAGAACTCTGCTGGGGACACAGAAGTAAGGGAGAACTCCGCTGGGTACACTGATGTAAGGGAGAACTCCACTGGGAACACTGATGTAAGGGAGAACTCCGCTGGGAACACTGATGTAAGGGAGAACTCTGCTGGGAACACTGAAGTAAGGGAGAACTCCGCTGGGTACACTGATGTAAGGGAGAACTCCGCTGGGTACACTGATGTAAGGGAGAACTCCACTGGGAACACTGATGTAAGGGAGAACTCTGCTGGGAACACTGAAGTAAGGGAGAACTCTGCTGGGTACACTGATGTAAGGGAGAACTCTGCTGGGGACACTGAAGTAAGGGAGAACTCCGCTGGGTACACTGATGTAAGGGAGAACTCCGCTGGGTACACTGATGTAAGGGAGAACTCCACTGGGAACACTGATGTAAGGGAGAACTCCGCTGGGAACACTGATGTAATGGAGAACTCTGCTGGGAACACTGAAGTAAGGGAGAACTCTGCTGGGTACACTGATGTAAGGGAGAACTCCGCTGGGTACACTGATGTAAGGGAGAACTCCACTGGGAACACTGATGTAAGGGAGATCTCCGCTGGGAACACTGATGTAAGGGAGAACTCTGCTGGGGACACTGAAGTAAGGGAGAACTCCGCTGGGTACACTGATGTAAGGGAGAACTCCGCTGGGTACACTGATGTAAGGGAGAACTCCACTGGGAACACTGATGTAATGGAGAACTCCGCTGGGAACACTGATGTAATGGAGAACTCTGCTGGGAACACTGAAGTAAGGGAGAACTCTGCTGGGTACACTGATGTAAGGGAGAACTCCGCTGGGAACACTGATGTAAGGGAGAACTCTGCTGGGAACACTGAAGTAAGGGAGAACTCTGCTGGGTACACTGATGTAAGGGAGAACTCTGCTGGGGACACTGAAGTAAGGGAGAACTCTGCTGGGAACACTGAAGTAAGGGAGAACTCTGCTGGGTACACTGATGTAAGGGAGAACTCTGCTGGGGACACTGAAGTAAGGGAGAACTCCGCTGGGTACACTGATGTAAGGGAGAACTCCGCTGGGTACACTGATGTAAGGGAGAACTCCGCTGGGAACACTGATGTAATGGAGAACTCTGCTGGGAACACTGAAGTAAGGGAGAACTCTGCTGGGTACACTGATGTAAGGGAGAACTCCGCTGGGTACACTGATGTAAGGGAGAACTCCACTGGGAACACTGATGTAAGGGAGATCTCCGCTGGGAACACTGATGTAAGGGAGAACGCCACTGGGAGCACTGATGTAAGGGAGAACTCCTCTGGGAACACTGATGTAAGGGAGAACACCTCTGGGAACACTGATGTAAGGGAGAACACCTCTGGGAACACTGATGTAAGGGAGAACTCCTCATGGAACCCTGATGTAAGAGAGAACTCCTCTGGGAACACTGATGTAAGGAGAACTCTGCTGGGAACACTGAAGTAAGGGAGAACTCTGCTGGGAACACTGAAGTAAGGGAGAACTCTGCTAGGAACACTGAAGTAAGGGAGAACTCCACTGGGAACACTGATGTAAGGGAGAACTCCTCTGGGAACACTGATGTAAGGGAGAACTCCTCTGAGAACACTGATGTAAGGGAGAACTCCTCATGGAACCCTGATGTAAGGGAGAACTCCTCTGGGAACACTGATGTAATGGAGAACTCCTCTGGGAACACTGATGTAAGGCAGAACTCCTCTGGGAACATTGATGTAAGGGAGTACTCCACTGGGAACACTGATGTAAGGAGAACTCTGCTGGGAACACTGAAGTAAGGGAGAACTCCGCTGCTGGGAACACTGATGTTAGGGAGAACTCCACTGGGAACACTGATGTAAGGGAGAACTCCTCTGGGAACACTGATGTAAGGGAGAACTCCTCTGGGAACACTGATGTAAGGGAGAACTCCTCTGGGAACAATGATGTAAGGGAGAACTCCACTGGGAACACTGATGTAAGGGAGAACTCTGCTGGGAACACTGAAGTAAGAGAGAACTCCGCTGGGTACACTGATGTAAGGGAGAACTCCACTGGGAACACTGATGTAAGGGAGAACTCCTCTGGGAACACTGATGTAAGGGAGAACTCCGCTGGGAACACTGATGTAAGGGAGAACTCTGCTGGGAACACTGAAGTAAGAGAGAACTCTGCTGGGTACACTGATGTAAGGGAGAACTCCGCTGGGTACACTGATGTAAGGGAGAACTCCTCTGGGAACACTGAAGTAAGGGAGAACTCCTCTGGGAACACTGATGTAAGGGAGAACTCCTCTGGGAACACGGATGTAAGGGAGAACTCCTCATGGAACCCTGATGTAAGGGAGAACTCCTCATGGAACCCTGATGTAAGGGAGAACTCCTCATGGAACCCTGATGTAAGGGAGAACTCCTCTGGGAACCCTGATGTAAGGGAGAACTCCTCATGGAACCGTGATGTAAGGGAGAACTCCACTGGAAACACTGATGTAAGGGAGAACTCCTCTGGGAACACTGATGTAAGGGAGAACTCCTCTGGGAACACTTATGTAAGGGCCCTTTCACACTGGAGCGGTTTGCAGGCGCTATTGCGCTAATAATAGCGCGTGCAAACTGACCCGAAACTGCCGCTCCTGTCTCTCCAATGTGAAAGCCCCGAGAGCTTTCACACTGGAGCAGTGCACTAGCAGGACGGGAAAAAAAGTCCTGCTAGCAGCATCTTCGGAGCGGTGAAGGAGCGGAGTGTATACCGCTTCTTCACTGCTCCTGCCCATTGAAATCAATGGGACAGCGCGGCTATACCGCCAGCAAAGCATCTCTGCAGAGGCACTTTCCGGTGGTTTTTAACCCTTTCTCGGCCGCTAGCGGGGGGTAAAACCGCCCCGCTAGCAGCCGCATACCGACGGTAAAGCGCCGCTTACAATAGCGGCGCTTTACCGCCGACGCCGCCCCCGCCCCAGTGTGAAAGGGCCCTAAGGGAGAACTTCTCTGGGAACACTGATGTAAGGGAGAACTCCGCTGGGAACACTGATGTAAGGGAGAACTCCGCTGGCTTAATAACGTCAGCGGCAGCACTGCATCCAGCCCTGCCCCTAGGCTGCTCTAGAGGAAGGAGGCGGGCCCCCTGCATAAGCAGTGTATTTGTCAGGGGAGCTTGGATTGACACAGGGGGGTGGGGCCGTGAATAGCTATGTATGTGTAAGTGACCTACACTGCTGTTTAAGAAAGCCCATTCAGAGATCCCTGTTGCCATTAGCTTGCAATCTATTAAAATGCCATCCAGTTTATCTCTGTTTACTCTTTGTTCTTTTGACAAGTGTGCTTTAGATAGAGCATGTGCTCCTGGGGATATGCTGATCGCCCATCCGTGCAGCTGCTGGAGGGAGCCCAGGTGACCATGAATGATTACCCTACAGACTTGGTCATGGTGAGTGACCAAGTCACCAAGTGGCATATCCCCCACGCCATCCCATACCCCACTCCATCTCCCCTGGGGACAGGGACCCTCTAGGGCACTCACCTGGGGACAGGGACCCCCCTTGTCCCCTGGGGACAGGGACCCTCCTTCTCCCCTGGGGACTAGCATCCTATCTCCCCTGGGGACAGGGACCCCTTCCCCCCCGGGGACAGAGACCCCCTTTTTCCCTGGGGACAGGGATCCCCGTTCTCCCCTCCAGATAGGGACCCCCCTTCTCCCCTCCAGATAGGGCCCCACTTGTCCCCTGGGGACTGGAATCTTATTTCACCTGGGGACTGGGACTCCTTCTCTCCTGGGGACAGGAACCCCTTCTTCCCTGGGGACAAACACTCCCTTCTCCCCTGGGGATAGGGACCCCACTTCACCCCTGGGGACAGGAACCCCCCTTCTCCCCTCCGGACAGGGACCCCCCTTCTCCTCTGGGGACTGGAATCTTATCTCCCCTGGGGACCAGGTCCCCTTCTCTCCTGGGGACAGGGACCCCCCTTCTCCCCTGGGGACAGGGACCCCCCTTCTCCCCTCTGGACGGGGACCCCCCTTCTCCCCTGGGGACTGTAATCTTATCTCCCCTGAGGACTGGGACTCCTTCTCTCCCGGGGACAGGAACCCCTTCTCCCCTGGGGACAGAGACTCCCTTCTCCCCTGGGGACAGGGACCCCCTTCTCCCCTGGGGACAGGGACCCCCTTCTCCCCTGGGGACAGAGACCCCCCCTTCTCCCCACCGGACAGGGACCCCCTTCTCCCCACCGGACAGGGACCCCCCTTCTCCTCTGGGGACTGGAATCTTATCTCCCCTGGGGACCGGGACCCCCCTTCTCCCCTGGGGAGAGGGTAGAAAGGGGTCCCTGTCCCCAGGAGAGAAGGGGTTCCTGTCCCCAGGGGAGAAGGAGGGACTCTGTCCCCAGGAGAGAAGAGGTCCCTGTCCCCAGGAGAGAAGGAATCCCTGTTCCTAGGTGAGTTGCCCAGAGGGCCCCTGTCCTCAGGGGAGAAGAGGTCCCTGTCCCCAGGGGAGAAGAGGTCCCTGTCCCCAGAGGAGAAGAGGTCCCTGTCACCAGGAGAGGAGGAGTCCCTGTCCCCGGGTGAGTGGCCCAGAGGGCCCCTGTCCCTAGGGGAGAAGGGAGTCCCTTTCCCCAGGAGAGAAGGGAGTCCCTATCCCCAGGAGAGAAGGGAGTCCCTGTCCCCAAGGGAGATAGTGTCCCTGTCCCCAGGGGAGAAGGAGTCCCTGCCTCCAGGTGAGTGGCCCAGAGGGCCCCTGTCCCTAGGGGAGAAGAGGCCTCTGTCCCCAGGGGAGAAGAGGTCTTTGTCCCCAGCGGAGAAGAGGTCTTTGTCCCCAGGGGATAAGAGGTCCCTGTCCCCAGGGGATAAGAGGTCCCTGTCCCAATAAGAGTAGGAGTCCCTGTCCCCAGGTGAGTGGCCCAGAGGGCCCCTGTCCCCAGGAGAGAAGGGAGTCCCTGTCCTCAGGAGAGAAGGGAGTCCCTGTCCCCAGGAGAGAAGGGAGACCCTGTCCCCAGGAGAGAAGGGAGTCCCTGTCCCCAGGAGAGAAGGGAGTCCCTGTCCTCAGGAGAGAAGGGAGTCCCTGTCCCCAGGAGAGAAGGGAGTCCCTGTCTCCAGGAGAGAAGGGAGTCCCTGTCTCCAGGAGAGAAGGGAGTCCCTGTCTCCAGGAGAGAAGGGGGTCTCTGTCCCCAGGGGAGAAGGGGGGTCCCTGTCCCCAGGAGAGAAGGGGGTCCTGTCCCCAGGAGAGAAGGGAGTGCCTGTCCCCATGAGAGAAGGGGGTCCCTGTGCCAAGGAAAGAGAAGGGGCCCCTGTCCCCAGGGGAGAAGGAGGGACTCTGTCCCTAGGAGAGAAGGGAGTCCCTGTCCCCAGGAGAGAAGGGAGTCCCTGTCCCCAGGAGAGAAGGGAGTCCCTGTCCCCAGGTGAGTGGCAGATTTTAACCACTTTAGCCCTGGAAGAATTTACCCTCTTCCTGACCAGAGCACTTTGCGTGGTCGTGCGATGTGGTTCCCAAACAAAATGGATGTCCTTTTTTCCCCACAAATAGAGCTTTCTTTTGGTGGTATTTGATCACCTCTGCGGTTTTTATTTTTTGCGCTATAAACAAAAAAATAGTGACAATTTTGAAAAAAACACATTATTTTTTACTTTTTGCTATAATAAATATATCCAAAAAATATATAAAAAAACATTTTTTTCCTCAGTTTAGGCCGATACGTATTCTTCTACATATTTTTGGTAAAAAAAAAAAGACAATAAGCGTTTATTGATTGGTTTGCGCAAAAGTTATAGCGTCTACAAAATAGGGGATAGTTTTATGGCATTTTTATTAATAATTTTTTTTTTTTACTAGTAATGGCAGAGATCAGCGATTTTTATCGTGACTGCGACATTATAGCGGACACATCAGACAATTCTGACACATTTTTGGGACCATTGGCATTAATACAGCGATCAATGCTATAAAATTGCATTGATTACTGTAAAAACGTCACTGGCAGTGTAGGGGTTAACCACTAGGTGGCGCTGTAGGGGTTAAGTGTGTTCTAGGGAGTGATTCTAACTGTGGGGGGAGGGGCTGTGTGTGACACATCACTGATTACCGCTCCTGATTACAGGGAGCGTGATCAGTGTCACTAGGCAGAACGGGGAGATGCTTGTTTACATTGGCATCTCCCCGTTCTTCCTCACCGTGAGACGATCACGGGTATGCCCATGGACATCGAGACTGCGGGACCCGCGATCCCGGTCATGGAGCTCCCGGCGGGCGCATGCGAGCCGCCTCTTAAAGGGCAACGTACAGGTATGTTAATCTGCCTGTACATGCCCTTCTGCCGCACTATATCTGGTCGGGAAGCGGTTGAAATGAAGGCCAGTGCTGCAAAACACATATTTTTCAGATAGAAAAATTCGCCCTTCAGTTGTCTAAACATGCCCTGCAAGCATCCAGGAAGAATAGCAGAAATATATGTGTTTTGCAGCACTGCCCATCATTGAATAATCCGCCCCCTTCATGTACTAATCCGCCCCTCACCGACATGAACACGCCTCACCAGCGAGAGCCACAATCTGACAGAAAAATTTCTTCCGTCGGCTATTGTGCACAGGCGCCGTCTCTCTGACACAACAGCTGATCGTAAACTCAGCTGTTGTGCTGTTCCGTACGGCGCATGCGCCATTCATCCCAGGCACTTCTCTATAGCGGGCACTTCTCGATAGAACACCGGGACGGAGGAGATTGAGGAGGAGGTGGGTGGAGTTTAGTCCTGGGCCTCCTCCGCTATAAATGCCGGGGGCCTCACTGTGTGTGTGTGATGTCACTGGTTGCTAGACGCCAGCAACCAGTTAGTACAATGTAGCTAGTAGGGTGGCTGGCTGTGTTAGTTTTATTCCGGGACACTGTATTGTTCCGGAATGAAGGTACCTGGGACAGACATGCCAAATGGCACCCTAAAACCGGCTCACTGAGCCATCAGCCCACCGGGAAACTCCCGATAGTCCTGATGGCCAGTACATGCCTGAGTGTCAGTGTGCAGTAATCGTTCAGCAGAGTGGAGCGAATCAATGAAATGCGCAGTATGCCGGTGTCGAGAAGTGCCCCCCGTCAGATAGTGCCCTGCCTGAACTGCGCATGCGCAACGCATGCACCATACGTAACAGCAGAACAGCTGATTTTAACATCAGCTGTTCTTACGGCGAGACGGCGCAGGCGCAGAAGAGTCGATACTCTGATCACCTCCTTTATCCCCTCCGCATCCTCTGACCACCACCACCTGTACCATTTCCACATCCTTTGACCATCACCTGTACCATTTCCACATGCTCTGACCACCACATGTACCATTTCCACATACTCTGACTACCTCCTGTATCCTGTCCGCATCCTCTGACCATCACCTGTACCATTTCCATATCCTTTGACCGCCTCCTGTACCATGTCTGCAGCCTCTAACCATCTCTTGTACTATGTCTGCAGTCTCTGACTATCTCTTGTCTTTTATCATGTCTGCAGTCTCTGAAAGGAAGTCTGGAGAGGAATCAAGAGTGAGAGAGCCACCAGGATGGGGATTACTGGAAGAGTCAGACATGTATGGACTGTGGAGAAGAGACTATAGAATGAAACCAGAGCCACCAACTTGGAGCTGTCTAACTGAGCCCTGCACGGTGCACCTGAGAGGAGGTCGGTGACAGCGCCGTCAGGCCAGTCTGAAGGGGGGGGGTCACTGATGTAATGGGGGGAAGTAAATGCAATAATGTAAGGGGGCACCGATATAAAGATTTCACCTTAGATTAGTAAACACCCCCTCTTACTTTAGTGTATTCACTTTGCGGAAGGTGGTCTCTGGTCACCAGGGTCTCCCACCCTCACATCAGAGTTTCCGGCATTTCCCTTTACATCAGAGTCTGAAGGATTCTCCCTTGCGGAGCACGGGAACTCAGATATAAAGGAAAAGTCTGCATGATCTAAGGAGGAACTCTGATGTAAGGGGTGCTCTGGTCACCAGAGACCACCTTATATCAGAGTCCACTGCATTGCCATTTACATCAGAGTCTGCAGCATTGCCCTTTATATCAGTGTTCCCCTTTACATCAGGGTTCGCAGAGTTCCCCCTTGCACTGTAATGCCCCGTACACACAGTCGGACTTTGTTCGGACATTCCGACAACAAAATCCTAGGATTTTTTCCAACGGATGTTGGCTCAAACTTGTCTTGCATACACACGGTCACACAAAGTTGTCGGAAAATCCGATCGTTCTGAACGCGGTGACGTAAAACACGTACGTCGGGACTATAAACGGGGCAGTGGCCAATAGCTTTCATCTCTTTATTTATTCTGAGCATGCGTGGCACTTTGTGCGTCGGATTTGTGTACACACGATCGAAAATTTTATATCCTGCTCTCAAACTTTGTGTGTCGGAAAATCCGATGGAAAATGTGTGACGGAGCCTACACACGGTCAGAATTTCCGACAACAGGGTCCTATCACACATTTTCCATCGGAAAATCCGACCGTGTGTACGGGGCATAAGATGAAAACGGATGGAGGCCCAGAGACATGTCCAGGGAACACAGAAGATACATGGGTTAGATTAGAAGGGTTATAGGCCACCTTCAGGTGATGGACACTGGTTATACCCAATCCAAGAAGTTCACTCCCTATATAACCCCTCCTCCTTCCAGCAGCAATCAGTTTTTATAGCAAAGCAATATACTTAAATTCCAAAAAAGAGGGGAGGGACCTCTGTGTCCCATGATGTACTCCAAGAAAAGGATTTTTCAGGTAAGCTGTTATAAAAATTCTATTTTCTTTATCGTACATCATGGGACACAGAGCCTTAAGTAATTACTTAATGGGACGTCCCATAGCAATGCTACTTGAGATGAGGGAGACACAATTCGGAGGGTAACCCAAAACTTGAGGATCTATACTGCTGCCTGCAGCACACTGCGCCTGAAGGCGATTTCTTCATACCTCCTTACATCCAGCTGATAAAATTTTGTGAATGTATGCACTGAATACCAAGTTGTGGCCTTCCAGATCTGAGCCAAACCTCCCTTGAACCCTTGGGACTTGAATTTAGTTTTGTCTGTGTTACAAAAACAGCCATTTGAACCAATACAACATATTCCCCTAATCCTTCGGACAAGGAAGCTGGTATTTTTGGTTGCTATATCCTCAGCAAAGAGGGTTTCGGAATCGGCCGCTCTTTCTTGTAAAGAGCCATATTTGATTTGTCATGAGGACTGAGTGGTGTTACACCCTCGTTCAGACTTTTTGCCAAAAGTGGTCTCAGGTTTTCACCTGAACCAAGATATTGTCCTGCCATTGTTTTTTCCAAAACCATGTTCCAGGGAAGAAAAGTCACTACATTGTCTTGATGTGGTGAGAGCAGTGAAAAGTTATTTAAAGGCAACTGCTCAGATTCGTAAGACTGATGTCTTATTTATTCTGCCGCGTCGAAATCCACTGTTGCTAAGTGGATTCGGCAAGTGATAATTCAAACTTATGATTTAAGGGGTAAGATTCCCCCTTTTTAAGTTAAGGTGCACTCTACCAGGGCAGTTAGTGCTTCTTGGGCAGTGCATCATCAGACCTCAGGAAGCAAGACGGTGGAAAGTCCCGAAATTCCAGCTTGTACCCCAGCGTTACCGTGGAGATGACCCATCTGTCCTGAATTTACTCCTTCCAGACTTTTGAAAACTGCAGAAGTCTTCCCCCCACCTTGGTGAGGGGGGTTGCCTTTTCATGATGAGGCTTTAGGATTCTGCTCTGCAGGTTTCCGACCCAGGACTTCTTTTGAGCCTGGGTCTGACTCTGAGATTTTCCTCTAGAGTCTGATGGCGGAGGCTGTCGCCACTGCCTGGCATAGGGGAAAGAGCCCCTTAAAATGAAGGGTGTTGATACTTTCTTTTGACTGGCAAAAGAGTACTTTTCTTACTAGAAATTGTTTGGATATATTTGTCCAAGTCTTCTCCAAATAGTCGCTCCCCATGAAAAGGGAAGCCAGTTAGGAGGTTTTTACATGGTGCTTCAGCTGACCAATTTTTTAACCACAGGATTCTACGCATATGCACAAGCATAAGTGTAAGGCGGGACGCCTGGTGAATAGAATCTTTAATATTATCTATGGCAAAGCATAATGCTTTTGGTAGTTCAGCCCGTGGATCCCTCCAGTGGAGCTCCTCAGAGCACATCTTCACTAGTGACCAACACCTTAGACACTGGTGTCCTAAATGTACAAACTGAGGATTCAAGTCAGAAGAGGTTACCAATGGTCTCTGCATTAGGCCCTTAGGCATCCAGCCCCCCCCCCCCCCCCCAAATCTCAAGCCCAGGTTTCTCCTGCTGAACTGTGATCATACCTGTTGGTTGCTAGGAACACAAGTGTCTTAGCAGCCAATGACGTGCTTGCCCCAGCACTACCAGGGCGATTAAACTTCCTTGATCTATACCTGCTCTGCCTTCCAGCCTCCACCATACTGTTACAGACATGCTGAGAGTCTTGGTAAGGGTGATGGAGACCTTAATGTGAAGGACAACTCTGACATGAACCCTGATTAAGAGGGGACTGATGGGGACCCTGATCCCTTTTTTTTGGCCCACACATACAGGGTATTTGTAAAATATATAATGTGGCCCTCATGCTTGCTGAGAAGTTTGGAGACCCTGGCCTAGACAAATATAATTATGCTGGCATAAAAAAAGAAAATTCTGGGCAATTCTAATCTATTGAACGCTGGTATAAGTTCTGCATCATTTTTATAGTATAGGTTCTCTTTATAGTGTGGTTCTGTGGCATAGCTAGGTAGACACTTGTATTATAGATGATCTCCTTAATTTGCCTTCCAAAGCCCCATGACTAAAATCCAGCCTCTCTTTCCCAGCCTGAAGAGCAAGAAGGTCAGCCAGCCTGAAGACATCCTCTATGACATTGGAAATTCTCAATAAATTTGAATTCTGTGTATCAGGGTGCTATGTCAGTTCACTGGACTCCATTCTAGAAGAGAGGTTATATAGGAGGTTATTAGTCTTGTGTTGTCATCTGATGGTGAGGGTTGTCATATTTGGCTTTGCAGAGGATGTTCCTCCTTCTATTACTGCCTGAAAATATACAATGTAAATGCCCCATTTTTCTGCAGTGTGTCTGGATTGTGATTGGATGGGGGTGTGTCCTAAACAACACAGACGTTACCCCATCCCTGGAATATCACCTGATTCTATGTTTTTAACTCTAAATTATAACTTCCCGCTGATACTTGGTGACAAAACTTTTTTAGTTTTGGATGGAGTGGGGAAGGGTTAGGACCCCTGTCACATTTATATTGCTGTTTGTCCCCGCTGGAGAGATTCACAATTTATATTTGCCCTGGTGACCATTGTCTGTGAGACAGCAAGTGTTGGGGAATCCATTTGAAAGAGGTGAGGGGAAATTTTCCAAAGGGGGCAACTGTTTTGTGACAACTAAGAGATTTCCCTTCACTTTCGAGAGATTTCTCCTCACAAGAAGTGAATATACTGATCTGCTACTGTATTCAAAACAAAAAAGTTTAGTTATGACTCTACATACACTTTGAAGTGTAGCTAAAAGAACTGCTGAAAACCGATATGAAACCTTATTGGTGCCGTTGTGCATACTGAAAGCCCTGCCTGGGAGCTCACACCTCTGACACATTTTCAAGAGACTGGTAGGAATTTTATGACTCAGCCCACCAAGAGGGTAAAATGCTCTAGAGGAGAGGGGTCCCAGGAAGAAGCTTCCAGTGTGCACAGGTGGAGGTGGAACAATAAAGATTTATGAAAATGTTGAAATCCGGTCTTTGTGATTCAGCCTTCTATCAGAAGTGTGGACGAGTTCCATTCTGCCTGCACCTTTTGATCACTGGCATGCTATGTAAGCTTAGAAGTAGCAACATTTTCTGTCTGTGTCCTCTCTGAGATGTCTTTCCACTTTCTCTATCATTCATTGATGGACGAGGTTCATCCAATTCTGGACCCAAATTCCTTCCTGAGGGTGCACAAGTTTCGCATTGAGTCGGTGCACTTAGTCGTAGCCTCCGTGCACCAGGGGGAACTTCTGGCTTTGATTGACATTAAGGATGCTTATTTTCACATACATATTTGTCGCTACCATCGGACTTGGAGAGAGATCTGTCCATCACAATTAGGACCTCGCAGGATCTCGGATGGGTCCTCAACCTTCCTGCTTGGTCCTGCTTCCCTCCACGTCTGGAATATCTGGGACTTTCGCTGGACACGTCCATGACAAAGTTCTTCTTCCCTCTGGAAAAACTTCAGAAGTTGCATTTTTAATGTTTACCGTCTTTCCTTTCTTTTCTTGCAGGCAGAGTCCGTTTGGTTTTGCATGAGGATTCTGAGTCTCATGGTGGCTTCCTTCAAGGCAGTTCCCTATGCCCAACATCATGCCAGACCGTTGCAGCAAGAGATCCTGACCAAGTGGGACAGAGCTCCAGGGTACTTAGACCTTCCCAACCCATTGTCTCGCCTGACCAAGGTATCAATGATTTGGTGGATTCGCTTTCCACTTCTGTACAGGAAGTCCATTCCTCCCTTCAGTTTGTGGATTGTCACCATGGATGCCAGCCTCTTCGGGTGGGGGGGGTGTTGGAGCATTCTTCCCACTGATCACCAATGTAAGGACCATTCTTCTTCCCGCTGACCACCAATGGAAGGAACATTTTTCCCACTGAACCACCAATGTAAGGAACATTCTTCCAGCTGACCACCAATGTAAGGAGCATTCGTTCTGCTGACCACCAATGTAAGGAACATTCTTTCTGCCGACCACCAATGTAAGGAATATTCTTTCTGCCGACCACCAATGTAAGGAACATTCTTCCCACTGACCACCAATGTAAGGAACATTCTTCCCGCTGACCACCAATGTAAGGAACATTCTTCCCGCTGACCACCAATGTAAGGAACATTCTTCCCGCTGACCACCAATGTAAGGAACATTCTTCCCGCTGACCACCAATGTAAGGAACATTCTTTCTGCTGACCATTAATGTAAGGAACATTCTTTACACTGATCACCAATGTAAGCAACATTCTTTCTGCTGACCACCAATGTAAGGAACATTCTTTCTGCTGACCACCAATGTAAGGAACATTCTGCCCACTGATTGTTCTATCCGCCAAAGTGTACAGATATCAGTGTTGTATATAAGGAATAGCTCTCAGTATATAGATATCAGTGTTAGGGGAAAGCACTCAGTGTATAGATGTCAGTGTAACACATAGGGAATATCATCAAGTGCTATTCCCTATATATAACTGACATCTATACACTGAGTGCTTTTCCCTAACACTGATATCTATATACTGAGCGATATTCCTTATATGCAACACTGATATCTGTACACTTAGTGGCACTCAGTGTACAGATATCAGTGTACTAGGGAATAGCACCTGGTAGATGGGCACTGGGCAAGAGGGAACTCTCAGTCAGCCTGGCGGGTGATTATAGACACACTAAACTGCCGTGATTACACACTGACCTGCTGCTGCACACAAGGCATGTCAGGTGGCTGTCATCTCCAACATGTCTCCACTCTGTCTTCACTCTGCAGGCTCCAGGTCTCTCACTGGCTTTCCCCCGCGACATGGATGTATACTGTGGCCCCGCTCCTCTGCTGAATTCCCCAGGAGGAGAGGTGGCCGGAGCGCCTGTCACTGCTATCCTCCTCATGGCTCCATGATCGCTCTGTAATCCCGGCCAGCACCCAAGTCCTCTCATATAGCCTCATCAACTGCAGGCAGGGATGACATAGATCACTGCTTCAGTGGTGCATACATTTCCCCTATCCTGCATGATAAGCTGTGGGCACATCCAAGGGCAGACTGAGCAGCTCATGGGTCCCCCCTGACCTCAGGCCCTCAGTCAGTGCCCGTGTGCCCGAATGGTCAGTCCGCCCCTGGATTCACCTGTTGGTGGCACTGTTGGATCCTTTTGGCTGTAATACCAGTGTCCACCAGCGGGTGTTTCCAGAGACTGTGTAGCAGACAGCACCTCCTGTGTTCAGGTGTCACTTGAGGCTAATTACAGGCATTCATATAAATACCCGGCTGATGATTGCTCTCATCGCCCTGGTATCTTCCTCGTTCCCTGATCCGTACCTGCGACCTGTGAACCTGATTCTGCAACGTGTAATCATAGTTGCCAATAGTCCCGAATTTCCCGGGACATTCCCAGGATTTAGACACTTTTCCTGATTTTAGTGTTCCCCGGAAAATGTCCCGGGAGATCCCTTTTTTTCACTTTTTTTTTTCGGTAGTGGTCCGCGGCCGGCGGAGATAATGTCTCCACCGGACGCCATTTTCCAGAAGACCAGAACGTCCATGCGCTCTGTGTTTGAGCCGAGCTCAGCAATGGGCAGCGGTGGGTGTCCTGTGATTGGCCGAGCAGGTCATGTGCAGGACAGACGGAGGACATGATTCGCCTGGAGGAGCTGGACTGTGTCTGTGAGTAATCGCACCAGCCCTGCATGCACCCGGAGTGTCCTATATTCGCGCTGTGCGTCTCTGTCATCTGCTCTGTCAGCTGCCCCCCCTCCTTTCTGTCAGCCACCCCCCCTCTCCTCTCTGTCAGCCGCCACCTCCTCCTCTCTGTCAGCCCCCCCTCCTCTCTGTCAGCCGCCCCCCCTCCTCTCTGTCAGCCGCCCCCCCTCTCCTTTCTGTCAGCCTCCCCCCTCTCCTCTCTGTCAGCCGCCCCCCTCCTCTCTCTGTCAACCACCGCCCCTCCTCTCTCTGTCAACCACCGCCCCTCCTCTCTGTCAGCTTCATCCCCCTATTCTCTGTCAGCCGCCCCCCCTCTCCTCTCTGTCAGCCGCCCCCCCCTCCTCTCTGTCAGCCGCCCCCCTCCTCTCTGTCAGCCGCCCCCCCTCTCCTCTCTTTCAACCGCCCCCCTCTCCTCTCTGTCAGCCGCCCCCCTCTCCTCTCTGTCAACCGCCGCCCCTCCTCTCTGTCAGCCACACCCCCCTCCTCTCTGTCAGCCGCCCCCCCTCTCCTCTCTGTCAGCCGCCCCCCTCCTCTCTGTCAGCCGCCCCCCTCCTCTCTGTCAGCCGCCCCCCTCCTCTCTATCAGCCGCCCCCCTCCTCTCTATCAGCCGCCCCCCTCCTCTCTATCAGCCGCCCCCCTCCTCTCTATCAGCCGCCCCCCTCCTCTCTGTCAGCCACCCCCCCTCTCCTCTCTGTCAGCCGCCCCCCCTCCCTTCTGTCAGCCAACCCCCTCCTCTCTGTCAGCCACCCCCCCTCTCTGTCAGACCCCCCCTCTTCTCTGTCAGACCCCCTTCTTCTCTGTCAGACCCCCCCTCTTCTCTGTCAGACCCCCCTCTTCTGTCAGACCCCCCTCTTCTGTCAGACCCCCCCTCTTCTCTGTCAGACCCCAACTTCTCTGTCAGACCCCAACTTCTCTGTCAGACCCCCCTCCTCTCTGTCAGACCCCCCCCTCCTCTGTCTGACCCCCTCTTCTCTGTCTGACCCCCCCTCTTTTTTGTCTGACCCGTACAGCCTAACCGCAGCCCTGTGAGTGAGTGCACCAGACCCCTCTCCTCTCTGTCAGACCCCCCTCCTCTCTGTCAGACCCCCCCTCTTTCACCTCTCTCCCCTCCTCCCCCCTTTCTCTCATCCCCCCTAACTACTGCTTCTCTCTCACCTCCCTCTTTCCCTGCTCAGGCTGTATGGGTCCCCGATAATTTCTAACAGCAGCCCTGTGAGTGAGAGCACCTGTTCAGATGTGTCTTGACCTACCCCCTGTCATAGAGGGACCCCTACACTCCACACTGACCTACCCCCTGTCATAGAGGGACCCCTACACTCCACACTGACCTACCCTCTGTCATAGCAGGACCCCTACACTCCACA
The DNA here is from genome assembly GCA_037952925.1 of Lithobates clamitans. Taxonomy (NCBI): domain Eukaryota; kingdom Metazoa; phylum Chordata; class Amphibia; order Anura; family Ranidae; genus Lithobates; species Lithobates clamitans. The sequence goes on from JBBGZY010001865.1 coordinate 551,145, forward strand.
CTGACCTACCCCCTGTCATAGAGGGACCCCCACACTGACCTACCCCCTGTCATAGAGGGACCCCTACACTCCACTCTGACCTACCGCCTGTCATAGAGGGACCCCTACACTCCACACTGACCTACCCCCTGTCATAGAGGGACCCCTACACTCCACACTGACCTACCCCCTGTCATAGAGGGACCCCTACCCTCTGTCATAGAGGAACCCCTACACTCCACACTGACCTACCCCCTGTCAGAGGGACCCCCACACTCACCTACCCCCTGTCATAGAGGGACCCCTACACTCCATACTGACCTACACCTTGTCATAGAGGGACCCCTACATTCCACACTGACCTACCCCCTGTCATGGAGGGACCCCTACACTCCACACTGACCTACCCCCTGTCATAGAGGGACCCCTACACTCCACACTGACCTACCCTCTGTCATAGAGGGACCCCTACACTCCACACTCACCTACCCCCTATCATAGAGGGACCCCTACACTGCAGCACTGCATACTGACCGACCTGAGATGTAAGGAGGCACTCTGCTGGGGACACCTGGGATGTAAGGAGGGACTCTATTGGGGACACCTGCGTCTGGAGGCAGGCGACGTGACAAGTGACACACTCGGGGCTCCCACTGGTTCTGCATTATGGTAAGTTGAACTATTTAAATTTTATATTACAATGTAATAATAATGCGCTTCAATCACCCTGACACCATAACAACCATGGTACCGGGATGATTGAAGTGCTAACACCAGGTGTTTGGAGTATCTTTATTTGCTGATTGTTAAACTTTCTGAAATACACATATTTCTATTGTGGTCTAGGATCTGGGCCCGCTGTCCCTCCATCCCTTTCTTTCTCCCTTTGTTTCTCCCTCCATCCCTCGTTTATCTCATACTCTAACCATACACCCTTTGAGTCACTCCCCTTTAAGCCACACCCATGATTTCATGCAAACCATGCCCATTTTTCGGCGCCGTTCTCCGTGCGCCCCTTTTTTCTCTTTTCCTATGCCACACCTACTAATGCATGCCCCCGCCCCCTAATTATAAGGTTACTCCGCCTACAGCTAAAAAGTCGTCCTGAATTTTTTTTTTTACAATGTTGGCAACTATGCCTGTAATCTGTGTACCTGATCCTGTTACCCTGTGCATCTGATCCTGCCCCTCCTGTTACCTTGCATCCCTGCCCTGTAGCCTGATCCCTTTACACCTTCCCCCATCTGCTGATTCCCTGTGTATGACCCTGGCCTGCCTTACGTTTGTGATTCTGGAACTGCCCTTGTTTATCTGCTGATCTCCTGTGAATGACCCTGGCCTGGCTACATTTAAGATTGCGGTACTTCCCTTATATTGTATATAGTTATTATTGTTTGTGGGTCACTGTTTGGTTGGTTGTTCACTGTTTATATTGGAGGTGTTTATATCTTGTTATCACTTATCCTTAAATAAACTTAGTTATTCACTTACATGCGTTTTTGGTTCTCTCTGTGCAATCCACACAGTCTGGTCATACCAATTCATGACAGGTGGCCACACAAAATATTGACACTTTGGGCCAAATTTGGACATTTTCACTTAGGGGTGTACTCACTTTTGTTGCCAGCGGTTTAGACATTAATGGCTGTGTGTTGAGTTATTTTGAGGAGACAGCAAATTTACACTGTTATACAAGCTGTACACTCACTAATTTACATTGTAGCAAAGTGTCATTTCTTCAGTGTTGTCACATGAAAAGATAGAATACAATATTTACAAAAATGTGAGGGGTGTGCTCACAATTGTGAGATACTGTATGTATGTGGCGACAAGAAAGGCAAGTTTTAACACTCAGCCACCACACACATATACATCCACGGCGGCATAAAATTTTGTGCTGAGAATGCGCTCCTAGCACACTGAATGAACTGTCAGACAGTTTTTGGTCAAGACGTCTGATTGGGAGCCAATGGCACAGGCTCCTGATCATGTGACCAGTGTGTCAGCCAATCACAACGGTCACATGATATAGAAGCTGCACTGCCTCCTGGACATTAAAATGGTTGTAAACCTTTCCATATACCCAGTGAAGTGACTGGCCTCAGTTGATACACAGAGATGAAACAAATCCTCCTACATAAGTTGTACCTGCTTATCTGCATCTTCTCTACATCTGTTCAAAGTCCAGAATTTATAAAGCTTCTCTGAGCTGAGGCTGTCAATCAGCTGGAGGTCCTTCCCCTGTAACCTTTTTTCTCTTGGTGTCAGAAAAACTTTTCAGAATTGACTCCTGCAGATAGCAAAGGAATGAGGCAGCAGACAGAAATGACACTCAATGCTCTTGATTGAGACAAATACACACTATAGAGGGATATGCTTTCTTCATATTTCATGTCTGAGTTTTACAACCACTTTAGGCTGCAAAGAAAGCAGGCGAGGGTATATGCATGCCACAGCTGTGATGCTTTGCATTGTTGTGTGGGTTTTTAAGGGTTAAAACAGCCAGTGAGGAGGTCACATAACACCTCCCCACTGCCTGTGAAACACTCTCTGAAAAGTGATCTGCCACAAATCAATCTTCAGAGGATGAAGCTAATGTAAACAAGCCGAAACAGACGTGAGGATAGTAGTAAAACTTGGCAGGGGTACTAACCTTTATTTATTCTATCCAAAATGTAAAAAAAATCTTTTGGAATGATCTAATTTCACATGTTTCCAGAGAACATCTTGTTTTGCTCAGATGCCATACAATACAAATATAGTGGGCAGCACAATGGCTAAGTGGTTAGCACTCTGCTTAGCAGCACTAGAGTCATCGGTTTGATTCCCAACCATGGCACTATCTACCTGGAGTTTGCTTGTTCTCCCTGTTCTTGCATGGTTGTACTCCAGCTTCCTCCCACACTCCAAAGACATACTGGTAGGGTAAAGCGGTTGTAAAGCACTGGACTTCTTCTTCTTTTTTTTTTTTACACCCAGCAAGGTAAAGGCATAATGTGCTAGTATGCATCGCTGTCTTCAGTTCCTGCTTGTTCTTCGGCCATTTTCCCTTCAGTTCTGTCTTCAGCAAGTGAAATGCATGCTCAATCGGATTCAGGTCAGGTGATTGATTTGGCCATTGCATAACATTCCACTTCTTTCCCTTAAAAAACGCTTTGGTTGCTTTCGCAGTATGCTTCGGGTGATTGTCCATCTGCACTGTGAAGCGCCGTCCAATGAGTTCTGTAACATTTGGATTGTTGGATGAATGGGCAGTATATAGGGAACTTGTCAGCATAAAGATATAGTAACCAGGTATTTACTTACATTTTTCAAAAAAGAGAAGAAATAAGATAAACTGAGCGGAGAATAATGTCCTCGACCCTGATGGACAATCAGAGAGACAGATCTTCAAGTCACTTCTTGAAGTAGTCTGTGTATATACATGGATGTTATAAATTCAATATCATGTAATAAAAATTAATTTTAATCAAAGTGGTTATTTTAGAAGAAAGATAGATAAGGAATAAAATTATAAATATTCATTGTTTAACCTAATAGAACCACCTTGTACCAGATACCCTAGGGTAATTAGTGATAGCTGATACAGACGATAGCATCCATGACAAACAACCAGGTACAGGCTAAATCAATTTGGGGAGAGGGGTAGAGAAGGAAGGCCTATTGAAGGAGCAGTGGCTCCGAGCGCGTAGCCTTCTCTCAACCTCCCTGCTAGCCCTCCTCCCTGGACAATCCCTCCCCTGGATACTGAACCCGGAAGCAGACGGACGACCTGTGACGTCATGCACGCTCCACGCCGGCCCCTAGTCTCTTCTTGATGGCCACAGAACGAGCTCCCGGCTGGTAATCCACCTTCTGTAGCCCAGCATCCCTGCAGAATCACCACCACAGGATCAGAGGGAACACCAAGGACCACATACCTATACAGATGAGCCTTTTATATGTTTTTATCCTGTAAGTGTGTTTTTACCTAATGTCATTAAACATCATTTGTTAATACTACACTCAGGTGGCGCTTCCTTCTCTACCCCTCTCTCATCCATCACAGAGCCAGCTCTCTGAGGACAGCAGCCGCCTAGCCTACTTTAACCATTACATTACCGGTTACCACTTAACCCTTGAACTTCCAGCCTGTCCCCTATGGACTAAGTTGCTCAGCCCTTTATAGCTCCTGTTATATATGGACTTGTTTGTTTGCGCTTACAGTTACCAATACTCTAAATCAATTTGGGGAAGCCTCCCACTACATGAAAGCCAGTAGTCCAAAAGTAAATGGTCCCTGGTGGGTATCTGTTTAGGGGAATATAACAAGAAAAAGGAAAGAACCTCTTTCAGTGTTTAAATTCAGAGAGGTATCTCTGACTATTGAGCTTAGGACAATTCAAGAATAGCATCTCCAGCATAGGGCAATTACCTTAAACGTTGATGTTTCCTGGAACTCACCGCTCAGATGACAGCGCTGCACAGGGTAGGAGCAGCTGTGAGAGACGCCAGCCCAGAGCGTCTCTTTGTACGCCCGTCCCGGCAGTGACGTCAGTCGGTTCGGCCGGATATGACGTTCTCACACCCGGCTGGGTTCTACTGCGCATACGCCCAACCTCCGAGCCATCACACTGCAACCAATAGGAGCGGGGGACGGTCCTGAGTGTCCGGCGCAGCCGGAGAGCAAAGCACCAGGAAGAGACAGCATGGTCTCCCTCCTGGAGCTAAAAGCGCAGCTGACAGCCAATTGGCTGAAAACAGACAGCGCTTTGCGGTGTATTATGCGGCAGCAAAGCGCCGTCTGTTTTCAGTGATTCATGGTGTGAATCTGCCCGATAAGCCCATTCACACCTGATGTAGTTGTGACTGTATTGTTAGTCCAAAATCCAGCTTATTTTATGTGCACCGTTACAGTGCAGTGAAAAAATACAGCAAGCTGCATTTTTCCTGCACCACAGTGAACATAAAAGGCCAAAGAAAAAAACAAGGACGTGACCTCAAAGGAAAATCGCTTAGGGAAAAACGCAAGTAAACACGCAGTTTCTGGTGTGAATGGGCCTTTATTCTTCATTCTACATGTAGCAGACAACAAAATTACCCCCAAAAGGAGCTGCTAATAATTTTTTTTTTTCAGGCTTACCGTTACCATCTTCACAGTGTTCGTCATAGGGGTACTTATCAATTGCTCAATTGAACACTGGCTCCAACACTTAGTCCTTTTTCCAAGTTTTATTAAAGAAACAAAATATGCAATATTAAAGGTAGAGGGTGAAAAGGGATTCAGGTACCTTGGATCTTGCGGTTTGAAGTAATTTCTATATCCAGCAAATAGCACCTCCACAGCTGGATTCAACAACCACCGGATAGGTCTCTCTCACCGACCTAGCAGCACATGTGATGTTTGAACACGGTCTCTGCCACAGACCTTACAATCTTGAATTAACTGATTACTGTGCTTGATCTCAGATGCGTCTCCAACTAAGTTCCCAGGCTCTTCTCAAGATACCAGCCTTATGCTCGGTCCTCTCCTGAAGAGTCCTCCCCTGGTCACTGCAATCCCTTGCTTCTTCCCGCAGGCCAGACAGCAAAGAGACCATCCTACGGACCAGTAGGCCACTAAAACTCTGATCCTTCTTCTAGTAGCTAGGCCTTGGGTCTGCCAACCTCAAGGCAGAACTTTAAGCAACAGCGGTTCCCCAGGCCAGGAGGGCCATGAGGTCAGGAAGCACCAACCCCTCCACACAGTGTCTGTCCCTTAAATACCCCTGCCCAGAATGCCCGGTGGAAGAACCACTCCCACCGAATTGTTTCTGAGGAAAGAGTATTCAATATGTCCAACCAGACTGACAGCACCACCCATGGTCAGATGGAAATCTGCACAGTCCAGCTAAACTGGTACAGAAACCATTAAATTTAAGCTGAGCCAAACTGTAGCTTCAACCAACTTAAAGTGGGGTTCCACCCAAAAAAACAAACATATCTAAAAAATTCTAAAAACAAAAAACAAAAAAACATTTGGATATTTTTTTTTTTTTTACTTACCTCTAAATGCCTGTTGCTAGGTGGTCCCTCGTAGTCTGCCCCTTCGTCTGCCTGGGCTGGTGACATCACTTCCCCCTGGCACAGGAAGGGCTCGGCTCTTCTCCCTCCCTCCTGTCAATCATCTGGGACCCATTGCAGGTCCCAGGTGATTAAGCGGCCAATCACGGCGCTCGGCGCCGCTCGCGCATGCGCAGTGGGTGCCAGGCTGTGAAGGCTGTGACGAGCGGAGGGGGGGGACGAGCGGGGCTTCGATCCCCCGCATCGCTGGACCCAGGGACAGGTGAGTGTCCAATTAAAAGTCAGCAGCTGCAGTATTTGTAGCTGCTGACTTTTAATTTTTTTTTTTTTTAATGGCCCCCCTGGGTGGAACTCCTCTTTAAATTTCAAAAGAATAGCGTCTGCTCTTCAGGAGCAGGGCGCTACATACACAAAGCTGAAAAGGAAATAAACAAAATTTCTCCAGGGGCCAAATATTACAGCGTCTCAGCATCATACAGTCAACATCAGCATCCAAATATGTATCATCTGGAAAATAAAAAGTCTGCCTGTCTGTGTCAAAATCCCATGTTGGTCACATTGAACCAATTGTTGTGAAGAAGCTAGATTACCCCCTGGGTTGTTTTTCTTATAATGCTGGATGAAAGCAGAGGAAACCATACAAACCCAGGAGAACACAACCTCCTAACAGATGGTTTTCCCAGGGGGAGATGACACCCAGGACAGGTGCTGCATGGCACAGTGCTAAACACTTCTGCATCTGTTTTTCCACATTTTCCAGATCTATTCATAAAGTCACTGTTGGGTTTATTAGTGTGTACCCATGTTACTAACTATATGTCAGGCCCTTTCTCAGGGTATGGGTTACCTTACTATAAATGCACTATAAGGCCTTATACACACAGCTCTATGGATTTACACAGGATCTGCATATAAACATGTACTGCATCTGAATTCTCACAAACGCAGTCACTTATGTCTGTTTGAGCAGAGAGGTGTATGCTCTATACCTGCGCTGCTGCCACCGATTACACACTATTGATGTTTACAGGTCAGCCCTGAATCGGTTATTCTTGTAGGTGCACAGAATGATCTCAGGCTTCGTTCCCACCGCCACATGAATGAAATATTCAGGGCCGACATGTAAAGATCATTAAAGCGGAGTTCCACCCAAAAATAGAACTTCCGCTTTAAGTTATGGTGACTCCCTGACATGCCACATTTGGCATGTCATTTTTTTGGGGGGGGAGCAGGTACCCAGTTTTTAAGGTCACCCAGCTCCCACTTCCTCCTCTGGCTCTGCAGCACCGGAAGGAAGTTTACCTCTCCCCCGTCCCTCCCTGCAATCTTCTGGGACACGTCACAGGTCCCAGAAGATTGCCTGGCCATTCACAGCACGCAGTGCGCTCACAGCCGGGCGCCCACAGTTAGAATGCTGGCGCCATGGAGGAGAGCGGGAGAGGAGCAGAGCTTTGTGTGCCCGCATCGCTGGACCGTGGGACAGGTGAGTGTCTGATCAAAAGTCAGCAGCTACACTTTTTGTAGCTGCTGACTTTTAAATGGGTGGAACTCTCCTTTATGTTGAAATCAGTGGTAGTGCAGAATTACCACAGCCTTCAGTTTTTCAAAATTTGTGCCTGCGCTGCCACCACTGCCTACAAATTGTTAATGTGTAACTAGTTTTGGACAGAGTGGAGATGTATTAGAAGGCCTGTCAGTTTTTTTTATTGCTGTCTGTGCCCCTATTAGGGAGATTCACCCTCTCTGTTTGTCCTGTTTACTATTATCTAATTAAAAAAGCAAAAAAGGTTAAACCTAAGCCGTGCACCCTGGATCAAACAATTGTTGAATAAATAATAAAATAAAGTGAATAAATAAAGAGCAGCGTGTAGTGTAACCAAAGGTCAAATTGTGAAATAAAAATTAATAACTAATTTCATACCGCGCTCAAATGCATATACATAAATATAATCAGTGTTCAATGTAAGTAAATTTTTTTGCAATAATAAAGTCCATGAACCAAAACCAACGATTACTCAATCATGTGCACAGTGATGTATACAAATTCAGTGACAGGACAAAAGGTGCCATCTTCCACTGGTTTAGGCAAACATCCTACTCACCAGAATGAGCAGACATCCATGACAGATGTCAGATAAGTAGAGATGTGTATAAAGATGTATCCACTGAATACAAACGCCTGACGAAGATGGGAATCATATCAAAGGAAGAACAGAGAACTCCACAGTGCAGCTTGTAGCCCTTTATTCAGTTCATAAAATAGTGGTTTTCATTCCAGTAAAAAGCACATTTAAATGGAGCAGGTGCCCCAGATTGCGTTCCACCTGCGCTCCAATACAAATGACGAAAGTGACGTATCATGCACTACATAACCCATTATCTACTTGCTGACCAGCGACATACCCATATGACTTCAAGTAGCTAGCTATCCTGGGATAATGCCTGCTGTTTTTTGGAGCACTCGTCTCTCTTGTAAAAGCAATCCTAGCGGCTAACTAGCCCCTGGATTGTTTTTTCAAGCAACAGGAGGGGACAGCCCCCTTCCACTACCTTTAGTGGCTTGATCAGGCTCTCTTCCCACCAGGAGTCTCAATTGACCAGCCGATGCCTCCGCCAGCTGATCAAAGCCCAGCAAAGATTTGATTCACTTTGCTGGGCTCTATAATATATTAACCTAGAAAAAATTACGTCACATCGATTCTGGGTTACCCCGATGTACAGCGCCAGTTAAAAAAAAAATCAAGAGCATTTGATCACACCAATCTTGAGGTATTAATTGAAACATTTGTTCAGTAAGTACTAGCTTGTGGCCTGCTTAACCGCTTCAACCCCGGAAGATTTTATCCCCTTCCCGACGAGAACACTTTTTGCGATTCGGCACTGCGTCGCTTTAACTGATAATTGCGCGGTCGTGTGACGTTGTACCCAAACAAAATTGACGTCCATCTTTTCCCCACAAATAGAGCTTTCTTTTGGTGGTATTTGATCATATCTGCGTTTTTTATTTTTTTTATTTTTTTGATATAATAAATATCCCCATTTTTTTTTAAAAAAAAAAGCAAATTTCTCAGTTTAGGCCGATATGTTTTCTTCTACATTATTTTGGTATTAAAAAAATTGCAATAAGCATATATAGATTGGTTTGCGCAAAAGTTATAGCGTCTACAAAATAGGGGATAGATTTATAGCATTTTTATCATCTTTTTTTTTTTTTTTTTTTACTAGTAATGGCGGCGATCTGCGATTTTTATCATGACTGCGACATTATGGTGGACACATCGGACAATTATGACACATTTTTGGGACCATTGGCATTAATACAGCGATCAATGCTATAAAAATACATTGATCACTGGCAGTGACCAATGCATTGATTGATCCCAATCAAGGGATTGTGCTCACTAGTGTGTGTTCTAACTGAAGGGGGAGGGGACTGACTAGTGGCAGCCTTAAGGAGCGACGTAACGTGACGGCGATTCGCCTGCCTGTGCCATTCTGCCACAGTACAACTGCGGCGCCTGGTCGGCAACCGGTTAACTGAATGTAAATGGCCTGTGTAGCCAGATTAAAAAACATGCACAAATGTATCAAAAAAATTAAATAAAAAAGCAGCTTTAAATACATCTGCAGCATCAACAAGGTTGGGGGCGACTTCATCACAACTTGCATTGACTTCTGTTAATGAAGTCGCTCAGGATGTCCACTGTCAAAGTCGTGCAACTTTGAAGAAACGTAGATGTGAACCGGAACTCAATCTTTAAGGTTTTCTGAATGTAATGTTAGTGCCCCAGAAAAGTTTGAGTTATTTAGCTGACAAACTACCCATCAGGAGACAAAAGGGTCTGGCTTATTAGCAGAGCCTGGATAGAATTGATTGGGATAAGCAATTCAGTTCACAGCATTGCCAGGCAGATGGATTATAGTGACTGTTTCCATCATACACTTCTCAGACATCTGAAGGAAACCTGTATTGAAAAGTGTGTAGGCTACCACTGCCTACATCCCCTTCTGAAAATACTAGAGCCCTAGCTGTCATGCTGAGCCCAAGGCTTCTGTACTTACGAGTCATAGAATGTATCAAAGAGAGATGACCAGCTAATATTTTCTGAAAGCGCTAGTAAAGTCCACTTTATGACTATATAATAAGGCTTACCTGTAGGTACGGTGAATACGTGTACCGTTTACAAGTCATTCATATTTGTAGAAGCTGGTGACGTCACTACTACTGGCGTATGCTGTCCATTCAGAATGCTTTGCTGCGGGAGTGACATCATTGCGGCCCCGCCATTAAAACAGCCGGAGAGCAGAAACCTTGAAGGAATACAGAGTAAAGATGGAAGCGCCATCAGCGTGCCGCTGGATGGCTTCATTCTAAGGCAAGTCTGTCATAATGTGCTAGTATGCAGTGCATACCAGCACATTACGACAAACTACCCGGGGTTTGTTTTTTTTTTGGAAGTTTTATACCGCTTAAAAGAGGTCAGCGGTAGAAGCCTTTATACTGCTTTCTGTACAAGTCACTTTGGACTTTGTGACATATTTTAAGTGCAGAGCAGTGACACGCGTGCAATCTGGATATTTTACAGAGAACCATTGTATTGCCACAAAATAAAAACAAAGTTGGTTTAACAGTGTAAACTGACCTCACCAACCATCATGGAGACTCTATTGCAGATAAATAGAGTATATTGCAAATATGTAAAGTACAACTCCCATATACATAAGAGGGATACAGCGGACTAGGAATAAGAAAAAAAAATATGCAGCTTTTTTTTTTGTAAAGTTTGTTAACATCTCTCTTTTGTATAGGCGATGCATTCCACATAGCCATGTATAAAATGTAAGAACACTTCATTTGTTAACTTTTTTGAATAGGCAAAAGGTTGTAGCTTCTTTCAAACAATGCCTACACATAAAAGTAATATAAACCTAAGCAAATGACAAATAAAATTGATATGATGTATTCATTGGCAAAAATGCAGACTTGTGAAAAAGTAACTTCCCCCTACAGTTGCCCCCCTACGTTTACATTTGGATTTAGAGGTTTCAGACTAGGTGCCAGTGATTAGAACCTCCTTGGGGAGTATGCAGGTAAAACCTGTCTTATTTAAACTTCAGACAACTACGATTTGGTGTTCTCTTTGTTATTGATGTATGCAGGGTCATCATGCAACGAGCCTTTAAAAAAGGAAGATCACCAAATTATTTGGAGATCAAAAATTGTACTGTAAGGAAAACTTCGTACATGTGGTTTAGATTTCAAATGACTAATAGTTTGTCCAGTCCTGGCTGGCACAGCAGACTTAGCCCAAAAGCTGATCGTTTGATGCTAAAAGACATCTGCAAGAACTCCAAAATGTAATTGTGGGATTTGCAAGTAACTCATACAACAGCTAGGGTCAAAACACACGCATCTACAACTAAAAATAAAATAACGGATTACAGCCATTTAACCTGCACGACAGATGCGTTATGCCCCATACACACGATGAGATTATCGGACCGATGATCGTCTTTTTTTTTTTTTGCATGATAATTGAATCTGATGAGTTTACTAAAGTCACGAAAATTCTCGTACGACATAATAAAAATTCGGAAGTGATGTCATGTGTTGTAATGCATTTGTATTTCATTTTCGAAGGACAGCTGTACTGATTAAACGAAAACCATACAATCTCGCATCGTGCAAATTTTTTTTTCGTGTATGTCCCATCAAATAACATCAGATGAACTGACCTGATCGGCTCTCGAAAGCTCTGTACAAAACGATCAGATTATCGCTCGATCGCTCCAAAATCGGCATTTTTCGTATGATTTTCTGATCGTGTGTACCGAGCATTAGGAAAAAGCCTTTGCTGTCCAAAAATTTAAAAAACTGAAGCAAGATTAGACTACGGTTTTGCATTGAACATATACGCAAACACCAGGCTTTCATTGTGTTGTGGAATGATGAATAAAAGATAAGAGTTGTTTGGTCACTGAAATAGTAGACATATTTTGTGCAAACTAAACGACAGCATTTGATGAGAAGAAACTCTTAAAGCTATGAAGCAAGGTGGTAGAAATGTTATAGTTTGGGGTTACTTTGCTCCTTTAGGGCATGGACAGCTCACAGAGACCGAATCAACTATACATTCTGCATCATATCAAAGCTTTCCTGATAATAATGGAAGACCATGGGGGAGATTTACTATAACTGGAGCAGTTGTAATCCGGTACCAATCAGCTACTAATTTCAACTTGTTTAATTAGGCTTTCATATTAAAACCTGGATGATGGTTGGTTTCTATGCAAATTGGATGCAGGTTTCCCCGCATAGGTGAACACCCTTTACTAATTATGAAGTTTACAAACTTCTTTTTGATTTTAGTTACATCACCTAGTTTTCTTTATATTAAATAATGTTTACAGGCTTGTTTTCCAAGTAAATAAGTCATTTTATTAGGTACAAACGTGAAGGATGTGAATAGTTCTGAAATCGACTGACGTATATAACAATCTATTGTGATAAAAGATTTACAGGAGTCCTAAGTGAGCAGAGTCATTACTGATCAGGGACAGATTTAGGTTCATGGTCAATGAGGTTTTTATCCAGCGTTTCATAATAATACCATGGACCATCCCCCTTCTTTCTCATAGAGGCACGGGCAACATCCTCATACAACCTAAAGCAAAACAGACAAAAAGTTATATCAAATTGTACCAAATAAAAATAATAAAACAACAAGCTGCTTGAACCATGAATAAAATAGACAATTTATTGAACAAAACCTCTACTCACTAGAGCTATAGTCACTTTTTAGGAATTTATAGCATTTTTTATTATGCCAAGTACAAAAATGTTTTCATTTGAATATTGAATATTTACCAATGACAGCCAATAGGTGGCAAACTTTATACCAGAGCAGCGACTTCCCCAACTTATTCTACAGCTGTTATGTGAAACAGATCTGAAGAGCAGTGAGATCAAATTGCAAAGACTGCAGCGTGACTCACAGGGGAAGATTGTGTCCCCTCGCTCTTCTAGCAGCAAGGTTAGCGTATGTCTTGATTTAAAAAGGGTGTTTACAAGTACAGATATTGTTGGGTTTCTGGATAGAAAGTTCAGTAGGTTTTGAAAACAGGTGCGCTGTGCAGTAACCTATAATGTATTTTAAAGGGGTTAACCCTAACCCTAAAGGGGTTAACCCTAACCCTCTTTTTTTTTTTTTTTAATAAAAAAACATGTTATACTTACCTCCACTGTGCAGGTCGTTTTGCACAGAGTGTCCCTGATCGTTGTTTTCTGGGGTCCCCCAACGGTGCTCGCGGCTCCTCCCCGCATAAGAAGCGCTCTCCCGAGTCCAGCATTTGTGTCCATAGACAGAGAATACCGGACTCGATCCCGCTCCCCGACACCTGCTTCATCTGATTTGATTCACAGGAGGACATCGACAGTGCCTGGCGGGTGCTTTAGGGACGCTTTGTGGTGCGCCAGAAAGCGCCTCATCCACCAGCGGGAGAGGATGTCCATCGAGGACTGTCGCAGACTGACTCACAGTCTGCTCAGAGACTATCACCTGATGGACTTTAAGGAGGAAGAGGAGGTCTGAAGATTTTCCCTTTCCCCCCACTCCCTACCCATGTATCCTATGGAAGTTCAATAAAATTTTGCGCCTGTGAACTCTTTTTTTCCCTCCCCTACCCCATCTCCTCCACCCCTCCCCTCATCACACCCGTTGCCTATTGGAATGCTATTTGACAGTATAGGACTTTTTTGTGACATGTCTTTTTGAAGTAATGCTTTCAGGGTAATGCGGCGTCATGCATGATGTGATATTTCGGGGGAATATTACTCTGCACAGCACATCAGGCATCATACCGCAGGATGAATGTAATTTATTTGTATGCTTGGAACTGTATTTTTATGTAGTGTATTTATGCGCTGTGTCGCAGTACAGAGTGGAATGTACCCTGTTGAAGTATTTGTTTTTTGTATATTTTCTTGCAAAATAAAGTATACATTTTCAACCCAAAAAAAAAAAAAAAATCAGATTTGATTGATAACAGCGGGAGCCAGTGGCTGTGCTGCCATCAATCTATCCAATCAAGAGCCGAGACAACGGGCAGAGAGGTAGAGCGCATCTCCGCCGTGGGATTGAATGGGCTCAGGTGAGCAAAACGGGGGTGGGCTGGTCAGTGTCAGAAGTTTTTTTCACCTTAATGCATACGATGCATTAAGGTGAAAAAACACAAGGGTTTACATAGTAGGTGAGATTGAAAAAAGACACAAGTCCATCAAGTCGTTCAGGTGCTTATCTAATAGTTTTTTGAAACGGTCGATGCCCCCCCTGCTGAGACCACCGCCTGTGGAAGGGAATTCCACATCCTTGCCGCTCTTAAGTAAAGAACCCTCTACGTAGTGGCCACGTGTCTTATTAACCACTTAAGGACCAGCCTCGTTTTGAATTTTAGGTGTTTACATGTGTAAAACAGGTTTTTTTGCTAGAAAATTACTTAGAACCCCCAAACATTATATATTGTTTTTCTTCTAACACCCTAGAGAATAAAATGGCGGTCATTGCAATACTTTTTTTGCACCGTATTTGCGCAGCGGTCTTAAAAGCGCACTTTTTTTTGGAAAAAATTCACTTTTTTGAATAAAAAAAATAAGACAACAGTAAAGTTAGCCCAATTTTTTTTTTATATTGTGAAATATAATGTTATGCCAAGTAAATTGATACCAAACATGTCACGCTTGAAAATTGCGCCCGTTCGTGGAATGGCGTCAAACTTTTACCCTCAAAAATCTCCATAGGCAACGTTTTAAAAATTCTACAGGTTGCATATTTTGCGGTACAGAGGAGGTCTAGGGCTAGAATTATTGCTCTCACTCTACCGGTCGCGGTGATACCTCACATGTGTGGTTTGACCACCGTTTTCATATGCAGGCGCTACTCGCGTATGCGTTCGCTTCTGCGCACGAGCTCGTCGGGACGAGGAGGTTTTTAAAAAAAAATTTTTTTTATTATTTTACATTATTTTATTTATTTTTACACTGTTAAAAAAAAAAAAAAAATGTGTCACTTTTATTCCTATTACAAGGAATGTAAACATCCCTTGTAATAGAAAAAAGCACGACAGGACCTCTTAAATATGAGATCTGGGGTCAAAAAGACCTCAGATCTCATATTTACACTAAAATGCAATAAAAAAAAAAAAAGTCATTTAAAAAAAAAAATGACATTTGAAAAAAATGTGCCTTTGACGTCGCTTCCGCCCAGCAGTGTCATGGAGACAAGTGGGGGCCATCTTAGCCTCACTCGTCTCCAGGCACAGGATGGAGACGGATGCAATCGCCTCCGCCGCTACCGACGGCTCCGGTAAGTGGCGGAGGGCACCGGATCACGGCGGGAGCCCTCTCCCACCACCGATAAAAGTGATCTTGCGGCGAATCCACCGCAGGGACCACTTTTATCTGAAAGCCGGCCGCCGCACAAAAACGTGGATACCGGGGTTATGGCAGCTAGCTGCTGCCATAACAACGATATACCCCTTCAAAGTTTGGACATACATTGTCGTGCGGCAGTCGGCAAGAGGTTAAACTCCCTTCCAACAAAAAGTTTTATCCCTATTGTGGGGTCACCAGTACGGTATTTGTAAATTGAAATCATATCCCCTCTCAAGCGTCTCTTCTCCAGAGAGAATAAGTTCAGTGATCGCAACCTTTACTCATAACTAATATCCTCCAGACCCTTTATTAGCTTTGTTGCCCTTCTCTGTACTCGCTCCATTTCCAGTACATCCTTCCTGAGGACTGGTGCCCAGAACTGGACAGCATACTCTAGGTGCGGCCGGACCAGAGTCTTGTAGAGCGGGAGAATTATTGTTTTATCTCTTGCGTTGATCCCCTTTTTAATGCATGCCAATATTCTGTTTGCTTTGTTAGCAGCAGCTTGGCATTGCATGCCACTGCTGAGCCTATCATCTACTAGGACCCCCAGGTCCTTTTTCCATCCTAGATTCCCCTTTAATGAAACAAAAGCCAAAGATTTAGGCTACTTTCACACTGAGGCGCTTTTCAGGCATTTTAGCGCTAAAAAAAGCACCTGTAAAGCACCCCTCAAGCCTCCCCAGTGTGAAAACACGAGGGCTTTCATACTGGAGTGGTGCGCTTGCAGGACAGGACAAAAAGTCCCTGCAAGCAGCATCTTTGGGGTGGTGCGGGAGCACTGTATACACCGCTCTCAAAACGCCCTGCCTATTGAAATGAATGGGCAGTGCTGCCACTAGTGGCCGAAAAGCGTTGCTAAAACTAGTGTCTCTGTACCGACAACGTGCTCCCGGCCCAGTGTAAAAGTACGCTTAATCTTACTGCTTCATCTGACTACAGCACTTTCTTCCTTTGTCCTATTAAGTGAATAAGCCAACACAGTGTATAGCTAGATTTGGTTTAGTTTATACTGTGATTAAAGTAAGAAAGGCCATGTTAAAGTGTAAGTTCACTTTTTTTTCTGTGAAAAACACAACCCTATCCTGCTGTACTTACCTCCTTGGGAATTTAGCTGTCACTGACCACATAGCCGGAGCAGTGGTCTGGGGATTTGAAAGCCCTGCTCTTCCTTAGGGACTTCCTGGACGAGTCACAGCGATTCCAATTAGTCACATGCTTGCATGTGCCCACTTTGACCATTTGGAATTGCTCTGAGCCATCTTGGAAGCCCTAAGCAAAGAAGGGGAAGAAAAGCAGGGCTTTAAAAAGGCACAGGCAGTGGCAGCTAATCACCCACAGAGGTAAGTGCAGCGAGGGGGGAGTGGTGTAGGGTGTTTGAATATTCTCATCTGAAAATTGATCGGTGTGGCCACCATAAGGCTCAGTACACAACTATGCAGTTTGCTTTTGATCTGTTTCTGCAGTGCTCTTTGCTGTGCGTTTTGATTTTTGCGCACGTGATTTTGCTGCGATTTGCGTTTTTGCTTTTTTTTTGGCCAATTTGTTGTTGGGCAGATTAAAAAACACAAATTGCTGCAAAAACACATTACATGCTTTTCTGCAGCTTCTCCATTGAAGTATGTTGAACCAAAAAAGCACTGTTTTGCCTAAAAAAAAAAAAAAAAAAAAAAAAAAAAAAAAAAAGTCACCGACGCTTTCCAAATACGCAGCGGCTGAAAAAGCATAGATGTGAACGTGTCCCATAAGAAACCATGTAAATGAACTGTAGTCAGTTTCTGCAAAAAGCACCAAAAAACACATAGATGGAATTACTATAGATTCATACTTCTTCCCTATACTCCCAGGAGATCAACTCAAATACTATATAATGCTGAAAGCACCACAGTGCCCCCCTCAGACTATTGGGTACTTACAAGCAAACAAACATTAAGCGATAGTGATGAGCTTTTTTTAGCCTGCCATTTCAAAAGGGTTTTGCTTGATTTGTTTTACTGTAATTTAAGTTGGATTGTAAATGTGTCACACATTTCTACCCATGCTGAGTTATCTTGTCTTGATCTGTATGTAAGAACTCTATGCCATGTGTGCATATTTTTGTTAAAGTGGTAGTAAATCCAAAAAAAAAAATAACCACACACACACACCACCACCTTCTGGTCCCCCTGCAATGGAATGTTCTAATGTGCTAGTATGCATTGCATACTAGAACACGATGAAAGACTTACCTGTAAAAAGGGATCACTTCAGCAGCACACTGTCACTGCTGACAAGGCTTCCATCTTCACCTGGTCTTTCTTCAAGGCTCACGGGCTCTGGCCGTTTAAATGGCCAAGCTGCATTGACATCACTCCCGCATACGCGCAAGAGAGTCACAGCCGGGGGGGGGGGCACAGCTATCTCAATGGACTGCATGCATTACAACACTGGCATAAGAGCAATAATTCTTGAGCTCATTTACAGTTGAAGTGGTAGTAAACCGCCATTTCTAGGTAAGTGTCATAATGTACTAGTATGTAGTGCATACTAGTACATTATGACTTAAACCTGCACAGGGACACCTTTTAGTGGTTTGCTACCAGAACTTTACTATGGCTTTAACTTTAAATTGTTAACCTGTAAAAAGGTTTTTAAAAAGGAGAAGTCCAGTCTGAGCTTGATTGGATGGGCTTCTCCTATGGGTCACAGGAGTGCACTCCTGTGACCCATTTTCAGCGGAGAGCGGTCTGAAGTGCGCTCTTTGCTGACGTCACAGGAATCAGTCCAGGCAGCGCGTCATCCCGACAATGGAAGTCTAGATCTGCCAGGTGCCTTGACTGATGGCAGTCTCAGTGAGCCGCTAAGACGGCCGCTCCCTGCCTCCCCACAGCTCAGAGCTCCAATGAGAGTAGAAGAGCAGAGAGGAGAGCTGATGATTGACAGTCAACAGCTCTCCGCTTGGGGAGGTGAGAGAACCAAGACATGTTCGGTGGCTCAGTTCTCAGTAATGAGGAGTCGGGGGACAGATGCAGCATCGGACCAATGCTGCATCCACCTAGGTAAGTATGAATATGGGATAAAAAAAAAAAAAAAAAAATCCATACTTCTCTTTTAAAGCATCATCTATGTAGAATTTTGGGTACTGTAGTTTTTCACCATTTCACTGATGTATTCAATTTTACAGTTTCATGTTTGCTATCTATTTACTCAATGCATCCACATCTTTTATATTTAAAAAATAATTGTTCTATGTGAAAAAGGAATATGTTGGTATTCTACAAAAGTAGACTTTTAGGGCATGCATTCATCAACTATTAAATACAGGGGCAAGAAAAAAAGTATGTGAACCCCTTGGAATTACCTGGGTTTTTATTTTCTTTGCAGTAATTGGTCATAAAATTTGATCTGATCCTCATCAAGGTCAGAAAACACAATGTGCTTAGGCTAATAACACACAAACAATTCTAAGTTTTGTGTCTTTTTTGAACACACCCATTAAACATTCACAGTGCTGGAGGAAAAAAGAAGTGAATCCTTGAAGTTAATAGCTGGTCAAACCGCATATGGCAGCATTGACATTAAACAAATGCTTTTGCTAGCTCTGGATCAGACATGCAACAATCAGGAGGAATTTTGGACCATTCCTCTTTACAAAACTGCTTCAGTTCAGACACATGTAGGATGTCTGGTGTGCATGGCTCTCTGGAGGTCTTTCTACATCTCTACGGGGTTAAGGTCTGGGCTCAGATTGGGCCACTCCAAAAGGGTGTATTTTTTTTCCTGAAGCCAGTCTGTGGTGGATTTACTTCAATGCTTACGGTCATTGTTCTGCTGCATCACCCAACTTCTACAAAGCTTCACCTGGTGGACAGCCACCCTGACATCATCCTGTAGGATACTTTGGTAAACTTGATGGCAAGTGGTCCAGGCCCTGAGGCAGGAAGCAAGCCCAAATCATGATGTTCCCTTCGCCATACTTCACCGCTGGGATTATGTTTTGATGTTGGTAGGCTTTGCCTTTTTTTTTTGCACCATACAGTGCTGAGTATTCCACCCGAACAACTCAGCTTTTGTTTCATCAGTCCACACAACAATTTCCCAGTAGTTTTGTGGTTTTCCCATAGTGTTCTTCGGCAAACTTCAGATGTGCAGTAATGTTTTTTTGGAGAGAGTCTTCCTTCCTGGTGTTCTGCCATGGACACCCTGCCTATTCATAGACTTGCGTATAGTAGACTCGTGAACAGGGATATTTCCCAGTTTCAATCATATCTTTAAGCCTTTAACAGTTACTTGTGGGTTCTTCTTTATCTCATTAGGGATTCTGTGTTGTGCTTTGGGAGTCATCTTGGCTGAGTGCCCCTTTCTAGGAAAAGTAGCCCTAACCCAACTCCATTTACAGACAAATTTGTCGTGATGGATGCCTAAACACTTTGGGATTCCTTTGTATTCCTTTCCAGCCTTATGCAGATCAACTACTCTTGATCGTGTGTTTTCAGAGAGCTCTTTTTGTGATGCATGGTTCACAACAGCTGATTCTTCTTATGAACTGCAAACTTAAAATGTTTGAGTGTCCTAATAATCAAAGAAGCTCTAAACCTCACCTCCAAACTCATGTCATTAACTGGACTCCAGGCGTGCAATCTGCTGACTCCAATTAGTTTTCGTTGATGTAATAAATCTATGGGTTCACTTAAGTTTTCCTCTAGCACAGTGAATGTTTAATGGTTGTGTGTAAAAAGGACGTGAGAAATTAGAATTGTTTGTGTGTTATCAGCTTAAGCACATTGTGTTAGTGAGTCTATTGTTGTGACTTATATGGAGGATTAGATCACTTTTAATGGGAAATTACTGCCGAAAAGCAGTTAAAAGGGGGTTGTAAAGGTTCGTTTTTTTAAATAACAAACATGTCATACCTTCCTCCTCTGGGAGGAGTTTTGCACAGAACGACCCCGATCCTCCACTTCTGGGGTTCCTCAGCGGCGATCCTGGCTCCTCCTCTTCTCGAGTGCCCCCCCCCCAGAGAGCCGCATTCCATGGGGGCACTCCTGCAGGTGCGCTCCTGAGTCCTGCTGCTGCGTCCATTGACACAGACATCAGGACACGGCCCCGCCCCCCCAGCTCCCGTGTCACTGGATTTGACTGACAGCAGTGGGAGCCAATGGCTCCTGCTGCTATCAATCTATCCAATGAGGAGCCAAAACAGCATCTGGAGCTGCTGTGCTCATCCCCATCGCTGAAACGATTGGGTTCAGGCAAGTAAAAGGGGGGCTGCTGCACTACAGAAGGTTTTTCTCCTTAATGCATAGAATGCATTAAGATGAAAAACGTTGAGGGTTTACAACCCCTTTAATTCCAAGGAGTTCACATACTTTTTATTGCCATTGTATGTAGCTCATCTATTTAACCAAGACTAGAATATTGATTTTTTTGAATGTAGAAAACAAAATAGCAGTGACAGGTACATTAAAAAATACATTTGTAAAAGAGTTTTAAAATAACTTATAAAAGTATTAGGTATTTATCTACCTGAGCTGACGTTTCTCGTTTTCATTGTAGAGTATTGTCATTCCCCTCTCATAAGACTCATCAACAGGATGAAACACATTGCGGGATAACCAACGAGTGATTGGGTGCTGAAAAGGTTAAAACAAAAAATTGATAACTATAAGAAACTTAAGGCCCAGCTCAAGGAAAAAAATAAAGGTCCTTTCTTGCAGTGGGGCTGCGTCCGCACTGCAAGGGTTATTGGCTCATTTAGTCTAGGGGATAGTAAAAGCACTTTTACACTTCTGATCCTCCACTGCCCTGGCAAACAACGCTCCCCCATGCTCCGACAGTGGACTTTTTCCTCAGAGTCTTCACGTCCATTGCAGGGCTTTGGTCCCTACATCCGTCTTGAGGGTGTCAGAGGGCATCCAACCACCGCAGTGCTGTGGAGAAGAGGCTGCAGGGACTGGTCTAGCAGCAAGGAGTTGTCTGTGGGAGCCGGTGAGTAAAACTGCTTTACCCAGTCCCCTAGACATAAATGGGAGATAACCCTTGCAATGCAGGTGCAGCCCCGCTGCAAGGAAAGCCCTTTATTTTTCCTGTATGAATGAGAGGATATTAATTAGAACTTTCATAATTAATTTAAATGCTAACATTTGTTTGTTTTGACTGATTGGATTCAAGACCCCTTTACATAAGTATTTAAGAGAAAAATCAGCCAAAGAAAAATATGGAGGCGTCATTTCTGATTTACTCCTTCTCTCTGAGGAAGACACACCTGTGGTGTAATGCGTAAGGGGCGGAGCCGGTGACGCAAGATGTTGGATACATCTGGCATAGTGTAGGAGAAGAACACTGTTGAACGTGAGATACACTTTCTTATACTATTCCCCTTTAAAACCCTATGAATAGTGAACACTGAGATTTCACCCACAAGCGTCAGCCCCTATTGGACGCCCCTTGTGGTGGTCTTTTTTATGTGTGATATATCTGTGGTGCACCAGTCTCGTGCACCTTGATTGTGAGTCATTTTCTTTTGTATTTAATAAATATATTGTATATAATTCAATGGAAAGTGCTATGATGGTCTCTATGTTTTTTTTCCTGAGCTTTTTTTGTGAAAGATCTGGAGATGTGTATTCTTTGGTTGGTCTAAATAGGATCTTTTTTTCAATCGAATTCACTGGGGAATTACCCTTAAAAAAAAAAAAAAAAAAGAAAAAGAAAAAAACATGGCCTATTGTAGGTCAAGGTATAAGGTGAGCGGTTAATGGTGTTAGTATTTGGCACAGTATGTGAAGCGCACAAAAATTCTTTATCAATAAATTTTTGGGAATTATAAATAAGGACACATTGCACAGGATATTTTTATATAGTTGTGCTCATAAATTTACATACCCTGGGAGAATTTATTATTTCTTGACCATTTTTCAGAGAATATGAATGATCACACAAAAACTTTTCTTTCACTCATGGTTAGTGTTTGGCTGAAGCCATTTATTATCAATCAACTGTATTTGCTCTTAAATCAGAATCACAACAGAAATGACCAAAATGACCCTGATCAAAAGTTTGCATACCCTGGTGATTTTGGCCTGATAACATGCTCACAAGTTGACACAAAGGGGTTTGAATGGCTATTAAAGGTAACCATCCTCTTCTGTGATCTGTTTGCTTGTAGTTTGTGTGTGTGTGTGTGTGTGTGTGTGTGTGTGTAAAAGAATTGTCAAAGGATCTGCGGGAAAAGGTAGTTGAACTGTATAAAACAGGAAAGGGATATTAAAAAAAAAAAAAAAAAAAAAAAAAGGATATCCAAGGAATTGCGAATGCCAATCAGCAGTGTTCAAACTCTAATCAAGAAGTGGAAAATTAGTAGTTTTGTTGAAACCAAACCACGGTCAGGTAGACCAACTAAAATTTCAGCCACACCTGCCAGGAAAATTGCTCGGGATGCAAAGAAAAACCCACAAATAACTTCAGGTGAAATACAGGACTCTCTGAAAACATGTGGTGTGGCTGTTTCAAGATGCACAATAAGGAGGCACTTAAAGAAAGATAGGCTGCATTGTCGAGTCACCAGAAGAAAGCCATTACTACGCAAATGCCACAAAGTATGCCGCTTACAATATGCCAAACAGCATAGAGACAAGCCTCAAACCTTCTGGCACAAAGTAATTTGGAGTGATGAGACCAAAATTGAGCTTTTTGGCCACAACCATAAACGCTGCATTAAGAGAGGAGTCAACCAGTCCTATGATGAAAGGTACACCATTCCTACTGTGAAACACGGAGGTGGATTGCTGATGTTTTGGGGATGTGTGGAAATTTAGTCAAAATTGATGGCAAGATGAATGCAGTATGTTATCTACAAATACTGGAGGAACATTTGCATTCATCAGCCAGGAAGCTGCGCATGGGACATACTTGGAGATTCCAACATGACAATGATCCAAAACACAAGGCCAAGTCGACCTGTCATTGGCTACAGCAGAATGAAGTGAAGGTTCTGGAGTGGCCATCTCAGTCTCCTGACCTCAATATCATTGAGCCACTCTGGGAAGATTTCAAAACGTGCAGTTCATGCAAGACAGCCCAAGAATTTACAGGAACTGGAGGCTTTTTGCCAAGAGCCTCATCCACAAATACCACAAAAGACTTCAAGCTGTCATTGATGTTAAATGGGGCAATACACGGTATTAAGGACTGGGGTGTGTAACCTTTTGATCAGGGTCATTTGGGTTGTCATGATTTAAAAAAAAAAAAAAAAAAAGAGTAAACACAGTTGATAATAAATGGCTTCAGCCAAACACTAACCATGAGTGAAAGAAAAGTTTTTGTGTTATCATTCATATTCTCTAAAAAATGGACAGGAAATCATAAATTTTGCCAGGGTATGTATGTAAAAAAAAAAAAAAAAAATTTATATATTATATTATGTATATATATTTTTATGGCATATTAACATTTATTTTACACATGTAGAATTGTATGTGCATTTTATATATGATTATATACTAAAGCTAGAGGTGCAGCGCAGAATTATCATAATAATGGTGCTTGTTTGATGTGTGGCACACTAGTACATTCCAGCGGCAGCACAGTTTCCCAATAATTTATGATTTTGTATATTTTAAAGTGTATGATCACTTAGTAAATAGCTGTGTTCACTCTGAATAACTAATCGTGTACAATAAAAAAATAGTTAAATAAAAAACCCCACACACGCACAGCCATACACACAAGATTTTTGTTGACACATTGACAGAAGTAAACACAGCTTAACCTAATTTTCAAGGCTTAGGGTCCTTTCTCACGGGATGGATCTGTGATGATCCGCCCCGTGAACATCCGCTTGCTCAGCGAGGATCGCTCCGTGGATCCCCGCTGAGCAGGCAGATGACAGGTCCGTCGCTGTCACAGTGCCACTCTTCCCCTATGGGGGATCGGATGACGACAGACCGTAGAGTCCGTCCTCACCCGATCCGATAAACGGATGGAAAAGTAGGATTTTCCTCCGTTACACTTTTTCGGATCGGAGCGGGTCGGATGTCAGCGGACATGTCACCGCTGACATCCGACGCTCCATAGAGGTCTATGGAGGGTCTGTTCAGGTCCGCCTAAAAAACTGACAGGCGGACCTGAACGGATCGTTCGTGTGAAAGAGGCCTAAGGCTGGCCATACACTTTTTTTTATTTTGTTTAGTCACATAAATGGAGGTGTATGAAGGAAAATCCCCTGCCAGGATATAGTATTCTGACAATGGCACCCAATACACTGATCAATGTCTTGAACTGACTGGCTGCAGCCTCTAAACATCTGAAAATTTCCTTGACATGTCCCTTCGACAGCAGGTGTGGCCACACACTGATCAAAATTTGCCCAATTGAGCAAGAATTTGGATCAGTGTATGGCCAGCTTGAGAACATTCCATTCGAAAGGGAATAGAAGTGGTGATAAAAAAAAAAAAAGCTGCAAACTGCTCCAGGTCCTTCCACATACCGGCAGCAGCTTTAAACCTGCAAATACTGCAGATTGCTGTTCTATTCTGACAGGTTATCCTTACCTCTATGATCCTCCACTTTATACCTGCAGTAGTTTTCTTGTTCTTTGCTCTCTGCTACTTAGTGCTATACTACCTCCCGACTCCAACTTACCTGATAGTACTCCCAGTGTTCAGGAACATAGCCTTCTGGAATTTCTGCCAGTTCGGCTGGACCTGGAACATGAAACAGAAACTCAAAAACAAAGTACAAGATGGATGAAGATCCTTTACTTCTGCACAGGGTTAGAGTATGGTAGAGTGGGGCAGCAGGTGAGCTGGATCCTTTTTATTTATACCTAAATTTGTCCAACTAATTTTACTTCCAAAATTACATCTCCATACATAATAATTGAAAAACAAGCAACCTCTGAAGCATAGTGGAGAAGACCTCAGGACATAGGCAGCCATGTCTGAAGTCTTTTGAAATTAAGGATGTGCGTTGTTTAATATGATTTAAAATAGTTGAATTTATGTACCAGGCACTGTTCCAATGATAAGGGGGCACACTATTGTACACAATTGTGACTACAGTGCCTTGAAAACGCATTCATACCCCTTGAAATGTTCCACATGTTGTCATGTTACAACCAAAAACGTAAAATGTATTTTTTTATTGGGATTTTATGTGATAGAACACAAAGTGGTACATAATTGTGAAGTGGAAGGAAAATGATAAATGGTTTTTGATTTTTTTTACAAATAAATATCTGAAAAGTGTGGTGTGCATTTGTATTCAGCCCCCTTTACTCTGATATCCATAACTAAAAAACTAGTGGAACAAATTGCCTTCAAAAGTCACCTAACTGGTAAACAGAGTCCACCTGTGTGTAATTTAATCTCAGTATAAACACAGCTGTTCTGTGAAGCCCTCAGAGGTTTGTTAGAGAATCTCAGTAAACAAACAGCATCATGAAGGCCAAGGAACACACCAGACAGGTCAGATATAAAGTTGTGGAGAAGTTTAAAGCAGGGTTAAATTATAAAAAAAATATCCTAAGCTTTGAACATCTCACAGAGCACTATTCAATCCATCATCTGAAAATGGAAAGAGTATGGCACAACTGCAAACCTACCAAGACATGGTCTTCCACCTAAACTTACAGGCTAAGCAAGGAGAACATTGATCAGAGAAGCAGCCAAGAGGTCCATGGTAACTCTGGAGGAGCTGCAGACATTTACAGCTCAGGTGGCAGAATCTGTTTACAGGACAACTATTAGTCGTGCACTTCACAAATCTGGCCTTTATGGAAGAGTGGATAGAAGAAAGCCATTGTTGAAAGAAAGCCATAAGAAGTCCCGTTAGAAGTTTGCAAGAAGCCATGTGGGGGACACAGCAAACATGTGGAAGAAGGGACTCTGGTCAGATGAGACTAAAATTGAACTTTTTGGCCTAATAGCAAAATGCTATGTGTGGTGGAAAACTAACACTGCACATCACCCTGAACACCCCATCCCCACCGTGAAACATGGTGGTGGCAGCATTATGCTGTGGGATGCTTTTCTTCAGCAGGGATAGGGAAGCTGGATGGAGCCAAATACAGGGCAATCTTAGAAGAAAACCTGTTAAGTCTGCAAAAGACTTATGACTGGGGCGGAAGTTCACCTTCCAGCAGGACAACAAACCTAAACATACAGCCAGAGCTACAATGGAATGGTTTAGATCAGTGGTCTTCAAACTGTGGCCCGGGGGCCAGATGAGGCCCTTTGCATGCTTTAATCCGGCCCTTGGGGCACCATTCTCATCCAGGGATACCAACAATGGGACATCACCCTCACCTCCCCCTGAAGGGGCAGAATTCCTTCCAATGACACCAAAGATGGGGCACAATTCCTCCCAATAGTGCCAACGATGGGGCACAATTTCTTCCAATGACACCAAAGATGCAGTGTTGTTTATTCCTACTGACGTTGGGACCTTTTTCTACTCCCAATAGCCACAGTCCGGCCTCCTTTAAGTCTGAAGGACAATAAACTGGCCCTTGATCAAAGCATATTCATGTGTTAGAATGGCCCAGTCAAAGTCAAGACCTAAATCCAATTGAGAATCTGTGGCAAGATTTGAAAATTGCTGTTCACAGACGCTCTCCATTAAATCTGACAGAGATTGAACTATTTTGCAAAGAAGAATGGGCAAAAAATTCACTCTAGATGTGCAAAGCTGGTAGTCATTCCCAAAAGACTTGCAGCTGTAATTGCAGTGAAAGGTGGTTCTACAAAGTATTGGTTCAGGGGGGCTAACAACAAATGCACGCCACACTTTTCACATATTTATTTGTAAAATATTTTGAAAACCATTTATCATTTTCCTTCCACTTTACAATTTCGTGCTGCTTTTGTGTTGGTCTATCACATAAAACCCCAATAAAATACATTTACGATTTTTGGTTTTACATGACAAAATTTCAAGGGGTATGAACACTTTTTCTAGGCACTGTATGTGTGTATATTTATCAGTCTCAAGCATTTTTTATTTTATTTTATACATGCAGGCTATATATAGTGCAGTAGTGCTAGAATATAATAAAAATGAACTATTATTAATAAATATTACCATATTAAAGCCTGTGACTTACTCCATATATTATGCAATATTGCCCAGAATAACAAGTGCATAAAAGTACGTCAGGGTAACATAAGTAACTTTTTATTTTTAAAAAGGAATACATTATTTGCTTAATATTCTAATACACAAGTTTAAAAAAAAAATTAAAATGTGTTACTTACCAATAAAAATATTGATGAGTGATATGCAGATACCTGCAGGTATTACACCAAGCAATATGTAGAATTTCTGTAAAACAAAATGAAAATTTTTATTGGAAGTACAGGACTGAGTATTGGAATTACAGAAGATGACAAAAGCACCAGGACAGAGATTTCCTGGTTCTCTGGAGCCCAGGTGTCGTAGGGAAATTGGAAGTCTATTTTAAGTTGGGGTTTTGAGAGCCCACACCATGTAATTTTTAATATAAAATAATTGTACATTTAAAAACCTGGGGAGATTATATATTCAAATCGGGGGTCTTGGCCCACAGGTTACAGATCACTGCTGTAGATAAAGGTCTCCTAATAGTTTCACAACTATGAGTTTAAATAAATGGGCTGTCTTAGTGCAATGTACAGTGGATATAAAAAGTCTACACACCCCTGTTAAAATGTCATGTTTCTGTGTTGTAAAAAAAAAACAAGACAAAGATAAATAATTTCAGAACTTTTTCTATCTTTAATGTGACCTATAAACTGTACAACTTGATTGAACAACTGAAATCTTTTAGGGGGGGGGGGGGGGAGTAAAAATAAAAAATAAAATATGGTTGCATACGTGTGCACATCCATAAACTAATACTTTGTTGAAGCACCTTTTGATTTTATCACAGCACTTAGTCTTTTTGGGCATGGCACATCTTGACTTGGCAATAGTTGCCCACTCTTCTTTGCAAAAACACTCCAAATCTGTCAGATTGTGAGGGCATCTCCTGTACACAGCCCTCTTCAGATCACACCACAGATTTTCAATCGGATTCAGGTCTGGGCTCTGGCTGGGCCATTCCAAAACTTTAATCTTCTTAAGGTAAAGCCATTCCTTTGTTGATTTGGATAAATGTTTTGGGTCGTTATGCTGAAAGATGAAGTTCCTTTTCATGTTCAGCTTTCTAGCAGAAGCCTGAAGGTTTTGTGCCAATATTGACTGGTATTTGGAACTGTTCATCTACCCTGACTAAGGCCCCTGTTCCAGCTGAAGAAAAACTACCCAAAAGCATGATGCTGCCACCACTGTGGGTATGGTGTTCTTTTGGTGATGTGCAGTGTTCTTTTTGCACCAAACATATCTTTTGTCATCACTGCCAAAAAGTTCAACCTTGGTTTCATCAGACCATAACACATTTTCCTACGTGCTTTTGGGAGACTTCAGATGTGTTCTTCCAAAATTTAACCGGGCTTGTTTTTCTTAATAAGAAAAGGCTTCCATCTTGCCACCCTACCCCATAGCCCAGACATATGAAAAATATTGGAGATTGTTGTCACATGTACCACACAGCCAGTACTTGCCAGATATTCCTGCAGCTCCTTTAATGTTGCTGTAGGACTCTTAGCAGCCTCCCTGACCAGGTTTCTTCTCATCTTTTTATCAATGTTGGAGGGATGTCCAGTTCTTGGTAAAGTCACTGTTGTGCCATATTTTCTCCACTTGATAATGACTGTCTTCACTGTGTTCCACGGTATATCTAATGCCTTATAAATTCTTTTGTACCCTTCTCCTGACTGATACCTTTTAACAATGAAATCCCTCTGATGCTTTGAAAGCCCTCTGCGGGCCATGGCTTTTGCTGTAGGATGCGACTAAGAAAATGTCAGGAAAGACCTACTAGAACAGCTGAACTTTATTTGGGGTTAACCACTTCCGGACCGGCTCATGCCCATATACGTCGGCACTTTGAAGAGGCATATCGTTGTTATGGCATCCTCTTCTTCAGTGAGTGGTCCGGTTTCAGATAAAATTGGTCTCTGCGACGAATTCGCCAGGAGCTCACTTATTGGCGGCGGGAGAAGCCCCCCTCCCGCTGCTTTCCGGTGCCCTACGACGCCAGCAGTGGCGAAGGCGATCGGGTCCTCTCTCTGGCTTGGTATGGAGACGAGTGAGGGGAAGATGGCCCCCACCCACCCATGGTCTCCATACCACTTCAGGGCGAAATCGACGTAAAAACATCACTTCCCCCCATAGATCTTAAAAGAGCTTTTCTTTTAAGTACAATGTTGCATAACCGCGCAATTGTCAAAGTGCGACAGCGCTGATAGCTGAAAAATGGCCTGGGCAGGAAGGGGGTGTAGGTGCCCTGTAGGCAAGTGGTTAAAGGGTAACTCCACTTTCATGGGGGGAAAAAAAATAGCAAATAAAGAAAAAATAATATAGCATATACAATTGCAACACAAGTCATATTGTAATTGAATGTCATTAAAATGTCGGTTTCCTTTTCAATTTGCAGCTCTGTCATTTTCTGAAAATGCAATGCAGTATGGCTACCTGGAGGTGTTCTGTACATAGAATGTGTATAACCCCCCCCCCCAGAAACATCTCCTGCTTATGTGATTGGCTCACCAATTTTCCCAGAAGTCTGCACTAAGATACAAGTCAGATTTTCGGCATTCCCTGCAACAAAAATGTAATTTTTAACCACTTCATTCACGGCATATATTTAAATGATGTCCGCAGATGGGATCTCCATATGACGTCCTCCGCTTCCCACCGGTATAGGGGGCACACGCGCCCTCCTCGACACTGAGGAGCCGATGCGCGTGCCCGCCGGCCGCGATGTCCGCCGGGCACCCGCGATCGCACCTGACAGAGCAGGAACGTGGAACTGTGTGTGTGTGTAAATACACAAATCCACGTTCTGTCAGGGGAGAGGAGACAGATCGTGTGTTCCTAGTAGATGGGAACACCGATCGGTCTCCTCCCTAAGTCCGTTCCATGCCCCCACAGTTAGAACACAGTGAGGGAACACATTTAACCCCTTCCCTGCCAGTGACATTTATACAGCAATCAGTGGCTATTTATAGCACTGATCGCTGTATACATGTCAATGGTTTCAAAAAAGTGCGCCACATAGGGCTGCCACATCATCCCTTTATAATCCAGGACACACATTAATTACATAGGTTCTGTGGCTGATTTAGGTGGTAATTAAACTCACTTGGTGCCTTATCTGCATTAAATCAGCCTCAGAATATGTGTCCTGGATTAAAGGGATGATGTGGCAACCCTAGCGCCGCAATGTCGCAGTCCCGATATAAAAAAAATTTAAAAAATCACAGATCGCCGCCAATTAAAAAAAAATAAAAATAATAATAAAAATGCCATAAATCAATAACCTATTTTGTAGGCGCTATAACTGTTGCGCAAACCAATCAATATACGCTTATTGCGATTTTTTTTACCAAAAATATGTAGAAGAATACATATCGGCCTAAACTGAGGAAAAAAAATTAGGTTTTTTAAAAATTGCGATATTATAGCAAAAAATTGTGTTTTTTTCAAAATTGGCACTCTTTTGGTTTATGACACAAAAAATAAAAACTGCAGAGGTCATCAAATAACACCAAAAGAAAGCACTATTTGTGAGAAAAAAAAGGACCGCGCAATTGTCAGTTAAAGCGAAAAATAGCCCGATCAGGGAGGGTGTAAACTCTTCCAGTGCTGAAGTGGTTAAGATACTCCTAGTAGGAGATCACGTCTAAGGCATCAATCCCACAAGGCGGATCCGCTGCTTCGGAGTCCGCCAGCTCAGCGGGAGATCTCTCCGTTGATCTCCGCTGAGCCGGCGGATGACAGGTCCCTCTCTGCTCACTGAGCGGGAAGGGGCTTGTCCAGCTCCACTGCTGCCTATGGAGGGATCGGACGAAAACGGACAATATGTCAGTTTTCATCAGATCTCACCCGATCCGCCAGCGACAAATCCAGACGTAGGGGCATCTGTCTGCTTTTAGCGGATCGGACCGGGTTGGATGTCAGCGGACATGTCCCCGCTGACATCCATCACTCCATAAACTAGCATGGAGCGCCTGTTCAGGTCCGCCGTCAAAACTGACAGGCGGACCTAAGCGGTCAGACAGAGTGAAAGGGGCCTAAAGGGATGCAGACTCATTAGTGCCCTGCAGGTGCACAGCTGATTGATAATTATAAAACCACTCCTTTTAGACTCTTTTTCCACATGGATACAAACACACAGTGATTTTTTCAGAACAACAAAAAGGTAGAAATCTGTTACAAAGTTAGTTAACATTCTGTAATGTACATAGATTTTTTTAAAAGCAGAGATCCTACAAAATAAAATGGTGAGCATTTGTGCAACAATTTTTCCAATACAATTTATTTGGAAAGGACACTTTCATGACTTTTAAAGCACAAAAACACAATATAAAACAGAATGATTTGATAAAATATAAAAGATGTTACGCCGAGTAAATAGATACCAAACATGTCACGCTTTAAAATTGCGTACGCCCGTGGAACCGTTCCAAACTACGGTACCTCTCTATTGGGGCTGATTTAAAAGCCTTTACAGGTTACCACTTTAGATTTACACAGGTCATCGAGTGCTAGAATTATTGCTCTCAATCTGACGTTCATTGTGATACCTCACATGTGTGCTGCGATCGCTGTTTATGTACCAAAGCGTGCGTTTGCCAATGCCCTCGGGAACAGGGGTGCTTTAGCATCCCCCCCTCCATTTAATTTTCCTAATTTTTTTATCACTTTTTTTTTTTTTGTTATTCATCAAGCAATAGGCAGTGACAAGTCCTCTTTAGTGGGACATCTTGCGTCTCCTCTGCCCTTAAAAGCTTTGGATCATACCAAGATCGGTGTGATCCAATGCATTTTTTCAAACCAGTAATGGTTTGTTGACAATCAGCGAAGCTGAAAGTGACAAAATACTTGTTATGCCGCGTACACACGATCGGACTTTACGGCAGACTTTGCCCGGCGGACGGGATCTCGTCGGACAATTCGATCGTGTGTGGGCTCCAACAGACTTGTTTTCTCAAAAGTTGGACGGACTTATATTTGAAACATGTTTTAAAGCTATCCGTCGAACTCGAGTCCGGTCGAAAAGTCGGCTCGTCTGTATGCTAGTTCGACGGACAAAAAGCCACGCTAGGGCAGCTATTGGCTACTGGCTATGAACTTCCTTGTTTTAGTCCGGTGTACATCATCACGTACGAATTAGACGGACTTTGGTGGATTGTGTGTAGGCAAGTCCGTTCATTCGGAAAGTCCGTCATAAAGTCCGTCAAAAAGTCCGCCGGGCAAAGTCTGCCGTAAAGTCCGCTCGTGTGTACGCAGCATTACTTCTGGTTTCTTAGACCAAAGAGATGATGGGAGATGATGGTGGCCATTCTGGTGTCCAATTTGCTCTATGGTCAGCCTGGTGGAAGCACCAGCTGCAGTCACGGGTTCCCCGGTGGGACAAGAGTGCTTGGGAAGGCATCGGGGACTCCCTTCCGCCTCTTGTAAAAGCAATCCAGCCGCTATTAAAATCGCTAGGGTTGCTTTTACATAAAAGTACTCCAGCAGCTCTAAAAAAAAAAAAAAAAAATTGATACTGGGATGATGCCTGCAGCTTCAGGCACCAGTGTGGTACAACCATTGAAAGTCAAGTGCGCCAAGTGGTTAAGCATTCTTTAGAGTGAGGTAAATACACTAAAACTATTTTTTTTCCAAATCGTAAAATCTTGTAACAAAGAGGTCTAAGCTTATGGTTCTAAAAAAAGGATTTAGAGATACAAGGAGGTAATTGTACCATTCCAAGAGGAAATAACCAAAACTAGAACCTCAATGTCACATAACTAAACTGAGAGAAGACTTACCACGTATTTCTTGAATTTATTGTCATGGTAAAGTGAAGGCCGAATGACAAAGACCCTCTTTCCACCACCAGCAAACCGCACAGGCACTAAAGGAAAAACAAAAGTGAAGAGTCTGTGAAGGCTCTTATTTATCCAAGTTATGGTATATCTAGTAGAAGTTAGTCACATCTGGGGTTGTTCTGTAATGTTTAAAGCTTCTCCAAGCCACTTCTTCAAGTCTAATGATTGTCAGGAAGATACCACAACCAGCACTTTATCCACACATGACGCAAACACACCTAATCCATTCACCATGGAGGGTGCAGATATTGATTTCCAACATCTGTGAAAGTTCTGGAACCATCCTATTCCAGTCATATAGTCCTATCCTTGGTGTCAGGAACTCTGCGTTTGTGGCTAAAGGTGTGATTGTTGTCTAATTGCCAGGATAGAGATTTGCAAATGTTATTATGTGGAAGGCATCACTGAACTTTGACCTCTTCAGTCTTTGACAGGTAATGCCATTTAAACCTCTCACTGACCATATAACATATGTATGAGGCTGCAAAAAAAAGGTCAACTTTAAAGGTTATGCTACTGCCTCCTAAAAGCAATGTTATATCCATTGTAATGTGGCTTTTTTTAAATTTAATTTTGTTTTAGTCCTATCTGTGTTGTAAAATACCTGGTTGATCCGGGGGAATGTCCTGCTTGCTGAGAGTAAACTGACCACACTAGTATGGCTGCTGATCCATGCTAGCGTGGTCAGTTTACGTCTTGTGTCATCAAGCTGTTAAAGTGGTAGTAAACCCAGCTGGGTCATTTTTACCTACAGGTATTCCTATAAAATAAGGCTTACCTGTAGGTAAAATGAATATCTCCTAAACATACACCGTTTAGGAGATATTCACCATACATGCAGCTGCTGACATCACTGGTGCATGCACTCTGAAGAGCCGGCATACCTTGCCGGAACTTCAGAGCTTCGTTCCCAAACCAAAGGCTCCCATGCCCATAAGTGACGTCATTGTGGCTCTAGCCAATCACATAGCAGGAGTGTGCAAACCCAGGAGACAGGGGGAACATGTCAGCCCTCTCAGCGGTGACATTACAGCGCTGGAGGGCTTCATTCGAAGGTGAGTATTTCAAAAAGTGCTAGTATGCGATGCATACTAGCACATTATGCCATTGCCTTACAGGGTTGGTTTGTTTGTTTTTTTTGCAACATCGGCGGTTTACAACTGCTTTAATGCACGCTCGCTGTGTGCCCGTATTCTCTGTAATCTGCGCCCCTTCCAGTCACTCCTCCCTTCCTCTCAATGCACTAGGGAAGTGACATAATGCCAGTGTGTCTCATCGCCAGGTAATCACAGCGAGATGCGGCAGCAACGTCATTTCCAGCGATAACGTCACACCCCTCTCAACACACCCACCAGCAGGTCAGTGTATCGCTCAGCAACCACAGCGATATAAAAAATAAAAACTCCTCCAAGCTTTAACCAGACACCAACAGAAGTCACAAGGCTGTTAAATACTGCTGACGAGAAAATGTACTTATCAGTTTATGTTTACTAAAATAACTGCATTTCCATGTTTGGTGGAAGACCAGATATAGTAAATGCAGGGTCCTGGGTTTAGGAATACTTTAACCGCTTCCCGACCGGCTCCTGTACATATGCAGCGGCAGGATGGCTTTCCTGTGCAAATCAGCGTATATTTAAGGAGGCTCCTTTAAGAGCCATTGCAGGCGCGCATGCGCTGCACGGCGGGGGGGGGGGGGGGGACCTGATGCGCATGGCCGAAGGGTGCGATCGCTTCTGACCAACCGAGCCAGAATGGGGATTTGTGTGTAATTCCGGTTCTGACAGCGAGGAGAGACCGCTCGTCTCAGTCCTACTAAGAACAATGATCTGGCTCCTCCTCTAGTCAGTCCCATCCCCTCACAGTTAGAAACACACATTTAACCCCTTCCCTGCCAGTGACATTTATACAGTAATCAGTGGCTATTTTTAGCTCTGATCACTGCATAAATGTCAATGGTCCCAAAAAAGTGTCTGATCTGTCCTCCGCAATGTCACAGTCCCTATAAAAATCACTGATCACCGCCATTACTAGAGAAAAAATAAAAATGCCATAAATCTATCCCCTATTTTGTAGATGCTATAACTTTTGCACAAACCAATCAATATACGCTTATTGGGATTTTTTTTACCAAACATATGTAGAAGAATACATATTGGCCTAAACCAATGTATAATTTTTTATTTTTTAAAATTGTGATATTATAGTAAAAAATATTGTTTTTTTCAAAATTGTCGCTCTCCTTTTGTTGATAGCGAAAAAAATAAAAACCGCAGAGGTGATCAAATACCACCAAAAGAAAGCTCTATTTGTGGGGAAAAAAAGGACATACATTTTGTTTGGGTACAGTGTCGCACAATTGTCAGTTAAAGCTACGCAGTGCCGTATCGCAAAAAATGGTCTGGTCACTAAGGGGGTAAAATCATCCGGGGCTGAAGTGGTTAACACTCAGCCACCACACATATACATCCATGGTGGCGTGAAGTTTTGTGCTGAGAACGTGCTCGTAGCACACTGAATGACTTGTCACCGACAGCTTTTGGTCAAGACTTCTGATTGGGAGCCCATGGGACAGGCTCCTGATCGTGTGACAGACAATCACAATGGTTACATGATACAGAAGCTTCCCTGCCTTCTGGACATTAATGTGGTTGTATACCAACTGAAGTGACTGGCCTCAGGTGATACACAGAAATTAAATAAATCCTGCACAAGTTTATCTGCAGTCTTCTCTACATCAGTTCAATGTCCAGAATTATAAAGCTTGTCTAAGAGGTAGAAAAAAAAGGGGGGGGCAGAGAGCTGAAGTTACACTCTGCAGAGCTCAGTGAGGAGAGCTCTGAGAGCTGATTGGAGGGGAGGGGAAGGGGAAAGGGAAGGGTAGGGAAGCCCCCGCCCCCTTCGCACAGCACACAAGAACAGAGCTGAGGCTGTCAATCAGCTGGAGATCCCTCCCCTGTCACCTTATTTCTCTTGGTGTCAGGAAAACTTGTCAGAAGTGGTTCATGCTGATAGCTGAGGAATGAATCAGCAAACAAAAGTGACACTGCAGGTTTTTCAAAAACAATGCAGCTGTATTTAGATCTGTAAATGAAAACCCGTGTAAATGATTGTTAAACCCATGTGAATGATCCATGCAATCATCATGGCTCTAGGACAGTACAATGATACCTAGGTAGGTGGACTTCTCTCCATGGTGCCCGCATACAATGTCACCTATCCCTAGGCAGAGGTCACCGGGGACACCAGGCCCGGCCAGGCCGCTCTCTTACCCGCAGCAGCCGGCGCTCCTCTCCCCAGCAGCCCGTCAGTCCGGAGTGCCCAGCGCTGAGCACACTGCAGCCGGCTGATCATCGCCCCCGCCGACCGGAGAACACTCATCCCCACCATGATCACCCAGGACAGGCGCGGGGGATTGTGGGGCCTGGGATGAACCTGTCGATGAAGCCGCCGGCGACACGTCTAGTACTGGCAAGTCTGCCCTTACTAGCTAATTCAATGAGCAATGAAAATATGGAGAAACCAGCTACTTCATAGCCGCCAGTTAGGACCTATTCGCACCTATATTATTGTCACCATGTTTCCATAACCACAGCCGAATATATACGGCATGACAGCGGAAGAGGTCAGCGCTCTAGTGGCAGCTCTGGCCGGCCGCGCTGCATTGTGGGAGCGGTGCCGGGGAAGATGGCGGCGTCCACAGTCAGGGTGCTGCTAGAGGGCTGCGGGCGGCTGTGCTCGGGAGGACTCACTAGGAGGACTGTGGGCGGCCTGTCCGGGTAAGAGGAGACGTGTACTGCATTGCTGGGGTCCCGGGGACTGGGGGAACACACGGCATAAGAAATCCCTGACCTTCTATGTCAGATGGGGTCTACGAGCCTAGCTAGAAGATATGTCATGTGATCAGGAATACCAAGCACCATCATGCACAAGAGTCAGCTGCCAACTGATTGGTTCCTGTAGACAGAAGTGACAGCTGCAAGTTGATTGGTTGCAGCTCTCAATCAGTTCGGAGCTGCCTAATCTGCCTGCAGCAACCAAACAGCTTTCAGCTGTGAATTCTATCTGCAGCAGCAACCAACCAACTTTCCGTTATGAATTCTATCTGCAGCAGCAACCAACCAACTTGCAGCTGCCACTTCTGCCTGCATCAACTAATCAGTTTGCAGCTATCATTTCTTCCTACAGCAACCAATCAGCTTACAGCTGTAATTTCTGCCTACAGCAACTAATGGGCTTGTAGCTGGAAAATGATTGGTTGCTGCTGGCAGAAGTGACAGCTGATTGGTTCTTGCAAGCAGAAGTGACAGCTGCAAGTTGATTGGTTCATGCAGGTTGATTGGTTGTTGTAGGCATGAAGAAGTTTTCTTGTAAGCACACTCTTCATTTATGAACCCCAAAAGCATTATGTTTGCACTCTAGCTCAGCAGCATAGTATCCCTAGGATGATGTATCTGGGCCATCATTTTAAAGCCAACCTTCACTTGTAAAGTGAGTTTTTCTCCACTGCAAACCCCCTCCCCCCCTTTTTCATAAATGTAATCTTCTTTAGTTTTTTGCTCCATTCCACTTCCCTGCCTCCATTTTCACCTAGGCAAGATGATGTGCCCTTTTCCTGCATCATTCTTGGATATAACTCTGCCCCCAGCGACATCACTAACCTAGTCTCAAAATACCAAGCTGCTTTCTTCGGTTCTCCTGCTCTCTAGCTCCCTTGTCACCTCCTCCCATGCTAGTCTCCAGGATTTCTCCAGAGCTTCTCCTATCCTTTGGAGCTCCCTACCCCAATCTGTCCGACTGTCCCCTAATCTTTCCATCTTTAGACAATCCCTGAAAACCCTTCTCTTTAAAGAAAACTATCCTGCTTCTAACTAATACACTGTTTTACCTTCTCCATCAGCTCATCCCCCACAGCTATTACCTTTTGTATTAGTTGACCCTCCCTCTTATATTGTAAGCTCTAACAAGCAGGGCCCTCTGATTCCTCTTGTATCAAATTGTAATATATAACTGTAATGTCTGCCTTCATTTTGTTAAGTGCTGCGCAAACTGTTGACGCTATATAAATCCTATATAATAATATACCCATCACACATCCCTAGAGCGTGCAGGAGTAGGGATATAAAGCGGCTGGAGGGTGGGCATGGTTGTGTGTTATCCGAGGCCAACTTCAAGAACCCTGAAGAGAAAGGCGATTACAATGATGTAGGAAGGGAAGATGTTGGCACAGGTCTCAGCATATGGCAACAGAGGGGCAGATGGCAGCAGGACAACGTTGGATTCTCTTTGTGGTTGAGTGTTTTTGGAAGGTAACCCTGCGGAAAAGGTAGGATGGGAATTGAGAGAAAAAAAGGGGGAGGGGGGGGGTTGTAATTCCTCTTTAAAATAATTCCAGGTGCACTGAAGAGTTGGACCTTAGATTGTTAGTTATAGTGGCACCTGGGTGTAATGCCATTTTGGCATGTTTAGTAAATTGGATTCCCAGTAGTAGAGTGCAAACAAACTTTCAGCAGTACACTAGTTCAAAGCCTAAGTTTAGTTAAGAAAAAAATCAGCACACGGGGCATTACTTACCATTATTCCAATGTATCCCTTGTGCTGTTTGCTCCTGCATTTCTTGAAATTTTCCTCCTCCAATGCCCCCCCCCTTTACCCCCACTACAGTACTCATATGGTGTGGCAGGGATTACTAGACCTGAGGTAGCTGTGACAGGCACCCATCAAGAGAGCCCAACTGTGCCCACCCTTTCCACCCATCTCCTCCATTCATAGAAGCCATACTAAAGCTTCAACGAATGAAATGTGATCTCTGAATGGATAATTAAAAGGTCTATTTCCTTCATTCTTAGATCACTTTTCATTCATAGAAGCTGTAGTACAGCTTCTGCAAAAGAATTCCTAGTCCAGACTCTAACCTGTTGTACTCCAGCCCCAATTAAGATACATATGTGCTCATAAGTTTACATACCCTGGCACAATTTATGATTTCTTGGCCATTTTTCAGAGAATATGAATGATAAGACAAAAACTTTTCTTTCATGGTAAGTGTTTGCCTGAAGTCATTTATTATCAATCAACTCAGTTTACTCTTTTTAAACCATAATGACAACAGAAAACTACCCAAATGGCCCCAATCAAAAGTTTACATACCCTGGTAATTTTGACACAATAACATGCACGATGTTGGTACACGAAGGGGTTTGAATGTCTATTAAAGGTAACCATCCTCACCTGTGATCTGTTTGCTTTTAACTAGTGTGTGTGTGTGTGTGTGTGTGTGTGTGTGTGTGTGTGTGTGTGTGTAAAAAGGGTAAATGAGTTTCTGGACTCCTGACAGACCCTTGCATCTTTCATCCAGTGCTGCACTGACAGTTCTGGATTCTGAGTCATGGGGAAAGCAAAAGGATTGTCAAAGGATCTGCGGGAAAAGGTGGTTGAACTGTATAAAACAGGAAAGGGGTATAAAAAGATATCCAAGGAATTGAGAATGCTAATCAGTAGTGTTCAAACTCTAATCAAGAAGTGGAAAATGAGGGGTTCTGTTGAAACCAAACCACGGTCAGGTAGACTAACTAAAATTTCAGCCACAACTGCCAGGAAGAAATGTTCGGGATGCAAAGAAAAACTCACAAATAACTTCGGGTGAAATACAGGACTCTCTGAAAACATGTGGTGTGGCTGTTTCAATATGCACAATAAGGAGGCATGTGAAGAAAGATGGGCTGCATGGTCGAGTCACCAGAAGAAAGCCATTACTATGCAAATGCCACAAAGTATCCCACTTAGAATATGCCAAACAGCACAGAGACAAGCCTCAAACCTTCTGGCACAAAGTCATTTGGAGTGATGAGACCAAAATTGAGCTTTCTGGCCACAACCATAAACACTACATTTGGAGAGGAGTCAACAAGGCCTATGATGAAAGGTACACCATTCCTACTGTGAAACATAGAGGTGGATCGCTGATGTTTTAGGGATGTGTGAGCTACAAATGCACAGAAAATTTGATCAAAATTGATGGCAAGATGAATGCAGTATGTTATCAAAAAATACTGGAGTAACATTTGTATTTATCAGCCAGGAAGCTGCGCATGGGACATACTTGGACATTCCAACATGACAATGATCCAAATCACAAGGCCAAGTCGACCTGTCATTGGCTACAGCAGAATAAAGTGAAGGTTCTGCAGTGGCCATCTCAGTCTCCTGACCTCAATATCATTGAGCCACTCTGGGGAGATCTCAAACGTGCAATTCATGCAAGACAGCCCAAGAATTTACAGGAACTGGAGGCTT
This sequence comes from Lithobates clamitans, assembly GCA_037952925.1. Classification (NCBI taxonomy): domain Eukaryota; kingdom Metazoa; phylum Chordata; class Amphibia; order Anura; family Ranidae; genus Lithobates; species Lithobates clamitans. The sequence goes on from JBBGZY010001865.1 coordinate 591,828, forward strand.
TTTGCCAAGAGGAATGGGCAGCTTTACCATCTGAGAGGATAAAGAGCCTCATCCACAAATACCACAAAAGACTTCAAGCTGTCATTGATGTTAAAAGGGGCAATACACGGTATTAAGAACTGGGGTATGTTAACTTTTGAACAGGGTCATTTGGGTAGTTTCTGTTGTGATTATGATTTTAAAAGAGTAAACACAGTTGATTGATAATAAATGGCTTTAGCCAAACACTAACCATGAGTAAAAAAAGTTTGTGTTTTATCATTTATATTCTCTGAAAAAAAGCCAAGAAATCATAAATTCTGCCAGGGTATGTAAACTTATGAGCACAACTGTAGATCTTCAAAACCCCCAAAAAGCATTGGCGTCTTTTACTGAACACAAATAATTCAATATTCTGGACACCCAGGTAGATTCACCTTCTCTATTTGTCCTGTTTACTGTTATCAGTGAAAGTGAAAGAAAAACCCCCAAATTTTGGTTTGTCACAAGAACAGTAATAGAGTATATCTTATCTTCCAATGGGGATACTAGCCCTGGTATCACCGCACGATTCCCTCACATTTGAAGAGCCTTCCTCTCACTTCCTGTTGTGGCTATAGGACAGGAAGTGAAGGGAAATCTCCCCAATGGGACCCAGCTGGCAAAAACAACTGACATAGCCAGTCCTCACTCT